>CM065590.1:409299403-410021046 GCA_033119425.1 Bufotes viridis | reverse complement strand
TTTGAGTCAATTTCTGAGATATACCATGTGACCACAGCGGAGACGAGCGCTTGAAGCTAAAGCCACCCACACTAGTTTTAAAATCGTCTACAGAGTCCTTGGAGACCGAGACAAATTTCAGTTGGCAACATGCAGTGGATCTGATGCTCCCAACCACTTGAGCATGAAACTGCAAAATACGGTAGGTTCATAAAAATGGATCTGAATTATTTCCGGAAACTGTGCCATGTCTGTCCACAAGTTATGTCTGCTATTAACTTGAACATTTTTTTTTTTCATCATTCATTTAAATGTGATAAAATAATTCTTCAACCAGATTTTTTTTTACTATAAAATGTGCATACGTTCTCTTCCTTCTATACTGATTTTGATGCTAAGTTATCATGTGTATTTGTTGGCTGTGACATTCTGAAGTTCATAAAATATAAAAGCAAACTCAATTATCTTCTGTCATCTCAATACTCACAAACTTAGTGCATGTAATTCCTTTTGTTAAAGCCGGTGACATTTTGTAAGCTTATGAAAAATAAAATTCAGTACTAGGAAACATTCAAATCTCCAGGCTATAGTTTTAGTTTCTACCAACCTCTAAGATTTGAACGTAAGAAAGAACGCCTGATATCAAATACTTGATAACATTTAAAAACAACTTTGCCTCTAGACAACCAATTTCATAATGTACTTTAAAAGCAATTAATCATTTGCAGGGGAAGTTTCATAGTGGGGCAATAAGTATGGGAATCCCCTCCTTTACATTTCTTAGTTTTAATGTAACTTAAGCCCACAGAATACTGCCCTACAGGGCAAGAACAAGGGGTAGGCAGAGTAAATGGCCATCTAGGGTTCCATTGCGGAGGAATGCTAATTAAGTATGGAAAGAAAAAAATGAATAATAATAAATTTAAAAGCTAAGCCAGTTTTGCTTGAGTCTGCATTGGTATATGTTGTGCCAAATATATCAAACATTGCATGTTTCCTACATTTGCCACATCTTTTAACCTAACACTTTTGTCTCAAAATGCTTTTAACGTTTTTCTACATCAACTTCTTACTGGAGTAGATTAGCATGATTAGATTCTAAACAAATCAGATTTGTTATGAATTTCCAAGAATGTGTGTGCCAAACGAATCTGAGGTTTTAGACGAATTGCACAAAAAAGGCGCTTAGTGCCATTTTACTGTAAAAATTGGCAGGGAAAACTACAGTAAGGAAGGAGATGGAGGATCATATGATCCTGGAAGGGGGGCTTGCTCTGACTCAGAGACAGACAGATAGCCTGATCAGCCAATCAGGGAGCAGTATTAAGTCAGGTCCTGCTCAGAAGGAGTCAGGTGCCATTCTGTTCTCAGCTGTGGATATGATAGAATGTGTTGTGGCTGAGTCTGACAAAAAACAATTGCTGACACAGGTCAGTTACTAGGGGACACTATAGGGGAACTATAGAAAGATAATTGGAGACATAATTGGGTAGATTTTTTGAGTTTTATGAGAGAAGGCTTAGCACAAAAAGTGAGTGAGGGACTGGTCACTGTCTCAGTTGTTTCATACAGCTTTCTGAAAAGTGCTGCATTACAACATCCTACAAGAAACGTATAGTTTTTGTATGGTAAAAAAAAGTTTCTACAGTTCATAGGCTAATTGCCAGCACCTCAATATAATACATTCTTCTGCAAATGCTTTACAATTGCTCTTTTTTTTTCTAAAAATGCATACAATGCTGTAATAACATCATTTTTTTGCCTGTTAAAACATTGCATTGCGTCAAGATCCTGTGCATTATTACTGAACATGTTGTGTTGCAATAACAGCATTTATACACCAGTTAACCGTTAATGCATTGTGTTGCGTCAAGATACCGTGCATTGTTTGTGAATGCATTGTACTGTAATACCTACATTCAGTGCATTGATTTACCATTGTAAATTCTTAATGCAAATGTGTAGTGTGGTAGAAGAGAGACATTTAATTGTGCCTCTGTCTTTAAATTACTAAAAAAACACTTGCAATTTTGCTAGCACCTTTCAATAATGTAAGAATCAAACCCATGAATGGAAATCCTATTGTCCCCAACAGAAGCAGGACAGAGTGTTGTTTCCACTCCCACTCCCTCCTATCATATGTGTAAAGTGAAGTGGTGCCACACAGCTGATTAGTTGCTCAAGTTCATTGTGCAGGAAACATCCCAATGGTTGCCTCCCCACCAACTTCATTTGGGAAGGTTTTCAGTGACAATGGCAGGAACATCATGGATGTGCTGCACTTCGAGGGAATAACACGTGCTCCCTGCATGATGCACTTGATAAATTTAGTCATGCAATGATTTTCCGAAGAGTACCGTGGCTTGCAGAAGGTGCTGGCCATGTCCAGGAGACTTGCATTTCAGCCATTCTTATGTGGAAGGGAATTGTCTTCTGGACTTGCAGAAACAGTCTACTATTGCATTGCTTGATCCGTGACCTTCCAACTTGCTGGAATTCCACCATTAATTTCCTAGAGCATTTGTACAAGCAGCATAAAGCAGTGAATGATTTTATCATGTACCAGACCACCCAGTGTCATGTACTCAGATCCTTTGAAGATTTGTGAGTATGGACAACTGGAACATCAAAGATGTCATCTCCCTATTTTTATCTTAATGCTCACGCTAATGCGACAAGGGATGGTGGAAGATGAGATGCCTGCCACTGGCGTCTCTGACCAGGAGCCCCCTCTCCATCCCCACCAAGTCAACCACCTACAACTGTTTTTGCTACCACAAGTAGCAGAAGCTGCGGCAACAGCAGTCAGTTCATCCTCCTGAACATGATAGAGCAGTTTTACATGTGCCACGCCTGGCTGACACAAATCAGCAAAGAGATGTACCACCTGAAAAACATGGTTCAGTCCTACTTGGACTGTGGCCTTTATCCATGTTCCCTGACCCCAAAGACTTCTAGGTAGACCGACAGTGACCAGAACTGGCCAAGTTTGCTCTCTCTGTACAATCTTGTTAAGCCTCCAGTGTCATCTCAGAGAGGCTTTACAGCATGGCAGGTGGCGTTGTCAAACCCCAATGGACAAAGATGTTCTCCCCATTGCTTAAAACATCACTTTTGTCAAAAAGCATTGAAACATGGATCAGTGTGGATTTTTAGACACCTCAGGCTGAGTCCATTGGATTGCTGAAAGTGGCTATTTATCGCTGGCCCCATCACTCCACTACCACTGTCTGCCTACATACCATCAAATTCCATAACTAATGGCTGCTGCCGCCACCATCACTGCAAATGCTGCTCCGTTCTGCCACTACCATTACCCCCCCACAGCCGCCAATACTACTACCACAAAACAGCCGCACACATATTTACTGCCTTGTCTGTTCTATGCCGTACTGCTACTCTTGGTGTTACTATTTATGCCGCCTATAACCCTACACAACTTACCTTTAACACATCCATGCTGTACTGCTTTGTCTCTAAATTAAAAGGGTTAATTTTCCCAGGATTGTTCAACTTAAGAACAGGCAATTCTTCTGACAATTAACTATTGTGGGTGTATAAATAGGAGCAGGCATTCTAGTTTCAAATATTTTTTTTTATAAATTTTTCTTCAAAATATAAAATCATTCCCGCTTACAAAGAGAACATGACCCATCAGTCATTTAGCAAAAACAAATCTCACAAAATAAACCAATAACAATAAAATATCCCCTCCACCTACCTACTCCTCCCCATACATTAAACCCTCTACTTAAAGTTTTTCTTAAAGTTTCTTCAAAATGTTACTCCCTTTCAAATCTTATTGCATCTATTCTTTCCCCACATTTGATCTCAATCACAACCTCTAGCTTAATAACAGAACGTTTCCAATTCTTATCCAATTAAACTCTACTAGCTGAAAGAGTATGTTGAATCAGTGTGTTATTTCTTTCCAAAACTCCTTCTAATCGATCTTCTAAAAGACACACCCCCTTGATTTAATTTGACAAAAACTTTTTATATATCAATTTATCAATATTCTCCAAGAACCTCTTCCTAATACACAATCAACTACTGAAGTTATTCAATGAAGCCACGTACGACTTCGAGAATAGCTTACTTCGGCTCATCGGAGCCCATACATTCTAATACTGTGAGAAGACGGATCTCTGGACATTATTATTCCGAAGTTCTGAACAAAACAACTTTGGATGAAGCATCAGGAACCATGGTTACTGATAACAGGAAGAACATTTTGTCATGGAAGGATGACCCATGCGCCCTGCAAGGTGCACGTCTCGTTGTCACGCGGTTCCACAGGTCTTCCACTGAACAGCAAGAGCTGTTAAAAATGTCCAGGAAACTATGCATACACTTCAGCCGCTCTTACCGTTCAAAACATGTTCTCCTCGAGCTGTAAAGACAAGATTATCTTCGCCCGTCCTCAAGAAGGTATGACCGGGGGGACTCTCTATGTTCACGCTCTACTGCCATCACTGGTGGTGGAAGGGGGGGATGGGGGGGATGCCAGAGCAACTCCCAGCAGCAATAACCAGCTCTTTAAGGAGCAACTTAAGTCTGGAGTCTCCAATGAGCAGTTTTCTAAATAAACCCTGCAGCAGCAGCAGTGGGACTTGCAGTCGAACCTCAATCAGCAGGTTGCGACATACTTGGACTGCACCCTGTCACCCATGATCTAAGATCCCCTGGATTACAGAGCATGCAAACTTGAAGTGTGGCTGCAACAGGCTGAGTTTGCCATAGTCAAGCTTTCCTTCCCGGGCAGTAGTGTGGCATCAGAGCGGGTGTTCAGTGCGGCGGGGGGCATAGTTACCAAATTTCTTGACAAACTTAGGCGAATAGTCTGAATAAAATTTTTCTAAACTTTGCTCATCAATACTCACCATCTATTTTTTTCTGGCTGCTACTTTTAATAGACACTAGAGATGAGCGAACTTAAAAAAAAAGTTGGGCGTTCGGCGTTCGGGTTGTGGTAATCGCCGCATCCCGTTATGGATTCCACTACCGCGGACTATCGCGGCATATGGAATCCGTAAGTGGCGACTTCCACCAACCCGAACTGTTGAACAGCCGAAGGACCTGAAGTGACGTCACCGTCATGTGATCTGTGCAGGGGGCGTGGCTCAGCACTGGATTTGATCCCGTGCTGAGCCACGCCCTGCACTGATCACATGACGGTGACGTCACCCCAGGTCCTTCGGCTGTTCAACAGTTCGAGTTCGTGAAGCCGCCCTTATGGATTCCATATGCCGCGATAGTCCGCGGTAGTAGAATCCATACCGGATGCGGCGATTACCACAACCCAACGCCGAACGCCGAACTTTTTTTAAAGTTCGCTCATCTCTAATAGACACCCTCTGATATAGGCCTTATGGGCTATTCAAATTGACCCTAAACTCACCCCACTCATCATATTTTTTTCAAAATATAACTTAATATTCTCTCCTATATCTTTCCTAACAATATCATCTGTTAAAGGGGACTCATTTAACCTGAGGAATTTAGTTTACCCAACCCAAAAGTAAAGTTCAAAACTGTCAAAACAGGGTCATGATCTGACCAAGCAAAAGCAACATGTCTATAATAAACTAAATCTGTTGCAATCTTGGAATTTAATAAAATCATATCAATTCTAGAATAACTTCTATTCAAAAGGGGAAAATAAGTATACCCTCTTGTAACCCCATTATACTGTCTCCAGGAGTCAAGCAACCTATATTTCTTCAGTAAATCTCCTAATTTTTTTATTTGAATCTGTGACAATTTACTACTCCCTTTATGCAACCTATCAAAACCAGGTGCAAACGTAAAATTAAAGTCTCCAGCCCAAATTACTTTTTTTTAAAGTAAGGAAAGAGCAAAAGAATCAACTCACCTCCAAATAGAACAGATGCACAAACTGAGGACTGATTTTAATTTTCCAAATAGAAAATTGGGTTGTAAGTCCACACTCTTTTTTAAAATAACCCGACATTAGAAAAAATGTTAAAAACAAGTTTGCTTACATGTTTCAGGTGACCACAGCACCCTCCTGACTAAGGGCTCATTTCACTGTGGCCGCCCAAAAAAAAATGGAAATGGCTCTGTGTGTATTCAATATCCTTATGTCTGCAAAAAAAAAAGAAAAACCATGTCCTATTCTTGTCTATTTTGCGAATAAGGACAGGTATTGTTACAATAGATCTGCAAAAAAAAAAAAAATGGATGCGATCTGTTGTCTTTTTTTTTAAGGATCAATGTTTTGCGGACTGCAAAATACATACGGTCGTGTGCATGAGCCTTAAGGGTGCTGTGGCCGCCCTGAAACATGTAAAAAAACTTGTTTTTAAAAATGTTTTCTAATGTCCGGATATTTAATAACAACATTTTATATTACAAGAGTGCTGGACTTTTGACCCAATTACAAGTGGGGCAAAAAAGTATTTAGTCAGCCA
The DNA here is from genome assembly GCA_033119425.1 of Bufotes viridis. NCBI lineage: Eukaryota > Metazoa > Chordata > Amphibia > Anura > Bufonidae > Bufotes > Bufotes viridis. Next base: position 410,014,633 of record CM065590.1, on the reverse strand, counting down.
CCAAATGTGCAAGTTCTCACACTTAAAAAGATGAGAGAGAGGCCTGTAATTTTCATCATAGGCATACCTCAACTATGAGAGACAAAAATGAGAAAAAATCCAGAAAACCATATTGTCTAATTTTTGAAGAATTTATTTGCAAATTATGGTGGGAAATAAGTATTTGGTAAATAACAAATGTTCATCTCAATACTTTGTTATATACCCTTTGTTGGCAATGAAAGAGGTCAAACGTTTTTTGTAAGTCTTCACAAGGTTTTCACACACTGTTGCTGGTATTTTGGCCCATTCCTCCATGCAGATCTCCTTTAGAGCAGTGATGTTTTGGAGCTGTTGCTGTGCAACATGGACTTTCAACTCCCTCTAAAGGTTTTCTATGGGGTTGAGGTCTGGAGACTCTCTAGGCCCCTCCAGGATCTTGAAATGCTTCTTATGAAGCAACTCCTTTGTTTCCCTGATTGGTGTGTTTGGGATCATTGTCATGCTGAAAGACCTAGCCACATTTCATCTTCAATGCCCTTGCTGATGGAAGGAGGTTTTCACTCAAAATCTCACGATGACTTTCGCCGACATGGATAGCCGCATGTGAGAGAGCTCCCGACCGCTCCCTTTCATTATCCACAGCTCCTCGCACAGTGGGATACATTCCCAGCCGATCTGACCCGATTGAAACGGGCGTTACGGTCCTGTACATGGATCGCTACCTCCGGAACATGGGGAGCAAGTCTAAACAGAAAATGAGCCTCAAATCCAGCAAGCCCGCTCAAGATGCATCTGACATGGCGCCTAAAACAGATAAGACTGCGAACTTAGATCCACCACTGGAGCAAGACGAAGAAACATACGAAGGTGAAGGGATCAACTACAAACAGTTAGCTATAGAGGTGACAGCGCACATATTGCCGGATTTACAAGAATCCATGTACTCGGTGGTGAAGCAAGCCATCCAACACATCAAGGCAGAAATCGCTCAGCACACACTCCAGATAGGGCAACTAGAGACGCTCTACTTAGCGGTAGCGTCAGAAGTTCTGACCTAACAGTCGGCGTTGAAAGAAGCAACCAGAGAGATTAAGCGCCTGGCTGATAAAGTGGGCGAGTTAGAAAATCGCTCACGGAGAAGCAATTTGCGCCTACTGGGTCTCCCAGAAAGTATACCCCTGCAGGAGCTGATGATAATCTGCGAAAGGGAATTACCGGAGGTGGTAGGCCTACAGACCCTATGTAAGATCGAACGGGCCCATCGTGTAGGCCCTGATTTAAGGCCTGCAGATAACAACATGAAGGGTACGTGGAGATGTACCTGGCTTAGGTCACAGACCAAGACAAGTCATAATGAAGTTTCTCACTAACTTGGACAAAGCTGAGGGCCTACAAAAAAGCAAAGACCCCAGTAAAAATCAGAGGATACTCAATACTACTATTCAACGACTTCTCGGCGGAAGTGCTGAAGAAAAGGAGAACATTCTCAGAAATATGTACCGAGCTCTACCGCAGGAAAACGCGCTTTGCATTACTGTACCCAGTTACCCTAAAGGTCTTTCACCAGGACGGCGAAACTTTGACATACCAGTCTCCAAAAGAAGTGGCAGCTGATCTCTCGTTGGCGGTCGACTCCAGGGGGGAGAGGAGGAATATGTCGCCGCAGCCATTTTCCCGCCCTGACTACGCCATAGACCAGAGCGAACAAGATCCCGCAACTGGTGACTCTCCGAAGGAGCAACTTAAGAAGGCACGTTGGGCGACCTGAAGACCTACTTAATGGAGGCCAGGACTCGGTCATACGGTAGGCACCCATCATTGCCCTGCAAGGCATACGGGTAGGGGCAAGGTGCTGTGACTATACTTTATTCAAATATTTGCACTACAATAAGCGGGACTGCTACTATTGTCATTTTCTATTGTTGAAAGCTAAGGGACATATATGTATAATGGAGGCAGTAGGATTTTCGAAGATGTTGGAAATGTTTAACAATGTGGTTATAGTGTGGGGAAGAAGTGAAGTTCAGGATTTGCACTTATACGGGGAGAGGTGGAGGAGCAAGAAACAGTTGCGAACCCTGTACTGTTGTTTGTTATATGATGGGGCAATTTGGGGGGGGGTCAGAGAGGGTGGGGAGGGAGTTGGGTAATGTCCGCAGATGTATTCAGCTTATTGTCTGACCCGGTGGTGACCCATCCTGATTTCAAAACTTCAGTAGATTCAATAGGATATAATTATGGTTAACGTCATTTCCTGGAATGTAAAGGGCCTTAGGTCTCCTCACAAAAGGATGATGGTGTTATGCCTTTTGGGGTGCTTGAAAGTAGATGTCGCTCTCCTGCAGGAAACCCACCTGGAGAAGAAAGACTTCTGGAGAATGCAGAGGCTCTGGGTTGATAAAGTTCTAGGGGCTCAGTCAGTGGCACGTAAAGCAGGGGTGCTAATTCTGTTGAAAAAAGGGCTCCCTTACACAGTGCAGTCTCATAACGCTGATGGAGATGGTAGATTAATCCAGGTCACCCTCGGATCTGCCACGGGTCTCCTAAGTATCTAATGTGTATATGGGCCAAATGATAACCAGGCCAGATTCTTCTCTGATTTTACGAACAAGGTGCTGTTGGACCCGGTTTGAGACATAATAGTAGGGGGAGACATGAATCTAGTGGTCGATAAGGAGGAAGATAAAAAATGTGATAAAGGAGACAACTCAAAAGTAAGACAGCAGAACCTCAATCTATGTAATCTGATCGAAACTGCGACACTGGTTGACATATGGCGCATGATCCACCCAGAGGGCAGAGAATATACATTCTACTCAGCAGCTCACCGCTCATGGTCACAAATTGACTACATATTGATGTCTGTAGCACTTTCTGGCAGATGCCAATCTGCAGAGATAAAATAAATGGTGATCTCAGATCATGCGCCGGTGAGCGCAAAGATAACGGATAGTATTCCCAGGGGGAGAATTATATATGGAGATTTCCATCTGACATGTATAATAATGAGGAATTCTGAAAATTGATGATGGGTTGGTGGGATGAATATTTGTCCATAAATAATAATCCAGATAACCCAAAACTCACATGGGATGCCGCTAAAGCGGTCACACGGGCAAACTGATCTCATATGTACTGGGCTTAAAGAAAAAAATTACTAACAACATAGAAACTTATAGTCAAGCATTAAGGCAGGCATAAAATGTTTTCAAAATGTCACCGACACCAGATACCGAGAAGGCCTGGAAATCCGCAAAATCTAATAATGAATACTGGCTGCAGCAGAGGGAACAAATTTTTAGGTCTCAAACTGGAGCCAAGTTGTATAAATTTGGAAACAAAGCCGGCAAACTATTAGCAAAGGGGTACAAGGCGACGTCTCCCATGAAAAATGACCAGGGCGCTCTGGAAAATAATCCCAGAGGAATTAATAGAATCCTGAGAGACTACTATAGCAAACTTTATGAAGCTGGGCCGTCTAATGTGGAGAAAGGGAGAGAATAGCTTAATAAGGTAAAGCTACCACAACTAACAAGCAAGGATCTACAAAAACTAAATGCACTCATTACCCCCCAGGAGGTAAATAAGATCATTTATACTCTAAAATGTGGTAAAGCCCCAGGACCCGATGGATATTCGGGGGAATTCTACAAGATATTAGAAGATAGAGTGATATCCCTTCTCACGCCCCTATATAACAAATATTTGGAGGGAACCCCTATTCCTGGGGATGCAAATACAGCATATATCAAAATACTTCCGAAACCTGGGATAGATCCACTGCTCGCCTCCTCATATAGGCCCTTATCCCTCATAAATGTGGATATAAACATACTGTCAAAATTAATGGCAGATAGACTGGGGGAGGTGATGCCTAAATTAATTGCTAACCCTCAGGTGGGGTTTGTGAGAGGACGAGCAGCGGTGACAAACATTAGAAAAGTGTTAACTGTGCTTGATGAGATGAAACTTCGACCTGGGCTCCATCCATCCCCAGCGATACTAAGTGTCAATGCTGAAAAAGCCTTTGATAATGTGAGCTGGGGATGGATGGGCCTAGTAGGTACTATACACTGACCCACGTGCAAGAATCAGTACCCCGGGTTTTTTGTCATCAGCTTTTAGTCTAGCTAAAGGGACCAGACAGGGTTGCCGATGTCACCCCTTCTATTCAATTTGTCCCTAGAGCCCCTCTCAAGATTTCTATTGACCACCATACAGATAGAAGGCATCCACATGGGGGAGAAGGAAATCTGACACACACTGTTTGCAGACAACCTACTGGTCTTCTTGGAAAGCCCAAGAGAGGATGTCCCTAATCTACTACAAATGCTGGCAGAGTTTGGTAGCTTCTCAGGCTTTAAAATCAATACTGATAAAAGTGAACTTCTCCCTCTGTGGGCTAGTAAGGCTGAAATCGAATGGATGAAACACAACCTCCCGGTCAAAATAAATACTACACATATAAAATATCTTGCCATTCTTATAGGGCGATCTCCAGACACAATATATACACTTAATTTCCCCCCATTAATTCGAAAGATTCTAACAGAACTAGAAAGATGGATGCAGCTTCCCCTATCATTGCTAGGCCGCTGCCAGTAGTATAATATCCACTACAGACAATCCCCTTGCTGCTTAAACATACAGATATCAAAACTCAGGAAACAGATTTCTCCAGTTTTATCTGGCAGGGGAAAAAAGCTAGGGTTTCCCTGAAAAAATTACAAATGGCAAAGACAGATGGAGGAGTTAACCTTCCAAATATTGGAAGATATAATATAGCAAGTGTATTTAGGCATTGTATTGACTGGATAACCCAGTCCAATTTACCACCATTTACTCCAGCCGTGGTCCACAGAAGCTTTGTTACACACAAAATACGCTAACCTCCCGTGGCAAGCAAAAGAAAGCTTGATAGCGAGAGACACAGTGGCGACATGGAAGGTAGTTCAGAAGGAATATGGCCTGGCTTTCAATTTATCGAAATACATGCCCATATGGGGACATCCAGAATTCTCACTGGGGGAACAAAACTTACAATACAATGAATGGAAATGAAAAAGGATCAGATTTGTGGGGGACCTGTGGCAGGAATCAGAGGGTAGATATATGAATTTCTCAGAAATATGCTCTTGGTATGGCCTGGCCAACAGACATTTTTTGACCTATATGCAAATTATGGCCTTTATAAAGGCAACTTGAGGGACTTGTCCAAGGAATTTCCATCCAACGCCTTTGATGCTTTAAAGCTATCAAAAAACCAACCGTCTGTCACTGGCAGATTTTGCAATGCGGTTATATAAAATACAATCTGAATCATCGACACCACAAGTGTTTAAAAAATGGATTAAGGAACTACATATCCCGATTCCCAGATCTCGCAGGAAGCATTCTGAGGGGTTGGATGGAGGTGAAGAAGGCGGCACCTTGTGAGAAATGGCGTGAGACCCAATTCAAAATAATGCACAGGGTAATTTATGGGTTTTATGACACTCCATACGCACGAGAGTCAAACAAATTGTTAAGATGTCCTAAATGCCATGAAGGGAATACTAATTTGTATCATGGGCTATGGAAGTGTCCTCAGGTATCCATGTTTTGGAAGGGGTTCTTTAAGATGGTGTAATACCACTCTAAAGATTGATCTTACTTATTCGGCAGAAGTCATACTTCTACACTGCCAAACAGAACAAAAGATGTATGCATTTGAGCAACTAAAAGGTGTATTCTATGCCACTGGCTGAGACCATCCACCCCGAGTTGAAAGAAAATATAACACAGGTGAAAACCTGTTTACAGCGGAATTCACAGAGGCACTACAAACCAAAGAAAGTAGTATAAATGGGCTTATGAAGAAGTGGAGAATGTTCATTTCGCGAGTCGACTCCAGGAGATTATTAAAACGATGATTCCATATAGATCTACAGGCTGGTATATGACTGAGCAGCTAAAAGGGACTCTAGGGAATCTGGAACTAACGTCAGATGTTGGGAATGAGGGATGAGTGCACTACTTAGTATAATGATGAGGACAACACTTTATGGGGAGGGGAAAGAAGACATGTTCAATGCCATTCAGAATCTGTGATGGTCTGTTACGCAATTATGTCAATTTTATCATTTGTGTATCATTGTACCTTTGGCCTATAAAAACTAAATAAAAATTATGTTTATAAAAATCTCATGATACATGGCCCCATTCGTTCTTTCCTTTACACGGATCAGTCGTCCTGGTCCTTTGCAGAAAAACATCCCAAAGCATGATGTTTCCACCCCCATGCTTCACAGTAGGTATGGTGTTCTTTGGATGCAACTCAGCAAGTTGAGTTTTTACCAAAAGTTCTACTTTGGTTCCATCTGACCATATGACATTCTCCCAATCCTCTTCTGGATCATCCAAATGCTCTCTAGCAAACTTCAGATGGGCCCGGACATGTACTGGCTTAAGAAGGGGACACGTCAGGCACTGCAGGATTTGAGTCCCTGGCGGCATAGTGTGTTACTGATGGTAGCCTTTGTTACTTTGGTCCCAGCTCTTGGCAGGTCATTAACTAGGTCCTCCCGTGTGATACTGGGATTTTTACTCACCATTCTTGTGATCATTTTGACCCCACGGGGTGAGATCTTGCGTGGAGCCCCAGATCGAGGGAGATTATCAGTGGTCTTGTATGTCTTCCATTTTCTAATAATTGCTGTCACAGTTAATTTCTTCACACCAAGCTGCTTGCCTATTGCAGATTCAGTCTTCCCAGCCTGGTGCAGGTCTACAATTTTGTTTTTGGTGTCCTTCAACGCTCTTTGGTCTTGGCCATAAGTGAGTTTTGGAGTGTGACTGTTTTAGGTTGTGGATAGGTGTCTTTTATACTGATAACAAGTTCAAACAGGTGCTATTAACACAGGTAACGAGTGGAGGACAGAGAAGCCTCTTAAAGAAGAAGTTACAGGTCTGTGAGAGCCAGAAAACTTGCTTATTCATGGTGACCAAATACTTATTTTACCAAGGAATTTACCAATTAATTCATTAGAAATCCTACAATGTGATATCCTGGATTCTTTCCCCCCATTCTGTCTCTCATAGTTGAAGTGTGCATATGATGAAAATCCAGGCTTAAACAAAATCATTACCGCCATATGTTTCCTGGATGTAGACAGGAACTAAAGTACTAAACCTACTATTTGCTTTAAGTTTGTCATTGCTTTGTGTACCTGTGCCAAAGTTATAAAAAGGTGCAACTTAATAATATATTTGTCATGAGTGCAATGTGATTTACACCTATATGTGTTAATGAACACTAGGGGTTTGACTTTTTTGCAACTTTATCAAAAGTTGCATAAAGTACTCTAAGTATGCCATAATCCAATTCTTATCTTACTTTCAGCCCTTAAATATAGACCACTTTGAAAAGTGTTACGAAACACAAAATGTCTCAAAAAACCTGCTGCAATCATCATAACTTGTGACATTTTTAAGGCTCTTAGTCTCTTGAAGAAATATAATTTCTTGCCCCTTTAATTAATATTTTTTGGACGCTTGTGCAGAACAAGACACTGTTTCTCCTGACATTAAAGTGTGTGTTTTGATTCGTGCAGGGGTTTTTGATTCGTGCAGGGGCACGAATCTGCACTCATTATTACATACCCATTGTGACTCTTTGCCCATAACAACATGTGTGTACACACCATCTGCCTGATAAGGGACAAGTGTTGAAACGTTTTTAATGCTAAAAAGCATAACAAATGTGAAAGTGCTGTGTGTTTTTAAACACACGATTTGAGTAGAATCAATTTTAAAAATGTAGAAAAAAATATTTCAAGAAGTTCGTTCATCTCTAATCTGGAGTACCTATCCACTTTTCATAACTAGTAAGTGGTGTAAGAATGGAAAATGTCACAAATTTTTGCACAAATAAGACCTAAAAGTTGCAAAAGCCCTGTGTTGAAACTTTTAAAGCCAGAAAGCCAGAATTCTGGAGTTCTTGGCTTGATAAATTCCCTCTTTCTTTTTGAAGACTATGGACATATTTGGAGTTTTTTTTTTATTCTTGATCTCTGTTTATCTTGGGCTAAAAAGTATCTATTTAAGTGTGTATATCTGTATCTGATCATGTACCTGTAACCTGTATTTGTCTATCGCCTAGCAGAGCGTATCTGCATTTGATTCCATGTTCCTATTTGTCCTTGCCTGTTTCTGTTTTGTCTGTAGCAGTCCTTACTGCTCCTGACACTCTGTTCATGTTTGTTCCTGCTTCTATGTCTTTTTCGTTTGCAGCTCTGCCCGGGGTTGCCTTGCTTCATTGTGCTTGTTGCACAGGTAACTGCTTCTGGCCCTGTTTTGTCATGCCTGTCCTGCCAGTATAATGTTAAGCCTTGTTTGTCCATGCCTCTGATTCTGTTATATCTGTTAAGCATGAAATCTGTTTTGTACTCCTTCTCATGTACTGCTGATACCATTGTTGGTAACTTCTGGTCTGCCGGTTCCTGCTGCCACTGACTGGTTTACACTATGGGGTCGCCCATGGTGACTACCGAGGACAAAGTTTTTCCCCACCATCAGGGGCCCTAGTGAAATCTGGATTTTGCTTAGTTATGCCCCTCCAGAGTATTGCTAGTCAGTGGCGCAGTGGGTTCACACCCACTGATCCTAGACGGTACATTGAGATCTCCTGTTTTTGTCATGTTCTCTTGCCTTGTATTAAAGTTTCTTGTTCCATAGCATGTTTCCGAATCCTGTTTTGCCTGATACGTCCCGCGGTATCATGTTACAGTATCTATTACAAATTTTCAGAAGTTTTCCTTTTATAGCCTTTAGTTTTCACTGCTCTGCAAATTATTCTTATCTACTTTTCACTTATATCTGTCAGGGAGCTGATTTGATGACTCGATCAGTATCTGGTCTCCTATCTGATCTCTGGTCTCCTAATAGATCATAAACACTAATTCAAGCTAAATTCTTATCATTTTGATGTAAAAATAAGATTCCATAGTTGTTGATAAGATGATGACAAAATTGTAATATTTATATACATTAAAATACATGAGAATAATGAGATATATGAGACAACTGATGTATAACAAACTAATATGAGTGGAGGGGAAGCAAACATTTGTAGCAGTAAATTGTTGTAGCAGTTACAGATATAAGTTCTTTATAGAGATATCACATTACCTTTAAAGGGGTCGTCTCATGACTAATGTAAAAAATGAAAATCAGACATGATTTAGTGTGACAATATATTTCTAACAAAGCAAAAAACAGCCCTGTAACTCACTTGGGTCCAGAGATCTCCACATTCATTGCTCTGCTAGATTTATATTAAGCAAACAGCTCAAAGGGAGTGTCTTTTCTGCTGCAGCTAAGGGAGCATGTCCATGCTCTCCTATCACAACTAAAGAGGCAGTTAAAGGATGAAACTGAGCATGTACGACCATCTCAGTGAGCAGGACAAATAAATAAGAAAAAAGAAAGAGCATATGGCGCTATATAGATATAATTTATTGAATAAATCAGTGGCTATGCCATACTTTTTATTACAGGCAATTAAAAATACTTCATTCTGCCTTTAGGGAGCTATAGATGAAGTAAAAATACTTGTAGCCGAGTTGTCCTACAGCTTACTGACTGTTAAGGTTACTAACAGCAGGAAACCATGTTATTAGTTTATTATTGAGGGATATTCTAAGGCAGATAACTTTTTATTTCATTGGAACTATTGTGCATAGGCCAGTTTTCTGCATTCATGAATGTAATATGCACCAGACTGACCATGATCATAACTGGTTTGAAGGATAGATATGAGCATGTGTTAAGACATATGTGCCATAAATAAACTTGTCGAATATTATCAGTTAAAACTGATAGCAAACTTGGAGATACTATCACAGCTAAAGAGTAAAACACCATAATCTAACCATGGAATTTTTGCATCACATCTCTAATTCACTCCAACAGCCCTAGCATCTGTCAGCCTAAGTATTATCCCTTCAGACTGAAAAAGAGAGAGAGGGAGTGGAGAGTAAGTTAGCAATATTGTTATCAAAAATAATTCAAAGCCACATCAGCTTAGGTCTGTGGTTAATGCTCTTGGGCAGACCGTTAAGAGTATGCATGCATCAAGAAAATAAGCTTTTTAAGATTAGCATGCTTGGCTGTCAGATTATATGCTGCTTCCCAGTGGGTAAAAAATCTTAGTTGTCTTGGTAAACCACAATGAATGGAGAAGTAAATGACGCTGTGATGCATTGATGGCACTATACTTAATGTTTTATACCATATCTGAAATTCATATTAATTTCAGAACATGGAGCCTATAGCATAATATTAAGTATATAACATAAATATAAGAGGATAAAAACCATGATCACATTCTCTTATTCCTTGTGGGCCTGTTGTCTGGTAAGCACTGCCTGTTAAACGAGAAGTCAATATTCTAATTAAGTGAATGTCAGATATATTTGGCCTGCAAGCATGTGTGTCTGTGTACTTGTGTGTTCTATCCAACACAGCTGTTTTTTGCTGGACAGTCCGGCAAATGGGGTATCAAAGAGAGGTTTGGAGGATTTTCTGAATGGAATGCAGTAAAGCCAAAGCTGTAGCTATTAAAGGGGTTCTCCGTGCTTTTAATATCAGATTGGCTGTATGAAGGAAAGGAATTATCAGATCAGCTGTATGAAGGAAAGGCGTGCACACTGTGCACGTGCTGTCTCCAATCTCTCTTGCTGCTTGCTGCTGCTATGTCTATGGCGAGCAGGTAAAGAGATGGAAGATGGGATACGTGCACCACTACCAAAACCACAAAATAGTGATTGAATAATATTACCATACTGTTACTGGAAATACTATTCAAAGAGCAGTATTAATCCTTTATAATAACCATACAGTTGAAGTGCGGGCAGCATGATGGCTCAGTGGTTAGCGCTAAGGCCTTGTAGCACTGGGGTTCTAGAGGGTCCAAGGGCATATATATTCTTCCGATCTTTGCATGGAATTTCTACAGGTAGTTCAGTGTCCTCCCACATTTTAAAAACATACTGATATTAAATTTGGATTGGAAGTTCTACTGGACACTCTATAAAACCTATACTGGAATCTGGTTCAAAGGAACCACCAGACTGCTACCTCCTGGAATAGCCTCTGTTCAATGACTGCTGACCAGGGCCGGCGCGTCCTATAGGCGGAATAGGCCGCCGCGTGAGCGCCCCTGGGAAGGGGCACTGCTAGAGCGCCGGTCGCTCATGCTGCAGCCACCGAGCGCTCTAAATTGAGCCTCTGGCGGCTGCAGCACTGCCCGGGCTGGCGCGTCCATGAGGCGCACCGCCCGGGCGCAGCAAGAGGAGAGGAGCTGACAGGAGGAAGCGCTCAGCGCTCCTTCCTGTCACTCCATTGTAGCGTGGCCGAGCTCTTTATGGCCGCGGGTACAGGAGCATCTGTCTCCTGTACCCGGCCGGACTGACATGAAGTGCGCACACAGTGTGCACTTCATGTCAGATCCCTCGGGTACAGGAAACAAAAGCTCCTGTACCCGTGGACCATAAAGAGCTCAGCCGCGCTAAACTAGAGGTGGTGGTGGTGGGGGGGTGAAGAATGACAAGGGAGGGAGAGAATGACAAGAGGGGGGAGGAAGAATGACAAGGGGGATTGTGAAGAATGACAAGGGAGGGAGAGAGTGACAAGGGGGGAAGGAAGAATGACAAGCGGGGATTGTGAAGAATGACAAGGGGGAGTGTGAAGAATGACAGGGGGTGAAGAATGACAAGGGGGAGTGTGAAGAATGACAAGGGAGGGAGAGAATGACAAGGGGGAAGGAAGATTGACAAGCGGGGTGAAGAATGACAAGGGGGGAGAGAGAACTGGCGTTAGTTAAAGGTGTTCTAAAGTTCATTTAAACTGATGATCTATCCTCTGGATAGATCATCAGCATCTGATCGGCAGGGTCCGACACCCGGGACCCCCGCCGGTCAGCTGTTTAAGAAGGCAGCGGCGCTGGCAGTAGCGCCTCGGCCTTCTCGCTGTTTACCGCAGGCGCAGTGACGTCACGACTAGTATCACTGGCCTTGGCGGGGTTAAGCTCTGTTCACTTGAATGAAGCTTAGCCCCACCCAGGCCAGTGATACTAATCGTGATGTCACTGAGAGAAGGCTGAGGCGCTACTGCCAGCGCCGCTGCTTCTCAAACAGCTGATTGGCGGGGGTCCCGGGTGTCGGACCCCTGCTGATCAGTTTAAATAAACTGCAGAACCCCTTTAATATGGAAGATCATATGGGTGGGGCATTGTGATGTCACATGGGCGGGGGGGGGCGGCAAACTTTTTTTTTGCCTAGGGCGGCAAAAATCCTTGCACCGGCCCTGCTGCTGACCCACGGAGGTTAACAGACACTGGTGTGGAGCATGGTCTAATCAGACAGAGCCAAGCTGAATTTGTGCACAGTAATCAGTCCAAGGATCAGGGAAGGCAGTTCATAGTCAACAGCAAGAACAGGCAGAAGTCAGGACAGGCCTCAAAAGGTCAAATCTAGAAACAGGGAGAGATCAGTACATGGGCAGGCAAAGACTATAGCACACCTTTGCAGAACTGTAGATGACTAGAACCTATTGCTTATGCAGCTTTCTATATGGAATGGTGCCTTAAACACCCTAAGGTGGCCATCCATTGGCTGGAGAATACTTAGGTCTGCACATGTTGGCCCCATAAGAGTTGGTGGGAATAAGCAAAGGTGGCCTAAAGGCAGCAGAGGTTTACCAGGCCTCAGTCTGCATGGAGGAAACAGAGCAGCACTACTCTGGCAACTGTACCCACTGATAGACAGCAGCAGGACCACCAGAGAAGCAAGACAGGGGACCCAGTGAGTGCTCTGACAACTTTGCCTGTTGAGAGACAGTAGTAGGATGATGGTGGGGGACATGGACTTCCGGTATAACAAGTAGTTAGGTTTACACATGCACTCCGCAGACTGTAATGATAACAGTGCAGTAAAAACCAATGGCTTACAGTTGACAGATGTTAAAAGAAACAGGCAGACTTTTATTCAGATGAGCAAACCCTGTTTGGAAGTGGGCTGCATGACATAGGCATATTCCTACTAACAGGAGCAGATTCTAGCTGAATAACACTTCATATTTACACTAGTTCTGATGATAAAAGCTTCACAAAAACTAAGTTAGTCTGTCACTCCCCAGCCCCTACCTAGTGCTTTTGGCAGCTTAGCCTGGTAAAAACTACTGATATATTCCTTTTAAGGTTTTACCAATACATATTTAATAACAAGTCAATGTTACAATAAAGCATATGAACTACAAACTTTAATTTCTAATTTTCTTCTTTGTACTTTCTTATTATAATGCACAAATATGTAATGTATCAAAGTAGAAATAAGTGAACCACTCAAGATTTGTTTTGGTTCAGGTTTGCTGAATTTTAGAAAAGGTTCAGTTTGGACCAAACCAATTTGGACCAAACCAAAGTTGCTCCAATTGACCTGAAAATTGGTATCTAACACCCTCTAGCCTGCTAGTAGTTTTTAGGAAAATTTGTTATATCTTTTTATTTTTGTGATTTTATTTTATTTTGCTCTCCCCCTCCCAAATAGTAAATCATGTCTGAGTGACACTGACATACATAGCTATGGATAAAAGCATGCTTGAAAGTTCCAGTCTGCCTGCCTAGAAATTCATGGGGTTAGGGAATAAGTTATGTGCCAGAGACTGGTCAGAGTTTAGGTAGACCTGAACGGGAGCTATCAGCTTGCTAACTGGCCTCAGCTTGACACTGCGTATGGAATAAAAAAATGCTTCATCATGTTGAGAAGACTGAAATGGCTGCTGCTACTGCGGCTTCTGCTGCTTATGGCAGTGGGACATGACTCTCCAGGGTGCAGAAAGGGGCCTACTTTCAGATGCGCTGGTGGCAGACGTCAGCTGGTCGTAAGCTGTGGCACGCTGCATATAAAGTGTTTCCTGGTAATAATGTAATTTGGCATCCCATTTTTCAGCTGGAAAACATTACCCCACTGCTTGTTATCCCACATCCGCCTGTCATTGCCTACCTCCGCCCCCCACTGAGATGAATTGGGGGTCGTGGCCAGTGTCACCGTCATCATCATCATCATCCTCTTGCTCCTTGAACTCCTACTCTTCTTCCTCATCCAGTGGCAGCATCTCCTCCTCCTCCCCAAGAGATTTTCTTGTGGGTCCTCAACAACTACAGGACAGACAGAAAGATGTGTTAGCTGTTTTTCTTCCTCCTCCTTTGTAGCCAGTGGTGATGAGAGGCAGGAGCAATATTAGAATTTGCGATATTTCGCGATTATTTGGTAGAATATTTGTCATATATTTGTGTATTTTAGAATTCGCGAATATGGTCTTGTTTGCGAAAATCGGGAATGTAATATGCGCGTAATGCTGCAGCAATACAGGCGTGGGTCACTATAGGTACATTTTTCAAGCTGCTAGAAGTTTCTTGAGACTGGAGAGAATGGTTGACACGGCAGAACATTACAATAGCTTTATATGCAGATAGAGTGCTCCAATATATCCGTGATTGCGAAATCGGCACTAATGATGCGAATATTTTGGTGCAATACACTTTTTAACAGGTCTTACTACATATTAGTGATTGGTGCACTAAGTATTGTTGTGAACTTGTGACATCACAGCACTATGTATAATGACACAGGAAAGCAGAGAGCACAGCAATAACACTGCTGCCTCTCTCAGATCTGCAAAATACTGCATACAATGGCTGCTGGGGAGGTTCTTATGTACTAAAAGGGTAGGCAACTTTCCTATTGGTTGCTAGGGATGTTGCTAAGCTCAGACAAATACATTGCAGCCTTCTCATTGGCCCACACGCAAGAAGCAGGAGAGGATCATGGGTTCAGATGAAAAGAAAATTTTAAATATTCAAAATTACGAATATATTTCAGTATATTCTAGATATTTGCGAATTCTCGCCGTGGCGATATTCGCAATTCAAACATTTTCCCCTCACTAATAGCCACCTGTTGCATGAACATCAGCGTCTCTTCAAAAATACATATGGGATGAGGGACAACTATAGCATAAACAATGCCACTGCTCGATCTGGAAACAACACATGCTCCCCGCTGTGACGGTCTGGTGCATGACCAAATTGTTCACGGCTTTCCGCTGCTCGTACAGCCGCTCAAGCATGTGCAATGAATTCGGCGAGTTGGAATGTCACAGATTAAGGGATGTAGCTGTAGACTTTTGTGATGCTGCACGTTCAGGAGAGCCTTCCCCACCACATGAAGATGGCTGAAAAGAAGGACAGTCTCCTGAACATTGCAAGCACCTTGCACATACCAGTGCAATATTTTAAAAGGCCATGGAGGCAGCATGTTTTATTTCCCCAGGTTCAGGGCAACCAGGATGTTGTGGCCATTGTTGCTGACTATATTACCCAGTTGAAGTCAGCAGGGTGACAGCCAGTGGAATGTTTGCTGCTTGATGCACTTTAGCAACTGCTTGCTTGTGTGGCTACTTTCCCCAGGCAAATCAGCTCTAACATGACGTTGCAATGCTTGAATTGGCATTACGAGAGCTGTGAATAATGCTGTGTCCTGCTGCTAGAACTTGTCAGGGCCTCACATGTCATGTTGTGCACTACCCTGTGTATTAGTGAAGTAATCACAAATGTGCTGGTTTAAATATAATCAACAATCCCAAAAATAAATTTGAACTGTGTGGAGACAGAAATAAAGGAAAACGGATTAAGGCCTGGGTATACAAGAAACGGATGATTAAGCGCCAGGTCTGTCGTTTAATATCAGTCAATCACACAGATAATGTGATGCACACCCTGTGTATTGATGTGTTGAACACCTACAGTGTTCTGTATATAGAACAAATGGAAAAATTGCTACAGTTCAACAAAAAAGCTGTATTTGTGCTAGGAGGCAAAGCCAACCTCAGCTCCTCACTTCTCACTCCCTGGCTGATAGCTTTCCCCAACTGTCCCTATTCTACACACAAATCTCCTTCTTTTTTTGTAATTCTATCCTTTCCCTTCACTGTCCCTGACTCCTTGAGATCGTTTCTGTGGCAGACACTGTAAGACCCAAACACCCTCATTCACAGCCAGTCAAAAATGACGTTCTGCTCCTTCAGCTTCCTGCCTGCTGTAGCACTGATTTACTGATCCAATCTGTCAGCCTGGGAGCAAATCAGGGCACGCTTTCGCCCCGACTTCCTCTCAAGGTCATGTGAAAAACCTTTCTTCTTCCTTCCTAGTGCTTTTTTCAGTAATAGTGTCGTTTTGCTGGGTTCATCTGAAACAAACTTGAAAAGGTTCGGGTTCGCCTGCCAACCGAAAAATTCTATTGCTAGAATATAACGAAGATAACGAATATCGAATATAGCACTATATTCTCAATCTTAGTTATATTCTAGCAAGCCAACCATTAGGAACTCAGCTCTAAGTTGAATTCGCAATGGGAACATATACTCGCATTGCAAATTCAACTTAGAGCTGAGTTCCTAATAGTTGGCTTGCTAGAATATAACGAAGATTGAGAATATAGTGCTATATTCGATATCTTCATTGATTCTACTAAGTTAACCCAATAGGAAATTTGCCTGTATACACTGTTCAAAGTTCAAACGCAATACTGCGAATATAAATTCGCGTAACATTCGCAATATATAGAATAATGACGAATATTCGATTCAACTAAAATATGACGAATATTCAATCGAATATTCGTAAAATATCGCAAAATCGAATATCGCACCTCCTGCTCATCACTAGTAGCAAATACGATTTGTTTAGATAGAAGTTATTCGCTCATTTCTAAATAGAATACAACACCAGTCTGTATATGAGATGTCATAAGCATTCAGCCCTCACTTGAATTATATTTTACATATGCTAAGAATCTTTTAATGGATGGCATACACTTATAATGTAACTCTAGTAAATGGCTATATATATATATATATATATATATATATATATATATATATTGTAAGAGGGCGCAAGGTGCCGTCATGGACGGATCGATACGTGTCACCGAGGTTCCTGGCCTCGGTGAGGTGAGAGCCGGGTTTTTATGTGTCAGCAGCAGCTAGTGCTGCTTGACATTGTTAGTTAGTTTGGCTGCAAAGCCAATCCGGGCCGGCTCTTACTGGGAGTAGGCAAAGAGTTGGGTGGGTGCCTACTCCCCACGGTCCAGGCCGGACTTTTGCCGGGCCTTTAAAGGCAGCCGCCTCAGCAGCTGGGAGAGTGTGATTGTCCTGGAGCTGCAGATGGTGCTGTGGAGCTCTCTGGGCTGGAAGCAGGAGCCCAGCAAGGAGGAGTGCAGACGACCTGGAAGCCTGAGGTGGATTATCTTGCGGCTGGGCCGACAGCCAGGTGCGAACCCGCACCTAAAACCTCCCAGGTGATTAGAACCTGTGTTTGGACATTTTGTTTTACCTTACGTTTTCTGATGTGTGTGATTTAACACCAAGTGACTGTTCGCTGTTTATTTTTGATGCAAGTGTGAATAAAACACTGTTTGCTGCACCTTCTGGACTCCCTTTTGCCTCTATACTGCACCCGCACCGCTGTCTACCAGAGCGACTCCCCACATATATATATATATATATATATATATATATATATATCTGGTGTGTTGACCTAACAAAACGGGGTTAAGTATGTTTCCATATGTCAACTCAGTCATAAATTGCAGAGGAAAACAGTGTGACATGAAACTAGCAGATTGCAGCTTTGCCCAATGCCCGTCATTAGTCATTCTTACCCTGACCTGTCGATTATGCCATTAGTGTGGGAGGGAGGTCATCAATGAATGAAGTTAAGAACTTATCTGGGAGAGAGTATCACAGTGAGGAATAAAATCAGTTGAGAAATGAACACATCAGGGATCTGTCAGCTCCATTTATATGTTGAATATACAAAAATAATGATTTTTATAGAAAAGTATGCTGCTTGTTCTATACTGATAATTATGAAAGTTCTAGTTCTAGAGATTAAAAAAATGTCCCAAGCTGTTAACATACAATTTAATGTACAAGATATTCTTTGTACAGAGTAAAATGACCAAAAATATTGTTTGACATAGTAACCAAAATTACAATCATGAGTTCCAAGGGGATAAATGCCATATAAAGAGCGAATGTTACCTTTGGAGGGAGGGATTCCAGCTCTGGTTGGTCCCGTCTCCTGTCCACTGTACCGATGGTAGTATGGGTTTATATACCCTGCCAGCTATTTACAGTATATGGTAATGTCAGGACTGGTGAAAGGACCTCTTTAATGGAATTATCTATTGTAAAAAAAAGTGTACATCCCCAAAACAGTAGTATCAGAAAGCTACAGTATTTCACCCCAAGTACAGAATCAATGATTAATAGAGTAACTTATGTATAAACAAATGTGAAAAACTTAGAATCAGGAGGATTAAAATGCTATTTCACCCCAATTACATAATCAAGGCCTAATGAAATTCCTTTCTATAACACAAGGTATAAATCCAAATACGTGACAAAACATTGTGTTATTTCACCCCAGTTACAGAGTCAGGGCCTAATACTTATCTATTTTACAAGGTGTACAACTAAATATGTGAAAAAAAATTTAGAGCGCTAGTTCACCTCAATTACAGAATCATGCTGTTATAGAATTACGTATGTATAAAACAATGTGGACAACACAATAGCAGTAGTATTCGACCGGTTTTAAGCCCAACTAGAGATTCAAGGTATTATAGTATTACGTATGTATAAAACAATGTGGACAACACAATAGCAGTTAGTTAGCTTTTAAACCCAATTAGTGCAGCAAGGTGTAATAGAATTGCTTATCTATTAACTAAGTGGGATACTGTTCTATTGGCCCCTGCACTCTCTCTATACTCTCCCTATAGTGTGGATAAAGTCTCCCTGTTATTTCCCTACACTATCTCTGTGCTGTACCTGAAGTGTTCCAAAGTAATATTTAGCAAATAAAGTCTTTACTAATCACTGTCCCTATTGTCTATCACATCTCTCCGTGCACTAAGTTCACAAAATGGCAGAGACTGAGCAGGATAAGGCTTTTTATTAGGCTGTGACATCAGAGGGGCTGGGTATCTGCTGATTAGCTGGCTGCACGGCATTATGGGTGATCCCTCCTTCCTGGACTTCTTACTTTCGCTTTGTAGCATGTGCAGTAGCCATTCGTTACCACAAAGTGCGAGGAAATTCGGATTCGTGACAAATCAATTTTTTTCTGAAATTCGGATCTAACTTTAATTCTCTCAACACCACTCATAGTGCACTCACTATGTCTTGATGCTGTACGCAGTCAGGAAACAGAGCTGGAGGAAAACCAGAGTGGTGAGCATAGGCAGTGCTAGTACTGGTACACTAACCACACCCTGTGCCTCGTGCATACTAATAAATGCTTCCAATATAGAAGTACTCAGTAGTATTAGCTTTATAAGACGCACTTTTGGAGGAAAAAAGTGTGTCTTATTAAGAGAAAAATATGGTACTTAAGAACATTGGCGTGCCTAGGGTATTTGGCACCCGGGGATGGTCCTTTCTCTGGCATCCCCCCTCCCCCCAATAGTAGTATTGCCCTCATTGAACAACCTTCACAGTAGTTTTGTACAGATGTGTGCCCCCTCACAGTAGTTATGCCCCCTCTGTGCTCCTTTCACAGTTGTAATGCCCTCTTTGTGCCCCCTTCACAGTAATAATCCCCATTGTGCCACCTTCACAGTAATAATCCCCATTGTTTCCCCATCATAGCAATATTCCCCAGTGTGCCCCTTTCACAGTAATAATGACCTTTGTGCCCTCTTCATAGTAATAATGCCCATTTTGCCCCCTTCACAGTAATAATGCCCATTGTGCCAACCTTCATAAAAGTAATGCCCACTGTGCTTGCAATGCCCTCTCTGCCCCTCCATAGTAGAAATCCCCATTGTGCCCGCTTCACAGTAATAATGCCCACTGTGCTCCTTCACAGTAATAATGCCCACTGTGCCCCCTTCATTGTAGTAATGCCTTCTGGCTCTGTGCCCCCTCCATAGTAGAAATAACCATTGTGCCCCTTCACATTAGTAATGTCCTCTGTGCCCTCCATAGTAGTAATGCCCTCTGTGCCCCCAGCCGTTTGAATAGAGTGCAACGCTTACGTAAAGCTGCTTTCTCTGTTCTGTTCAGCTGCTCGCCGTAGTATCTGCAGTGATGAGTAGAGATGTCGCGAACATAAAATTTTCCGTTCGCGAACGGCGAACGCGAATTTATGCAGATGTTGGAGAACAGGGCGAACAGCCATAGACTTCAATAGAAAGGCGAATTTTAAAACCCACAGGTACTCTTTCTGGCCACAATAGTGATGGAAAAGTTGTTTCAAGGGGACTAACACCTGGACTGTGGCATGCCGGAGGGGGATCCATTGCAAAACTCCCATGGAAAATTACGTAGTTGACGCAGAGTGTGGTAAGTGGAATTCGCAATGCAATTAATATAACCTGCATTAATCGCATTGCGAATTCAACTTAGAGCTGGGTTCCTAAAGGTTGTATTGCTAGAATATAACGAAGATTGAGAATATAGCGCTATATTCTCAATCTTCGTTATATTCTAGCAATACAACCATTAGGAACTCAGATCTATGTTGTAATCGCAATGCGATTAATATAACCCGTATTAATCACATTGCGATTACAACTTAGATCTGAGTTCCTAATGGTTGTATTGCTAGAATAGACAAATATAACTAATATAGCGCTATATTCTCAATATTCGTTATATAATTCTAGCACTGATGTCATTAAAGGTCTCTTCCTCCACCCAGCCACGTACAAGACCAAGGGTCCCCGAAAAGTGACATCAAGCCCCTGGGACGCCTGCTGTGGTTGGTCTTCCACCTCCTCAAAGCCACCTTCCTCCTCTGACTCCTCTTCTTCAGACTGCTCTCTCTGCGTTTCCGTAGGTCCAGCAATCGATGACGACAAGGCTGCTTCTGGTGGTGATGGTAACCACAACTCTTCCTTTTCATGCTCATCTATGGCCTAATCCAGCACTCTTCGCAGGGCACGCTCCAGAAAAAACGCATATGGGATGAGGTCGATGATGTTACCTTGGGTTTGACTGACCAGGTTTGTCACCTCCGCAAAGGACACATGAGCCTACAGCCATTGTGCATGAGCATTCAGTAACGCGGCCAAAAAGTACTACTTAAACACACCAGTCATATCTGGTGGTACAGTACATTGTGAGTCGTGACGCAGTGCTCCAATTGGAAGTAAGAGGATCGACAGCATCTTTCCATCTCCGGTTCCTAAATTTATTCCATACACTGGCTCCTGACAGGGGACAAAACAGAGATTAAACTGTTAAGAACAGATTTTTTTAATTTAAAAAAAAAAAAGGGCCAGTGTATGGAATAGGTTTTGGAACCGGAGATGGAAAAAGATGCTTGGTCGGTCCTCTTACTTCCAATTTGGGGCACTGCGCGTGCGCTGTGTAATGTACTGTGTGATCCCAATATAAGTGGTATGTTAAGTAGTGCTATTCCTATCAGTTTAATCCCTGTTACATCCCCTATTAGGGGACGTGTATGGAATAGATTTTAGGAACCAGGAGATGGAAAAAGATGCTTGGTCGGTCCTCTTACTTCCATTTGGGGCACTGCACGTACGGCTTGCAATGTACTGTGCCACCAGATATGAGTGGTGTGTTTAAGTAGTACTATTCCTATCAGTTTAATGCCTGTTACGTCCCCTATCAGGGGCCGGTGTATGGAATAGATTTTAGGAACCGGGAGATGGAAAAAGATGCTTGGTTGGTCCTGCTACTTCCAATTTGGGGCACTGCGCGTACGGCTTCCAATGTACTGTGCCACCAAATATGAGTGGTGTGTTAAGTAGTACTATTCCTATCAGTTTAATCTCTGTTACGTCCCCTATCAGGGGACATGTATGGAATAGATTTTAGACAACCACAAAGAGTTGTCAATAGTTGACACACTAATGACATAAATTTTATTCCTCTATGCGTCAATCTTGGTGAAGTGATGACTGTGCTCGTGCGCACGCTTGGGAGATTGCAGGCGATGGGGTTTTTCAAAGCCTATGGTCGTGCTGAGGTAGTTCAGTGACAGTTAAGTGACCCAGAAAACAATGATTCTGCAGTGTGGGCCCATTGTTGGCCTAGTAGGCTTTAATGATCACCTTAGATGATCACAAAAAAATTATGTTTTTCTATGCAAAATTATCCAGCCGATCGCTTTTGGTCGGTTCACAATGAAGCAACAACCTTATCATCTGGGGTGTGCCAACATTGCCATTGCCAACACACTCATAGAGGTGGTCACTTCATTGTGATACGTAAGCCCCTTCACCACAACAAGGTAACGATCACGAAGGGGAATTGACACATGTATGTGCCTTTTTTTTTTTTTTGTCTTTGCAGCCACAGTGCAACAGAAAAATTAGACATGTACACATGCCAGAAAAACTAGGTATCGTTGCAGAGATAAAATACAGCAGCGTGTGGACCATTTTTAGCCCAAGGCAGCTCATCTCATCAGGCCTTTTTAGTCAAATGTATCGCCCACTGTCAATCCCTTCGGGATCCATGCCTCATTCATCTTAATAAAGGTGAGATAATCTAGACTTTTTTGACCTAGGCGACTTCTCTTCTGACAATACCTCCTGCTGCACTGAAGGTCCTTTCTGACAGGACACTTGAAGTGGGGCAGGCCAGAAGTTCTATCGCAAATTGGTATAGCTAAGGCCACAGGTCAAGCCTCAGAGTGTTGATATCTGCAGTTAAGGCGAGGTAGTCTGCTACCTGTTGGTCGAGTCATTCTCTGAGGGTGGACCCTGAAGAGCGGTGGCGATGCGTAGGAATTAAAAAGCTCCGCATGTCCTCTATCAACAACACGTCTGTAAAGCGTCCTGTCCTTGCCGGTGTGGTCGTGTTTGGAGGAGGATTACTTTCCCCTCTTCCCCTGTTAGATTCCCGTTGTGCTGTGACATCACCCTTATACGCTGTGTAAAGCATACTTTTAAATTTATTTTGGAACTGCTGCATCCTTTCCGACTTCCTGGAATTCGGTAACATTTCAGGCACTTTCTGCTTATACCGGGGGTCTAGTAGCGTGGCCACCCAGTACAGGTCATTCTCCTTAAGCCCTTTTATACAAGGGTCCCTTAACAGGCATGACAGCATGAAAGACCCCATTTGCACAAGGTTGGATGCCGAGCTATTTATGTCCCGTTCCTCGTCCTCACTGATGTCACTGATGGTCTGTTCTTCCCCCCAGCCACATACAACACCACGGGTCCCAGATAGGTGACAACAACGAGCACCCTGGGATGCCTGCTCTGGTTGGTCTTCCACCTCCTCAAAGCCACATTCCTCCTCTGACTCCTCAGACTCCTCTTCCAGCATTGCCGCAGGTCCAGCAAGCGATGCTGATACGGCTGTTTTTGGTGGTGATGGTGACCACAACTCTTCCTCTTCACACTCATCTACTGATCCAGCACTCTTCATAGGGCACGCTCGAGGAAGAAAACAAAGGGGATGATGTCGCTGATGGTGCCTTCAGTGCGACTGACTAGGTTTGTCACCTCCTCAAAGGACGCATGAACCTACAGGCATTGCGCATCAGCATCCAGTAACATGGCAAAAAATTGCCAGCTCTGCAGAGTCCTAGCACCCCGGTCATACAAATACTCGTTGACGGCTTTTTCTTGCTGGAGCAGGCGTTCGAACATTAGGAGTGTTGAATTCCAATGTGTCGGCTGTCACAAATCGAGTGCCTCACTGGCATGTTGTTTCGGCGCTGGATATCTGAAAAGTGCGCCATGGCCGTGTAGGAACGCCTGAAATGGCCACACACCTTCCTGGCTTGCTTGCGGACGTCCTGTAAGCCTGGGTACTTATGCACAAAGAGTTGTACAATCAGATTCAACACATGTGCCATGCACGGCACATGTGTCAACTTGCCCAAAATCAATGCCGCCAACAAATTGCTTCCGTTATCACACACCACTTTGCCAATCGCCAGTTGGTGCAGAGTCAGCCACTGATCCACCTGTGCGTTCAGGGCGGACAGGAGTGCTGGTCCGGTGTGACTCTCTGCTTTCAGGCAAGTCAACCCCAAGACGACGTGACACTGTCGTATCCGGGATGTGGAATAGCCCCTGTGGAGCTGGGGGTGCAGTTGATGATGTGGAGCAAGACGCAGCAGCAGAAGAGGACTCAGCCGAGGAGGTTAGCGAAGAGGATGGAGTAGGAGTAGTAGAGGAGGTGGCAACAGGCCTGCCTGCAAGTCGTGGTGGTGTGACCAACTCCGCTGCAGAGCGATGCATTCCATGCTTGGCAGCCGTCAGTAGGTTTACCCAATGCGCAGGGAACGTGATATACCTGCCCTGACCGTGCTTTGCAGACCAGGTATCAGTGGTCAGATGGACCCTTGCCCCAACACTGTGTCAGAGGTGTGTGTATACACTATTTTGTATAAAAGAAAGAGAGCCCCCTTAGGAAAAGGCGCCAAGAGCTAAATGTTGTAAAAAGAAGCGTCTGTATATGATATAGCTGGTGAACTATAATGAAATAGGCACCATAATAGTACAATGTATCGATACGTGCATCACAGGTAATGCAGAAAGTTCCCTGGATGCAACACTCTAGATAAAATAATATATATCACTGGGTTAAAAATAATACTCACACTCACTTCACCCAGGAGGTTCCGAGTGGGATAACCTCAAGACACCCACCGGAGTACCTCCTGCGCCTGGGTCGCCTTATGGATGTCCGGGACTGACTGCAGTCCAATACGTTCTTCTGGTCAAACACCTTTAATAACCACAGGGTGGGGGTGAGGAGTGGCTCAACGCGTTTCAGGGAGTATAACCCCTTTATCAGGAGCATAAAATACATACTGTGCGTCCAATATTTAAAGAGAACTGAATCTGGTGCCAACAAGTAAGAGAAACACGTCACTTCCGGTTTACGTCTCACCCGTGGAACGCACCGGGAGTGACGCACCGAAATGACGCTATCCTTCACACCGTGAGTAAATGAAGAAATATTCAAACTAACCTATGAACAGCAGAGATTGACTGTTCTATCCAAATAAAATATATTACATTGAATAAAATATGTAAAGTGTCCGTTGTTGTAAGAGTTGCGTTAATTCTAGTAAAAGCAAAAACGTCAGAGGAGGGGGTAGTGGAATCTGGCTTCTTTTTATGGGGTTTTAACCAGATGGACAAGTAGTTTGTGGTATGGAGGATGGCAAGGAAATTTGCGATATAAAAATGTAAACAATATATATGAACAAGAAGAGAACGACAATCTGGTAGTTCCGCTGTTGACCATGCGGACCGGAAGTGACGTATAACCTGAGAACGGTCTATTATGCTAGCTAGAGAATAAGATCTAGAGTCTGAAGGGCTAGAAATCATATATTGTAGGTAAGTGGTGTGTTCCACATTCTGATAGAAACTAATACTAATACTAAGAAACTAATACTCGACAAAAATATTAATAATAAACAAATAGTCACAGTGGTGTGTTCCGCTGTTAGAAATTGTGGACCGGAAGTGACGTGTGTAATCTGAAAATAGTCAATTAAACTGGCTAAAAGCTAAATTTTGAAGGACTAGGAAAAACTGAAGAGTTAAAAATTCATGGGTCGGGGATGAGTTAAATATTCTATGGTCTAAAAATGTTAGTGTTTTTAAGTAATCAATTAATGCGCACATAAAAATAATAATAATACAGCAGTGACAGCGGTACTTCCGCTGTTAGGTATAAGAATCAGAAGTGACGTGTATAGTTTGGAAGTGGTCTATTTTGCTAGCTGAAAACTGAAACCTAAAGGGTTAGAAAAATATAAACCGAGGACAGGTTGTGTATTTCAAAGCCTAATAAAAAATAGTGTTTTTAGATAGATACATAAATATATTATTATACACAGATTGGTTCATAGGGATCGTCCATCGTGGTAAAATTTAAAAACCTCATCAGAGACAAAAAATTGATGATTAAATAAATAAATAAATAAAATGGGTGAGATATGAACCTATATTGCAAGAGGTTGTAAACAGAAACCCAAGCTATAGATATATGTTCATTAGTAGTTTGAGTATTCAAGCGACTCATTTAATCCGAAGGGGGTAGGGGTATTTAGTGAGAATATCCAGTGCATCTCCTTTTGGCATAGTTTTTGGTAGGAGGTAGCAACATGTTCAAGGGGTAGGACTCTCAGGGAGGTTGGATCCCTACTATGTTTTTCGAGATAGTGGCGGGAGACGCTATGGGTAGAAATACCTCGTCTAATATTGGAACGATGTTCGTTCATGCGTTCCCTGATAGTCTGGGTTGTCCTTCCAATATATTTCAGTCCACATGGACAATATAGGAGGTATATGGCGTTTCTGGTGCCACAATGTATATCTTGCTTAATAGTCCAAAAGTACTCTCCATTTTTAGAGTTAGGGATTTTTATTTGATTAACCCGCTGTCACTGCTGTATTATTATTATTTTTTATGTGCGCACTAATTCATTACTTAAAAACACTAACATTTTTAGACCATAGAACATTCAACTCATCCCCGACCCATGATTTTTAACTCTTCAGTTTTTCCTAGGCCTTCAAAATTTAGCTTTTAGCCAGTTTAATAGACTATTTTCAGATTACACACGTCACTTCCGGTCCGCAATTTCTAACAGCAGAACACACCACTGTGACTATTTGTTTATTATTAATATTTTTTGTCGAGTATTAGTTTTTGTCGAGTATTAGTTTCTATCAGAATGTGGAACACATCACTTACCTCCAATATATGATCTTTCTAGCCCTTCAGACTCTAGATCTTATTCTCTAGCTAGCATAATAGACCGTTCTCAGGTTATAAGTCACTTCCGGTCGCGCATGGTCAACAGCAGAACTACCGGATTGTCGTTCTCTTCTTGTTCATATATATTGTTTACATTTTTATATCGCAAATTTCCTTGCCATCCTCCATACCACAAACTACTTGTCCATCTGGTTAAAACCCCCATAAAAGAAGCCAGATTCCACTACCCCCTCCTCTGACGTTTTTGCTTTTACTAGAATTAACGCAACTTTTACAACAACGGACACTTTACATATTTTATTCAATGTAATATATTTTATTTGGATAGAACAGTCAATCTCTGCTGTTCATAGGTTAGTTTGAATATTTCTTCATTTACTCACGGTGTGAAGGATCGTGTCATTTCTGGTGCATCACTCCCGTTGCAATCCACGGGTGAGACGTAAACCGGAAGTGACATGTTTCTCTTACTTGTTGGCGCCAGGTTCAGTTCTCTTTAAATATTGGACGCACAGTATGTATTTTATGCTCCTGATGAAGGGGCTATACTCCCGAACGCATTGAGCCGCTCCTCACCCCCACTCTGTGGTTATTAAAGGTGTTTGACCAGAAGAACGTATTGGACTGCAGTCATTCCCGGACATCTATAAGGCGACCCAGGCGCAGGAGGTACTCCGGTGGGTGTCTTGAGGTTATTCCACTCGGAACCTCCTGGGTGAAGTGAGTGTGACTATTATTTTTAACCCAGTGATATATATTATTTTATCTAGAGTGTTGCATCCAGGGAACTTTCTGCATTACCTGTAATGCACGTATCGATACATTGTACTATTATGGTGCCTATTTCATTATAGTTCACCAGCTATATCGTATACAGACGCTTCTTTTTCAACATTTAGCTCTTGGCGCCTTTTACTAAGGGGCTCTCTTTCTTTTATACACAATAGTGTATACACACACCTCTGACCCTAATATATCTACTGTGTTTTCCCCAGCAGATGTATGTGCCCCTTGGCAGTCTCAGCCTTATAAACTAACGTGTTCTAGACACCAATTGATCTTACACACCATTGTACTCCATAACTTTTGGTTCTCCCACCACTTCGGTTCTTCCTCTGGCGCCCAGCAAGCTACTCTCAGTCCTACAAAGGCCTGCGTTTAACCCTATTTTTCTTTTACTACTACCCAACACTGTGTGCCAGACATGCCATGACTTCCTTTTGCACAATAGAGTACAGGTTGGGGATTGCCTTTTCTGAAAATTAAATTTCGACCGGGTACCTTCCACTGCGGTGTCCCAATAGCTACAAATTTTTGAAAGCCTCAGACTCCACCAGCTTGTATGGTAAAAGCTGGCGGGGTAAGAGTTCCGACAAGCCAGCTGTCAGACACCGGGCAAGGGGTGACTCTGTGACATTGGCTCTTACGCTCAAACATTTCTTTTACAGACACCTGACTGTGGGCAGATGAGCAGGAACTGCTGAAAGTGAGAAGCGGAGTGGCGGGTGGTTGAGAGGGGGCAAGGAGGACAGCAGTGGTTGACGTGGCTGAAGATGCTGGACCAGGAGGAGGATGGTGGCTTTGAGTTTGTGTGCTGCTTGTACTCATGTGTTGATCCCATAGGCGTTTGTGATGTGAGATCATGTGCCTTCACAAAGCAGTTGTACCTAGGTGGGTGTTGGACTTCCCACGACTCTGTTTCATTTGGCACAGATTGCAAATGGCATCGCTGTTATCAGAGGCAGACACACAAAAAAATGCCACTCTGCTGAGCTTTGCAATGACGGCATTCTGGTGGAGGCAACAGCATGCGTTGATTGGCGTGCTGTCTGGCTGACCCCGGGTGCCGATACATGCTGTCTGACTGTGCCACTAGCTCCTTGTGATGACCTCCCCTGCTTCCAACCCGTCTCCTCTTCCTCTCTGTCTCCCCATCTGAACTTTCCCCTGTTCTTCTTCTCTTCGAGCGGGCACCCACGTGACATCCACGGACACATCGTCATCATCAACCGCTTCACTTGTATCTGACAACTCAGCAAAGGAAGCAGCAGCGGGTACA
Organism: Bufotes viridis; assembly: GCA_033119425.1. Taxonomy (NCBI): domain Eukaryota; kingdom Metazoa; phylum Chordata; class Amphibia; order Anura; family Bufonidae; genus Bufotes; species Bufotes viridis. Next base: position 409,985,760 of record CM065590.1, on the reverse strand, counting down.
ACATCATCATCATCACCCGTATGTCCATGTGTGTAATGCTGCCTGACTGATACATATCCCTGTTATCTACATCCTCTGGCAATAATGGTTGCACATCACTTATTTCTTCCAACTGATGTGTAAATAACTCCTCTGACAGATCAAGTGAAGCAGCTGTGGTTCTAGTGTTGGTGGTGGCGGCAGGCGGGCGAGTGGTAACTTGAGAGGTGCCCAAAGCTGAGCTGGAGGAGGATGGTGCGTCAAGGTTCCGAGCGGAAGCTGTAGAAGATTGGGTGTCCTGTGTTAGCCAGTTAACTATGTCCTCAGAACTTTTCGAGTTCAGGGTACGTGGCCTCTGAACACTGGGAAGCACAGCACCATGACCACGGCGGCCCCTGCGGGTGGCCTGCCTCTGCCTGTCATTTCTTTTAGATTAGTTTAGTTGTACTATGCGTGCAAGCTACTGTGACACCAGATATGAGTGGCACTGTGCACTGGCAGAAGTTGGCAGAGTAGACGCTGTAGACCTGACACACACGCTTGCAGACAACTAACTGCTATTCAATATATTACAGTCAAAATATTTTTTTTTTTTTATGTAATCTACTGCGACACCAGATATGAGTTGCACTGGTGACACTGTGCACTTGCAGTGCCTGAAACACACACACGTGCAGGCAACTGACTGCTATTATTTTACAGTCAAAATTGTGTTTTTTTTTTTTATGAAATCTACTGTGACACCAGATATGAGTTACACTGGTGACACTGTGCACTTGCAGGGCCTGAAACACACACGTGCAGGCAACTGACTGCTATTATTTTACAGTCAAAATTGTGTTGTTTTTAATGTAATCTACTGTGACACCAGATATGAGTTGCACTGGTGACACTATGCACTTGCAGGGCCTGAAACACACACGCTTGCAGGCAACTGACTGCTATTATATTACAGTCAAAAAAGTTTTTTTTTTTTTTTAATGCAAGCTACTGTGACACCAGATATGAGTGGTGGCACTGGGCAAGTGGGCACAGTATACGCTGTGAGCCTGACACACACGCTGGCAGGCAACTGCAATTAGATCACACAGAAAAAAAAAAAAGCAGACTGATGTACTAGCCCTAAAAGGGCTTTTGGGGTGCTGTCAGGACGCTGTCCTTACAGCAGAGATCAGATGAGTCTTTCAGGACTGGAGTGGACACTGAATAAACTAGCCTAGCTATCGATTTCCCTATTAAATCAGCAGCATTTACACTGTCCCTCCTCTCACTAAGACTGCAGCTTCTGAATGAATCTAAAATGGATGCTGTCCAGGAGATGGAAGGGTCTGAGAGGAGGGTATGCTGCTGATTGGCTGGAATGTGTCTGCTGACTGTGAGGTACAGGGTCAAAGTTTACTCAATGATGACGAATATGGGGCAGACCGAACATTGCATATGTTTGCCCGCCGCGGTGAACGCTGCACAAACTATGTTCGCCGGCAAATAGTTCGGGACATCTTATTTGAGAATTCAACTTAGAGCTAGGTTCCTAATGGTTGTATTGCTAGAATATAACGAAGATTGAGAATATAGCGCTATATTCTCAATCTTCGTTATATAATTCTAGCAATACAACCATTAGGAACCCAGCTCTAAGTTGAATTCGCAATGCGATTAATATAACCTGCATTAATTGCATTGCAAATTTAACTTAGAGCTGGGTTTCTAATGGCTGTATTGCTAGAATATAACGAATATTGAGAATATAGCAATATATTCGTTATATTCATCAGTTCTAGCAATACAACCATTAGGAACTCAGATCTAAGTTGAATTCGCAATGCGATTAATACAGGTTATATTAATCGCATTGCGATTACAACTTAGATCTGAGTTCTAATGGTTGTATTGCTTGAATTGACGAATATAACGAATATAGCGCTATATTCTCAATCTTCGTTATATTCTAGCAATAAAACCATTAGGAACCCAACTCTAAGTTAAATTCGCAATGCGATTAATACAAATTATATTAATCGCATTGTGATTACAACTACTAACACTGCAGCTTCAGAATGAATCTAAGATGGATGCTGTCCTTGCTTTTGATAGGAGGTGGGAGGGTCTGGGAGGGAGGGTATGCTGATTGGCTGGAATGTGTCTGCTGACTGTTAGGTACAGGGTCAAAGTTTGCTCAATGATAAAGTATAGGGGCGAACGCGAACATCGCATAAGTTCGCCCGCCGCGGCGGACGCGTACAAGCTATCTTCACCGGGAACCGTTCACAGGCGAATAGTTCGGGACATCTCGAGTGATGAGCAGGTAAACAGATCAGAGAAGGCAGTGCAGTGGCAGTACTATGTTACTATGTATATCTCTTACATCCAGTGACTTCTCTTCTCTGGTGTAGATATTCTCTTTCCTCTTCTTCTCCTGTTAGACCAGACCACCATGGTGACTTCGTTTAGCCGCGCCTGGTCTCTGCAGAGTTTAACAAACATACATCTTACTTTACTACTTTTCCATCATCCTCCCACTTTTCGACACCCCATCCTGCCACCCCCAATACTGTGTCCACTGTGCTCCCGAATACTTTCCTGCAGAAACAGTCCCCTGAAAATACTGGTACCACACAGATAGTCTGTCAGTACAAAAATAGTCCTTTATATTGTGGGCTAGTAATAAAAAAAAAAACTTCCTTTCAGGTCATATAAAACCCTAAATAAGATCCTCCAGTCTCAGACCAAACCCTCTTTAGACCTCTATGTCAGACCGCATATAAGACCCCATTTAATCCTCGGATCAGACCCCTATTAGACCTCCATGTAAGACCCCTACCCAATATCAGACCTCAGATAAGACCCCGTATAAGACCCCATTAGACCTCCAGACCCACATATCAGACCTCAGACCAGACCCCATTAGACCTCCAGACTCCCACTAGAACTCCAGACCCCCATTAGACCTCCCGACCCCCATATCTGACCCCATTAGACCTCCAAACCCCTAGTCAGACCTCCAGACCCCCATTAGACCACTCCAGACCACCTGTCAGACCTCCAGAGTCCCCCAGTCAGACCTCCAGACCCCCCAGTCAGACCTCCTGGCCCCCAGTCAGACCTCCAGAGCCCAGATAGACCATTAGAGACCCCCATTAGACCTCTCCAGACCCCCCATTAGACCTCCATATCAGACCTCAGATCAGACTGTAAAATAATAAAGTAACTTACCTCTCCTGTCGCCACTCTTCCTGTTCTGGCTGTCTCAGGGCCCGCGCTGCAGTCACCTGACCTCCTGCAGCGTCAGGTCAGAATGCGCTCTGTACATCCTGACGCTGCTATTTCCATTACACAAAATACTCAGGACAAACCAACGTGAAAGTCCCTTTGCTTGTTGCCCCACTGGTCTACTTTTGTAAATACTGGTTGAATCCATTCCCAAACCCGAATCCCCGATCCGTCAATCCCTGTGTTTCGACAGCAGGAACTGATTGGCACAGAAGCCGCTAAGCATGGGAACCTCTAGCGCACACATCATGCTGTACATTCCTGTACTGCGATTCAATGTGGGCGATAAATGCAGCAGGCGCCATTGCACAGAGAAGCCTCTGAGCACCGCATCACATATAGTTAATGCGTAAATGACTGTGTACACACAGCACTGCTATACACCTCTAAGAAACACAGCTCTGCTACATATACAGTATACCTCTCTCTCTCTTTCTCTCTCTCTCTCACACACACACACACTATTATCTGTATTAAAAGATCACATTTATCTACAATTAAAGGGGATCTGTCACCAGTCTTATGGTTTCCTAAGCAAAGGCAACATAGAGAGTAACAAATCCCCTTTTAATAGACCCAGCTATTTTGCCAAAATCTTGTATTGAACAGCTCCAGTGCATAATGATGAGTCCTGAATATTTGTCAGGTCCTGGGTTTCCCTGCCCAACTGCTGCTTATTCAGTTGGAAACAAATTGTCAATCAGAGTCAGGTAGGCAGGGAGAGTTGAGAGCTCATGAATATGGGGATTCACTGATATACACTGGAGTTGCTAGGGTTTAAAAGTGACGGTAGCAGAAAACTGATGACAGATTCCTTAAACCACAGTATTCTCTTCCAAAGGTCTTTTACCTTCCAGTGGTCAGAGTTTTCATCTCCTTTCACTATACCTTAGGACCTTTCAGCATGGAGATGGCTGTGTTCCTCTTCAAAATTGTGCACCCTCCTGCCTGGATCATACAGATCAATGTCAGGCAGGGAGAGAGAAAAAGTATGCAGAGGCAAAATTCGTTCATTGATCTTGCAGATCTCTGTATGAGAGAGCTGCCGGAACATTAAGGAAGCAGTCAGGAAGGTCTTCCACTGCTGGACCACCCTGACTGCAAACTATAAGAGGCAGGCAATCTTTAGCAAGACACAGTAAATGCCTTAGTGTGTCATATAATCCCACAGCCGTATTGTTACAGTATGTCGGTTCCAAACTGACCCACGGACAAGCTAAGGCACATGTATATATCTACAGAGGTGTGCCGTGGATTTTTATAGTTATCTATACACCTGTAATCAAGGGTCAAACGCTGGAATTGCTGCTCTGTTGAAGTGCTGCCCTATTTTCTGAAATATATATATATATGTATATATATATATATATATATATATATATATATATATTTTAGCACAAGGACCCAGCTTTGCACGGGTATATATCATCTATTTAATTTAATTTTCTGTCTGTCGGTAAAAGATATTGACAGTATCCCTCATAACAGTGACATCCACAGTGCCCGCCCCTTAACAGTGACCTCCACAGTGCCAGCCCCTTTAACACTGACCTCCACAGTGCCCTCCCCTTTAACAGTGTCCTTCACAACACCCTGCCCCTTTAATTGTGGCCACACCCCATTAACAGTGACCTCCACAGCACCCTGCCCGTTTAACCACCTCAGCCCCCTAGCTTAAACACCCTTAATGACCAGACCACTTTTTGCAATTCTGCACATTGTTAAAAGCTCAGGGACATATATATATAAGGGAGGCAGTAGGATTTTCAAAGATGGTGGAAATGTTTAACAATGTGGTTATAGTGTGGGGGAGAAGTGAAGTTCAGGATTTGCACTTATACGGGGAGAGGTGGAGGAGCAAGAAACAGTTGCGAACCCCGTACTGTTGTTTGTTATATGATGGGAGAGGGTGGGGAGGGAGTTGGGTAATGCCCTCAGATGTATTCAGCTTATTGTCCGATCCGGTGGTGACTCATCCTGATTTCAAAACTTCAGTAGATTCAAAAGGATATAATTACGGTTAACGTCATTTCCTGGAATGTAAAAGTCCTTAGGTCTCCGCATAAAAGGATGATGGTGTTACGCCATTTAGGGCGCTTGAAAGTAGATGTCGCTCTCCTGCAGGAAACCCACCAGGAGGAGAGAGACTTCTGGAGAATGCGGAGGCTCTGGGTTGATAAAGTTCTAGGGTCTCAGTCAGTGGCATGTAAAGCAGGGGTGCTAATTCTGTTGAAAAAAGGTCTCCCTTACACAGTGCAGTCTCATAACGCTGATGGAGATGGTAGAATAATCCAGGTCACCCTCGGATCCGCCACGGGTCTCCTAAGTACCTATTGTGTATATGGGCCAAATGATAACCAGGCCAGATTCTTCTCTGATTTCACTGACAAGCTGCTGTCGGACCCGGTGCGAGACATAATAGTAAGGGGAGACATGAACCTAGTGGTCAATAGGGAGGAAGATAAAAAATTTGATAAAGGAGACAACCCAAAAGTGAGACAGCAGAACCTCAATCTATGTAATCTGATGGAAACTGAGTCACTGGTTGACATATGGCGCATGATCCACCCAGAGGGCAGAGAATATACATTCTACTCAGTAGCTCACTGCTCATGGTCGCGAATTGACTACATATTGATGTCTGCAGCACTTTCTGGCAGATGCCAATCTGCAGAAATAAAAGAAATGGTGATCTCAGACCATGCGCCGGTGAACGCAAAGATAACGGATAGTATTCCCAGGGGGGAGGATTATATATGGAGATTTCCGTCTGACATGTATAATAATGAGGAATTCCGAAAATTGATGATGGGTTGGTGGGATGAATATTTGTCCATAAATAATAATCCCGATTACCCACAACTCACATGGGATGCCGCTAAAGTACGGGGCAAACTGATCTCATATGTACTGGGCTTAAAGAAAAAAAATTACTAACAACATAGAAACTTATAGTCAAGCATTACGGCAGGCATAAAATGTTTTCAAAATGTCACCGACACCAGATACCGAGAAGGCCTGGAAATCAGCAAAAACTAATTATGAATACTGGTTACAGCAGAGGAAACAAATTTTTAGGTCTCAAACTGAAGCCAAGTTGTATAAATATGGAAACAAAGCCGGCAAACTATTAGCTAAGCTAGCAAAGGGTTACAAGGTGACATCTCCCATCCTAGCTATGAAAAATGACCAGGGCTCTCTGGAAAATAATCCCAAAGGAATTAATAGAATCCTGAGAGACTACTATAGCAAGCTTTATGAAGCTGGGCCGTCTAATGTGGAGAAAGGGAGAGAATGGCTTAATAAAGTAAAGCTACCAGAAACTAACAAGCGAGGATCTACAAAAACTAAATGCAAATCATTTCCACCCAGGAGGTAAATAAGATCATTTCCACTCTAAAATGTGGTAAAGCCCTGGGACCCGATGGATATTCGGGGTAATTCTACAAGATATTAGGAGATAGAGTGATATCTCTTCTCACGCCCCTATATAACAAATATTTGGAGGGGACACCTATTTCTGGGGAAGCAAATACAGCATATATTAAAATACTTCAGAAACCTGGGAGAGACCCGCTGCTCGCCTCCTCATATAGGCCCATATTCCTCATAAATGTGGATATAAAAATCCTGTCAAAAATAATAGCAGATAGACTGGGGGAGGTGATGCCTAAATTAATTGCTAACCCGCAGGTGGGGTTTGTGAGGACGAGCAGCGGTGACAAACATTAGAAAAGTGTTAACTGTGCTTGATGAGATGAAACTTCGACCTGGGCTCCATCCATACCCAGCAATACTAAGCGTAGACGCTAAAAAAGCCTTTGATAATGTGAGCTGGGGATAGATGGGCCTAGTACTAGATGCTGTGGGCCTGATAGGAAATTTTAGAAACTTTCTAGCGGTACTATACACTGACCCGCGTGCAAGAATCAGTACCCCAGGTTTTTTGTCATCAGCTTTTAATCTAGCTAAAGGGACCAGACAGGGTTGCCCAATGTCATCCCTTCTATTCAATTTGTCCCTAGAGCCCTTCTCAAGATTTCTATTGACCACCACACAGATAGAAGGCATGCAGACGATCTCCTGGTCTTCTTGGAAAGCCCAAGAGAGGATGTCCCTCAGCTACTACGAATGCTGGTAGAGTTTGGTAGCCTCTCACGCTTCAAAATCAATACTGATAAAAGTGAACTACTCCCTCTGCGGGCTAGTAAGGCTGAAATCGAATGGATGAAACACAACCTCCCGGTCAAAATAAATACTACACACATAAAATATCTCGGCATTCTTATAGGGAGTTCTCCAGACACAATATATACACTTAATTTCCCCCCATTAAAATCAAAAGATTCTAACAGAACTAGAAAGGTGGATGCAGCTTCCCCTATCATTGCTAGGCCGCTGCCATTTATTGAAAATGGTCAGCTTTGCCAGATTATTATATCCACTACAGACAATCCCCTTGCTGCTTAAACACACAGATATCAAAACTCTGGAAACGGATTTATCCTGTTTTATCTGGCAGGGGAAAAAAGCTAGGGTTTACCTGAAAAAATTACAAATGGCAAAGTCAGATGGAGGAGTTAACCTTCCAAATATTAGAAGATATAATATAGCAAGTGTCTTTAGGCATTGTATTGACTGGATAACCCAGTCCAACCATTATTCTAATTGGGAGTTGGAGAACCATTTGAACCAGCCGTGGTCCACAGCAGCTTTGTTACACACAAAATACGCTAACCTCCCGTGGCACGCAAAAGGAAGCTTGATAGCGAGAGACACAGTGGCGACGTGGGAAGGTAGTTCGGAAGGAATATGGCCTGGCTTTCAATTTATCGAAATACATGCCCATATGGGGACATCCGGAATTCGCACTGGGGGAACAAAACTTACAATGCAACGAGTGGAAATTAAAAGGGATCAGATTTGTGGGGGACCTGTGGCAGGAATCAGAGGGCAGATATATGAACTTCTCAGAAATATGCTCTTGTTATGGCCTGACCAACAGACATTTTTTGGCCTATATGCAAATGATGGCCTTTATAAAGGCAAGGGTAAGGAACTTGTCCAAGGAATTTCCATCCAACGCCTTTGATGCTTTAAAGCTATCAAAAACCAATCGTCTGTCACTGGCGGATTTTGCAATGCGGTTGTATAAAGTACAATCTGAATCAGCGTCACCACAGGTGTTTAAAAATGGATTAAGGAACTACATATCCCGATTCCCAGATCTCGCAGGAAGCATTCTGAGGGGTTGGATGGAGGTGAAGAAGGCGGCACCTTGTGAGAAATGGCGTGAGACCCAATTCAAAATAATGCACAGGGTAATTTATGGGTTTTATGACACTCCATACGCACGAGAGTCAAACAAATTGTTAAGATGTCCTAAATGCCATGAAGGGAATACTAATTTGTATCATGGGCTATGGAAGTGTCCTCAGGTATCCATGTTTTGGAAGGGGTTCATTAAGATGGTGTAATACCACTCTGAAGATTGATCTTACTTATTCAGCAGAAGTCATACTTCTACACTGCCAAACAGAACAAAAAGATGCCCTATGCATTTGAGCAACTAAAAGGTGTATTCTATGCCACTGGCTGAGACCATCCACCCCGAGTTGAAAGAAAATATAACACAGGTGAAAACCTGTTTACAGCGGGAATTCACAGAGGCACTACAAACCAAAGAAAGTAGTATAAATGGGCTTATGAAGAAGTGGAGAATGTTCATTTCGCGAGTCGACTCCAGGAGATTAATAAAACGATGATTCCATATAGATCTACAGGCTGGTATATGACTGAGCAGCTGAAAGGGACTCTAGGGAATCTGGAACTAACGTCAGATGTTGGGAATGAGGGATGAGTGCACTACTTAGTATAATGATGAGGAAAACACTTTATGGGGGAGGGGGGAAAGAAGACATGTTCAATGCCATTCAGAATCTGTGATGGTCTGTTACGCAATTATGTCAATTTTATCATTTGTGTATCATTGTACCTTTGGCCTATAAAAACTAAATAAAAATTATGTTTATAAAAATCTCATGATACATGGCCCCATTCGTTCTTTCCTTTACACGGATCAGTCGTCCTGGTCCCTTTGCAGAAAAACATCCCCAAAGCATGATGTTTCCACCCCATGCTTCACAGTAGGTATGGTGTTCTTTGGATGCAACTCAGCAAGTTGAGTTTTTACCAAAAAGTTCTACTTTGGTTCCATCTGACCATATGACATTCTCCCAATCCTCTTCTGGATCATCCAAATGCTCTCTAGCAAACTTCAGATGGGCCCGGACATGTACTGGCTTAAGAAGGGGACACGTCAGGCACTGCAGGATTTGAGTCCCTGGCGGCATAGTGTGTTACTGATGGTAGCCTTTGTTACTTTGGTCCTAGCTCTTGGCAGGTCATTAACTAGGTCCTCCCGTGTGATACTGGGATTTTTACTCACCATTCTTGTGATCATTTTGACCCCACGGGGTGAGATCTTGCGTGGAGCCCCAGATCGAGGGAGATTATCAGTGGTCTTGTATGTCTTCCATTTTCTAATAATTGCTGTCACAGTTAATTTCTTCACACCAAGCTGCTTGCCTATTGCAGATTCAGTCTTCCCAGCCTGGTGCAGGTCTACAATTTTGTTTTTGGTGTCCTTCAACGCTCTTTGGTCTTGGCCATAAGTGATTTTGGAGTGTGACTGTTTTAGGTTGTGGATAGGTGTCTTTTATACTGATAACAAGTTCAAACAGGTGCTATTAACACAGGTAACGAGTGGAGGACAGAGAAGCCTCTTAAAGAAGAAGTTACAGGTCTGTGAGAGCCAGAAAACTTGCTTATTCATGGTGACCAAATACTTATTTTACCAAGGAATTTACCAATTAATTCATTAGAAATCCTACAATGTGATATCCTGGATTCTTTCCCCCATTCTGTCTCTCATAGTTGAAGTGTACATATGATGAAAATCCAGGCTTAAACAAAATCATTACCGCCATATGTTTCCTGGATGTAGACAGGAACTAAAGTACTAAACCTACTATTTGCTTTAAGTTTGTCAACTTAATAATATATTTGTCATGAGTGCAATGTGATTTACACCTATATGTGTTAATGAACACTAGGGGTTTGACTTTTTGCAACTTTATCAAAAGTTGCACAAAGTACTCTAAGTATGCCATAATCCAATTCTTATCTTACTTTCAGCCATTAAATATAGACCACTTTGAAAAGTGTTACGAAACACAAAATGTCTCAAAAACCTGCTGCAATCATCATAACTTGTGACATTTTTAAGGCTCTTAGTCTCTTGAAGAAATATAATTTCTTGCCCCTTTAATTAATATTTTTGGACGCTTGTGCAGAACAAGACACTGTTTCTCCTGACATTAAAGTGTGTGTTTTGATTCGTGCAGGGGTTTTGATTCGTGCAGGGGCACGAATCTGCACTCATTATTACATACCCATTGTGACTCTTTGCCCATAACAACATGTGTGTACACACCATCTGCCTGATAAGGGACAAGTGTTGAAACGTTTTTAATGCTAAAAGCATAACAAATGTGAAAGTGCTGTGTGTTTTTAAACACACGATTTGAGTAGAATCAATTTTAAAAATGTAGAAAAAAATATTTCAAGAAGTTCGTTCATCTCTAATCTGGAGTACCTATCCACTTTTCATAACTAGTAAGTGGTGTAAGAATGGAAAAAGTCACAAATTTTTGCACAAATAAGACCTAAAAGTTGCAAAAGCCCTGTGTTGAAACTTTTTAAAGCCAGAAAGCCAGAATTCTGGAGTTCTTGGCTTGATAAATTCCCTCTTTCTTTTTGAAGACTATGGACATATTTGGAGTTTTTTTAATTCTTGATCTCTGTTTATCTTGGGCTAAAAGTATCTATTTAAGTGTGTATATCTGTATCTGATCATGTACCTGTAACCTGTATTTGTCTATCACCTAGCAGAGCGTATCTGCATTTGATTCCATGTTCCTATTTGTCCTTGCCTGTTTCTGTTTTGTCTGTAGCAGTCCTTACTGCTCCTGACACTCTGTTCATGTTTGTTCCTGCCTCTATGTCTTTTTCGTTTGCAGCTCTGCCCGAGGTTGCCTTGCTTCATTGTGCTTGTTGCACAGGTAACTGCTTCTGGCCCTGTTTTGTCATGCCTGTCCTGCCAGTATAATGTTAAGCCTTGTTTGTCCATGCCTCTGATTCTGTTATATCTGTTAAGCATGAAATCTGTTTTGTACTTCTTCTCATGTACTGCTGATACCATTGTTGGTAACTTCTGGTCTGCCGGTTCCTGCTGCCACTGACTGGTTTACACTATGGGGTCGCCCATGGTGACTACCGAGGACAAAGTTTTTCCCCACCATCAGGGGCCCTAGTGAAATCTGGATTTTGCTTAGTTATGCCCCTCCAGAGTATTGCTAGTCAGTGGCGCGGTGGGTTCACACCCACTGATCCTAGACGGTACATTGAGATCTCCTGTTTTTGTCATGTTCTCTTGCCTTGTATTAAAGTTTCTTGTTCCATAGCATGTTTCCAAATCCTGTTTTGCCTGATACGTCCCGCGGTATCATGTTACAGTATCTATTACAAATTTTCAGAAGTTTTCCTTTTATAGCCTTTAGTTTTCACTGCTCTGCAAATTATTCTTATCTACTTTTCACTTATATCTGTCAGGGAGCTGCTTTGATGACTCGATCAGTATCTGGTCTCCTATCTGATCTCTGGTCTCCTAATAGATCATAAACACTAATTCAAGCTAAATTCTTATCATTTTGATGTAAAAATAAGATTCCATAGTTGTTGATAAGATGATGACAAAATTGTAATATTTATATACATTAAAATACATGAGAATAATGAGATATATGAGACAACTGATGTATAACAGACTAATATGAGTGGAGGGGAAGCAAACATTTGTAGCAGTAAATTGTTGTAGCAGTTACAGATATAAGTTCTTTATAGAGATATCACATTACCTTTAAAGGGGTCGTCTCATGACTAATGTAAAAAAATGAAAATCAGACATGATATAGTGTGACAATATATTTCTAACAAAGCAAAAAACAGCCCTGTAACTCACTTGGGTCCAGAGATCTCCACATTCATTGCTCTGCTAGATTTATATTAAGCAAACAGCTCAAAGGGAGTGTCTTTTCTGCTGCAGCTAAGGGAGCATGTCCATGCTCTCCCTATCACAACTAAAGAGGCAGTTAAAGGATGAAACTGAGCATGTACGACCATCTCAGTGAGCAGGACAAATAAATAAGAAAAAAGAAAGAGCATATGGCGCTATATAGATATAATTTATTGAATAAATCAGTGGCTATGCCATACTTTTAATTACAGGCAATTAAAAATACTTCATTCTGCCTTTAGGGAGCTATAGATGAAGTAAAAATACTTGTAGCCGAGTTGTCCTACAGCTTACTGACTGTTAAGGTTACTAACAGCAGGAAACCATGTTATTAGTTTATTATTGAGGGATATTCTAAGGCAGATAACTTTTTATTTCATTGGAACTATTGTGCATAGGCCAGTTTTCTGCATTCATGAATGTAATATGCACCAGACTGACCATGATCATAACTGGTTTGAAGGATAGATATGAGCATGTGTTAAGACATATGTGCCATAAATAAACTTGTCGAATATTATCAGTTAAAACTGATAGCAAACTTGGAGATACTATCACAGCTAAAGAGTAAAGCACCATAATCTAACCATGGAATTTTTGCATCACATCTCTAATTCACTCCAACAGCCCTAGCATCTGTCAGCCTAAGTATTATCCCTTCAGACTGAAAAAGAGAGAGAGGGAGTGGAGAGTAAGTTAGCAATATTGTTATCAAAAATAATTCAAAGCCACATCAGCTTAGGTCTGTGGTTAATGCTCTTGGGCAGACCGTTAAGAGTCTGCATGCATCAAGAAAATGAGCTTTTTAAGATTAGCATGCTTGGCTGTCAGATTATATGCTGCTTCCCAGTGGGTAAAAATCTTAGTTGTCTTGGTAAACCACAATGAATGGAGAAGTAAATGACGCTGTGATGCATTGATGGCACTATACTTAATGTTTTATACCATATCTGAAATTCATATTAATTTCAGAACATGGAGCCTATTACATAATATTAAGTATATAACATAAATATAAGAGGATAAAAACCATGATCACATTCTCTTATTCCTTGTGGGCCTGTTGTCTGGTAAGCACTGCCTGTTAAACGAGAAGTCAATATTCTAATTAAGTGAATGTCAGATATATTTGGCCTGCAAGCATGTGTGTCTGTGTGCTTGTGTGTTCTATCCAACACAGCTGTTTTTTGCTGGACAGTCCGGCAAATGGGGTATCAAAGAGAGGTTTGGAGGATTTTCTGAATGGAATGCAGTAAAGCCAAAGCTGTAGCTATTAAAGGGGTTCTCCGTGCTTTTAATATCAGATTGGCTGTATGAAGGAAAGGAATTATCAGATCAACTGTATGAAGGAAAGGTGTGCATACTGTGCACGTGCTGTCTCCCATCTCTCTTGCTGCTTGCTGCTGCTATGTCTATGGCGAGCAGGTAAAGAGATGGAAGATGGGATACGCGCACCACTACCAAAACCACAAAATAGTGATTGAATAATATTACCATACTGTTACTGGAAATACTATTCAAAGAGCAGTAATAATCCTTTATAATAACCATACAGTTGAAGTGCGGGCAGCATGATGGCTCAGTGGTTAGCGCTAAGGCCTTGTAGCACTGGGGTTCTAGAGGGTCCAAGGGCATATATATTCTTCCGATCTTTGCATGGAATTTCTACAGGTAGTTCAGTGTCCTCCCACATTTTAAAAACATACTGATATTAAATTTGGATTGGAAGTTCTACTGGACACTCTATAAAACCTATACTGGAATCTGGTTCAAAGGAACCACCAGACTGCTACCTCCTGGAATAGCCTCTGTTCAATGACTGCTGACCAGGGCCGGCGTGTCCTATAGGCGGAATAGGCCGCCGCGTAGAGCGCCCCTTGGGAAGGGGCACTGCTAGGAGCGTCTCATGCTGCAGCCACCGAGCGCTCTAAATTGAGCCTCTGGCGGCTGCAGCACTGCCCGGGCTGGCGCGTCCATGAGGGCGCACCGCCCGGGCGCAGCAAAAGGAGAGGAGCTGACAGGAGGGAAGCGCTCAGCGCTCCTTCCTGTCACTCCATTGTAGCGTGGCCGAGCTCTTTATGGCCGCGGGTACAGGAGCATCTGTCTCCTGTACCCGGCCGGACTGACATGAAGTGCGCACACAGTGTGCACTTCATGTCAGTCCCCTCGGGTACAGGAAACAAAAGCTCCTGTACCCGTGGACCATAAAGAGCTCGGCCGCGCTAAACTAGAGGTGGTGGTGGTGGTGGGGGGTGAAGAATGACAAGGGAGGGAGAGAATGACAAGAGGAGGGGGAGGAAGAATGACAAGGGGGATTGTGAAGAATGACAAGGGAGGGAGAGAGTGACAAGGGGGGAAGGAAGAATGACAAGGGGGGATTGTGAAGAATGACAAGGGGGAGTGTGAAGAATGACAGGGGGTGAAGAATGACAAGGGGGGGGAGTGTGAAGAATGACAAGGGAGGGAGAGAATGACAAGGGGGGAAGGAAGATTGACAAGCGGGGGTGAAGAATGACAAGGGGGGGGGGGAGAGAGAGAACTGGCGTTAGTTAAAGGTGTTCTAAAGTTCATTTAAACTGATGATCTATCCTCTGGATAGATCATCAGCATCTGATCGGCAGGGGTCCGACACCCGGGACCCCCGCCGGTCAGCTGTTTAAGAAGGCAGCGGCGCTTGCAGTAGCGCCTCGGCCTTCTCGCTGTTTACCGCAGGCGCAGTGACGTCACGACTAGTATCACTGGCCTTGGCGGGGTTAAGCTCTGTTCACTTGAATGAAGCTTAGCCCCACCCAGGCCAGTGATACTAATCGTGATGTCACTGAGAGAAGGCTGAGGCGCTACTGCTTCTCAAACAGCTGATTGGCGGGGGTCCCGGGTGTCGGACCCCTGCTGATCAGTTTAAATAAACTGCAGAACCCCTTTAATATGGAAGATCATATGGGTGGGGCATTGTGATGTCACATGGGGGGGGGGCGGCAAACTTTTCTTTTGCCTAGGGCGGCAAAAATCCTTGCACCGGCCCTGCTGCTGACCCACGGAGGTTAACAGACACTGGTGTGGAGCATAGTCTAATCAGACAGAGCCAAGCTGAATTTGTGCACAGTAATCAGTCCAAGGATCAGGGAAGGCAGTTCATAGTCAACAGCAGGAACAGGCAGAAGTCAGGACAGGCCTCAAAAGGTCAAATCTAGAAACAGGGAGAGATCAGTACATGGGCAGGCAAAGACTATAGCACACTTTTGCAGAACTGTAGATGACTAGAACCTATTGCTTATGCAGCTTTCTATATGGAATGGTGCCTTAAACACCCTAAGGTGGCCATCCATTGGCTGGAGAATACTTAGGTGTGCACATGTTGGCCCCATAAGAGTTGGTGGGAATAAGCAAAGGTGGCCTAAAGGCAGCAGAGGTTTACCAGGCCTCAGTCTGCATGGAGGAAACAGAGCAGCACTACTCTGGCAACTGTACCCACTGATAGACAGCAGCAGGACCACCAGAGAAGCAAGACAGGGGACCCAGTGAGTGCTCTGACAACTTTGCCTGTCGAGAGACAGTAGTAGGATGATGGTGGGGGACATGGACTTCCGGTATAACAAGTAGTTAGGTTTACACATGCACTCTGCAGACTGTAATGATAACAGTGCAGTAAAAACCAATGGCTTACAGTTGACAGATGTTAAAAGAAACAGGCAGACTTTTATTCAGATGAGCAAACCCTGTTTGGAAGTGGGCTGCGTGACATAGGCATATTCCTACTAACAGGAGCAGATTCTAGCTGAATAACACTTCATATTCACACTAGTTCTGATGATAAAAGCTTCACAAAAACTAAGTTAGTCTGTCACTCCCCAGCCCCTACCTAGTGCTTTTGGCAGCTTAGCCTGGTAAAAACTACTGATATATTCCTTTTAAGGTTTTACCAATACATATTTAATAACAAGTCAATGTTACAATAAAGCATATGAACTACAAACTTTAATTTCTAATTTTCTTCTTTGTACTTTCTTATTATAATGCACAAATATGTAATGTATCAAAGTAAAAATAAGTGAACCACTCAAGATTTGTTTTGGTTCAGGTTTGCTGAATTTTAGAAAAGGTTCAGTTTGGACCAAACCAATTTGGACCAAACCAAAGTTGCTCCAATTGACCTGAAAATTGGTATCTAACACCCTCTAGCCTGCTAGTAGTTTTTAGGAAAATTTGTTATATCTTTTTATTTTTTGTGATTTTTATTTTTATTTTGCTCTCCCCCCTCCCCAATAGTAAATCATGTCTGAGTGACACTGACATACATAGCTATGGATAAAAGCATGCTTGAAAGTTCCAGTCTGCCTGCCTAGAAATTCATAGGGTTAGGGAATAAGTGGAGACAGAAATAAAGGAAAACGGATTAAGGCCTGGGTATACAAGAAACGGATGATTAAGCGCCAGGTCTGTCGTTTAATATCAGTCAATCACACAGATAATGTGATGCACACCCTGTGTATTGATGTGCTGAACACCTACAGTGTTCTGTATATAGAACAAATGGAAAAATTGCTGCAGTTCAACAAAAAAAAGCTGTATTTGTGCTAGGAGGCAAAGCCAACCTCAGCTCCTCACTTCTCACTCCCTGGCTGATAGCTTTCCCCAACTGTCCCTATTCTACACATAATTCTCCTTTTTTTGTAATTCTATCCTTTCCCTTCACTGTCCCTGACTCCTTGAGATCGTTTCTGTGGCAGACACTGTAAGACCCAAACACCCTCATTCACAGCCAGTCAAAAAATGACGTTTTGCTCCTTCAGCTTCCTGCCTGCTGTAGCACTGATTTACTGATCCAATCTGTCAGCCTGGGAGCAAATCAGGGCACGCTTTCGCCCCGACTTCCTCTCAAGGTCATGTGAAAAACCTTTCTTCTTCCTTCCTAGTGCTTTTTTCAGTAATAGTGTCGTTTTGCTGGGTTCATCTGAAACAAACTTGAAAAGGTTCGGGTTCGCCTGCCAACCGAAAAATTATATTGCTAGAATATAACGAAAATAACGAATATCGAATATAGCACTATATTCTCAATCTTAGTTATATTCTAGCAAGCCAAACATTAGGAACTCAGCTCTAAGTTGAATTCGCAATGGGAACATATACTCGCATTGCAAATTCAACTTAGAGCTGAGTTCCTAATAGTTGGCTTGCTAGAATATAACGAAGATTGAGAATATAGTGCTATATTCGATATCTTCGTTGATTCTACTAAGTTAACCCAATAGGAAATTTGCCTGTATACACTGTTCAAAGTTCAAAACGCAATACGCGAATATAAATTCGCGTAACATTCGCAATATATAGAATAATGACGAATATTCGATTCAACGAATATATGACAAATATTCAATCGAATATTCGTGAAATATCGCAAAATCGAATATCGCACCTCCTGCTCATCACTAGTAGCAAATACGATTTGTTTAGATAGAAGTTATTCGCTCATTTCTAAATAGAATACAACACCAGTCTGTATATGAGATGTCATAAGCATTCAGCCCTAACTTGAATTATATTTTACATATGCTAAGAATCTTTTAATGGATGGCATACACTTATAATGTAACTCTAGTAAATGGCTATATATATATATATATATATATATATATATTGTAAGAGGGCGCAAGGTGCCGTCATGGACGGACGATACGTGTCACCGAGGTTCCTGGCCTCGGTGAGGTGAGAGCCGGGTTTTTATGTGTCAGCAGCAGCTAGTGCTGCTTGACATTGTTAGTTAATTTGGCTGCAAAGCCAATCCGGGCCGGCTCTTACTGGAAGTAGGCAAAGAGTTGGGTGGGTGCCTACTCCCCACGGTCCAGGCCGGACTTTTGCCGGGCCTTTAAAAGGCAGCCGCCTCAGCAGCTGGGAGAGTGTTATTGTCCTGGAGCTGCAGATGGTGCTGTGGAGCTCTCTGGGCTGGAAGCAGGAGCCCAGCAAGGAGGAGTGCAGACGACCTGGAAGCCTGAGGTGGATTATCTTGCGGCTGGGCCGACAGCCAGGTGCGAACCCGCACCTAAAACCTCCCAGGTGATTAGAACCTGTGTTTGGACATTTTGTTTTACCTCACGTTTTCTGATGTGTGTGATTTAACACCAAGTGACTGTTCGCTGTTTATTTTTGATGCAAGTGTGAATAAAACACTGTTTGCTGCACCTTCTGGACTCCCTTTGCCTCTATACTGCACCCGCACCGCTGTCTACCAGAGCGACTCCCCACATTTGGTGTCGGATGCGGGCATGCGCAGTGAGGCTGGCGTGAACGCCAAAGTTTTTTTGCTAAGCACGAGTGCATGGAATATATTAAGCCAGCAAAGTTGCAAGCAGGAATTTCTGGCAACATGGAGGCTGCTGTGAAGGCTCTCATAGAGGCTAACGTGCAGCAGCGGGAGACCAACCAGCTACTGTTACAGCACGTGATGGCTTTACAAGCTGCAGGAGCGTCCCACCACGCCCATGATGCCCGGAAGCGGTCCGTGCGGCGATCCCAAAGATGACCCCCTCGGACGACGTTGAGACGTATCTGGCGGTCTTTGAGAAGGTGGCCGTGAGGGAGAAGTTACCCCGTGACCAGTGGGCCGAGGTGGTCGCTCCGTTCCTGGCGTCCGGACCCCAGCAGGTTTTTTTGACCTAGCAGATGACCAGGCTGCTGATTACCCCACGGTGAAGGGGAGATCCTGGCCAGACTGGGGGTAAACGTGTTGGTCCGGGCTCAGCGGGTCCACCAGTGGGACTTTAAAACGGCTGAACCCGCCAGGCCGCAGTACTATGAGTTGCTGCACAGGTTGCAAAAGTGGCTGCAGCCTGATGTTCTAAGTCCGGCTGCTATGCTGGACCGTCTGCTGGCCGACATGTTCTGGAGGGCCCTGCCTTACCCCCTTCAGCACTGGATCGGCCAGGTATCCCCACCAATGCCCTTGAAATGGTTGATCTGGTGGAGCGCTATGAGGCCACAAAAATCTTGCAAGGGGTGTTGTTGGAGGGGGCCGGTCAAACCCTCGGAGGTCTCCCATCCCGTCCCGACGACTGATACCCGAGAAACCTGCTCGGGTGTACCTCTGTAGACCCGGCTCCGATTGTCTGCTGGCGGTGTCAGGAGCCTGGCCACGTAAGGGCCGACTGTCCACATCGGGAGAACCCATGGAGACTAATTATGGGTACCGGGCTTCCATGTATGCCCGGAGACTGTGTGCAACCGGCACCCCGAGACAATAGACAATCGTCACCTGTGCCAGGTGCAAGTGGGTGATAATCTGGCAGTGGCGCTGCTGGACTCAGGGAGCCTAGTAACCCTGGCAAGTGCTGCCCTGGTACAGCCCTCCCAGTATACGGGCCGGAAAGTTGGTGTGGTGTGCATACACGGAGACTTAAAGGACTATCCCACTGCTGTAATGTCTCTGTCCACGGCGGCCGGCACATGGACTTGTGAAGTGGCGATCTCCACAAAGCTACCTTATGAACTAATAATTGGGAGAGACTTCCCTGGTTTTCCGTCACTATGGCCTGAGATGAAAGTGACTAATAGCCCTGAGACAGGGGTAACCCTAGCAGAGTGGCCTGGTTCTAGTGGGAGGCCAGAGCCCTGGGAGCCCGAGTCCGAAGGGCCTGCGGTAGGGGTGACCCCCACTTCTGTGATAGAGGGGAGACACCCCCACTGAGTGTAATGGTGGGAGACATGGAGGACTTGCCACCAGGACCTGAGTTGGCAGACCTCCACGTCTCCGGAGATAACTTTGGGACCGCCCAACACCGGGACCAAACCCTAACCAGAGCCTGGGAGAATGTGCTGGAAATTGATGGTAAACCCCAGAAGCCAGGGGCTGAGTTAATATTTCCCGCTTTGTTGTTCACCAAGAAATGTTATATCGGGTGAACCAAATCCGGGTGAACCTGTTGAACAGTTGGTGGTGCCCACAGCGTATCGCAAGCTTGTCATGGAGCTTGCCCACCAACATGTTCTTGGGGACACTTGGGGTGGCAGAAAACCCAGGACCGCATACTGCAGCGGTTTTATTGGCCCAGTGTGTTCAAGGAGGTAGAGAATTATTGTAAGTCCTGTCCCACCTGTCAGATAAATAGCCCCAGCCACATTTCCGTAGTCCTCTGGTACCTCTTCCAATTATTGAGGTCCCGTTTGAGCGAATCGCTATGGATCTAGTGGGCCTGTACCAAAAGTCTGCCAGGGGCCACCAACACATTCTGGTAGTTCTCGACTATGCCACTCGGTATCCGGAGGCGGTGCCTCTGCGACATACCTCAGCTAAGCTCATCGCCAAAGAGTTAATGGAAATGTTTTCCCGTGTGGGCCTGCCAAAAGAGGTTCTGACAGACCAAGGGACCCCTTTATGTCCAAAGTTATGAGGAACTGTGTAAATTGTTGCGTATAAAGCAATTACTGGACGTCCGTTTACCATCCGCTAAACAGACGGTCTTGTCGAGAGGTTTAACCAAACTTTAAAAAATATGTTAAAAAGGGTGGTGTCTAGAGATGGGAAGGACTGGGATCTGCTTCTGCCCTATCTCATTGGAATAAAAAATGCTTCATCATGTTGAGAAGACTGAAATGGCTGCTGCTACTGCGCTTCTGCTGCTTATGGCAGTGGGACATGACCTCCAGGTGCAGAAAGGGCCCATTTCAGATGCTGCTGCAGACGCCAGCTGGTCGTAAGCTGTGGCACGCTGCATATAAAGTGCTTCCCTGGTACAATGTAATTTAGCATCCCATTTTTCAGCTGGAAAACATTACCCCACTGCTTGTTATCCCACATCCGCCTGTCATTGCCTCACCTCCGCCCCCCACTGAGATGAATTGGGGTCGTGGCCAGCGTCACCCGTCATCATCATCATCATCCTCTTGCTCCTTGTAACTCCTACTCTTCTTCCTCATCCAGTGGCAGCATCTCCTCCTCCTCCCCAAGAGATTTTCTTGTGGGTCCTCAACAACTACAGGACAGACAGAAAGATGTGTTAGCTGTTTTTCTTCCTCCTCCTTTGTAGCCAGTGGTGATGAGAGGCAGGAGCAATATTAGAATTTGACGAGATTTCGCGATTATTTGGTAGAATATTTGTCATATATTTGTGTATTTTAGAATTCGCGAATATGGTCTTGTTTGCGTAAAATCGGAATGTAATATGCGCGTAATGCGCCAAGCAATACAGGCGTGAGTCACTATAGGTACATTTTTCAAGCTGCTAGAAGTTTCTTGAGACTGGAGAGAATGGTTGACACGGCAGAACATTACAATAGCTTTATATGCAGATAGAGTGCTCCAATATATCCGTGATTGCGAAATCGGCACTAATGATGCGTAATATTTTGGTGCAATACACTTTTTAACAGGTCTTACTACATATTAGTGATTGGAGCACTAAGTAATTGTTGTGAACTTGTGACATCACAGCACTATGTATAATGACATAGGAAAGCAGAGAGCACAGCAATAACACTGCTGCCTCTCTCAGATCTGCAAAATACTGCATACAATGGCTGCTGGGGAGGTTCTTATGTACTAAAAAGGTAGTAGGCAACTTTCCTATTAGTTGCTAGGGATGTTGCTAAGCTCAGACAAATACATTGCAGCCTTCTCATTGGCCCACACTAAGAAGCAGGAGGGATCATGGGTTCAGATGAAAAGAAAATTTTAAATATTCAAAAATTACAGAATATATTTCAGTATATTCTAGATATTTGCGAATTCTCGCGTGGCGATATTCGCAATTCAAACATTTTCCCCTCACTAATAGCCACCTGTTGCATGAACATCAGCGTCTCTTCAAAAATACATATGGGATGAGGGACAACTATAGCATAAACAATGCCACTGCTCGATCTGGAAACAACACATGCTCCCCGCTGGACGGTCTGGTGCATGACCAAATTGTTCACGGCTTTCCGCTGCTCGTACAGCCGCTCAAGCATGTGCAATGAATTCCGGCGAGTTGGAATGTCACAGATTAAGGGATGTAGCTGTAGACTTTTGTGATGCTGCACGCTCAGGAGAGCCTTCCCACCACATGAAGATGGCTGAAAAGAAGGACAGTCTCCTGAACATTGCAAGCACCTTGCACATACCAGTGCAATATTTTAAAAGGCCATGGAGGCAGCATGTTTTATTTCCCCAGGTTCAGGGCAACCAGGATGTTGTGGCCATTGTTGCTGACTATATTACCCAGTTGAAGTCAGCAGGGTGACAGCCAGTGGAATGTTTGCTGCTTGATGCACTTTAGCAACTGCTTGCTTGTGTGGCTACTTTCCCCAGGCAAATCAGCTCTAACATGACGTTGCAATGCTTGAATTGGCATTACGAGAGCTGTGAATAATGCTGTGTCCTGCTGCTAGAACTTGTCAGGGCCTCACATGTCATGTTGTGCACTACCCTGTGTATTAGTGAAGTAATCACAAATGTGCTGGTTTAAATATAATCAACAATCCCAAAAATAAATTTGAACTGTGTGGAGACAGAAATAAAGGAAAACGGATTAAGGCCTGGGTATACAAGAAACGGATGATTAAGCGCCAGGTCTGTCGTTTAATATCAGTCAATCACACAGATAATGTGATGCACACCCTGTGTATTGATGTGTTGAACACCTACAGTGTTCTGTATATAGAACAAATGGAAAAATTGCTACAGTTCAACAAAAAAGCTGTATTTGTGCTAGGAGGCAAAGCCAACCTCAGCTCCTCACTTCTCACTCCCTGGCTGATAGCTTTCCCCAACTGTCCCTATTCTACACACAATTCTCCTTCTTTTTTGTAATTCTATCCTTTCCCTTCACTGTCCCTGACTCCTTGAGATCGTTTCTGTGGCAGACACTGTAAGACCCAAACACCCTCATTCACAGCCAGTCAAAAATGACGTTCTGCTCCTTCAGCTTCCTGCCTGCTGTAGCACTGATTTACTGATCCAATCTGTCAGCCTGGGAGCAAATCAGGCACGCTTTCGCCCGACTTCCTCTCAAGGTCATGTGAAAAACCTTTCTTCTTCCTTCCTAGTGCTTTTTTCAGTAATAGTGTCGTTTTGCTGGGTTCATCTGAAACAAACTTGAAAAGGTTCGGGCTCGCCTGCCAACCGAAAAATTCTATTGCTAGAATATAACGAAGATAACTAATATCGAATATAGCACTATATTCTCAATCTTAGTTATATTCTAGCAAGCCAACCATTAGAACTCAGCTCTAAGTTGAATTCGCAATGGGAACATATACTCGCATTGCAAATTCAACTTAGAGCTGAGTTCCTAATAGTTGGCTTGTTAGAATATAACGAAGATTGAGAATATAGTGCTATATTCGATATCTTCATTGATTCTACTAAGTTAACCCAATAGGAAATTTGCCTGTATACACTGTTCAAAGTTCAAACGCAATACGCGAATATAAATTCGCGTAACATTCGTAATATATAGAATAATGACGAATATTCGATTCAACTAAAATATGACGAATATTCAATCGAATATTCGTGAAATATCGCAAAATCGAATATCGCACCTCCTGCTCATCACTAGTAGCAAATACGATTTGTTTAGATAGAAGTTATTCAGCTCATTTCTAAATAGAATACAACACCAGTCTGTATATGAGATGTCATAAGCATTCAGCCCTCACTTGAATTATATTTTACATATGCTAAGAATCTTTTAATGGATGGCATACACTTATAATGTAACTCTAGTAAATGGCTATATATATATATATATATATATATATATATATATATATATATTGTAAGAGGGCGCAAGGTGCCGTCATGGACGGATCGATACGTGTCACCGAGGTTCCTGGCCTCGGTGAGGTGAGAGCCGGGTTTTTATGTGTCAGCAGCAGCTAGTGCTGCTTGACATTGTTAGTTAGTTTGGCTGCAAAGCCAATCCGGGCCGGCTCTTACTGGGAGTAGGCAAAGAGTTGGGTGGGTGCCTACTCCCCACGGTCCAGGCCGGACTTTTGCCGGGCCTTTAAAAGGCAGCCGCCTCAGCAGCTGGGAGAGTGTGATTGTCCTGGAGCTGCAGATGGTGCTGTGGAGCTCTCTGGGCTGGAAGCAGGAGCCCAGCAAGGAGGAGTGCAGACGACCTGGAAGCCTGAGGTGGATTATCTTGCGGCTGGGCCGACAGCCAGGTGCGAACCCGCACCTAAAACCTCCCAGGTGATTAGAACCTGTGTTTGGACATTTTGTTTTACCTCACGTTTTCTGATGTGTGTGATTTAACACCAAGTGACTGTTCGCTGTTTATTTTTGATGCAAGTGTGAATAAAACACTGTTTGCTGCACCTTCTGGACTCCCTTTTGCCTCTATACTGCACCCGCACCGCTGTCTACCAGAGCGACTCCCCACTATATATATATATATATATATATATATATATATATATCTGAGTGTGTTGACCTAACAAAACGGGGTTAAGTATGTTTCCATATGTCAACTCAGTCATAAATTGCAGAGGAAAACAGTGTGACATGAAACTAGCAGATTGCAGCTTTGCCCAATGCCCGTCATTAGTCATTCTTACCCTGACCTGTCGATTATGCCATTAGTGTGGGAGGGAGGTCATCAATGAATGAAGTTAAGAACTTATCTGGGAGAGAGTATCACAGTGAGGAATAAAATCAGTTGAGAAATGAACACATCAGGGATCTGTCAGCTCCATTTATATGTTGAATATACAAAAATAATGATTTTTATAGAAAAGTATGCTGCTTGTTCTATACTGATAATTATGAAAGTTCTAGTTCTAGAGATTAAAAAAATGTCCCAAGCTGTTAACATACAATTTAATGTACAAGATATTCTTTGTACAGAGTAAAATGACCAAAAATATTGTTTGACATAGTAACCAAAATTACAATCATGAGTTCCAAGGGGATAAATGCCATATAAAGAGCGAATGTTACCTTTGGAGGGAGGGATTCCAGCTCTGGTTGGTCCCGTCTCCTGTCCACTGTACCGATGGTAGTATGGGTTTATATACCCTGCCAGCTATTTACAGTATATGGTAATGTCAGGACTGGTGAAAGGACCTCTTTAATGGAATTATCTATTGTAAAAAAAAGTGTACATCCCCAAAACAGTAGTATCAGAAAGCTACAGTATTTCACCCTAAGTACAGAATCAATGATTAATAGAGTAACTTATGTATAAACAAATGTGAAAAACTTAGAATCAGGAGGATTAAAATGCTATTTCACCCCAATTACATAATCAAGGCCTAATGAAATTCCTTTCTATAACACAAGGTATAAATCCAAATACGTGACAAAACATTGTGTTATTTCACCCCAGTTACAGAGTCAGGGCCTAATACTTATCTATTTTACAAGGTGTACAACTAAATATGTGAAAAAAATTTAGAGCGCTAGTTCACCTCAATTACAGAATCATGCTGTTATAGAATTACGTATGTATAAAACAATGTGGACAACACAATAGCAGTAGTATTCGACCGGTTTTAAGCCCAACTAGAGATTCAAGGTATTATAGTATTACGTATGTATAAAACAATGTGGACAACACAATAGCAGTTAGTTAGCTTTTAAACCCAATTAGTGCAGCAAGGTGTAATAGAATTGCTTATCTATTAACTAAGTGGGATACTGTTCTATTGGCCCCTGCACTCTCTCTATACTCTCCCTATAGTGTGGATAAAGTCTCCCTGTTATTTCCCTACACTATCTCTGTGCTGTACCTGAAGTGTTCCAAAGTAATATTTAGCAAATAAAGTCTTTACTAATCACTGTCCCTATTGTCTATCACATCTCTCCGTGCACTAAGTTCACAAAATGGCAGAGACTGAGCAGGATAAGGCTTTTTATTAGGCTGTGACATCAGAGGGGCTGGGTATCTGCTGATTAGCTGGCTGCACGGCATTATGGGTGATCCCTCCTTCCTGGACTTCTTACTTTCGCTTTGTAGCATGTGCAGTAGCCATTCGTTACCACAAAGTGCGAGGAAATTCGGATTCGTGACAAATCAATTTTTTCTGAAATTCGGATCTAACTTTAATTCACTCAACACCACTCATAGTGCACTCACTATGTCTTGATGCTGTACGCAGTCAGGAAACAGAGCTGGAGGAAAACCAGAGTGGTGAGCATAGGCAGTGCTAGTACTGGTACACTAACCACACCCTGTGCCTCGTGCATACTAATAAATGCTTCCAATATAGAAGTACTCAGTAGTATTAGCTTTATAAGACGCACTTTTGGAGGAAAAAAGTGTGTCTTATTAAGAGAAAATATGGTACTTAAGAACATTGGCGTGCCTAGGGTATTTGGCACCCGGGATGGTCCTTTCTCTGGCATCCCCTCCCCCAATAGTAGTATTGCCCTCATTGAACAACCTTCACAGTAGTTTTGTACAGATGTGTGCCCCCTCACAGTAGTTATGCCCCTCTGTGCTCCTTTCACAGTTGTAATGCCCTCTTTGTGCCCCCTTAACAGTAATAATCCCCATTGTGCCACCTTCACAGTAATAATCCCCATTGTTTCCCCATCATAGCAATATTCCCCAGTGTGCCCCTTTCACAGTAATAATGACCTTTGTGCCCTCTTCATAGTAATAATGCCCATTTTGCCCCCTTCACAGTAATAATGCCCATTGTGCCAACCTTCATAAAAGTAATGCCCACTGTGCTTGCAATGCCCTCTCTGCCCCTCCATAGTAGAAATCCCCATTGTGCCCGCTTCACAGTAATAATGCCCACTGTGCTCCTTCACAGTAATAATGCCCACTGTGCCCCCTTCATTGTAGTAATGCCTTCTGGCTCTGTGCCCCTCCATAGTAGAAATAACCATTGTGCCCCTTCACATTAGTAATGTCCTCTGTGCCCTCCATAGTAGTAATGCCCTCTGTGCCCTCAGCCGTTTGAATAGAGTGCAACGCTTACGTAAAGCTGCTTTCTCTGTTCTGTTCAGCTGCTCGCCGTAGTATCTGCAGTGATGAGTAGAGATGTCGCGAACATAAAATTTTCCGTTCGCGAACGGCGAACGCGAATTTATGCAGATGTTGGAGAACAGGGCTGAACAGCCATAGACTTCAATAGAAAGGCGAATTTTAAAACCCACAGGTACTCTTTCTGGCCACAATAGTGATGGAAAAGTTGTTTCAAGGGGACTAACACCTGGACTGTGGCATGCCGGAGGGGGATCCATTGCAAAACTCCCATGGAAAATTACGTAGTTGACGCAGAGTGTGGTAAGTGGAATTCGCAATGCAATTAATATAACCTGCATTAATCGCATTGCGAATTCAACTTAGAGCTGGGTTCCTAAAGGTTGTATTGCTAGAATATAACGAAGATTGAGAATATAGCTATATTCTCAATCTTCGTTATATTCTAGCAATACAACCATTAGGAACTCAGATCTATGTTGTAATCGCAATGCGATTAATATAACCCGTATTAATCACATTGCGATTACAACTTAGATCTGAGTTCCTAATGGTTGTATTGCTAGAATAGACAAATATAACTAATATAGCGCTATATTCTCAATATTCGTTATATAATTCTAGCACTGATGTCATTAAAGGTCTCTTCCTCCACCCAGCCACGTACAAGACCAAGGGTCCCCGAAAAGTGACATCAAGCCCCTGGGACGCCTGCTGTGGTTGGTCTTCCACCTCCTCAAAGCCACCTTCCTCCTCTGACTCCTCTTCTTCAGACTGCTCTCTCTGCGTTTCCGTAGGTCCAGCAATCGATGACGACAAGGCTGCTTCTGGTGGTGATGGTGACCACAACTCTTCCTTTTCATGCTCATCTATGGCCTAATCCAGCACTCTTCGCAGGGCACGCTCCAGAAAAACGCATATGGGATGAGGTCGATGATGTTGCCTTGGGTTTGACTGACCAGGTTTGTCACCTCCGCAAAAGGACACATGAGCCTACAGCCATTGTGCATGAGCATTCAGTAACGCGGCCAAAAAGTACTACTTAAACACACCAGTCATATCTGGTGGTACAGTACATTAGAACGCGCGCAGTGCCCCAAATTGAAGTAAGAGCGACCAGCATCTTTTCCATCTCCGGTTCCTAAATCTATTACACGTCCCTAATAGGGGACGTAAAGATAAACTGATCGCACAGTACATTACAGCGACGCGCAGTGCTAAATTGGAGTAAGTGGACCGACCAAGTCTTTTCCATCTCCGGTTCCTAAAATCTATTCCATACACTGGCCCCTGACAGGGGACAAAACAGAGATTAAACTGTTAAGAACAGATTTTTTAATTTTTAAAAAAGAGGACAGCCTCTGCGGATCTGAGTATATTCCTATCAGTTTAATCCCTGTTATGTCCCCTATCAGGGGCCAGTGTATGGAATAGGTTTTTGGAACCGGGAGATGGAAAAAGATGCTTGGTCGGTCCTCTTACTTCCAATTTGGGGCACTGCGCGTGCGCTGTGTAATGTACTGTGCGATCCCAATATAAGTGGTATGTTAAGTAGTGCTATTCCTATCAGTTTAATCCCTGTTACATCCCCTATTAGGGGACGTGTATGGAATAGATTTTAGGAACCAGGAGATGGAAAAAGATGCTTGGTCGGTCCTCTTACTTCCAATTTGGGGCACTGCACGTACGGCTTGCAATGTACTGTGCTACCAGATATGAGTGGTGTGTTTAAGTAGTACTATTCCTATCAGTTTAATGCCTGTTACGTCCCCTATCAGGGGCCGGTGTATGGAATAGATTTTAGGAACCGGGAGATGGAAAAAGATGCTTGGTTGGTCCTGCTACTTCCAATTTGGGGCACTGCGCGTACGGCTTCCAATGTACTGTGCCACCAAATATGAGTGGTGTGTTAAGTAGTACTATTCCTATCAGTTTAATCCCTGTTACGTCCCCTATCAGGGGACATGTATGGAATAGATTTTAGACAACCACAAAGAGTTGTCAATAGTTGACACACTAATGACATAAATTTTATTCCTCTATGCGTCAATCTTGGTGAAGTGATGACTGTGCTCGTGCGCACGTTTGGGAGATTGCAGGCGATGGGGTTTTTTCAAAGCCTATGGTCGTGCTGAGGTAGTTCAGTGACAGTTAAGTGACCCAGAAAACAATGATTCTGCAGTGTGGGCCCATTGTTGGCCTAGTAGGCTTTAATGATCACCTTAGATGATCACAAAAAAAAATTATGTTTTTTCTATGCAAAATTATCCAGCCGATCGCTTTTGGTCTGTTCACAATGAAGCGACAACCTTATCATCTGGGGTGTGCCAACATTGCCATTGCCAACACACTCATAGAGGTGGTCACTTCATTGTGATACGCAAGCCCCTTCACCACAACAAGGTAACGATCACGAAGGGGAATTGACACATGTATGTGCCTTTTTTTTTTTTTTGTCTTTGCAGCCACAGTGCAACAGAAAAATTAGACATGTACACATGCCAGAAAAACTAGGTATCGTTGCAGAGATAAAATACAGCAGCGTGTGGACCATTTTTAGCCCAAGGCAGCTCATCTCATCAGGCCTTTTTTAGTCAAATGTATCGCCCACTGTCAATCCCTTCGGGATCCATGCCTCATTCATCTTAATAAAGGTGAGATAATCTAGACTTTTTGACCTAGGCGACTTCTCTTCTGACAATACCTCCTGCTGCACTGAAGGTCCTTTCTGACAGGACACTTGAAGTGGGGCAGGCCAGAAGTTCTATCGCAAATTGGTATAGCTAAGGCCACAGGTCAAGCCTCAGAGTGTTGATATCTGCAGTTAAGGCGAGGTAGTCTGCTACCTGTTGGTCGAGTCATTCTCTGAGGGTGGACCCTGAAGAGCGGTGGCGATGCGTAGGAATTAAAAAGCTCCGCATGTCCTCTATCAACAACACGTCTGTAAAGCGTCCTGTCCTTGCCGGTGTGGTCGTGTTTGGAGGAGGATTACTTTCACCTCTTCCCCTGTTAGATTCCCGTTGTGCTGTGACATCACCCTTATACGCTGTGTAAAGCATACTTTTAAATTTATTTTGGAACTGCTGCATCCTTTCCGACTTCCTGGAATTCGGTAACATTTCAGGCACTTTCTGCTTATACCGGGGTCTAGTAGCGTGGCCACCCAGTACAGGTCATTCTCCTTAAGCCCTTTTATACAAGGGTCCCTTAACAGGCATGACAGCATGAAAGACCCCATTTGCACAAGGTTGGATGCCGAGCTACTTATGTCCCGTTCCTCGTCCTCACTGATGTCACTGATGGTCTGTTCTTCCCCCAGCCACATACAACACCACGGGTCCCAGATAGGTGACAACAACGAGCACCCTGGGATGCCTGCTCTGGTTGGTCTTCCACCTCCTCAAAGCCACATTCCTCCTCTGACTCCTCAGACTCCTCTTCCAGCATTGCCGCAGGTCCAGCAAGCGATGCTGATACGGCTGTTTTTGGTGGTGATGGTGACCACAACTCTTCCTCTTCACACTCATCTACTGATCCAGCACTCTTCATAGGGCACGCTCGAGGAAGAAAACAAAGGGGATGATGTCGCTGATGGTGCCTTCAGTGCGACTGACTAGGTTTGTCACCTCCTCAAAGGACGCATGAACCTACAGGCATTGCGCATCAGCATCCAGTAACATGGCAAAAAATTGCCAGCTCTGCAGAGTCCTAGCACCCCGGTCATACAAATACTCGTTGACGGCTTTTTCTTGCTGGAGCAGGCGTTCGAACATTAGGAGTGTTGAATTCCAATGTGTCGGCTGTCACAAATCGAGTGCCTCACTGGCATGTTGTTTCGGCGCTGGATATCTGAAAAGTGCGCCATGGCCGTGTAGGAACGCCTGAAATGGCCACACACCTTCCTGGCTTGCTTGCGGACGTCCTGTAAGCCTGGGTACTTATGCACAAAGAGTTGTACAATCAGATTCAACACATGTGCCATGCACGGCACATGTGTCAACTTGCCCAAAATCAATGCCGCCAACAAATTGCTTCCGTTATCACACACCACTTTGCCAATCGCCAGTTGGTGCAGAGTCAGCCACTGATCCACCTGTGCGTTCAGGGCGGACAGGAGTGCTGGTCCGGTGTGACTCTCTGCTTTCAGGCAAGTCAACCCCAAGACGACGTGACACTGTCGTATCCGGGATGTGGAATAGCCCCTGTGGAGCTGGGGGTGCAGTTGATGATGTGGAGCAAGACGCAGCAGCAGAAGAGGACTCAGCCGAGGAGGTTAGCGAAGAGGATGGAGTAGGAGTAGTAGAGGAGGTGGCAACAGGCCTGCCTGCAAGTCGTGGTGGTGTGACCAACTCCGCTGCAGAGCGATGCATTCCATGCTTGGCAGCCGTCAGTAGGTTTACCCAATGCGCAGGGAACGTGATATACCTGCCCTGACCGTGCTTTGCAGACCAGGTATCAGTGGT
Organism: Bufotes viridis; assembly: GCA_033119425.1. Taxonomy (NCBI): domain Eukaryota; kingdom Metazoa; phylum Chordata; class Amphibia; order Anura; family Bufonidae; genus Bufotes; species Bufotes viridis. The sequence goes on along the minus strand of CM065590.1, from coordinate 409,954,003 downwards.
CAGATGGACCCTTGCCCCAACACTGTGTCAGAGGTGTGTGTATACACTATTTTGTATAAAAGAAAGAGAGCCCCCTTAGGAAAAGGCGCCAAGAGCTAAATGTTGTAAAAAGAAGCGTCTGTATATGATATAGCTGGTGAACTATAATGAAATAGGCACCATAATAGTACAATGTATCGATACGTGCATCACAGGTAATGCAGAAAGTTCCCTGGATGCAACACTCTAGATAAAATAATATATATCACTGGGTTAAAAATAATACTCACACTCACTTCACCCAGGAGGTTCCGAGTGGGATAACCTCAAGACACCCACCGGAGTACCTCCTGCGCCTGGGTCGCCTTATGGATGTCCGGGACTGACTGCAGTCCAATACGTTCTTCTGGTCAAACACCTTTAATAACCACAGGGTGGGGGTGAGGAGTGGCTCAACGCGTTTCAGGGAGTATAACCCCTTTATCAGGAGCATAAAATACATACTGTGCGTCCAATATTTAAAGAGAACTGAATCTGGTGCCAACAAGTAAGAGAAACACGTCACTTCCGGTTTACGTCTCACCCGTGGAACGCACCGGGAGTGACGCACCGAAATGACGCTATCCTTCACACCGTGAGTAAATGAAGAAATATTCAAACTAACCTATGAACAGCAGAGATTGACTGTTCTATCCAAATAAAATATATTACATTGAATAAAATATGTAAAGTGTCCGTTGTTGTAAGAGTTGCGTTAATTCTAGTAAAAGCAAAAACGTCAGAGGAGGGGGTAGTGGAATCTGGCTTCTTTTTATGGGGTTTTAACCAGATGGACAAGTAGTTTGTGGTATGGAGGATGGCAAGGAAATTTGCGATATAAAAATGTAAACAATATATATGAACAAGAAGAGAACGACAATCTGGTAGTTCCGCTGTTGACCATGCGGACCGGAAGTGACGTATAACCTGAGAACGGTCTATTATGCTAGCTAGAGAATAAGATCTAGAGTCTGAAGGGCTAGAAATCATATATTGTAGGTAAGTGGTGTGTTCCACATTCTGATAGAAACTAATACTAATACTAAGAAACTAATACTCGACAAAAATATTAATAATAAACAAATAGTCACAGTGGTGTGTTCCGCTGTTAGAAATTGTGGACCGGAAGTGACGTGTGTAATCTGAAAATAGTCAATTAAACTGGCTAAAAGCTAAATTTTGAAGGACTAGGAAAAACTGAAGAGTTAAAAATTCATGGGTCGGGGATGAGTTAAATATTCTATGGTCTAAAAATGTTAGTGTTTTTAAGTAATCAATTAATGCGCACATAAAAATAATAATAATACAGCAGTGACAGCGGTACTTCCGCTGTTAGGTATAAGAATCAGAAGTGACGTGTATAGTTTGGAAGTGGTCTATTTTGCTAGCTGAAAACTGAAACCTAAAGGGTTAGAAAAATATAAACCGAGGACAGGTTGTGTATTTCAAAGCCTAATAAAAAATAGTGTTTTTAGATAGATACATAAATATATTATTATACACAGATTGGTTCATAGGGATCGTCCATCGTCGTAAAATTTAAAAACCTCATCAGAGACAAAAATTGATGATTAAATAAATAAATAAATAAATAAAATGGGTGAGATATGAACCTATATTGCAAGAGGTTGTAAACAGAAACCCAAGCTATAGATATATGTTCATTAGTAGTTTGAGTATTCAAGCGACTCATTTAATCCGAAGGGGTAGGGGTATTTAGTGAGAATATCCAGTGCATCTCCTTTGGCATAGTTTTTGGTAGGAGGTAGCAACATGTTCAAGGGGTAGGACTCTCAGGGAGGTTGGATCTCTACTATGTTTTTCGAGATAGTGGCAGGAGACGCTATGGGTAGAAATACCTCGTCTAATATTGGAGCGATGTTCGTTCATGCGTTCCCTGATAGTCTGGGTTGTCCTTCCAATATATTTCAGTCCACATGGACAATATAGGAGGTATATGGCGTTTCTGGTGCCACAATGTATATCTTGCTTAATAGTCCAAAAGTACTCTCCATTTTTAGAGTTAGGGATTTTTATTTGATTAACCCGCTGTCACTGCTGTATTATTATTATTTTTATGTGCGCACTAATTCATTACTTAAAAACACTAACATTTTTAGACCATAGAACATTCAACTCATCCCCGACCCATGATTTTTAACTCTTCAGTTTTTCCTAGGCCTTCAAAATTTAGCTTTTAGCCAGTTTAATAGACTATTTTCAGATTACACACGTCACTTCCGGTCCGCAATTTCTAACAGCAGAACACACCACTGTGACTATTTGTTTATTATTAATATTTTTTGTCGAGTATTAGTTTTTGTCGAGTATTAGTTTCTATCAGAATGTGGAACACATCACTTACCTCCAATATATGATCTTTCTAGCCCTTCAGACTCTAGATCTTATTCTCTAGCTAGCATAATAGACCGTTCTCAGGTTATAAGTCACTTCCGGTCGGCATGGTCAACAGCAGAACTACCGGATTGTCGTTCTCTTCTTGTTCATATATATTGTTTACATTTTTTATATCGCAAATTTCCTTGCCATCCTCCATACCACAAACTACTTGTCCATCTGGTTAAAACCCCCATAAAAAGAAGCCAGATTCCACTACCCCCTCCTCTGACGTTTTTTGCTTTTACTAGAATTAACGCAACTTTTACAACAACGGACACTTTACATATTTTATTCAATGTAATATATTTTATTTGGATAGAACAGTCAATCTCTGCTGTTCATAGGTTAGTTTGAATATTTCTTCATTTACTCACGGTGTGAAGGATCGTGTCATTTCTGGTGCATCACTCCCGTTGCAATCCACGGGTGAGACGTAAACCGGAAGTGACATGTTTCTCTTACTTGTTGGCGCCAGGTTCAGTTCTCTTTAAATATTGGACGCACAGTATGTATTTTATGCTCCTGATGAAGGGGGCTATACTTCCGAAACGCATTGAGCCGCTCCTCACCCCCACTCTGTGGTTATTAAAGGTGTTTGACCAGAAGAACGTATTGGACTGCAGTCATTCCCGGACATCTATAAGGCGACCCAGGAGCAGGAGGTACTCCGGTGGGTGTCTTGAGGTTATTCCACTCGGAACCTCCTGGGTGAAGTGAGTGTGACTATTATTTTTAACCCAGTGATATATATTATTTTATCTAGAGTGTTGCATCCAGGGAACTTTCTGCATTACCTGTAATGCACGTATCGATACATTGTACTATTATGGTGCCTATTTCATTATAGTTCACCAGCTATATCGTATACAGACGCTTCTTTTTCAACATTTAGCTCTTGGCGCCTTTTACTAAGGGGGCTCTCTTTCTTTTATACACAATAGTGTATACACACACCTCTGACCCTAATATATCTACTGTGTTTTCCCCCAGCAGATGTATGTGCCCCTTGGCAGTCTCAGCCTTATAAACTAACGTGTTCTAGACACCAATTGATCTTACACACCATTGTACTCCATAACTTTTGGTTCTCCCACCACTTCGGTTCTTCCTCTGGCGCCCAGCAAGCTACTCTCAGTCCTACAAAGGCCTGCGTTTAACCCTATTTTTTCTTTTACTACTACCCAACACTGTGTGCCAGACATGCCATGACTTCCTTTTGCACAATAGAGTACAGGTTGGGGATTGCCTTTTCTGAAAATTAAATTTCGACCGGGTACCTTCCACTGCGGTGTCCCAATAGCTACAAATTTTTTGAAAGCCTCAGACTCCACCAGCTTGTATGGTAAAAGCTGGCGGGGTAAGAGTTCCGACAAGCCAGCTGTCAGACACCGGGCAAGGGGGTGACTCTGTGACATTGGCTTCTTACGCTCAAACATTTCTTTTACAGACACCTGACTGTGGGCAGATAAGCAGGAACTGCTGAAAGTGAGAAGCGGAGTGGCGGGTGGTTGAGAGGGGGCAAGGAGGACAGCAGTGGTTGACGTGGCTGAAGATGCTGGACCAGGAGGAGGATGGTGGCTTTGAGTTTGTGTGCTGCTTGTACTCATGTGTTGATCCCATAGGCGTTTGTGATGTGAGATCATGTGCCTTCACAAAGCAGTTGTACCTAGGTGGGTGTTGGACTTCCCACGACTCTGTTTCATTTGGCACAGATTGCAAATGGCATCGCTGTTATCAGAGGCAGACACACAAAAAAATGCCACTCTGCTGAGCTTTGCAATGACGGCATTCTGGTGGAGGCAACAGCATGCGTTGATTGGCGTGCTGTCTGGCTGACCCCGGGTGCCGATACATGCTGTCTGACTGTGCCACTAGCTCCTTGTGATGACCTCCCCTGCTTCCAACCCGTCTCCTCTTCCTCTCTGTCTCCCCATCTGAACTTTCCCCTGTTCTTCTTCTCTTCGAGCGGGCACCCACGTGACATCCACGGACACATCGTCATCATCAACCGCTTCACTTGTATCTGACAACTCAGCAAAGGAAGCAGCAGCGGGTACAACATCATCATCATCACCCGTATGTCCATGTGTGTAATGCTGCCTGACTGATACATATCCCTGTTATCTACATCCTCTGGCAATAATGGTTGCACATCACTTATTTCTTCCAACTGATGTGTAAATAACTCCTCTGACAGATCAAGTGAAGCAGCTGTGGTTCTAGTGTTGGTGGTGGCGGCAGGCGGGCGAGTGGTAACTTGAGAGGTGCCCAAAGCTGAGCTGGAGGAGGATGGTGCGTCAAGGTTCCGAGCGGAAGCTGTAGAAGATTGGGTGTCCTGTGTTAGCCAGTTAACTATGTCCTCAGAACTTTTCGAGTTCAGGGTACGTGGCCTCTGAACACTGGGAAGCACAGCACCATGACCACGGCGGCCCCTGCGGGGTGGCCTGCCTCTGCCTGTCATTTCTTTTTAGATTAGTTTAGTTGTACTATGCGTGCAAGCTACTGTGACACCAGATATGAGTGGCACTGTGCACTGGCAGAAGTTGGCAGAGTAGACGCTGTAGACCTGACACACACGCTTGCAGACAACTAACTGCTATTCAATATATTACAGTCAAAATTTTTTTTTTTTTTATGTAATCTACTGCGACACCAGATATGAGTTGCACTGGTGACACTGTGCACTTGCAGTGCCTGAAACACACACACGTGCAGGCAACTGACTGCTATTATTTTACAGTCAAAATTGTGTTTTTTTTTTTTTATGAAATCTACTGTGACACCAGATATGAGTTACACTGGTGACACTGTGCACTTGCAGGGCCTGAAACACACACACGTGCAGGCAACTGACTGCTATTATTTTACAGTCAAAATTGTGTTGTTTTTTTTAATGTAATCTACTGTGACACCAGATATGAGTTACACTGGTGACACTATGCACTTGCAGGGCCTGAAACACACACGCTTGCAGGCAACTGACTGCTATTATATTACAGTCAAAAAAGTTTTTTTTTTTTTTTTTAATGCAAGCTACTGTGACACCAGATATAAGTGGTGGCACTGGGCAAGTGGGCACAGTATACGCTGTGAGCCTGACACACACGCTGGCAGGCAACTGCAATTAGATCACACAGAAAAAAAAAAAAAAGCAGACTGATGTACTAGCCCTAAAAAGGGCTTTTTGGGGTGCTGTCAGGACGCTGTCCTTACAGCAGAGATCAGATGAGTCTTTCAGGACTGGAGTGGACACTGAATAAACTAGCCTAGCTATCGATTTCCCTATTAAATCAGCAGCATTTACACTGTCCCTCCTCTCACTAAGACTGCAGCTTCTGAATGAATCTAAAATGGATGCTGTCCAGGAGATGGAAGGGTCTGAGAGGGAGGGTATGCTGCTGATTGGCTGGAATGTGTCTGCTGACTGTGAGGTACAGGGTCAAAGTTTACTCAATGATGACGAATATGGGGCAGACCGAACATTGCATATGTTTGCCCGCCGCGGTGAACGCGCACAAACTATGTTCGCCGGCAAATAGTTCGGGACATCTTATTTGAGAATTCAACTTAGAGCTAGGTTCCTAATGGTTGTATTGCTAGAATATAACGAAGATTGAGAATATAGCGCTATATTCTCAATCTTCGTTATATAATTCTAGCAATACAACCATTAGGAACCCAGCTCTAAGTTGAATTCATAATGCGATTAATATAACCTGCATTAATTGCATTGCAAATTTAACTTAGAGCTGGGTTTCTAATGGCTGTATTGCTAGAATATAACGAATATTGAGAATATAGCAATATATTCGTTATATTCATCAGTTCTAGCAATACAACCATTAGGAACTCAGATCTAAGTTGAATTCGCAATGCGATTAATACAGGTTATATTAATCGCATTGCGATTACAACTTAGATCTGAGTTCCTAATGGTTGTATTGCTTGAATTGACGAATATAACGAATATAGCGCTATATTCTCAATCTTCGTTATATTCTAGCAATAAAACCATTAGGAACCCAACTCTAAGTTAAATTACGCAATGCGATTAATACAAATTATATTAATCGCATTGTGATTACAACTACTAACACTGCAGCTTCAGAATGAATCTAAGATGGATGCTGTCCTTGCTTTTTGATAGGAGGTGGGAGGGTCTGGGAGGGAGGGTATGCTGATTGGCTGGAATGTGTCTGCTGACTGTTAGGTACAGGGTCAAAGTTTGCTCAATGATAAAGTATAGGGCGAACGCGAACATCGCATAAGTTCGCCCGCCGCGGCGGACGCGTACAAGCTATCTTCACCGGGAACCGTTCACAGGCGAATAGTTCGGGACATCTCGAGTGATGAGCAGGTAAACAGATCAGAGAAGGCAGTGCAGTGGCAGTACTATGTTACTATGTATATCTCTTACATCCAGTGACTTCTCTTCTCTGGTGTAGATATTCTCTTTCCTCTTCTTCTCCTGTTAGACCAGACCACCATGGTGACTTCGTTTAGCTGCGCCTGGTCTCTGCAGAGTTTAACAAACATACATCTTACTTTACTACTTTTCCATCATCCTCCCACTTTTCGACACCCCATCCTGCCACCCCAATACTGTGTCCACTGTGCTCCCGAATACTTTCCTGCAGAAACAGTCCCCTGAAAATACTGGTACCACACAGATAGTCTGTCAGTACAAAAATAGTCCTTTATATTGTGGGCTAGTAATAAAAAAAAAAACTTCCTTTCAGGTCATATAAAACCCTAAATAAGATCCTCCAGTCTCAGACCAAACCCTCTTTAGACCTCTATGTCAGACCGCATATAAGACCCCATTTAATCCTCGGATCAGACCCCTATTAGACCTCCATGTAAGACCCCTACCCAATATCAGACCTCAGATAAGACCCCCGTATAAGACCCCATTAGACCTCCAGACCCACATATCAGACCTCAGACCAGACCCCCATTAGACCTCCAGACTCCCACTAGAACTCCAGACCCCCATTAGACCTCCCGACCCCCATATCTGACCCCCATTAGACCTCCAAACCCCCCAGTCAGACCTCCAGACCCCCCATTAGACCACTCCAGACCACCTGTCAGACCTCCAGAGTCCCCCAGTCAGACCTCCAGACCCCCCCCCCCAGTCAGACCTCCTGGCCCCCCAGTCAGACCTCCAGAGCCCAGATAGACCATTAGAGACCCCCATTAGACCTCTCCAGACCCCCCATTAGACCTCCATATCAGACCTCAGATCAGACTGTAAAATAATAAAGTAACTTACCTCTCCTGTCGCCACTCTTCCTGTTCTGGCTGTCTCAGGGCCCGCGCTGCAGTCACCTGACCTCCTGCAGCGTCAGGTCAGAATGCGCTCTGTACATCCTGGCGCTGCTATTTCCATTACACAAAATACTCAGGACAAACCAACGTGAAAGTCCCTTTGCTTGTTGCCCCACTGGTCTACTTTTGTAAATACTGGTTGAATCCATTCCCAAACCCGAATCCCGATCCGTCAATCCCTGTGTTTCGACAGCAGGAACTGATTGGCACAGAAGCCGCTAAGCATGGGAACCTCTAGCGCACACATCATGCTGTACATTCCTGTACTGCGATTCAATGTGGGCGATAAATGCAGCAGGCGCCATTGCACAGAGAAGCCTCTGAGCACCGCATCACATATAGTTAATGCGTAAATGACTGTGTACACACAGCACTGCTATACACCTCTAAGAAACACAGCTCTGCTACATATACAGTATACCTCTCTCTCTCTTCTCTCTCTCTCTCACACACACACACACTATTATCTGTATTAAAAGATCACATTTATCTACAATTAAAGGGGATCTGTCACCAGTCTTATGGTTTCCTAAGCAAAGGCAACATAGAGAAGTAACAAATCCCCTTTTTAATAGACCCAGCTATTTTGCCAAAATCTTGTATTGAACAGCTCCAGTGCATAATGATGAGTCCTGAATATTTGTCAGGTCCTGGGTTTCCCTGCCCAACTGCTGCTTATTCAGTTGGAAACAAATTGTCAATCAGAGTCAGGTAGGCAGGGAGAGTTGAGAGCTCATGAATATGGGGATTCACTGATATACACTGGAGTTGCTAGGGTTTAAAAGTGACGGTAGCAGAAAACTGATGACAGATTCCCTTAAACCACAGTATTCTCTTCCAAAGGTCTTTTACCTTCCAGTGGTCAGAGTTTTCATCTCCTTTCACTATACCTTAGGACCTTTCAGCATGGAGATGGCTGTGTTCCTCTTCAAAATTGTGCACCCTCCTGCCTGGATCATACAGATCAATGTCAGGCAGGGAGAGAGAAAAGTATGCAGAGGCAAAATTCGTTCATTGATCTTGCAGATCTCTGTATGAGAGAGCTGCCGGAACATTAAGGAAGCAGTCAGGAAGGTCTTCCACTGCTGGACCACCCTGACTGCAAACTATAAGAGGCAGGCAATCTTTAGCAAGACACAGTAAATGCCTTAGTGTGTCATATAATCCCACAGCCGTATTGTTACAGTATGTCGGTTCCAAACTGACCACGGACAAGCTAAGGCACATGTATATATCTACAGAGGTGTGCCGTGGATTTTTATAGTTATCTATACACCTGTAATCAAGGGTCAAACGCTGGAATTGCTGCTCTGTTGAAGTGCTGCCCTATTTTCTGAAATATATATATATATGTATATATATATATATATATATATATATATATATATATTTTAGCACAAGGACCCAGCTTTGCACGGGTATATATCATCTATTTAATTTAATTTTTCTGTCTGTCGGTAAAAGATATTGACAGTATCCCTCATAACAGTGACATCCACAGTGCCCGCCCCCTTAACAGTGACCTCCACAGTGCCAGCCCCTTTAACACTGACCTCCACAGTGCCCTCCCCTTTAACAGTGTCCTTCACAACACCCTGCCCCTTTAATTGTGGCCACACCCCATTAACAGTGACCTCCACAGCACCCTGCCCGTTTAACCACCTCAGCCCCCCTAGCTTAAACACCCTTAATGACCAGACCACTTTTTGCAATTCTGCACTACACTACTTTCACCGTTTATTGCTCGGTCATACAACTTACCACCCAAATGAATTTTACCTCCTTTACTTCTCACTAATAGAGCTTTCATTTGGTTGGTATTTCATTGCTGCTGACATTTTTACATTTTTTTATATTAACCAAAAATGATCGAAATTTTTGCAAAAAAATGACATTTTTCACTTTCTGTTTATATATAAATTTTTCTCTAAATGTATTGTTCTACATGTCTTTGATAAAAAAAAAATCCAATAAGTTTATATTTATTGGTTTGGGTAAAAGTTATAGTGTTTACAAACTATGGTGCAAAAAAGTGAATTTCCGCATTTTGACTTTCTGAGCACCTGTCATGTTTCCTGAGGTACTACAATGCCCAGACAGTAGAAATACCCCACAAATGACCCCATTTCGGAAAGTAGACACCCTAAGGTATTCACTGATGGGCATAGTGAGTTCATGGAAGTTTTTATTTTTTGTCACAAGTTAGCAGAAATGGCATTTACTTTTTTCAGAAAAATTTCATTTTCCGCTAACTTGTGACAAAAAACAAAAACTCCCATGAACTCACTATGCCCCTCACGGAATACCTTGGGGTGTCTACTTTCTTAAATGGGGTCACTTGTGGGGTATTTATACTGTCCTGGCATTTTAGGGGCCCCTAAAGCGTGAGAAGAAGTTTGGAATCCAAATGTGGAAAAATGCCCTGTGAAATCCTAAAGGTACTCATTGGAATTAGGGCCCCTTTGCGCATCTTTGCTGCCAAAAAGTGTCACTCATTTGGTATCGCCGTACTTAGGAGAAGTAGAGTAATGTGTTTTGGGGTGTATTTTTACATATACCCATACTGTGTGTGAAAAATATCTCTGTAAATGACAACTTTTTCCATTTTTTTATACAAAGTTGTCAATTTACAGAGATATTTCTCTCACCCAGCATGGGTATATGTAAAAATACACCCCAAAACACAATGCCCTACTTCTCCTGAGTACGGCGATAACACATGAGTGACACTTTTTTGCAGCTAAGATGCGCAAAGGGGCCCTAATTCCAAGGAGTACATTTAGGATTTCACAGGGCATTTTTACCCATTTAGATTCCAGACTTCTTCTCACGCTTCAGGGGCCCCGGCTAAAATGCCAGGACAGTATAAATACCCCACAAATGACCCCATTTTAGAAAGAAGACACCCCAAGGTATTCCGTGAGGGGCATGGCAGTTTTTTTTTTTTTTGGCACAAGTTAGCGGAAATTGATATTTTTTTCTTTTTTCTTACAAAGTCTCATATTCCACTAACTTGTGAAAACATTTTTTTTTTACATGAACTCACTGTACCCCTCACGGAATACTTTGGGGTGTCTACTTTCTAAAATGGGGTCACTTGTGGGGTATTTATACTGTCCTGGCATTTTAGGGGCCCCTAAAGCGTGAGAAGAAGTTTGGAATCCAAATGTGGAAAAATACCCTGTGAAATCCTAAAGGTACTCATTGGAATTAGGGCCCCTTGCGCATCTTTGCTGCCAAAAGTGTCACTCATGTGGTATCGCCGTACTCAGGAGAAGTAGAGTAATGTGTTTTGGGGTGTATTTTTACATATACCCATACTGTGTGTGAAAAATATCTCTGTAAATGACAACTTTTCCATTTTTTATACAAAGTTGTCAATTTACAGAGATATTTCTCTCACTCAGCATGGGTATATGTAAAAATACACCCAAAACACAATGCTCTACTTCTCCTGAGTACGGCGATACACATGAGTGACACTTTTTGCAGCTAAGATGCGCAAAGGCCCTAATTCCAAGGAGTACATTTAGGATTTCACAGGGCATTTTTACCCATTTAGATTCCAGACTTCTTCTCACGCTTCAGGGGCCCCGGCTAAAATGCCAGGACAGTATAAATACCCACAAATGACCCCATTTTAGAAAGAAGACACCCCAAGGTATTCCGTGAGGGGCATGGCAGTTTTTTTTTTGGCACAAGTTAGCGGAAATTGATATTTTTTCTTTTTCTTACAAAGTCTCATATTCCACTAACTTGTGAAAACATTTTTCTTACATGAACTCACTGTACCCCTCACGGAATACTTTGGGGGTCTACTTTCTAAAATGGGGTCACTTGTGGGGTATTTATACTGTCCTGGCATTTAGAGGCCTCTAAAGCGTGAGAAGAAGTCTGGAATCCAAATGTGGAAAAATACCTGTGAAATCCTAAAGGTACTCATTGGATTAGGGCCCCTTGCGCATCTTTGCTGCCAAAAGTGTCACTCATTTAGGTATCGCCGTACTCAGGAGAAGTAGAGCAATGTGTTTTGGGGTGTATTTTTACATATACCCATACTGTGTGTGAAAATATCTCTGTAAATGACAACTTTTTCAATTTTTTATACAAAGTTGTCAATTTACAGAGATATTTCTCTCACCCAGCATGGGTATATGTAAAAATACACCCCAAACACAATGTCCTACTTCTCCTGAGTACGGCGATAACACATGAGTGACACTTTTTGCAGCTAAGATGCGCAAGGGGCCTAATTCCAAGGAGTACATTTAGGATTTCACAGGGCATTTTTACCCATTTAGATTCCAGACTTCTTCTCACGCTTCAGGGGCCCGGCTAAAATGCCAGGACAGTATAAATACCCACAAATGACCCCATTTTAGAAAGAAGACACCCCAAGGTATTCCGTGAGGGGCATGGCAGTTTTTTTTTTGGCACAAGTTAGCGGAAATTGATATTTTTCTTTTTTCTTACAAAGTCTCATATTCCACTAACTTGTGAAAACATTTTTTTACATGAACTCACTGTACCCCTCACGGAATACTTTGGGGTGTCTACTTTCTAAAATGGGGTCACTTGTGGGTATTTATACTGTCCTGGCATTTAGGGGCCCTAAAGCGTGAGAAGAAGTTTGGAATCCAAATGTGGAAAAATACCCTGTGAAATCCTAAAGGTACTCATTGGAATTAGGGCCCCTTTGCACATCTTTGCTGCCAAAAGTGTCACTCATGTGGTATCGCCGTACTCAGGAGAAGTAGAGTAATGTGTTTTGGGGTGTATTTTTCATATACCCATACTGTGTGTGAAAATATCTCTGTAAATGACAACTTTTTCCATTTTTTATACAAAGTTGTCAATTTACAGAGATATTTCTCTCACTCAGCATGGGTATATGTAAAATACACCCTAAACACAATGCCCTACTTCTCCTGAGTACGGCGATAACACATGAGTGACACTTTTGCAGCTAAGATGCGCAAAGGGCCCTAATTCCAAGGAGTACATTTAGGATTTCACAGGGCATTTTTACCCATTTAGATTCCAGACTTCTTCTCACGCTTCAGGGGCCCGGCTAAAATGCCAGGACAGTATAAATACCCCACAAATGACCCCATTTTAGAAAGAAGACACCCCAAGGTATTCCATGAGGGGCATGGCAGTTTTTTTTTTTTTGGCACAAGTTAGCGGAAATTGATATTTTTTCTTTTTCTTACAAAGTCTCATATTCCACTAACTTGTGAAAACATTTTTTTACATGAACTCACCGTACCCCTCACGGAATACTTTGGGGTGTCTACTTTCTAAAATGGGGTCACTTGTGGGGTATTTATACTGTCCTGGCATTTAGGGGCCCTAAGCGTGAGAAGAAGTCTGGAATCCAAATGTGGAAAAATACCCTGTGAAATCCTAAAGGTACTCATTGGAATTAGGGCCCCTTGCGCATCTTTGCTGCCAAAAGTGTCACTCATTTGGTATCGCCGTACTCAGGAGAAGTAGAGCAATGTGTTTTGGGGTGTATTTTTACATATACCCATACTGTGTGTGAAAAATATCTCTGTAAATGACAACTTTTTCCAATTTTTTATACAAAGTTGTCAATTTACAGATATTTCTCTCACCCAGCATGGGTATATGTAAAAATACACCCCAAAACACAATGTCCTACTTCTCCTGAGTACGGCGATAACACATGAGTGACACTTTTTGCAGCTAAGATGCGCAAAGGGCCCTAATTCCAAGGAGTACATTTAGGATTTCACAGGGCATTTTTACCCATTTAGATTCCAGACTTCTTCTCACGCTTCAGGGACCCCGGCTAAAATGCCAGGACAGTATAAATACCCCAGGATTTAACAGGGCATGTTTAAGCATTTGGATTCAAGACTTCTTTTTTAAAGGCTTTATTTGTAATTTTCAATATAAGGTAGTACAGAAAGAGAACAAAACATCAGTCTCAACATCCGAGTTCACAATATCCATAAATCACAGAGATTTCTGTCATCTGCATTTCAATACATATTATTTCCACATATATAAATGGGAAAAAATGCAATCAATATGTTGACACTCCCAGGGTTTCTGAGAACTCGGAAACGAGACTATCATTCACACACACATTCAATCCAGTCCACTGCGGCGCCACCGTCTCCCCCACCCAACATCAAATGGACATGCGATATATCGGTATCGCTCTATAGGCCTCTCCTCATACTGTTAATAGCCCCATCAGCCAAATCTGCCAAATTCCTAAACCAGTTCTCGGGTTTTAAACCAGGGCCCCCAGATTTTATCAAATCTCCCAGCGTCTCCCCTCGCTCGTAGGTCAATTTATACATAGGTATGGCACTATCAATAATCTGCATCCATTGTTGAGCTGACGGAACCGCTGGAGGCTTCCAGCTTAATAATATGGATTTCCTAGCATAGAACATCAATAAACGATAAAGCTTTCTAGCATATTTAGTTTGAATGACATCATTGATCGACCCTAGTAAGCTAGCCTCAGGAGTACAGATCTCCAGTAAGTCTAATTGGTCACAAATAAATCTGTGTATCTTTGCCCAATACTCAGCTATAACCGGACAACTCCAGATCATATGTATCAAAGTGCCTCCCTTAGCCCCACATCTGGTACATTGAGTACTGTCAAGTTTCTTCATACGTTCTAACCGAACTGGTGTAAGATAAATGCGATAAAGCCATTTGACTTGTATCAATTGATCCCTAGCGTTGATGACTGTACTCCTCCAGTTATACATCAGCTCTTTCTCAAGAATATCCTCAAGAGTTGGTGGGATGTCTATTTTCCATCTAGCTAAGGACCGGGAAAGAGGCGAAGGAGAACTCAGCAGTTGCTCTGAGTAGATCAGGGACACTGCCTTACTCATCTCCCTCCGCCTTATGATCTTTTCAATGGAATCATCTGTTATCTGGACTGTGTCCTTACCAAATTGTTTTGTACAGGCGTGTCGAAGCTGAAAGTAACGAAAGAGACTAGTTGATGGTAATGTAAACTCCTCTCTGAGGGTCGCATACATTTTAAATTTACCTTCCACATAGAGCTGATCTATATATTTTACCCCATGCTGTGGGCAAAATTCAAAATCTGGCATGTTACACAATTCCTTCAGTTTGGAATTTCTCCACAAAGGTGTTACAGGTGACCATTCCTCCAACGTCCTCTGCACTCCATGACCCCTTCTAATCCTCCTCCATACCACCAAAACTGCCCTCATGTTAGTGGTAAGACATTTGACAGGATAATCACCATCCCTATATATAAAGTTGGTTAGCGCTTCATAAGAGCCCACAAGCGCCGCCTCCAACACCGTTGCCGGGTTGTTAGCATCCGCCCGGATCCACCAGCTAGCATAATGCAGCTGAGCTGCCTGATAGTACTTATATAAATCCGGCAAGGCTAGACCCCCCCTGACATAGGAAGCTTTCAGCGTGTCCCTAGCAATTCTCGGCTGCATATTTGGCCACAGAAAGGGGGTGAGTAGTTTATCAATAACCCGGAAGTTAGATTTCGGTATTAGCTCCGGAAATGCCCTGTATAGATATGGAAGCTTAGGCAACAATATCATTTTAAAAATATTGATGCGACCCACCAGTGATAGGGGAAGATTCACCCACGCCTTTAATTTCTGAGCAATGTACTCCATAGTGGGTATCAAATTGAGCGAAGCAAAATGTTTGGGCTCCTTTTTGACCACAATACCCAGATATTTAAAACTGTCAACTAGCGACAATTGTGATTTAGGTGTTACATCCGTGATCCCCACTTCATCCACCAGGTACAAGGCAGACTTATTCCAATTGACTCTTAGACCTGAAAAACTCCCATATTCATTTACTAATTCTAGAAGAGTCTCGAAGGATAACTTGGTGTCTCCTAAGTAAACCAGCATGTCATCAGCATACAACGACAGCTTTTCCGTTATGCCTGCCACATTCCAACCTTCTATCCCCGTGCACCCATTTATCACAATAGAGAGAGGTTCCATCACTAAAGCAAATAATAAAGGGGACAGTGGGCACCCTGTCTTGTGCCTCTGTTCAAAGAAAAGGGCTTTGATAGAGTTCCATTAACCAGCACTCTCGCTGTGGGTTTTAGGTATAATAGGCGTATCCATTTCCGAAAGTTACTGGGAAATCCAAACTTCCCCAAAACTTCCCAAAGGAAAGCCCACTCGACTGAATCAAAAGCCTTTTCGTTGTCTAACGAAGCAATGACCCTATTGCCTACGTTATCGTGGGATATCTGGAGATTCGTATAGAGCCTCCTTAGATTTATGTCTGTACATTTCCCAGGCATAAAGCTGGACTGATCCGGACCTATTATAGCTAGTATGACCTCAGCCAAACGCAGCGCAAGTACCTTTGCCAAAATTTTGGCATCCAAATTAATAAGAGAGATAGGCCGATAAGAACTACACTGATCCCTCGGTTTCCCGGTTTTATGGATTATCACTATTGTAGCTTCATAGAAGGAGGATGGTAGCACAGATCGTTCCAACGAATAAGCAAATAATTTACTCATACGATCACCTAGGTCCTCTCCATATAATTTATACCATTCTCCGGGAAACCGTCAGGACCCGGAGCTTTACGCGTGGTCATCGCAGAGATAGCTTTTTGGATCTCAAGGGAAGTGATAGGTGCATCAAGCATATCCTTATCCTCCACACTCAATTGAGAAATTGGAATTCTGTTTAAATAATCCCTAATTTACTCCCTCGTACAGTTCATGGTAGAGGTATATAGCGTAGCATAATACTGAGCAAATTGAGCACAGATCTCATCAGACCCAGAGACCATCAACCCTAAGTCAGCCACTATTTCAGCCACTACAGTCTTAGGAGTCTCCGCCCTTGATAAGTATGCTAGCGCCCTGCCGTTTTTATCTCCGTCTGAAAATACTACTTGTCTCTGCAGCATTAGCTTCTTTTGGGTATATTCAGTGAGATGAAGCTTTTAATCCCTTTGGAGGGAAAGCCATTCTTCCCTATGCTGATCACTGGGGTCACGAACAAACAGGTCCTCTGCCTCAGACAGTTTTTTTCCAAGCTCATGCAATTGATTTTTAATTGCACCCTATATGATGCTATCTTGGCTATAAACGTACCCCTGAGAACAGCCTTGCAGGCATCCCAATTAATGAGCGGGTCCGATGATCCTTCATTATTTACCCAATACTCCTGCATACTAGTTCTCGAGGCCGATTCAATGGGAGGTACCTGTAGCCACATCGGGTTCAGCCTCCATACTTTATCTGACCCTTTAAGAGGTTGCACCAGAATAACCTGCAATGGAGTGTGATCAGAGATCCCCGAGGTAGGTACAACGCTTCTCTAACCATGGGCATCAAGTCCTGATTGCCAAAGGCCAGGTCTATACGTGACATAGTTTGCCCTGAAGCAGCATAACAAGAGAACTGCCGCACTGATGAATTTTTCCATCTCCAGATTTCCTCCACAGAGTGAGCTTTCACCCAATTAGTCAAAGTTGCGTCGTTCCTAAGCGGGGGCTTAATTCTATCCATTTGGTCATTCAATACTGCATTAATATCCCCTATAATTAGCAATGGCGCCTGAGGTAGCATAAACACCTACATCGTAATTTCGTCTAGAAGAGCCCTTCGAAATGGCGGGGAATATAAACCCCTACAATAAGCAAAGGGTATCCTCTGACGAGACCATGTAAAAGAACATATCTCCCATGTATATCTACCCTTACTGTATTTAGATGCCAGGGCAATGCCTTATTCACCAACACTGAGACTCCACGTGCGTTGTTAGTGTAAGTTGCGTGATGAGTCTGGCCTACCCAAGGCCTCCGGAGGGACAACACCTTCCTGTCTCTCAAATGCGTTTCCTGTAAAATAAGTATGTCAGGAGCATAGACTTTAATATAATTAAAGACCAGTAATCTCTTAACCTTGCAGTTGAGGCCTCTCACGTTCCAAGAAATTACATTAATTTGCACCATAATCTTTTTTTTAATCTGACTGGAGCAGAGGGACGACCCACAGCGTCGCGGCGACTATCACACATCCATTCAGACCAACATAAAACAATAGGAAATAAAAAAAAAACAACCCCCTCCCTGCCCACACATCCCCAACCTGTCTGAGCCTCAGATCCCAACTAGGAAACAACTATTAAGTAAGGGAGCGTCCCTCCCCTGGGAACTAAAATGACCTGCCTACATACAGGAACTGAAAGTGAAGCAACAAATAACCTTCCATTTAGCTCTCTATTCTTCATACATTTCTTCCCTGCACTTTATATCATCCTATCTTCCCTCTCTGCTGATTGAAGACATGTCACCTCCTCTGACTTCTCCCATCAGCTAGAAGACTATTGTAAACTGCATATATAGAAAATAACAAAAAGTCATTCAACTCTTAAATATCTGGTCGCTGCCCATTTTCTCCCGGTCGCGGGTGTCCAGCCAATCTGAGGCCTCCTCCGGGGTCTGGAAAAAGCGTGTTCTTCCTTCAAATTGGATCCGAAGTCTTGTCGGGTAAAGCATAGCATATTGTATTCCCAGTTCGGGAAGTCTGGACCGGACCTGCGCAAAATGTCTCCTCTTCTTCTGTATCTCTGTGGTAAAGTCCGGATAAAATGAAATTTTGGTATTTTCATAGGAGGCACTCCCTTGTCTCCGGGCAGCAGCCAGGATTGCATCTCTATCGCTGTAATTCAATATCTTCATGTTGAACGGCCTTGGGGCTGAGCCTGGGGGCAAGGGTCTCGTTGATATCCTGTGCGCCCTCTCCACCACAAAGCACTGGGAGAGGTGTAGGGACGATAAGCAAGATTTCATCAGCTTTTCTGCAAATTCCTCAGGCGCTGCACCCTCAGCCCTCTCTGGTAATCCAAGGATACGTATGTTATTTCTCCGATTTCTATTTTTGGCATCCTCAGCCCGTGCTTGCAGGGTCTTTACATGCTGAAGAAGGGAATTAGTTCAGAGTTTCCTCAGGCCGTATCCTCTACCTCTCCCACTCTGCGCTCAGTCTCAGCTACCCGTGTTCTCATCTTTTCCATATCATAATGCAAAAAATTTACATCACTCTGGAGATGATCTATTTTTGCTGTCAACGCAGCTTGACAATTTGCAATGGCCGCCATAATTTTTGCCGCCTGCGTCTGGTCAGTTAGCTCGGCCTCAAGTATATCCGCCGCCTCAGTTTGGGACGTGTTATCCATCACTGTTTTAATCGGGGTGTGAGGGGGTATCGAAGTAGTTTTACGCCCCATAAAATGGCAGTAAGACGATTTGTGAGCAGCCCTCAGCCCCCACTAGCACCACTATTATGTCAGTAGACCTCAAAAGTCCGGGTAAACTCTACACTCTCTTGCTATGGTGTAGCAGGATCCACAATCTCAGGGGTAAAGGGGTTAATATTTTTGGAAAGTCACTGCAGATTTTTGCTTAACCCCAGCAGTAAGGCCCCTTGCAGACGAGCGTTCCTCACGCAGCGCAGCTCCGGCCTGACCTCCCAGCACTGCCAGGGATCACATAGCAATATATTGATTTATGATGCTATGTAACCCTTACAGTTCTGGAATGTATTGGATAACACTGACAGCATTATGCCAGTGTTATCCAATACATTCCAGAACTGTAAGGTTACATAGCATCATAAATCAATATAATGCTATGTGAATCCCGTCAGTGCAGGAAGGTCGGCCGGGAGCTCCGTTGCGGACTCGCTGCATGAGGAACGCTCATCTGCAAGGGCCTAAGGCTGCAGGCACTGTTCTCTGCCCCTCTCCAGGTACTCACAGGGCAGCACCGCTCATCCGCTTCCGAACGGCGCCAAGACAGACACGTGGCGCAGCAGGGGAAAATGGCCGCCGCCTCCTCCCCTCACCCACCTCTGCAGCAGCGTGACCGGATCGCAGCGGGGTCCCGCAAATAGTCTCTGCCGAGTTGCCCCTTCAATATCTCTCCTCTGGTGTTTAGGTCGGCCTCTCCTGCTCCACTCCGCACCGACTCTCTGCAATATGGCCGCAGCTGCCCGTCACCTTTCTCCACAGCCGGATCCCAGCAAACCTCCGTCCATCAGCCGTCACACAGCACTGCAGGGGAGGCACAGCACCAGCTCCAGTCAGAAATGCCACCGCAGGGAGGGCAGACAGGCAAGGTAAAGCAGGATAATGTCAGGATTTGTGGAGAGCTCTCAAGCACACGTCCTTACTCCACAACAGTCCGGAATCCAGACTTCTTCTCACGCTTTAGGGGCCCCTAAAATACCAGGGCAGTATAAATACCCCACAAGTGACCCCATTTTAGAAAGAAGACTTCCCAAGGTATTCCGTGAGGGGCGTGGCGAGTTCATAGAAGATTTTTTTTTGGCACAAGTTAGCGGAAATTTTTATTTTATTTTTTCTAACAAAGTCTCATATTCCACTAACTTGTGACAAAAAATGAAATTTTACATGAACTCACCATACCCCTCACGGAATACCTTGGGGTGTCTACTTTTTAAAATGTGGTCACTTTTTGGGTATTTATACTGCCCTGGCATTTTAGGGGCCTCTAAAGCGTGAGAAGAAGTCTGGAATCCAAATGCGTAAAAATGCCCTGTGAAATCCTAAATGTACTCATTGGAATTAGGGCCCCTTTGCGCATCTTGGCTGCAAAAAAGTGTCAGTCATGTGGTATCGCTGTACTGAGGAGAAGTAGGGCAATGTGATTTGGGGTGTATTTTTACATATACCCATACTGTGTGTGAAAAATATTCCTGTAAATTACAACTTTTTCAATTTTTTCATGCAAAGTTGTCAATTGACAGAGATATTTCTCTCACCCAGCATGGGTATATGTAAAAATACACTTCAAACACATTGCCCTACTTCTCCTGAGTACGGCAATACCACATATGTGACACTTTTTGCAGCCAAGATGCGCAAAGGGCCCTAATTCCAATGAGTACCTTTTAGGAGGGCATTTTTACGCATTTTTCTCACGCTTTAGGGCTCCTAAAATGCCAGGGCAGTATAAATAAACATGTGACCCCATTTTAGAAAGAAGACACCCCAAGGTATTCGGTGAGGGGCATGGCGAGTTCATAGAAGATTTTTTTTGGCACAAGTTAGCGGAATTTGATTTTTTTGTTTTTCTCACAAAGTCTCCCTTTCCGCTAACTTCTGACAAAAAGTTCAATCTTTCATGGACTCAATATGCCCTCAGCGAATACCTTGGGGTGTCTTCTTTCCAAAATGGGGTCACATGTGAGGTTTTGTACTGCTCTGGCATTTGAGGGTCTCCGTAATCATTACATGTATGGCCAGTATTATGAGTTTCTGCTATTCTCCTTATATGGAGCATACGGGTAATGAGATTTTTTTCCGTTCAGCCTCTGGGCTGAAAGAAAAATGAACGGCACAGATTTCTTCATTCGCATCGATCGATGTGGATAAAAAAATTTCTGCCAAAAATATGCAAAAAAAAAAGAGGGGCCTGGCGATTGCCAGGACATAAGGGCTCCACCAAAACATCCATACCAACTTCAGCTCCTATGTCCTGGCAAACGTGATTTCACTATTCACATCGATCAATCGATCACTGTGGAGGAAGACATCTTTGCCAGATTTTTGATACAAAGTGTTTGCCAAAGCATATGAACTCCAACACCTCTCCTCAGCTCATATGCCTGGGCAAACATACCTGTACTGCGGAGAAGAAATCTCGCCCTGCAGCGCCGCATACACCGACTTCACGTGTCTTCTGACAGCAGCTCAATGATTCTCTCAGAATGCACATCAGTGCTGCAGCGTTTTGTCGGTTGGTCCAGCTGGAAAATAAAGGGGGTTAGTAAAAAAAAAGAAGAAGAAAAACAAGCAGCAGGCTCATAAATTTGAACGTTATGAACACTACAAACCTGAACATCATAAAACTTTTAATACCTAGACTAACTCAAGATTTATTTTTCTTGCTACCTGTTTAATTTTTTCTTTTTATTCTTTATTTTCCTTGCAGAAACCTCTCCTTTCCCACGGGACAATGTGTAAAGTGTAAATCACACAGAGATGGTGCAAAGTACATTATGCACTTTCATCCCAAGTGAAAGGAGACGTTTCTACCCTTTCACATAGCTGCAGTAGCACACTAGCACCCCTGTGTGTTAGGGTCTCTCAAAACCTAGTATCCTGAGAGACCCTTGTGTAAAAACTACCTGTGTCCTGCGGTCCCTACGTCCCTAAGTGTACCTGAGTGTGGTACTTCCAGAAACACTCCCCTAGGCATAGGGCAGGGTGGTCAGGGCAGTCAGGACAGAAATAGCGGGTGTCACGCCTTATTCCACTCCTGCTACAGACACGACATCTTTTCGGGGTGGCGGCTGGTTTGAGGTACCAGCAACTACACTGGGGAAGTGTCGCTCGTGTAGACGGCTCACTACACTGGGGTTCGGGGCCACAGAACCTCCTGAATACAGGAGGTTCTCGATGATCTCTTCCTGAAATTTGAGGAAGGATCCTGTTCTCCCAGCCTTACTGTAGAGAACAAAACTATTGTACATAGCCAATTGAATTAGATATACAGACACCTTCTTATACCAGCGTCTGGTCTTTCGGGAAAGCAAATATGGGGCCAACATCTGGTCATTGAAGTCCACCCCACCCATGAGCAAATTATAGACGTAGACCGAGAGGGGCTTTTCAATGACACTGGTTGCCCGTTCAATTTGGATTGTCGTGTCTGCGTGAATGGAGGAGAGCATGTAAACGTCACGCTTGTCTCTCCATTTCACCGCGAGCAGTTCTTCGTTACACAAGGCAGCCCTCTCCCCCCCTGCAAGATGGGTGGTAACGAGCCGTTGGGGGAAGCCCCAGCGACTAGGTCGCGCGGTGCCACAGCAGCCAATCTGTTCAAGGAACAAATGCCTGAAGGGGACACACTTGTGTAGAAATTGTCCACATAAAGATGGTACCCCTTGCCGAATAAGGGTGACCAAGTCCCAGACTGTCTTCCCACTGCTCCCCAGGTAGTCAGGGCAACCGACCGGCTCCAGGGTCTGATCTTCCCTCATAGACACGAAATTTGTGGGTATAGCCTGTGGCCCTTTCACAGAGCTTATACAATTTGACCCCATACCGGGCGCGCTTGCTTGGGATGTATTGTTTGAAGCCAAGGCGCCCGGTAAAATGTATTAGGGACTCGTCTACGCAGATGTTTTGCTCGGGGGTATACAAATCTGCAAATTTGGTGTTAAAGTGGTCTATGAGGGCCCGAATTTTGTGGAGCTGGTCAAAAGCTGGGTGGCCTCTGGGACGAGAGGTGCTGTTATCGCTAAAGTGCAGGAAACGCAGATTGGTCTCAAATCGTGTCCTGGACATGGCAGCAGAGAACATGGGCATGTGATGAATTGGGTTCGTGGACCAATATGACTGCAATTCATGCTTTTTTGTTAGGCCCATGTTGAGGAGAAGGCCCAGAAAAGTTTTAAATTCGGAAACTTGGACGGGTTTCCACCGGAAAGACTGGGCATAAGAGCTTCCCGGGTTGGCGGTTATAAATTGAGTGGCATACCGATTTGTTTCTGCCACGACTAGGTCAAAGAGCTTCGCAGTGAAGAACAGCTCAAAAAACCCCAGTGCCGATCCGATCTGAGCTGTCTCCACCCGAACTCCTGACTGGGCGGTGAAAGGGGGAACTAATGGTGCGGCTGAAGATGGGGGCTGCCAATCAGGGTTTTCCAGCACCTCAGGGATTCTAGGGGCTCTACGGGCCTGTCTGTGCGGTGGCTGCAATGGGGGACCTATTGCATGTGCCACCGTACCAGCTTCAACTGCCCTTCTGGTGCTCGCCACTTCACCATGTTCTACGGCAGTGCTGGTACTAGGTCCAGGAAGGGCTGCGCTGCTGGTGTATGCCTCACCACGTAATCCGACAGCGCCAGCCCCACTCTGCTGCCCTTGAAGCGGATCCTGCGCAACCTCTGGTCTAGCGACACGTGCCGGGTACGCCTGGTGGTATCAGGGACCTCAACCTCTTCGTCCGAACTTTGGGTCAGACTGCCACTGCTTTCTACAGGTTCATATTCTGACCCGCTAGATTCTTCAGATGAGGGTTCCCATTCCTCATCTGACTGGGTCAGAATCCTGTAGGCCTCTTCAGAAGAATACCCCTTACTTGCCATTTGGACAACTAAATTTAGGGGTATTCCCTGAGACTACCCAAGAAAAAGAGCAAGCCTGTCTTACAAATGGGAGGCTAGCGAAGTACAGGAAGCCGCTGCGATTGATAAAAATCAAAACAGAAGTTTTTTTATCGCCGCAGCGCTTGTGAAGTGATTGTGCAGTGATAAAAAAAAAAGTACACGCTAATCAGCGAATCAGTGACTGCAGTGCGGTGGGCTGGGCGCTAACGGAAGCTAACTACCTACCAAAGGGGCCTAAACTAAACCTAACAGTCAATAATAGTGAAAAAAAAAGTGACTGTTTACACTGATCACTTTTTTCCCTTTCACTAGTGATTGACAGGTAATTGAAAGGGGTGATCAAGAGGTTAATTGGGGTGATGGGGGGTGATCTGGGGCTAATTGTGTGTGTGCTTGGTGTACTCACTGTTACATGTGCTCTCTGCAGGGTCCAACCGATGAAAAGGACCCAGCAGAGAGCACAGAAGCCATTTAACACATTATATTTATAAATACAATGTGTTAGATGGCTTTTGATTGCCATTGGCTGGCAGGCTGATGACCAACTCCTTCTCAAACTTTTTACCGCCGCACACCGCGCATGCGCGGCGGCATCAGTGCGTCGTCTCGCTAGATGACGTTCCGATGCGTCCACCCAGAGAAACCAGCGAATGCATCCGTGCGTTAAGGCGGTCCTGGAGCAGTTAAGGCTAGGGCGACATGACGACATGTGTTGCGCAACAATTTTTATAATGATAGGCTATGGTGTCGCACTGCGACATGCTGCGACTGCGACACAATCGTGGCAAAAAATCCATCCAAGTTGGATACATGTAGCAGTGTAGTTGTGCCCTATGTGTCGTGCAGCCCTAGCCTAAAGCTGACCTTTAGCAGTGAAGAAAAATGGCTGGGTTGTTATGGAAACCTGGAGTAAAGCTGTGTGCATGTGTAGACTAAGGGCCTACGAGCTTCTATTGGCTGATAAGGGACATGTGACTGTGTGTATGGCAGTTGGGATATGAAGAGAAATACTTGCCGGCTTGTATTGGCTAATGCAGGTCATATTTTGGGAATATCTCAGCAACGGTAGAAATCGATGGTTGCGTTTTTGAGTGATCGTGGAACATACACACATACATACATTCAGTACATATATAAGTTCTTCTTTATATATGCGTCAATTGTTGTCATATCTGCAAATCCAAATCCTTTGTACATCCACACACAAGGAAGGAGTATCCCCATTAAATATCACCTTACATGTGCCTCGTCATATGTTATTTATGTGCTATCATGTCCTTGCAATTTGATATATGTTGGTGAGACTTTAACTGAATTGAAATTAAGGTTGAACAACCACAGAAACTCCATAAGGAAAAACAATTTGGATTTACCTGTTTCCAGACATTTTAGGTCCCTTCAGCATACAGAACGAGATCTAAGATGCTGGATCATAAACCATATTGCTATCCCTAGAAGCGGTGGTGATCACATGGTATTGTTAAAGAAAAAGAACTGCAATGGATCTATACTCTTGATAGTTTACATCCCAGTGGCCTCAATATGGAATTTAGGTGTATAACTCTTGATTCGGGAGGTCGGTCTACTACAATGTTGTAAAATAGTGCCATGGATTAGTGGGAATATATTTTATATTAATTAGACAACTTTGTTTTTAACTAATTTGCAATTTCTCTCTTGTCTTTTAGAAATTTTTCACGACCAGATGGGGAACAGTGGACCTTGCCTCTCTGACTGTGATGACGCCTAACAGTGCCATCTATTTTTTCATCAATTTGTGCGCAATTCCAGACATTCAATGTACGTGCAGTGTTATCCTCAAACTGGAGGAGGATCCCTCCTTGGCTGCGTGGAAAACGGCGCTGTGGTTGTTAATGTCAGCAGGGACATTGACGTGATCCCGCTTGCTACAGATGATCGCTTTGGTTGTGGTCCATTTCAGCGGATTTGGACCGCATCCTATACGCTGGAGAATGTAGGATTCACCTACGGCGGCCTGTATATTGTTTTGGATGCACTTCACACTTTAATAATCATTTACATAATAATTGGGCAGTTTGCCATCAAGCAATATGGTGGACTTAGCGTTATTGAGAAGAGCGCACGCGCTCAGTCGATGCGCTTTGCCACCTATGACTTCCTCCTGGACATGCGCAATGAGTCATTTGAGACGCTCAATGGAGCGCATTGGTTTCTGTGGGCGCCATGACTTATGGAGGTATGATCTCAAAGATCCTCATCTTGGACATTAATTCACTAGATCACTTAAGTTGTGTATTAGATTTTTATATATATTTTATACGATGTACTCATTCAATGTATTCACAAGGATATGGATCATGTATTTTTTGATCCTGATTGCACATGTCACTTTATGCACATGCACTTTGTTTACATTTGTTTGATACAAAAATCAGATGTACTGAATCAAATGATTATTGGTGCTGCACTGTGATTCGTTGTTCACTTTGGATATACCTTTATATGCTCTCATTTTCACTTTATCCATGCTTGAGGAAGGCTCATGTGAGCCGAAACGTCACAATTTTGCCACCATATGGGTGAATAAAGTTTTTATTGTTTTCACTATTTAGGTGTGCAGTCCAACTTTTCCTTTTTATATATATACTGTGACAAAGTGAGAGGTTTGGTGGTAAAAAACAGGTATTTTCCTCTCAGCCTGTGCTGCTGGGTTGATTGCAGCCAGGTGAGGGCAAATACTGGACCGGATTTTAGGTGCCGGTCCGGGTTTTTGGGTTAATACCTAGCTGCCTTTAAAAGACAGCTGGGTTTATGCAAAGGTCTCTCTCTGTATATTGGGATCTGAGCCCTGTGCTGGGCTGAAAAGCTGAGACCCGTGTGTCAGGAGAACAGGCCATGTAAAGACGGACAGTGGACTTTTTGTGTTGCCGAGCATTCAGCCAGGTGTGAACTGACACCTAGGATTTGAGGTGATTTAACCTGGAAACTGCTGGTGTTCCGTGGAGCTCTCAGGGCTGGAAGCAAGAGCTTACAAAGAGGCGTGCAGTCTGCCTGGAAGCCTGAGGTTGGACTTTCCTGCGGCTGGGCTGACAGCCGGGTGTGAACACGCACCTAAACCACACAGGTGAATTTGATTCAGTCTTGGACTTTTGTTTTGCCTCAAGTTTTTGCTGTGTGTGTGAAGTAACACTAAGTGACTGTTTTGAGTTTTGTTTGTGCAAGTGTGAAATAAAACACTGTTTGCTGCACTACCTGGACTCTCTTTGCCTCTATACTGCACCCGCACCGCTGTCTACCAGAGCAACTCCCCACAATACATATATATATATATATATATATATATATTACCCATATTTTTTCACAGTAGATCATAGAATATATATCAGATGTGAGATATTTTACCATTTCATGAAAATAAAATTAATTTTGATCTTTATGGCAGTAACTCAAAAAGGTTGGGACAGAGCCAGGTCTACCATTTTGTAACACCCCTGCTTCATTTAACCACAGTCTGTAAACATCTGGGAAGTGAGGGATGAGACTGATTTCTGGAGTTTTAGGAGAGAAATGCTGT
This sequence comes from Bufotes viridis, assembly GCA_033119425.1. Lineage (NCBI taxonomy): Eukaryota > Metazoa > Chordata > Amphibia > Anura > Bufonidae > Bufotes > Bufotes viridis. The sequence continues at coordinate 409,926,521 of CM065590.1, read as the reverse complement.
CTTAGGTCTTCTTTGCCAGATTTTAGTTTCATGAAGGGACAAATGTTTTCTATTGGTGAAAAGTCTGCACTGCCGGTAGTCCAGTCCAGCATCAGGACTCTTCTTCTGTTGCTGTTGTGATGCAGTATGTGATTTAGCAGGGTAGTTTCTGGGGAATTCTGCCAACAGGGCGAACATTACAAAAGTGCATACCCCCCACCCCCCAAAAAAAGAATCCTGTTTTAAAGTGACCTTACTTTCTAATGAAGAGATTAAAACACATTTTAAAAGAATCAGTTACGGGCACTGGTGTAGCTATAGGGTTCGCAGCGGTAAACCCAATGACTTACAGGCGACGTCTCCACAGATTTCCTTTTCTTTTCAGTTTGGTCCAGAATCTTATGCACAGATGTCTTCGGCCAGGGGTGTGCAGGCCCCTCTGCCACATAAAACGACACCAGTATTAATAAAAGATACAGGGTAGATAAGGTCTGTTACAGATTTTGCATTAGGAACAGGGAATTCAGCTTATACCTTTGACTTTGGCTTGTTGTTTCTGCAGTCCACCCCGACCCTTTATAGCAATTAACCCCCCAGTATAGCTGCCCCCTTTAACACTGCCACCCTTTAGTATCCACAAATACTCTGTCTGCTGCTGCCCTATATGCCTCAATTAGTTTATTTTCAATCTGCTGAGTACATGATTAAATAATAAAAGTATTGAAACTTTATTGATCCCACCGCTCAATTCCCAATCACGGGCCCTAGTGGTCACATGTCTCAATGGAGGGGACATAGAAGTACAGAGACCAGCAAGGATACGGGAAGTAGTGGAAGGAGTGCGGAAAATTACCACTAATTTTATTAAGTTATCACATTCTAATCAGTTTGCATGACTGGGCAAACCCTTCTTACCACAGAGCCCACATGAGATCCCAAAATGAATATAGACCTACAGACAAACCCCCAAATTAATAGATATCTCCAAACCCCAAAATGAATTCAGACCTCCAGACCAGATCTCAAAATGAATCTAGATTTCAGATTAGCTCCAAATCCATTCCAGACCCCAGAGCGACCCTCCAAAGTCATACAGATCAGCCTACAAATTTATACAGACCTCAAATTTATTCAGACCTCTGTCACCCCCTATAACCTCCACCTCACACTTTAGTGCACTAAATGCAGACCTCAGACTAGAAAAAATTATATACTCGCCTCTCTACTCCACCTCTGGTTGCCATCACTCTTTGTTTAGTACTGTGCCGTGGGCATTGTCCTGACATTGCACACTGTGCTCCTATGAACAATAAATCCTGGAGCTATGCACTGCCAGGACATAGTGCAGCACCCCCATCCTCCACAGCATCTCCCCTCATACACTGAGCTCCTTTATCCCCCACAGTATCTCTACTCATATGCTGAGCACTCCCATCCTCCACAGTCTCTCCCATTATACACTGACCCCCATCCTCCACAGTATCTCCCCTCATACACAGAGCACTCCTATCCTTCACAGTATCTGCCCTCATACACTGAGCGCCCCCTAATTATCTTCCCTTTTACATTGAGCCCCTTCATCCCCCACAGTATCTCCCCTCTTATCCCCTCTTACACTGAGCGCCCATCACAGCATCTCCCCTCATACACTGGACCCCTCCATCCCCACAGCATCTCCCTCTTACACTGAGCACTCCCATCCTCCACAGCATCTCCCTTCATACACTGAGCAACCCCTCCCCTCGCAGCATCTCCCCTAATACAATGAGCACCTGCATCCCTCACACAGCATCCCCCTCATACACTGAGCACCCCCATTCTCCACACCATCTCCCCCATACACTGAGCGTCCCCATTCTCTACAGCATCTCCCTTATACACTGAGCACCCCCACAGTATCCCTCCCTCATACACTGAGCATTCCCATCCTCCACGGCATCTCCCCTTATACACTGAGCACCCCCATTCTCAACAGCATCTCCCCTCATACACTGAGCCCTTTCCTTTCCCACAGTATCTCCTATCATACACTGCGTACCCCCATCCTCCACAGTATATCACCTCATACACTGAGCACCCTCATCCTCCACAGCATCTCCCCTATTACATTGAGCACTCCCATCCTCCACAACATCTGCCCTCATACATTGAGCACCCCCATCCCTCACACAGCATCTCCTCTCATACACTGAGCCCCCCACAGTATCTCCCCTCATACAATGAGCACCCCCACACACACACACAGTATCTCCCCTCATACACTAAGCACTCCCATCCTCCAGTCAGCATCTCCCCTCCTATACCGGGCAGCCAACCCACAGCATTTCACCTTTATACACTGAGCACTCCCATCCTCCACAGCATCTCCCCTCATACACTGGTGGTCTCAAGGTCTAATGGGGGTATGGAGGTCCTGTCCGAGGTCTGATATGGGGGTCTGGAGGTCTAATGGGGAGTCTGATATGGGGGTCTCAAGGTCTAATAGGGGTCTGGAGGTCTGGTCTGAGGTCTAATGGGAGTCTGGAGGTCTGGCCTGAGGTCTGATATGGAGAGCTAGATGTCTAATGGGGGTCTGATATGGGGGTCATGCACTAATACATTGAGCACTCTCAACCTCCAAAACATCTGCCCTCATACACTGAGCACTCCCATCCCTCACACAGTGGTCTAATGGGGGTTTGGTCTGAGGTCTGATATGGGGTCTGGTCTGAGGTCTGATATGGGCATCTGGAGTTCTAAAGGGGTCTGTCTGAGGTTTGATATGGGGATCTATATGTCTAATGGGAGTCTGATCTGAGGTCTGAGATGGAGGGTCTCATCAGAGGTTTGATATGGGGGTCTGATATGAGGTACTGTACTGGGGCACATTATATGGGGGTATTTGAACTGACGCACATTATAAGGGGGTCGTTTTTGTTTGGGAACTCATTAGGTGGTATTTTTCTATTGGCACACATTATAAGGAGATATATTATCTAGGGGCAGATCCAAGATCCACACCAAAATGTCTTGTAGGGGCAGTTCCAGAGTTGATTAACTCTGTCACTTCCATCCATAACCATACTGGGTATACAGAGACATGACATTAGGGTACTTTCACACTTGCGTTATTCTTTTCCGGCATAGAGTTCCGTCAAAAGGGCTCTATGCCGGAAAAAAACTGATCAGGCATATCCCAATGCATTCTGAATAGATAGAAATCCATTCAGTTTGCATCAGTATGCCTTCCGTTCAGTCACTGTCAGGCACTTTGGCCGGACATAATACCGCAGCATGCTGCGGTATTATGTCCGTCCAAAATGCCTGATCAGTCGCCGGAATGCCGTATCCGGCATAAATTTACATTGACTTGCATTAGTGCCGGATCCAGCACTGCGAAACAACTGAAGGACGGATCCGTCCTTCCGGTCTGCGCATGCGCAGACCGGGAAAACTGTGAAAAAGACTGCAAGACGGATCCGTCCATCCGCATGACAAGCGGAGAGACGGATCCGTTCTTGCAATGCATTTGTAGACGGATCCGCCCCGGATCCGTCTACAAATGCTGTCAGTTGTCACACTGAGCGGCGGATCCGGCTGGCAGCTCCGACAACGGAACTGCCTGCCGGATCACACTAATGCTAGTGTGAAAGTACCCTTACATGACAAGCATTAAACAGCAAACTTTTTGCAAGTACCTCCCTCTAAGGTACAGTACTTCATCCATATTAAATGGGCCTTGGCCCAGAGAAGGCAGCTGTGTTTCTGGATCGTGCTGACATATGGCTTCTTCTTTGCATGATACAGCTTTAGATTGCATTCGTGCATTGCACAGCGAACTGTGTTCACAGACAATGACAACTGGAAGTGTTGCTGAGCCCCTTGCAGTGATTTTAAGTTCAAAATCATGCCTGTTTTTAATGAAGTGTCACCTGATGTCCCTTGCACACATATATTTCTCCAGATTCTCTGAATCTTTTTATGATATTATGTACTACAGATGGCAGGATATTAAAATTCTTCAATATTTTATGTCGAGGAACATTTTTCTAAAATTATTCCACAGTTTTCAGAGGCATTTTTTGCAGATTGATGAACCTCTCTTGAATAAGTAGTGATTTAGTAGCAAATTGGTCATCTGGCTGTTTTTTTATCAGAATCACTTACTTTTCCAGCCTTTTGTTACTCCAACTTTTTTAATATACATTGCTGTCAGCAAGTTATAAATTAGTTAGTCTCATTTCCAACATTATATGTGTTACAAGGCAAATATTCCAGGTATATATAGTCCAAAGACCAGGAAGCACTCCAGCATATGAAAAATAAGTGACCCTCTTTATTCCCCAGGCAACGTTTCGGTCTTCTCAATGAGACAACAGTGTAACAAAGGGGCTGATATACCCAAAATCCTTCAGTGCAATCAAATAACATGACATAGTAAAATTAACCCATGGTGTACAGGTTTAAAAGTGTTATACTCATAAAAACTTTAACATACACAGTGAAGTGCATCAATAATATACATAATTAGTGTACATCATGACATGATTATAACATAGTCTTATATCTTCATAGTGCAGTGCAATTTCCAGCCTATGTGGTGGAAACATGAACTCACACAATTAAGCTAGGTGTGTAAAGAGTTAAAACCAAAGGCTTGGCCTAGACCAGAGGTGGGCAAACTTTTTGACTCGTGAGCCACAATGGGTTCATATATTGGACCTGGGGGCCGGACCAAGAGTAGATGGATGGGGCGTTAGTGTGAATTAATATAAATTAAATTTAAAATTCGTAATCGACACACTTATGGAGGATCTGTGGATGACACTTTAATGGGAAATCTGTGGAGGACACAAATATAGCATCTTATGCTATATATGTGTCCTCCACAGATCCTGCATCAGTGCCATCCACAGATATTGCCCAAAAGTGCCATCCACAGATATTGCCCAAAAGTGCCATCCACAAATATTGCCCATAAGTGCGATCCACAGATATTGCCCATAAGTGCCATCCACAGATATTGCCCATAAGTGCCATCCACAGATATTGCCCATACGTGCCATCCACAGATATTGCCCATATGTGCCATCAACAGATATTGCCCATAAGTGCCATCCACAGATCCCCATCCCCCAAGACTCTGCATAAATAATAACCCTATGGTAAAACCTTTATTTGTTCAGGGTCGGTGAGAGCCCAGCCTCGCCAATATTTCGGATCCCAGCGTCGCCTTCTTCGCTTGCAGCTGACATATTCTAGCACATGCGCACTGGATACAGTAGTCCGCACGGGCCCAGACTACTGTAACCAGTGCGCCTCGCGAGATTACAGCGCTTCCTTGAAATTACCTCAAAGCAAGTGAGGTGAATAAATTAGCTCCACATCTCAGTTGCGGCTCAGCGGGCCGGATAAAAAGGTCAACCAGGCCGTATACGGCCCGCGGGCCGTAGGTCGCCCATCACTGGCCTAGACACACACAGAGGCTGCATGATGCAGCTGTGCTAAAATGCAAAAAAAGTCTAACAACACACCATTGGTGGTTTAGTGTGGACACATGGAACTGGCGTCCCCGACTTTGGAATGTGCACGTGCGGTGACCTGAGCGCACATCCGAACCCCTCCGTGTGCAGCGCCAGCACCCACAGCCCACGCGACTGAAGGAGTGGCTAAACCACCCGCATCACAGTGAGGGAAGTGTAGAGGCGTGTCATATAGCACCCTAGGCAAATCAGTGTCGGGGACGTGTCTGGTCTCCCTAGTAAGACCACAGTCAGCACGGTGTCAGTGAGACCACAGGATAAACATCCCTAATAGATAGAGGCAATGGCGGAGGGAATAATATCAAAAGGGGGTTGTCACTTTAAGTGCGGCCGTGAACCCCGTCAAGAGCAACCGCTGCAACTATTTTAAGTGATGCAAAGCCCAATCAGCCACAATCGGGCGATACGCCACTAGGTAGAGTGACATGAACCCCTTATCAATTACATTGAATCAGATAAAATAAACCGCTCCAACACGGCACATCAGACGGGTGCATACAGCTGCATCAGTCTGAAAAGCCATGCATCCAGGAGTGATGTCACAAATGAGTATATCTCTTATCTCTTATATATATATAAATGAATTTCTGTCTATACATCTGTCTAGACGTTCTTTATGCGCGACCAAACGACTGGACCGATCTTCACCAAATTTGGCACACGGGTACATCAGGTGTCCGGTAAGGTTTTAGACCAGGTCTCAGCTCTCTGGGACGTACCGTTCCTGAGATATTCCCAAAAAATGGCCTGCATTATAGCCAATACAAGCCAGCAAACCTTTCACTTAAATCCTAACTGCCATTTACTGCTCCCTGCCAGTTCGGTAACTATAACAACCCCCAGCCATGTTCACTGCTGTAGATGAGATGAGGGAATCTGTCACAAGGATAATCACTATAGAAGTAAAGCCATGGCCTAATAGCACTTAGTACCTTATTTCCTGAGGTTTCCATAACAACTCGGCCATTTCTCTCCACTGCTGCAGGTTAGCTTTAAAGGGCAGGGCGCTGTGGATGACACTGTTAAGGGAGCGGAATGCTATGGAGGTCACAGTTCAGGGGGAAAGTATGGTGGCCATTCAAGTCACCCTTAAAACCCTGCCCCCAGGTCCAGATAAGCCACACTTCTGATTTGGTTAGGTTATGCCCCTCCCTCCTGAGGTGGGAGGAACAGTGATTTTCTCCCTGCAGCTTACATTCAGACAGAACAGTGTTGCTGTCTTATAGTGAGCTGTTTAAAAGGACACGCCCCCAATCCTTTAACCCCTTAAGGACCAGGGGTTTTGGGATTTTTGCGTTTTGTTTTGCGCTCCCTGCCTTCCAAAAGCCATAACATTTTAATATTTCCGCTCACATAGCCATATGACGGCTTATTTTTTGCGGGACAAGTTGTACTTTTAACGCTACCATTTATTTTTGCATGTGATGTAGTGGGAAACGGGAAAAAATTCCAAATGGGGTGAAATTGCAAAAAAGCAATTTCACCACAGTTTTACGGGTTTTTAAATTACAACGTTCGATTTGCGATAAAACTGACTGGTTAATTTTATTCTTCAGGTCAGTACGAATCTGGCAATACCTAATATGTATAGTTTTTCTTGCGTTTTGATAGTGAAAAAAATTAAAAGTGGGAATTTTTTTATTTTATTTTTTTGTCGCCATGTTTTGACCCCTATAACTTTTTTGTAATTATGCGTACGGAGCAGTGTAGGGGCTCATTTTTTGCGGGGCAATCTGAACTTTTAATTGATACCATTATGGGGTGCGTATGATGTTTTGATCACTTTTTATTAATTTTTTTAGGAAATGAAGCGTCCAAAAATGGCGAATTAGCCATTTGGACGCTTTCTTCCGTTTTATGTTTACCGTATGGTGAATATTTTTAATATTATTATAGTATGGGTGTTTTCGCACATTGCGACACCCATTATGTGTAATTTTTGATTTTTTCATTTATTTTATTTTCATTTTGGGGAAAGGGGGTGATTTGAATTTTTATATTTTTTTATTTAATTTTTATTTTTTAAACTTTTTTTTTTTTTTACCACTTTCTTATAGTTCCCATAGGGAACTATAAGATGCAATCATCAGATTGCTATTCTCATATATTCCAATGCAATAGCATTGGAATATATGAGAATACACATATTTCCTATGGAGCCTATTACAGTCATAGGCTCCATAGGAATACTATGTAGTACCCTAGGTTTCATTCACAGAAACCTAGGGTACTACATGCATGCTCGGCTCCCCCTTGTGGCCATCAGGAGCCGGAGCAAAACCGAAAGTGAAACTTTCGGTTTTTGCGATCAGATGCCGTGGTCAGGATTGACCACGGCATCTGAGGGGTTAAATGTCCGCGATCGGCATCACTGCCGGTCGCGGACATGAGCTGCGGGTGTCAGCTTGATGAATCAAGCGTTTACCCGCAGCTCGGGCGCCCGCTCCGTGCGGGAGCGGGCGCCATCTTTAAAGTGCGGACGAAGGGCGTACATGTACGCCCTTCGTCCTTAAGAGGTTAAGGCCATGCTCCCTCCCACTAAGCGAACAGGGATTGAAAAAATAAAGTTAAAAATCTATTTTTAGGTCTGCTAAGCCACACCCCCATATGTTTAGGTCACACCAGCTCCTCCTATGCAGCCAATAAGTATGGACAAAATGAAGTTAAAAATCAACTTCAGTCAGCTGCAGAGGTGGGAGGGACGGTGACTTTCTCTTTGCAGCTCACACTCAGAGAGGACAGTGCTGCTATCTTCGAGTGAGATATTCAAAGGACACATCCCAATCCATTTAGCCCACGCCCTCCCACTCAGCCAACAGGGATTGAAAAAATAAAGTTAAAAATCAACTACTAGGTACACAGCTCAGCAGACAGGATATGATTAGATACACAGCTCAGCAGACAGGATAGGATTAGATACAGTTTAGCAGACAGTATCATACAACATAAGATTAGATACACAGCTCAGCAGATAGTATCACACAGGATAGAATTAGATACACAGCTCAGCAGACATTATCACACAAGTTAGGATTAGATACACAGCTCAGCATATGTTATTACACAGGACAGGATTAGATACACAGCTCAGCAGACAGTCTCACACAGGATAAGATTAGATACACAGCTCAGCAGACAGTGGGGCGGGGGCTGTAGAGGTCACTGTTATGGGGGATACTGTTGATATCTTTTACGACACATGGAAACATGAATTGAAATAGATTAAATATACCCGTGCGAAGCCGGGTCCTTCTGCTAGTCTCTTATAAATATAAAAATTAGTTTCTGTCTAGACGTCTAGACGTCTGTCTAGACGTCCGTCTAGACGTTATTTATGCGCAGCCAAACGACTGGACCGATCTTCACCAAATTTGGCGCACGGGTACATCAGGTGTTCGGGAAGGTTTTAGACCAGGTCTCAGCTCTCTAGGACATACCGTTCCTGAGATATTCCCCAAAAAAGGCCTGCATTATAGCTAATACAAGCCTTCAAGCCTTTCACTTAAATCCAAACTGTCATTTACTGCTCCCTGGCAGTTCGCCTCCACACACACAGTTTTACTCCAGGCAACCATAACAACCCAGCCATGTTTCCTCACTGCCCTAGATGACGTTTAAAGGAAATCTACAAAGAAAAAAAGCTGAGGGATTCAGTTAGCACAACCCTATATGCAGGTGCACATTGCTATGGCGAAATACACATACAAACGCAAAAACAAAAATGCAATGGCACTCTGCAACCAGCACTCTGCCCTGCCTCCATGCTGGATGTTGAATGAGGCATTAGTGTACATTTTGGCCAAAGCGTAATAAGCCACTCACCACGTCAAGGTCGCTTCTATGGGTGGTCCCTAACACTAGTTCCTACCTGTTATGGCCCATAACTCCAAGCTCCATAACGCAAGCTCCAGAGCTCCTTTCTTTCCCACATCTTTTTATTAGCCTGCCACATAACCACTAAGAATATTTTGCGGGTTTTAACCATTGATACAATCGCAATAGACATATATCTGTGGATCACTGCAATAAGAGAATATTGTGCGGCTGAAACAGTCATTCGCAATAGAAATATATCTGTGGATCACTGTAATAAGAGAATATTGTGAGGCTAAAACGGTCAGCACATTTTTTGATCAAAGAGAGAATGTAATATGCTATACTGACGTAATTACAGGAGACTATTACCTCCACTTATAAAGGAATACTCTGCATTTATAAACAAATACTCCGCTTACCTTATCCTGCGCCTGATGAACTATATATGAAATTTTTGTTTTGTTTTTATGGACATTGTTTATATATATATATATATATATATATATATATATATATATATATATATTTTATATATATATTTTCTAAAAAAAAATTATATATTTTGGAATATGGACTATTGAACGCCACATACTTTGTTCTGACACTATCATCTACCTAGATCCATATTTTTATTATCATTTTTATCCACACTATACCACCTCCTCCACTTATACACTTCCTAATACCGACCACCTGCAACCTTTTAAATTATTTTTTACTATTATATAATAAAGCCATTCATTTGACCCCAAATAAGAGTGTGCCTGCTACTTTTAACCATTTAGTGAATTAAATGAACTGTCTAAGTGAATAGAGAATCAGTTGGGTTCTTTCTAATTCCATATAAAGGCTCCATTCCATCTTAAGGAAGCAGAACACCACAACTGATGAACAAAATGGCACCCCACTGGAGAATCATTTCGGAAAACAATATGGTTTCCCATCCAATTTGCTGCTAGATCTTGAAACATGATAAAAATTAAATGTAGGATTATATTTTATATAATACATTTTGGAGGTTAAACGTAAACTTTTTTCCCACATTGTTCATGTATTTTTTCAGCTATCTCAGTGAAGTACATATAAGCATCAACTTTGTGTTGACTGATTCTTACTTCACAGCTAGAGATGAGCGAGTTTTCAAAAATTCAATCCGCCAGTTAGCCGAATTTTTCAAAAATTTGATTCTATCCGAATATATTCACTGCAAATTACTTTAAAAACGTCTATTTCCTGGCTGCTGAGAGCCTTTATAGAGGTGTAAAACACTGTGCCTTGCAGTAACACGCATAGGGAGTCTGCTTTGGTAGTGAAATAATATTGTGAGTCCGTATGACATGCAGATGACAGGCGTCACCCTTAGAATCACTGCATAATTCACTTATTTGGGTGGTCATGGGACCAAAACTGACCAAATAACTCAAGTATCAACTCAGCCTTACAGGTAGATGTTAGCGTCAAGAAGAACCGCACTCCTTTTACACCCTCATCAGCTGATTCCACATAGATGTCTACAGAACCTGCTCTATTAAATGCTTATACAAATAGAGCCCCCTACAGAGTGGAGAGGGTGTGAGCAGTAAGTTTGTGTTGACGCCACTGATTAATTTTCCCCATTCTCTGATCCGTCAAAACAATTACCCAGAAAAATGGATCCTGTCTGTGGAGCATACGCCTTCATTTGGTTAGCATTTGCTCAATAATCCATCAGTATTTCTAAAGGCAAAAAAAAACTAGTGGCTCTAAAACACAGATGACACGTGAATGGAATATTTGCATGTCTTCTGTGTTTTCTACCCACTCCTGCTTTTGTCTACCAAATCATAAGCCAATTCTGATAGGGCCATACAGGCCTTACAGCTGCTACACAGACAGGATACATTGTGTGCCTCGTTTTTCCTTCCTTCTGATAGATCAGAAGAAATGTCAAATAAAGGATGATGTCAGCCAGGCCGAAAGCCATAATAGTGGACTAGTCATGAAGTGGGAAGGGTGGGAACAGCATGAGAAGTTCACAGAGTGGCCATATGACATAGTGTTGAGGTGGAAGCAGCATGAGGAGACCACAGAATGGCCCAATAACAGGGTCTGGAGGCGGCAGCAGCATGAGGAGACCACAGAGCGGCACAATGACATATTCTGGAGGTGGCGGCAGCATGAGGAGACCATAGAGTGGCACAATGACAGAGTCTAAAGGTGGCGGCAGCATGAGTAGACCACAGAGCGGCAGAATGATAGAGTCTGGAGGTGGCTGCAGCATGAGGAGACCACGGAGCAGCACAATAACATGGTCTGGAGTTGTTAGCAGCATGAGTAGGCCACAGAGCGGCACAGTGACAGAGTCTGGAGGTGGCAGCAGCTTTAGGAGACCACAGAGCGGCACAATGACAATGAGTCTGGAGGTGGTGACAACATCAGGTAGCCACAGAGTGGCAAGGTGACATACTGTGGAAGTGGGTGGCAATAGCAGTATCCGCTGAAGATGGTGGGTGAAAGAAGGAGCACTTGGCATCAGATGTGTGGCATCAGGTGGGTAACAGCATCAGAATAGTAGCTGAGGCAGGTAGCCAGAAGAAACTGGTCTCTTTTGTCAAATTGTTGGTATGGCACTATGAATGATCTACTGTAGTCTGATGCATCAGGCATTGGTGCGTGGAAATACTGGCTGATCCACGCCTGATTCATCTTGATGCAGTGTCACACTATGTGCTATATGTGGGCACTTTAAATTCTTGCTAAATATTCTATCAATTCCCTTTAAAAGGCTGGCAGTGTCATTTACCTTTACTCACTACTAGGTGGTGCTGGTACCAATTATATATATAGCTGGGGGGTGTAAATTGAGTGTGTCCGATGGTAATGAAGCGATGAGGAAGTTAATGAAGGAGGTGGAAATTTGTATTTCCACCTAATTTTATTCAAAAGATTTTACCGCATATAAGTGCAGCGCTTAATGACTGAATACAAGATTTTTTCCAACAAAATATTTAAAAAAATTTTTCAGCATATAAGTGTAGCGCTTAATGATGAATACATGTTTTTTCCACCAAAATTTTCTAAACAGATTTCACAGCATATAAGTGCAGCGCTTAACGCAGAATACAAGAATTTTCTGCACTGAAATATTTAGAAAAAGATTTTACCACATATAAGTGCAGAACTTAAAGATGAATACTATTTTTTTCCACCAAAATAATTCAAAAAGATTTTACCACATATAACTGCAGAGCTGAAAGCCGAATATCTTTTTCTACTGATATACGCCACTAAAGGCTTTACCACATATAACTGGAACAGTGAACGCCGAGTATATTTTTCTTTGTCCACACATATATACGCCACTAAAGGCTTTCCAACAGAGGGTTATAGGCTGTCAGTTTCAAAAAAGAAAAACAGCACCTGAGGCGGAGTGATCAGAAGTGAACGGGAAATAGCGGAGGAAGTAGGTCCGCGCTGGAAGAGCGAGACACGGTCCTCATGTGGTTTCTGTGTTGCAGAAAAGTACCCGTAGTGTCCAGTAAGCAATACCGCAGATAGATGCGGGCTGGTGTGAATTAGTTTGCATTTTTGTGCAGGGTTAGTGCATAGTGTATTCACCTGTATTGGTGCGCCGCTCTTATGGACATCTTCATGTAAGCGCGCAGTGTGGGAAACGTAAATACAAAATTTCACCACAACGTAATTCAGTCCATACCGCAAAAAGGACTTTCCCAAATATAACTGCAGAGTGGATTGCTTAATATATCTTGATTTTTCTACAGAAATACTCCACTAAAGGCTTTACCACATATAACTGCAATATATTGCAACTAAATATATTGCAACTGAATATATTTTTAATTTTCTACTGATGTATGTCATTAACCTCTTAAGGACGCAGGGCGTACATGTACGCCCTGAGAAGTTCCGATCACCGCAGCGCTGCGGGTGGTGATCGGAACAGAATGCCTGCTGAAATCATTCAGCAGGCACCCTGTGACAATGCCGAGGGGGGTCATGTGACCCCCCCGTGTCGGCGATCGCAACAAACCGCAGGTCAATTCAGACCTGCGGTTTGTTGCGTTTCCGGGTACATCGCGTCACCTGTGACCCGATTACCCGGAAATGACGGTGATTGGATGGCGTGAGGACACCATCCAATCACCGTCATGCATGTCTGGAGGCGGTGGAGGAGAGGGGGCCCTGTGATTGGCTGCCGGGAGGGTGGTGGCTGCTGCGGCGGCAAATTCAAATCTCCTCCTCTCTTCCAGCAGCTTCCTTTCGGTTCCTGCTCTTGGAGAGAGGAGACGTGCCGTGCAGCCCCCCGCAGCCCCGCGCAGCCCCCCACAGCCCCAGCAGCCCCGATCCTCAGGGTAAGTCAGGGACAGGGTTTGGTCAGGCAGGGTCAGTTTAGGGACAGATCTTTTTTTTTTTTTTTTCCATTTCATTTCATTCATTTTATTTTTTTTTGCAGTTAGTTGGTGTCTGGGGTCCACAGCACACTCAGCTGTGAGACCCTAGACCCTGCTGTAGCTTGAGCCCCCCCCCCCCCCATTTAGTTGTGCAATTTTTATTTTTTTTTTTGCTTGCACTGATTTTGGTCGGCGCTCTTTAGTGTCCGGCCACTATTAGTGCATCGCACAACTGACCGCTGATCAGTTTTCTACTGATCAGAGAGTTTGAGTTTTTTCACACCTCCCTTTTTTAGTTAGGTTTTTTTTTTCTTTAGTGGTACATTTGTACGTGAACACCTGGCCCCACACACACGCACACTAAATAAAGTTTATTTTACACGCACGCACACACACACACGCTACAACACACACACCCATGGCCCGCCGGCCCGTCGGCTGTTCACGGTGGAGGAGGCATACGCCCAGATGCTCTCCCGACACCAAAGATTGTTAACCCAGTTTTGAATACCTTGAGGGTGTACTTTCTTAGATGGAGTCACTTTTTTGGAATTTCTATGCTAGAATGCATCAGGGAGGCTTGCAATAGGACATGGTGTAAAAAACCAGTCCTGCAAAATCTGCCATTCAAAACCCATATGGCGCTCCCTCCTTCTATGCCCTGTGGTTTGGCCAAACAGTAGTTTAGGACCACATATGGGGTGTTTTTGCAAACTAGAGAATCAGGGCAACCCGCATTGAGTTTTGTTTGACACTTAACCCTTGCTTTGTTCATGGAAAAAATTGATTATAATGGAAAATTTTCCAAAAATCGAAATTCTGAAATTTCATCTCCATTTTCAATGAATTCTTGTGGAAGACCTAAAGAGTTAACAAAGTTTGTACAATCAGTTTTGAATACCCTGAGGGCTGTTCTTTCTAGAATGGTGTCATTTTTGAGTGGTTTCTATTCTGTAAGCCTCACAAAGTGACTTCAGACCTGTACTGGTCCATAAAAAGTGGGATTTGGAAAATTTCAGAAAAATTTCCAAATTTGCTCCTATACTTCAAAGCTATGTAACATCCCCAAAAATAAAATGGCATTCCCAAAATGATGGAAACATGGAGCAGACATATGGGGAATGTAAAGTAATAACTATTTTTGGGGGTATTAATATGTATTAGAGAAGTAGAGAAATTGAAACTTTGAAATTTGCTAATTTTTCCAAATTTTTGTTAAATTTGGTATTTTTTATGCAAAAATTTAACTTTTTGACCCGATTTTAGTAGTGTCATGAAGTACAAGATGTGACGAAAAACAATCTCAGAACGGCTTGGGTAAGTTTTAAAGTTATTCAGACATAAAGTGACAGTGGTCAGATTTGCAAGAAAAGGCCAAGTCCTTTAGGTGAAATAGGGCTGAGTCCTTAAGGGGTTAAAGGTTTTTCAAGATATAAGTGCAGGAGCGAATGGCGAATGTATATTTCTTTTTCTACTATATGCTTTCTCGAGAAATAACTGCAATAGTGCAGTGAGTATATATTTTTCTTTTTACTGAAATACACCCCTATACACTTTTAACAGAAATAACTGCAGAAGTGAAAAGCGTATATCTTTTTCTGGTAGTACTGAATTAGATACTAAGATATAAGCCTCTAAAAGCTTTTCAACATAACAATTGCAGCCCAATATCAAAAAGCTGGAATGACAGGGCTGTCTAATGACTATTTGGATTCCCAAATAATCTTTCCCTGCACTTGTAAATCACTTTCCTATCAATGTCCCTAGCGCCTTCTGACGTCTCTCACTGCTGTGAAATGATTCCTCCCTATCCTTTCCCTGCACTTATAAATAGTTTTTATGTCTTTTTTTTCCACAATCGTTTTTCCACTTGCTGTCCCTAGTGCCTTCACACGTCTGTCCCTGCACTCTGAATGCTGGAAAATGTCTGACTGTAAGGTGGCCGCAATATTTATAGGGCTATGACATCATAGGGCTGATTGGCTTCATGCAGTTATGTTAATATGGGTGATGCCGCCTTCCCAGAGTTCCTTGCCCCATGTCCTCAGTCCTCACACATGTAGCTGCCATTTTAGGAAAATTGCGATTCGTTATCACAAAGGTGAGGAAATTAGAATTTTTTTGCGAATCGATTTTTCCTGGAATTCTAAACGAATTCAGCTTTTTTCACTCATCTCTATTCACAGCACATCTGCCCATATTTTGTTTTTGTCAATAAAGTTAAGATTGATTTGCATCAAAAGTGATCACTGATCCACTTCTTCTACTTGGATGTATGGGCCTGCAACCAGGATATGAGCAGCACCTTCTTCCAGACATGCCGACTGATTATTTCTACAAATTTCTACTAATTCCCAGCCTATACTTGAATTGCTATACTCTATAAAGAAAATTGTTAGATAGAGGATCTAGCAGGTCTTCATGCTGATTAACTAATTTACATTTGTAGCATTAGGAAAATTCAAAAGTACCATATTTTTATATGATTTAAAATTTAAAATTCTAAAAGAATAAATATTTTGTTTGAAAATTAACGGCATACGATTATTTTTTAAGATTTATTTTATGAGGTTGGATAACACCTTTAAAATGAGAGCCTAGCCCTAGAGAACATAAACTGTTGTTTAGAGTGACACGCCACTCTAGCTGATAGAAGACAGTCCCAAGAAGGACATGTTCATAAAGGGCATCTGTACACTGACTACCATAACGAGACAACCCGTTTATATATAAAGTATATTACCAAATAAAACAGAGAGCAAGATATCTCAAACTTGATACTACAAGATATATCTGAGTTTTTGCCAACGAAAATTATTGCTAATGCCTGGACCTGTCAATCAAAGCAGTGAAGGAGGGGCTGGAAGAAAGCAATGGAGCTCGGGTGCTATAGGAACAACGGTGATGACCTCACTGCACCAAAAGTCTAATTTACATATTAAAAACATATCAAAACTCAGGAATGGAGCCTCGGATCAACAAAAGAAAAGCTGTTTGAATCAGGCGAACTACAGCTATGTGTCTATGCAAACAGTTGGAAAGGAAGGTCACTGCTGACAGATTCTAATTAACACATTAAAATAACACTCCCACAATTTTTTTATTCTTGACCTGTTGGAAAGGCTCTATATCTAAACTGTAGTAAAGATAATCGTCTTATCAGTGTCTGTATTTGTGAGTTATCTCCTCCCTTCTGATCCTCAGCTGTGTCATGTGACCAGCACTCAGAGTTTCCAAATAACACAGCATCTTTTGGGTGGACAGGAAGACCATTTCTGTGTCAATGTATTCCTATGGGAGCTTCAATGTCAGTCTCATAGGGATGAATAGAGAAGTAACTGACTTTCTGTCCTTCGTCAGTTGGAGAGCTGGTCACATGACACAGCTGAGGACCAGAAGGGAGGGATAACTCACAAATACAGTCACTGGAGAAAAGATTACCTTCACTACAGATTATATCATGTACCTTTCTAACAGGTCAGATAACATTGTTAGTGGGAGTGCTACTTTAATGAACAGAGCATTGTGGATTTGTTTAAATTACAAAAAAACAAAATAAGGTAGTACTCCATATATAAAAATATCCTACTTATTCACCCATGCGTACAGTGCGACGTTCAAGCTTGAGAAAGGCTCAGTTGTTTGTAGCCGAAACGTCGCACTGCCCGCATGGGTGAATAAAGTAGGATATTTTTATATATGGAGTGCTAATAATAAATAAAAGTGTCAGTCCTGCGTCCCAGACATGGACAGTTTTTTCAATAATGGAAAAACAAGGGTTAACCAGTCTTAATATTACCGACGGACACGGATCTAATCGCGCTGCTGGTTCTCAATGGTGTGTTGGACCTTCACACTCCGAAACATGTAGAAAAATGGATAGAACCGCGCTGCTTGGACACCGACTCTTCCAATAAGCAGGATATCTTTTGTGCTTCCAAACTCCCAAGGTCTTAGATGTATCCACCGATCTCCTAAAAGGTCAATGGGGTATGCACAGATAGTGAAGAGGTTTTATTGTACTCACAAGCGTGGATAAATATCAGCATATAACAATGTAGTCTCCAGATAATCAGTCACCGCCGACCCGGGTTTCGCCCTGAGGAAGCTAAAGTGCGAAACCCGGGTAGGGCGGTGACTGATTATCTGGAGACTACATTGTTATATGCTGATATTTTATCCACGCTTGTGAGTACAATAAAACCTCTTATACTTTAATTGTTGAGAGGGTCCTTCACTATCTGTGCATACCCCATTGACCTTTTAGGAGATCGGTGGATCCATATAAGACCTTGAGAGTTTGGAAGCACAAAAGATATCCTGCTTATTGGAAGAGTCTGTGTCCAAGCAGCGGTTCTATCCATTTTATCTACATGGACAGTTTTTACTTGCGCTGCTGGTTCCAATACAGTGTGGTTGGCAGTTCACACTCAAAGGTATACGTAGTAAAGGATGAAACCGCGCTGCTTTTACTCTTGCCGTCCAGGTGAAGTACTCCAGGTGTTCGTACTTGTCTTCCACTTCCAAAGGATACGATCCTTCTCAGACCGCCTCCTCTGTAGGATCCAATTATCGACAATAGTGAAACACCTTTTTAGTTGTTACGGTAAAAGGTTTTATTCTACTTACAAACGAAGGTTGACAAAAGTGTATCACAATATAAAATCCGATTCTTGCAAACAACCCGGGTTTCGCTCTCTGGCTTCCTCAGGGGCAACAACTGCGCATGTCCAAGGCAGGGCCCTTTTATAGCCCAAATCCTCACATCAGAAACATAAAACATGGGAACCAGAATCCAGTCACACAATGGTATCTCAATACACTATACATTAACTTCTCCCAACTAATCTCCCATATCTCACATGGTAAGATTGACCCCAAATCGATTTTCTCCTTATTTCTCAATCACATCATGTGTGTCCCGCTGACATCATATCGCCGTTAACCCTGACTTTACATTCATCATTGAGTCCTATTCCTCTACTCCTTCTCTTTGTAATGCTTTCAATGGTTATACTCCGTCATTGTAGAGTCTAGGAATCCTTCTATTGGTCGGGCGGTGAGGCTCCTCCTCCTTTCATTCATCCCTAGGTCACCTGACTCTCTCTCCTCCCACTCATTGTAACATTATTCACAGAACTCAACCCCACCTCTTTTCCATTCATAGGGCTCGTATCATGTGATCCGGGCACCCAATTATCATTCACTACTCGTGGCACGTCAGTGGAAGGTCCTCCACAAAAGGAAAACATTCATTAGTAACATCGGGAACCGTCTCTTATTACTCCGTATATTCTCTATGGCTATTTTAAACTAGGCATGGTTTCAGATCGAATTCCATATTCAGGCCGTTTGGTTGTAGGGTACCCAATAGGTATATCCACTGTACCTCTTTATGATTTATTTGCCTAATCGCATCTCCTCCTTGCCAATGTGGTTTAACCAGTTCTAGTCCAGCAAACTTCAAACCCCGTGGGTTCTTTCATGCTTCAGCTTGAAGTGGGCTGATACACTGTGACTCATAAGTCCTATCCTTATATTGCCAATATGTTCCTGAATCCTCACTTTCGGCTTCCGAACTGTCCTGCCTCACGTATTGGAGTCCACAAGGGCACTCCAATACGTATATTATTTCTTCATTTTCACAGGAACAGTGACCTTTAATTTGGAACTCCCCTCCATTTTTGTTAGATGCAACTGAGCGACCTCACTCTTTCTTTTATGTTTCGATTTTTGCATCCAGTGCAAAAACTACACCATGTGAATTTACCTCCATCTTTCACCATATTTTCACCTGTTGGGGGATGGCGCTATGTACAAGTTTTGTCTTTATATTGGCGGCTTTTCTAAAAATAAACATGGGATTTACAGGTACAGTTTTGCCTATTATGGGGTCATTTTTGAGTATTCCCCAGCTTTTATTTACTGCTTTTTTAATGGTATCTGACATAGAGCAATACCTAGTCACAAAAGAAAATCTAAAGTCTCTCTCATCCTTTTTCTCCTTTATAACCCTTTTCTCCCCTCTTTTAATTTTCCACAATCTAAATGCATGCGTCTAGTTTATCTTCTTCATACCCCTTTCCAGGAATCGCTCCTTTAGTATATTACTTTGTGTTTTATAATCTTCCACTGTCGTGCAATTCCGAGCCATTCTTTTGAACTGTCCCTTGGGTATGTTTTTAAGCCAAGGTTTGTAATGACAGCTCTTCACATCAATATAGGAATTGACATCAATATCTTTGAAGTAGGAACTGGTCTTAAATGTGCCCTGCTTTATTCTTATGCACAGATCCAGGAAATAAATGGACATATTACTAATCTCCCCTACAAATCGCAAATTCCACACATTATTATTTAGCTGATTGACAAATGTCTCAAGACCCTCCTTCGCTCCTTCCCACATTAGGAGGCAGTCATCGATGTACCTCCTCCAAAGGGTTAGCTTTCCTCTGGGGTGTCCACCCTAATCTGGGAAGGATGGTTTCTTCTTCCCATGCCCCCATAAAAGTATTAGGCGAAACTGGGGTGAATTTCGCCCCATCGCTGTTCTGATGCACTGTACATAGTATGAATCCAAAAACCAAAAGTAGTTATGCTCTAAACAATATTTCAAACATCCTAATATGAAACTCCCCTGTAGATCACCTATTCTGGGATCTCTCTTGATCCTATCTTCCACCGCTTTCATCCCAAGTTGTTTAGGAATCACCAGTATACAGGGATGCCACGTCAACAGTGGCCATCCATGTATTCGGTGTCGCCGGCTCAGGTCCTTCACAATTTGTATTACAGACCCTGTATCTTTCAAATGTGAGGGGTTCTGTATCACATAGTACTGCAGATAGAAATCTATATACTCCGTGACTCTACACGTGAGGGAATTAAGCCCCGAATTATTGGCCTCCCTGGGGGTTGGTGAGACTTTGTGCATCTTAGCTAGGTGATATAACACTGGCACAATAGGGTGTGGGATAGTCAGATATTCAAACTCCTTTTGGTCAATATCCCTTTTTGAAGCCATCCTTTAAGAGGTCATCTAGGATTTTTTATATTCTAGTGTCGGGTTGCCCTTTAGATTTTTATAGGTATATTCATCAGACACTTGTCTTAGCATTTCTGACTCATATTTATCTTGATCTATAACAAACACCCCTCCCCCTTTATCAGCGGGTTTAATAATTAATTTTGGGTTCTGTTCCAAATCCTTTAGAGCCTTTCTTTCGCCATGTGTTAAGTTGTGTGACCCTTTTTTATATCCATTTCGTCCAGCTCTTTCAATAGTCCTGTCCTAAATGCTTCCACACATTCATTGTTGCGGTTTTTAGGAAAAAAATTGATATTGCTTTAAGTTGTGTATGTACAATGCCCTCCCTTTCTTCTAAGTTTTTAATTTGTGGGGCTGGATTATTCAAACAATATTTCGCTATGTTAATTTTTCGGATAAATTTGTGTATATCCAGGAACATCTCAAACGTATTCATTTTCTAACTCGGTGCAAATTTCAGTCCTTCATTAAGAACTCTCTTTTCATCCCCGTTAAAGTGTGGCTGCTCAGATTAAATATCCCTCTTATGTTTCCTTGACCTTCTTTGTTTTCGGGCTTTTTCTTCCATTTTCCCCGTCTTCCTCTATAAAGCCTCTTTTTGTGGTGTCCTGACAGTCTGCTCTTTTATCTCTACCTCCCTCTGTATCCCCTTCATACATGGAGTGCTGCCTTATTTTTCTGATTTGTATTTGGGACTAGCTGGTCCTTCCAAGGCCTTGCACCCAATTTTGGACATTGTTACGGTGCTGCTATATATATATATATATATCTATATATATATATATATATATATTTAATACCAGCCATAACTAATACACAGTTACAGTATTAGCAAAAGTAAGGAGGTTTATACTATAAGGGCAATCTACACTTACAGTTTAAAGGTGAAAGGGTTAACCCTGCAATATGATGTGTGTTCAAGCGTACACAGAGTTATTAAAATTAATGGAGTAATTTATTTATTTATTTATTTTCTGCTGCACACAGGTATGACCACTGCCATCTATCCATATTAAGGAGAGGATGAGATCTGAAATTATAAGCTGGTGAGGATCCATATCAGACAGTTATGTCATCTCCTATGAGGAAGGTCACAGTAAGCGAGGTCAGAGCAATAAGGTTTTATGATGTAAGGTACAGGCACTTGTCAGAGGCATAGGCAGAGGTATATGTATCTTATAAACAATATTGTCACTTGCATAGGGGAGAACAGTTCAGTAAACTAGAATTTGTTTTAATAATTTTGTTTACATTAAAGGTAGGTAGGGCTAGGTAGGGCAGGAAGAGCAGGAGACACCTCAATGTTCTGGCCACATGACCCGTGTCAAGAGGGTGTTGACAGAGGCAGACTAGAGAGGTGCAGCAGCAGCGAGGGTGCGAAGAAACTGGAACCCAGGTGGAGGAGCATGTACGTATGCCTCCTACCGCAAGTCTAGCCAAGTCTAGCCATGTAGAGGGGCCTGCATAAGGTTCTCAGGAGTGAACAACCCCTTTAAAGTTAAGGCAGCCCTTTTAATTGATTATCCAGATTCATCCTATCATGTTACACTGCTGCTCCCCTCTGTACATCATATCTATCTATCTATCTATCTATCGATCGATCTATCTACCTATCTATCTACAGTTGAAACTAGAAGTTTACATACACTATATAAAAAGACACATATGGATGTTTTTCTCAATACCTGACATGAAATCAGAATAAACATTTCCTGTTTTTAGTCAATTAGGATTACCATAATTAATATTATTTGCCAAATGCCAGAATAATGAGATACAGAATGTTCTAAGCATTTTTATTACTTTCTGCTATATCAAAAGTTTACATACAGTAAGATTACTAGGCCTTTAAACAATTTTGGACTGCCCATATGATGATGTCATGTGTTTGGAAGCTTCTATTTGTTGGCAACATCTGAGTTAATTAGATACACACCTGAGGATGTATTTAAATGCTCACCTGAAGCACACTGCTTCTTTGTGTAGCATCATGGGAAATTCTAAAGAAATCAGCCAAGATATTAGGAAGAGAATTATGGACTCGCACAAGTCTGGCTCAACCTTGAGTGCAATTTCAAGATTCCTGAAGGTGCCTCATTCATCTGTACAGACAATTATACACAAGTACAAACAAGATGGAAATGTCCAGCCATCATACCTCACAGGAAGGAGACGGCTTCTGTGTCCCAGAGATGAACGTGCTTTGGTCCAACATGTGCATATCAACCCAAGAGCAAAAGACCTTGTGAAGATGATGGCGGAAGCTGGTAAAACTGTGTCAATATCCACAGTGAAACGAGTACTGTATCAACATGGGCTGAAAGGCCACTCTGCCAGGAAGAAGCCATTAGTCCAAAGAAACATAAAAAAGCCAGATTAATGTTTGCAAATGCACACAAGAACAAATGACAACATTTTTGGAGACATGTCCAGTGGTCTGACAAAGCTAAAATTGAACTTTTGGCCATAATGACCATTGTTATGTTTGGAGGAAAAAGGAGAAGCTTGGAAGCGTAAGATCACCATCCCAACTGTGAAACACGAGGGTGGCAGCATCATGTTGTGGGGTTGTTTTGCTGCAGGAGGGACTGGTGCACTTTACAAAATAGATGGCATCAGGGGTATGGATGAGCGAATCGACTTTGGATTAAACATCCGAAGTTGATTCGCATAAAACTTTGTTTCAATACTGTACAGAGCAGCGCTCCGTACAGTATTAGAATATATTGGCTCCGATGAGCCGAAGTTATTACTCTGCGAAGTCTCATGAGACTTCACATAATAACTTCAGAAATTGATTTATACTGTAAAAAAACATTTCCCAAACTCAGGTTAGATTCCAAGGTACCACTTGGAACAGAACCCGAGTTTGGGAAATGTTTTTCAGTATAAATCAATTGCCGAGTTATTATGCGAAGTCTCACGAGACTTTGCGGCAATAACTTCGGCTCATCGGAGCTAGTCATTCTAATACTGTGCGGAGCGCTTACTCTACAGTATTGAAACAAAGTTTATGCAAATCAACTTTGGATGTTTCATCCGAAGTCGATTTGCTCATCACTTATCATGAGTAGAGTATGTGGAATTACTGAAGCAACATCTAAAGACATCAGCCAGGAAGTTAAAGCTTGGGCAGAGATGGGTCTTCCAAATGGACAATGACACAAAGCATACTGCCAAACAGGTTACAAAGTGGCTTAAGGATAACAAAGTCAATGTTTTGGAGTGGCCATCACAAAGTCCTGATCTCAATCCTATTGAAAATTTATGGGCAAAGCTGAAAAGGAATGTGCGAGCAAGGCAACCAACAAACATGGCTCAATTAAACCAGTTTTGTCAGGAGGAAGGAGCCCAAATTCCGACCAACTATTGTGAGAAGCTTGAGGAAGGATATCTAAAACGTGTCACCCAAGTCATACAGTTTAAGACAACCAAATATTAATGAAATTTATGTAAACTTTTGACTTTGCAGAAATTAATAAAAATGCCTTAAAACATTCTCTCTCTGTCATTATTCTGGCATTTGGCAAATAATAATAATTATGGTAATCCTAATTGACCAAAACAGGAAAGGTTTATTCTGATTTCATGTCACATATTGGAAAAAATATGCATATGTGTCTTTTTGTATTGTGTATGTAAACTTCTGGTTTCAACTCAATCTATCTATCTATCTATAAAATGTAAAACTCCACGGCACTTCCAAAAAAAGTGCCTTTATTCACCAGAAAGACGTTTTATGGCGAATAAACCACACTTTTTTTGGAAGTGCCGTGGAGTTTTTCATTTTTTATTTTATATAGTTGGTGGATCGCCTCTTCTGCTGCTGGCACTTCATTTTTCATAAGAATACTACTGTACTATCTATCTATCTATCTATCTATCTATTTTCCATTACAATGTGTTGGGGAGAAAGATGGCTAGAAGGTTGTAGGAGTGTTTAAACTAGGGACTGGGGGGGAGGGTAATTACATTATAGGAGGGGAAGATAGTGCAGATAGAGACCAGGGGCGAGGTAGTGTGACTGGGGGAGGAATAGAAGGGGGGACTAGAACAGTTAAGAATGAAAGGTGTAAGGTAAAAAATACACATAAACCTCTCAAATGTTTATATACTAATGCCAGAAGCCTGACTAACAACACTGGGCAGTTAATATAAAAGGTTACAATCTGTTTACAAAGGATTGTTAAAAATCGGAGAGGGGGAGGGGTCTGCCTCTCTGTCTGCAGCCCACAATCCGAGAATACATCTGTGAGGGACATGAACATGTGGAGTCACTGTGGGTAGAAATACATAGAGCAAAAAACAATAGTAAATTACTAATAGAGTCCACAGAAAATCTACTGCTAAACGAGATTGACGAGGCAGCAAATCATAATGAAGTTATTATTATGGGGGACTTCAACTACCCAGAGATAGACTGGGAAACTGAAAGCTGTACATCCCATAAAGGAAACAGGTTCTTGGCAATATCCAAAGACAATTACCTTTCCAAACTGGTTCAGGACCCCACTAGAGGGACGGCCATACTGGATTTAGTATTACCCAATAGACCTGACAGAACAACAGATGTGCAGGTTGGGGGACACCTAGGAAATAGTGACCATTAAGTAACAACCTTCCAATTAGTCCAGTTTCTAAAGGGAGGAACAAAGATACCACACTTCAAAAAAGCAAAATTTAGTCAACTAAGTGAGAGCATAGGCCTAGCTAACTGGGACAAAGTCCTCAAAAATAAAAATACAACCACAAAATGGGAGATTTTTAAAAGCATTGTAACATCAAATTGTGAGAGGTACATACCTTATAGGAATAAAAGGCTAAGAAACAATAAGAAACCAATGTGGATAAATAGAACCGTAAAAAAGCAATAAATGACAAAAAGAGAGCATATAAATCACTAAAACAGGAGGGGAGCCAGGAAGCACTGATAAACTATAAGGAAAAAATAGAATATGTAAAAACTAATAAAAATTGCCAAACTAGAGACCGAGAGATTAATTGCCAAAGAGAGTAAAACTAACCCTAAAATGTTCTTCAATTATATAAATGGTAAAAAATATAGATCTGAATGAGTCAGCCCTCTACATAGCAATTTGGCAAATTGGAGAGAGCGATGAGGATAAAGCAAAACTATTAAATATTTTTTTCCCCACTATATTCACTGAGGAAAATAAACTGAGAGTGAAATGCAGAATGTAAAAGTAAATTCCCTATTAAAAGTGCCCTGTCTGACCCAGGAAGAAGTACAACAGTGACTTAAAAGATTAAAATAGACAAATCACCAGGACCGGATGGCATACACACTGTAACAATGGCATTTGGCACAGCGGGTCCACACCTGTTGATCCGTTACACACCCCGTATCCTGAGGGAATTAAGTGATGTCATAGCCAGACCTTTATTTCTGATATTTACAAACTCTATACTGACAGGGAATGTTCCACAGTATTGGCGCATAGCAAATATGGTGCCAATATTCAAAAAGGGTCCAAAAACAGAGCCTGGAAATTATAGGTCGGTAAGTTTAACATCTGTTGTTGGTAAACTGTTTGAAGGGTTTCTAAGAGATGCTATCTTGGAGTATCTCAATAAAAATAAGCAAATAGCTCCATATCAGCATGGCTTCATGAGGGATTGGTCATGCCAAACGAATTTAATCAGTTTCTACGAGGAGGTAAGTTCTAGAATTGACAGCGGCGAATCAGTGGATGTCGTATATCTGGACTTTTCCAAAGCATTTGACACTGTACCTCATAAAAGGTTGGTATATAAAATGAGGATGCTCGGACTTGGAGAAAATGTCTGTAAGTAGCTAAGTAACTGGATGAGTGACAGAAAACAGAGGGTGGTTATTAATGGTACACACTCAGATTGGGTCACTGTCACTTGTGGGGTACCTCAGGGGTCAGTATTGGGCCCAATTCTCTTCAATATATTTATTAATAATCTTGTAGAAGGCTTGCACAGTAAAATATCAATTTTTGCAAATGACACTAAACTGTGTAAAGTAATTTTCACTGAAGAGGACAGTTTTCTCCTACAGAGGATCTGATAGATTAGAGGCTTGGACAGAGAAATGGCAGATGAGGTTTAACACTGACAAATGTAAAGTTATGCACATGGGAAGGAATAATGCAAGTCACCTGTACATACTAAATGGTAAAACACTTGGTAACACTGACATGGAAAAGGATCTAGGAATTTTAATAAACAGCAAACTAAGCTGTAAAAACCAGTGTCAGGCAGCTACAGCCAAGGCTAATAAGATATTGGGTTGCACCAAAAGGGCATAGATGCCTGTGATGAGAACATAGTCCTACCGCTTTACAAATCTCTATTCCAGGCATGGCCAACCTGCAGCTTTCCAGCTGTTGTAAAACTAAAACTCCCACCATGCCCTGCTGTAGGCTGATAGCTGTAGGTAGTCTGGGCATGCTGGAACTTGTAGTTTTTCAACAGCTGGAGAGCCTCAGGTTGGCCATCCCTGCTCTAGTCAGACCACACATGGAGTACTGTGTACAGTTCTGGGCTCCTGTGAACAAGGCAGACATAGCAGAGCTGGAGAGGGTTCAGAGGAGGGCAACTAAAGTAATAACTGGAATGGGGCAACTACAGTACCCTGAAAGGTTATCAAAATTAGGGTTATTCACCTTAGAAAAACAAGAATGAGGGAGATCTAATATCTATGTATAAATATATCAGGGGTCAGTACAGAGATCTCTCCTATCATTTATTTTTCCCCAGGACTGTGACTGTGACGAGGGGACATCCTCTGCGTCTGGAGGAAAGAAGGTTTGTACACAAACATAGAAAAGGATTCTTCATGGTAAGAGCAGTGAGACTATGGAACTCTCTGCCTGAGGAGGTGGTGATGGTGAGTACAATAAAGGAGTTCAAGAGGAATGTATTTCTGGAGTGTAATAATATTACAGGCTATAGCTACTAGAGATGGGTCATTGATCCAGGGAGTTATTCTGATTGCCTGATTGGAGTCGGGAAGGAATTTTTCCCTTAAGTGGGAAAAATTGGCTTTTCCTCACAGGGTTGTTTTTGCCTTCCTCTGGATCAACTTGTAGGAAACAGGCCGAACTGGATGGACAAATGTCTGGATGTTACAATGTCAATATGGACTAAAAGGACACATTGACAAGGTTTTCTCACAATTATAACACCTTTCTATATGCACTAGTAGGCAATATAGACCAGATAAAATATTGTCTTTGCCAGTAAGCGCCCCACTATTAGGCAATATTGCCTTTTCACTTGGATTTTTAATTGGACCAGTGCTGTGATATATGCCAGTGTTCATGGCAAGGTATGTGGTATACTGCATGGGTGAAATTGAGCAGAGGTCCTAGAGAGTTTGCATGAGCATAGATAAAATTCTGCTGTAAAAATGCCCCAGTCAGGAGACTAAAAAATATATTGATCCAGCCCGACAAATGGTGGCAGTCCTGTTCTCTCTTCCTGCTCAGATCATAGAAATCTATTAGGTAGGCCCTGTTTTGAAATTATTCTCTAACTAGTACTATTAAAGAGATTGTGTCATCTCAGACACTGGTGGCATATTGATAGAGTATGCCACCAATGTCGAGATCCCACACCTGGGATCCACTGCTACTGTATCTCCAGAGTGGGGCCCCAAAGTTAAGGAGAGCACACCTTGCAAGCATGGCCCTCTTCCTTCATTTCCCATAGATGGAAGAGTGGCCATGCACCATATGCTATCCTTCACTTTAAGGGCTCTGTATTTCCTTCTGGAGATAGGAGAGGGTCCCAATGGTGGAACTTGCAAATATCTGACATTGGTGGCATATCCTAGCAATATGCCAACAGTGAAATGACAACCCCTTAAAATCAGCATTGTTGCAGGTACTATCATTATGGCAATTACATTAAGTTTATTATCACATATGGATACTGATAAAGATTAAATTATATACTGTAGATATTATTAAAGCTCATGATGTGTTCTGGTGATTTAAATGGGCGTCATTATCACTGGGAGTATTACGTGTGCTCTAACACATGTGTCTCAATTCTATTGCTACTGCAAGGAATGAAACTAATGCATCGGCCACTTTTAGTTGTCCTTCACTTAAAGGGGCCTTTGGTTGGTATTCTGTAGCAGAAGGTTATAATAATATAGTCTCACAATTCATTTTGTTAAAAAAATCTATATACCGTAATGTACTATATATCACAACATACCATATAACATACTGTAGATACTGTGTATATTTTATGGACTGGTGAAGACTAGGATTGGAAACCACTAGACACTCAGCAGAGATTGTAACACTGGATAGATTTTCCAGTGGAGCAGATGCATCAAAAATGCATCTCGATAGATAGCCTACAACAGGAAAGTGGTCTTATTTGGACAGTGTTCTGAATCTGTTCCATTCAGGGACATCATTAGTGTTGTATGACCCTGTGAGATCGTAAAGGTGCATAAGCTGTCCATGCTGAAAGGGGCTTTAAGATGGCCTAGCACCTGAGGATGGAACTCTTAAATGGTTACTAACTTTTCAACCACCTTTGCATAAAGCAATACTACAGATGAATAGAAGAAACTTTGTAATGTATCTTATAAAAAATGCATCTTTCTCCACTTGCAGGACTATTTTCCTCTCCCTCTTTCCTAAATTAATATTCTCCATCTTGAGAGAACAGGACAGACTGTTAAATCACTGAGGCATCAGATTACATGCTGCCCAGAGAGAGGAGAGGGAAGGTGGAATGACCTGACAATCTGTCTATGTTTCTCAAAATGAAGATTGTTAGTTCGAGCCTGATAAACGGGAAAGAGGGCTTTTACTATGATAAGATATATTATAGTTTCTTCACTTGCACTAATGATTTATGCAAAGTTGTGCAAAATGTTAGTGACCATTTAGTACTGATTGCATAAAATTATTTCACAGACACTGTATGTTTCAGTTCTTAGACTATTGTACTTATGTAAAGTGGGATTTTCTTGAGTGGCACTACTATAGAGTATAGAGTTATGCAGGCAACTGTTTGGAAGTGTTATTTAACTAACACATGGCATTGCTATTAAGCCATTATACCGTATGTAAATTAAGAAATGTAAGGTATGGTTATTTGAACACTGTATGACAATGGGTACAGAAGGTACCACTCTGGCCATCAACCAACTAGAGGCCAGCCCTGCTCCATTATTTGTGTGTTACAAAGGTTGATCTTTGCATTCTAACTTGAAAACCTCAAAATGACTTTGGTTTTCGTCAGTATTACCCATGTACAATGGAAATCCAAAGCATTTGTGCTCATTTCAGTTTTTTTTTTACTTTGCCTCTTTCCAGGTTCCATGATGGATCATTGCAATTAAAGTCAAAATCTTTAAAGGCTTATGTGTGTGTACTTTTAACTAGGCACAAAGTGCAAATATACAGTATGAAGGCTGGAAAATATATCTTTATGCACCCATTTTAAGTAACAATATAATATTGCTCTTACGGTAGCTTTTCTATTTGTTTTAACATGGATATTTTTATGTGCTCCTGTTGTGTGCATTAGATCTTCCTGCTGAAATTCATACAGTGTGATGGCAATTTATGACAGAAGTATTATAGCTGCTTATGAATGATCACTATTACACACCACTATTGTTTTAGAATAGCAATTATTGGCAGTCCTGCGAGATGTATTAAACTACGCATTTATTCAAAGAACGCAGCACTGAAAATGAATTAGAAAAATACTTGAAAATAAATTTTCATCTGATTTGAAATATGCAAACCTTCATGATTATATTATTAATGTGCTTTTATAAAATTCATCTATATGGTGTTTTCTAGATATGAGCGAATTTAAAAAAACGATTCGGCCGGTTGCCGAATTTTTAGAAAAAATTTGGATCGATCAGAAATTATTTGCGGCAAATTTGTTAAAAAGGCTATTTCCTGGTTGCAGAGAGCCTTTATAGTGGTGTAGAACACTGAGCCTTGCAGTAACACGCATAGGGAGTTTGCTGTGGTAGTGGAATAATACTGTGAGTCAGTATGACATGCAGATGACAGGCGTCGCTCTTGGAATCACTGCACACTCACTTATTTGGGCAGTCACGGGCCAAAACTGACCAAGTATGAACTCAGCCTTACAGGTCGACGTTAGCGTCAAGAAGAAGCGCACTCCTTTCACTTCGTCGTCAGCTGATTCCACATACAGTCATGTGAAAAAATTAGGACACCCTTTGAAAGCATGTGGTTTTTTGTAACATTTTTAATAAATGGTTATTTCATCTCCGTTTCAACAATACAGAGAGATTAAAGTAATCCGACTAAACAAAGAAAACTGAAGAAAAGTCTTTTCAAGATCTTCTGTAAATGTCATTCTACAAAAATGCCTATTCTAACTGAGGAAAAGATAGGACACCCTTGCCCCTAATAGCGAGTGTTACCTCCTTTGGCTGAAATAACTGCAGTGAGACGGTTCTTGTAGCCATCTACCAGTCTTCGACATCGGTCTGAGGAAATTTTACCCCACTCCTCAATGCAGAACTTTTTCAGCTGTGAGATGTTTGAGGGGTTTCTGCACGTACAGCCCTTTTCAAGTCACCCCACAGCATCTCAATGGGATTCAAATCTGACTTTGACTTGGCCATTCCAGGACTCTCCATTTCTTCTTTTTCAGCCAATCTTTGGTTGATTTACTAGTATGTTTTGGGTCATTGTCATGTTGCATGGTCCAGTTCCGCTTCAGCTTTAATTTTCTAACTGATGGTCTCACATGTTCTTCAAGCACCTTCTGATACACAGTAGAATTCATCGTGGATTCTATGATGGTGAGCTGACCAGGTCCTGCTGCAGCAAAGCAGCCCCAAACCATGACACTTCCACCTCCATGCTTCACAGTTGGTATGAGGTTCTTTTCTTGAATGCTGTGTTTGGTTTACGCCAAACATGTCCTCTGCTGTTGTGTCCAAATAATTCAATTTTGGACTCATCTGTCCAAAGAACATTATTCCAGAAGTCCTGGTCTTTGTCAACTTTATCTCTGGCAAATGTCAGTCTGGCCTCGATGTTTCTCTTGAAAGCAAAGGTTTCCTCCTTGCACACCTCCCATGCAAGTTAAACTTGTACAGTCTCTTTCTGATTGTAGAGGCATGTACTTCTACATCAACAGTAGCCAGAGCCTGCTGTAGTTCTCGAGATGACACTTTAGGGTTTTTGGAGACTCCTTTAGCATCTTGCGTGTCTGCTCTTGGGGTGAACTTGCTGGAGCGACCAGTCCTGGGCATGTTGGCAGTTGTTTTGAAAGCCCTCCACTTGTAGACTATCTTCCGGACAGTGGAATGGCTGATTTCAAAATCTTTGAGATCTTTTTAAATCCCTTCCCAGACTCATAGGCTGCTACAATCTTTTTCTGAAGTCCTCTGACAGCTCTTTTGTTCTCACCATGGTGCTCACTCTCACTTCAACAGTCAGGAGCACACCAAACTAAATGTCTGAGGTTTAAATAGGGCAAGCCTCATTCAACATGCAGAGTAACGATCTACTAATTATGTGCACCTGGTGTGATATACCTGGTGAGATCTGAGCCAATTTAAGAGGGAATACATGTGAGGGTGTCCTATCTTTTCCTCAGTTAGAATAGGCATTTTGTAGAATGACATTTACAGAAGATCTTGAAAAGACTTTTCTTCAGTTTTCTTTGTTTAGTTGGATTACTTTAATCTCTCTGTATTGTTGAAACGGAGATGAAATAACCATTTATTAAAAATGTTACAAAAACCACATGCTTTCAAAGGGTGTCCTAATTTTTTCACATGACTGTAGATGTCTATATATCCCATTCTATTAAACGCTAAAACAGTGGCACTACTATAGAGTATAGAGTTATGCAGGCAACTGTTTGGAAGTGTTATTTAACTAACACATGGCATTGCTATTAAGCCATTATACCGTATGTAAATTAAGAAATGTAAGGTATGGTTATTTGAACACTGTATGACAATGGGTACAGAAGGTACCACTCTGGCCATCAACCAACTAGAGGCCAGCCCTGCTCCATTATTTGTGTGTTACAAAGGTTGATCTTTGCATTCTAACTTGAAAACCTCAAAATGACTTTGGTTTTCGTCAGTATTACCCATGTACAATGGAAATCCAAACATTTGTGCTCATTTCAGTTTTTTTTTTACTTTGCCTCTTTCCAGGTTCCATGATGGATCATTGCAATTAAAGTCAAAATCTTTAAAGGCTTATGTGTGTGTACTTTTAACTAGGC
The DNA here is from genome assembly GCA_033119425.1 of Bufotes viridis. Taxonomy (NCBI): domain Eukaryota; kingdom Metazoa; phylum Chordata; class Amphibia; order Anura; family Bufonidae; genus Bufotes; species Bufotes viridis. The sequence continues at coordinate 409,893,507 of CM065590.1, read as the reverse complement.
ACAAAGTGCAAATATACAGTATGAAGGCTGGAAAATATATCTTTATGCACCCATTTTAAGTAACAATATAATATTGCTCTTACGGTAGCTTTTCTATTTGTTTTAACATGGATATTTTTATGTGCTCCTGTTGTGTGCATTAGATCTTCCTGCTGAAATTCATACAGTGTGATGGCAATTTATGACAGAAGTATTATAGCTGCTTATGAATGATCACTATTACACACCACTATTGTTTTAGAATAGCAATTATTGGCAGTCCTGCGAGATGTATTAAACTACGCATTTATTCAAAGAACGCAGCACTGAAAATGAATTAGAAAAATACTTGAAAATAAATTTTCATCTGATTTGAAATATGCAAACCTTCATGATTATATTATTAATGTGCTTTTATAAAATTCATCTATATGGTGTTTTCTAGATATGAGCGAATTTAAAAAAACGATTCGGCCGGTTGCCGAATTTTTAGAAAAAATTTGGATCGATCAGAAATTATTTGCGGCAAATTTGTTAAAAAGGCTATTTCCTGGTTGCAGAGAGCCTTTATAGTGGTGTAGAACACTGAGCCTTGCAGTAACACGCATAGGGAGTTTGCTGTGGTAGTGGAATAATACTGTGAGTCAGTATGACATGCAGATGACAGGCGTCGCTCTTGGAATCACTGCACAATTCACTTATTTGGGCAGTCACGGGGCCAAAACTGACCAAGTATGAACTCAGCCTTACAGGTCGACGTTAGCGTCAAGAAGAAGCGCACTCCTTTCACTTCGTCGTCAGCTGATTCCACATAGATGTCTATAGAACCTGTTCTATTAAACGCTTAAACAAGTAGAGCACCCAACAGAATGGAGAGGATGTCATTAGTGAGTTTGTGTTGACATTACTGATTATTTTGCCCTTCCTCACAAAAAACTGATCCTGATCCCCCCAAAAAAAGGAGTGGATCCAAAACAGAGATGACACATGAATGGAATATTTGCATGTCTTCTGTGTTTTGTATACAATCCTGCTTTTGGCTACCAAATCACAAGCCAATTCTGATGGGACCATACAAGCTTTACAGCTGCTACACAGACAGGATCTGTTGTGCGTCTCATTTTTCCATCCTTCTGACAGATTAGAAGAAGGGTCAAATAAATGATCGTGTCAGCCTGGCCGAAAGGCAAAATAGTGGTCCAGTCATGTAGTGAGGAGGGTGGAAAAAACATGGGAAGTCCACAGAGTGGCCCTATGACATAGTGGTGAGGTGAAAGCAGCATGAGGAGGCCACAGAGTGGCACAATGACAGTCTGGAGGTGGCAGCAGCAGTATCAGGAGGCCACAGAGTGGCACAATGACAGTGTGGAGGCGGCAGCAGCAGCATCAAGAGACCACAGAGTGACAAGGTAACATAGTGTGGAGGGTGCAGCAGCATCAGGAGACCACAGAGTGACCCAGTGACAGAGTGGGGAGGTGGGTAGCAATAACAGTACCTGCTGATGATGGTGGATGTAAGAAGGAAAACTTAACAACAGATGTGTGGCATCAGGCGGGTGGTAGCATCAGAATAGTAGCAGAGGCAGGTAGCCAGAAGAAACCTGTCTCTTTTGTCAAAATGTTGGTGTGGCACCATGGATGATCTAGTCTGATGCATCATTCATTGGTGGGTGGAAATCCTGGCTGATCCACGCCTGATTCATCTTGACAAAGGTCAGTCTCTCCACATTTTGTGTGAATAGGAGAGTTCTTCTTAGGGTAACTATGGCCCCGCTGCACTAAACACCCGCTCTGATGCCATACTACTGGACAGGCAGAACAGCATTTTCAGGGCAAACTCTGCCAGTTGTGGCCACAAATCTATTTTGGATGCCCAGTATGTGGGGTGGCAGGGTGCTGTCCTAGTATGCCACCACCTGCTGGTTCAGGTCCTGCTCTATGTCTAGCTCCTTGTGAGTAGTTTCTTCACTACGCAGATGAAGGAAGCTGCTCATCAGCGACTCTAGACTCAGGCTGCTGCTGATGAAGCTGGTACTGCCTCTCCACAGCAGCCATGGCAGTGGAACGTGAGCGAAGAGGGCCCCTCCGGTCAGACCTGCGAGACAATGGACGATGGCCCAGATAGGCAGTGGCCAACTGACTACTTAGGATTTCTCTATAATAGTTCAGTTTGTCCTCTCTCCCAGCGGGTGTAAAAGGCCCCCATTTTGGACCGTTAGCGAGGGTCCCAAACAAGGTGGAGAGACAGAACTCATCTCTTTGCCGAATGGTGACAATTCGGCTGTCACTACGCAAGCAAGTGAGCATGCATCAGGCCTTTTGTGCCAGTGACTCAGAGGGACTCCCTGCCAACATCTCCACTGCATACTGCCATGGTGTGTCTGGGTCCTCTGCTTCCTCTTCCTCATCACCCTGTATCTCCTCTGGCTGCTCCTGCTTCTCCTCTCCTGTCACCTGTGTTGAAAAACCACCCATTTTTCTACACAATGCCTGTGCTCCAATGTTTTCCTCCTCCTCCTCCAATTCAGCCCCCACAGGGCTCATGTGGCCATGAGATGTAGGCACCATGTCTCCAGTCACCTGACCAGCCATATTTACCAGCATCTGTTCCAGGACATGAAGCAATGGAATTACATTGTTCATCCTGTTGTCCTGGCGACTGACAAATAACGTGGCCTCCTCAAGGGGCCTGGGCAAACGGCAAGTATCACGCATGAGCTACCACTAGCTGACATCAAAGTTACACTGGGGAGCACTCCTGCCTGCTTGGATCATCAATAAATCGTTTATGGCCTTTCTCTGTTCGTATAGTCAGTCCAACATATGGAAGGGGGAATTCCAACTGATGGAAACGTCGCATATCAGCCTATGTTGGGTGATGACGTTCTGCCGCTGCAGCTTAAGGAGGGTGTGCTTTGTGGTGTATGAGTGGCTGAAGTGCATGCAAAGTTTCCTGGCCATTTTTAGGATGTCTTGCAAATGGGTGGAAAATTTCAGAAACCGCTTGACAACCAGATTGAACACGTGTGCCATGCAGGGCACATGGCTTAGCCCTCCTTGATGCAGCGCCGACACCATGTTCTTCCCATTGTCAGTCACCATGTTTCCGATTTTGAGTTGTCACGGGAAAGACAGGAATCAATTTCTTGATGAAGGACACGGAGCAGTTCCTCCCCTGTGTGACTTCGTTTGCCCAGGCAATTAAGGTGCAGAAAAGCATGACACCGCCATGTCCTGCACATGTGGTATGCTGGAGGGGCACTGTGACTTGTCCCTGCAGTGGAGGCTGAGGACACGGTGGAGGATGAGGAGGCAGAGGCGGACATTTTCGCAGGACCAGCGGCTTCAGAACGTGGAAGCGGAGCGTCGTCACCTGGCCAAGTTGCTAGTGTGGCTGTGCAGGAAACACATTCACCCAGTGGGCCGTAGAAGGACATTTATTGTCCCTGACCGTAGTTACATCTCCACTCCTTTGGCAGACACCGACTGGCTCAAGGACTGGCCCACTTCTGTTTTACATGTGTGTGCAGGGCTGGTACTGCCTTTTGGCAAATAAATGATGGCTTGGGACGCTCCACCTCTGCTTGGCACAAGCCATAAGTTCTCTGAAAGGTGCAGAGTCCACCACTTGGAAAGGGAGGGATTGCAGCACTAGAAACTTGAACAGAAGCACGTTCAAGGAGCCACTAATGAGGAGCCACTGGTTGATGTAGCGGTTGCTGAGGCAGGCTGGACCACCATATTGGAGCCACAGTTCTCCCAGGCCACTTTATGGTGACGCTGCATATGTTGATGCAGAGCCGTGGTGCCAACATCACTGATGTTAGTGATAAAATAAAAATATAAATATATTCACCGTTCTGCATTGCACTTATATGTTGAAAAGCCTATTGTGTTGTGTAAAAGTGGAAAAAAATAAGGTCCTAATTGCCGTTCGGCGGTGCAATGATTCAAAAGCCCAGTTTTCCGTGTATTAGTGGCAAAATAAAAATATATTTGCCGTTCAGCATTGCACTTATTTGTTGAAAAGCCTTTTGTGTTGTGCAAAAGGAGAAAAAAATTAGGGCCACACTGTCATTGTTCCACTCTGTGGCCTCCTCATGCTGCTTCCACCTCCACACTGTGTCACCTTGCCACTCTGTCTTTTCCTCATGCTGCTTCCACCTCAAAACTATGTCACCTTGCCACTCTGTAGTCTCCTGATGTTGCTAATACCACCTCCACACTGTCATTGTGCCACTCTGTGGCCTTCTCATGCTGCTTCCACCTCACCACTATTTCATAGGGCCACTCTGTGGACTTCACATGCTGTTCCCACCCTCCCCACTTCATGACTGGGCCACTATTTTGCCTTTTGGCCTGGCTGACATCATTATTTATTTGACCCTTCTTCTGATCTGTCAGAAGAAAGGAAAAGTGAGACGCACAATGGATCCTGTCTGTGTAGCAGCTGTAAGGCCTGTATGGTCCCATCATAATTGGCTTGTGATTTGGTAGTCAAAAGCAAGAGTGGGTACAAAACACATAAGACATGCAAATATTCCATTCACACGTCATCTCTGTTTTGGATCCAATCAAGTTTTTTTGGCATTAGCAATACTGATGGATTACTGAACAATAGCAGATGGCAGATGCTCAAAAGGCAGATGCTCAACAGACAGGATCAGTTTTTGGAAGGTTATTGTTCTGATGGATCAGAGGAAGGGCAAAAAATTCAGTGACATCAACAAAAACTTACTGCTGACACCATCTCCACTGTGTCAAGGGACTCTACTTGTATAAGAATTTAATAGAACAGATTCTGTAGACATCTATGTGGAATCAGCTGACGACGGTGTAAAAGGAGTGCGATTCTTCTTGACACTAACATTGACCTTTAAGGCTGAGTTAATACTTGAGTTATTTGGTCAGGTTTGGCCCCATGACTGCTCAAAGAAGTGAAGTGTTTAGAGATCCTAAGAGCGATGCCTGTCATCTGCATGTCATACGGACTCAAAGTATTATTTCACTACCAGATCAGACTCCCTATGCGTGATACTGCAAGGCACAGTGTTTTACACCACTATAAAGGCTCTCTGAATCCAGGAAATAGCTCTTTTTAACGCGATTTGCCACAAATAAATTCGGACCAAACCAAATTTTTCCCAAAACATTCGACTAACCGGTTAATCAAATTTTTGAAACATTTGCTTATCTCTGACACCGACTCTTGGCTGGTTGTGTCTGGTGTCACTTTCTACTGAAGTCGAAGATCGAGTCAACCATTCAAGAACCACTGGGTTGCTGGTCAAGACACGACCACTAGCTGACACTGGGAGCTCAGGCCTCCTGAAGTGACCCCTACTGCCACGGCCCTTAATCTGCTGTGACATGTGCCTGCGACAGAAACATTTAGACTCATGCCACTCCCTGTGCAGGGCCTGGCACTTCTCTATCTGACATACTGTTAGATCAAATCAATAAATAAAAGGAAATTAAAACACCCCAAAAAAGTCTGTAATTTTCTCACTTCACCACACAACGGCTAAGCCCTTCCCCCCAACTAATACAAACAAAAAGGGATTTAGAACATATAACTGCACTGCTGAATGGCAAATATATTTTACTTTTGCCACTAATACACACCACAAAGGCTTTAGAACATATAACTGCACCGCTGAACTGCAAATATATTTTTCTTTGCCACTAGTACACGCCTACAAAAGGCTTTATAACATATAACTACACTGCTTAACGGCAAATATATTTAAATTTTGCTACTAATACACGTCACAAAAGGCTATAGAACATATAAATGCACTGAAATATATTTTTATTTTGCCACTATTACACAAAAAAAGGGCTTCATATCATATAACTGCAGCTATGAACGGCAAATATATTTTTATTATGCCACTATTACATGACAAAAAGGGCTGTATAACATATAACTGCACCGTTGAACGTCAAATATATATATTTTTTTGTCACTATTAAATGACAAAAAGGGGTTTATAACATATAACTTCACCGCTGAACTGCAAATATATTTTACTTTTGCCACTAATACACATCACAAAAGGTTTTAGAACATATAACAGCACCGCTGAACGGCAAATATATATTTCTTTTGCCACTAGTACATGCCACAAAAGGCTTTAGAACATATAACTGCACTGCTGAACGGAAAATATATTTATCTTTTGCCACTAATATACGGCACAAATGGCTTTAGAACATATAACTGCACCGCACAAGGGCAAATAAGGGCAAATATTTCCTTGTAATAAACCCTGGTAATAGCTGTTTCAAACAGCACTTGCACCCTAATAACAAGAACAGTTTGCTGGAATTAAAGAGCTGTTTAATGGCAATTTTGGTCCCCACTCAGTGCAGCAAGGTATAATTGGATTTTTCTTATTACCCAGGCTGTAACCTCCCCTACTGAACCCTGTTCAACATAATTGCTGTGGACTGATTCCTCCCTATCCTTTCCCTACACCTTGAATAATCTTTACCTGCACTTGCAAATCATTTTTTAGCACAATGAAGTTTTTCTAACACTGTCCCTAGCGCCTGCTAATGTCTCTCCCTGCGCTTAGTACACTGCTAAATGAAAGAATCCAAGATGGCTGAGGTTATTTATAGGGCTGTGAAATCACAGGGATGGCTGGCTGCTGATTGACTGCATGCATGGCATTATGGGTGATCCTGCCTTCCAAGAGTTACTTGATCCATGTCACCCATTTTAGGAAAAATTGTGATTCGTTACAACTTACCACGAAGCATGAGGAAATTCGGATTCGGTGCAAATCAAATTTTCCTGAAATTCGGGTCAAATTCCACTTCGACTACTTAGATTCGCTCATCTATAGTGTTTTCATCTAAATGACTGTTTGTGTTTAGCTGTTGGAGTGCTCTCATAATACATCCATGGGGCTGCAGGGAACATTCCATTGCCAACTATTCCCATTAGTAGGCCACAAGTTCCCATTAATGTCTAAAGACTCTAGACTGGCTATAACAAAACAGCTGTTGTCTGCTGATAGAATCGGGGTATGTGAAATTCCATACAAGTCTATGAAGGGTGCACTTCCAAATTTGGTAATACTGCAAATCTTCAAATATTCAGCATAATAATACACATCACCATAACACCTATAATGTCTAGTCACGAGCAAAGCTTTGAAAATTGCTTTGCCAGCATTTGCCAAACAGGTACGTGCCCCCTACAGAGCCATATGTCTTTCATGTAAGATGAAGGAGGCTTAAATGCCTTAATATAACTTCCCATCCATTCTCCATTAGAGACATAAATATCATATAATAAATGTCCCTGAATTTACTTGAATCCAGCTGGCACAGTCGGCACAGGAGATATCATATAGTTCTTTTCTAGAAAGAGGTCAGCTTGCTGTGGTGAATGGGCACAAACGATGATTGCCTCTGTTTGGCCACATCTCATTGTTGAATACTTTGTAAAGAGCATTTGTACCTTAGATTAGGCAACAGTTCGAGATCTGGCTACTACAATAAGGCATATAAGGTATGGTCTCAGGTGGAGTTTTAAAGAGATTATTATTTGGATAAACATTATCTCATTGCATTACCACCCCGCATATGGATGTGGGGGATTGTGTTGAGGTGAGTGTACAGACCCCGAGTCTGGTAGGGCTATTATCATCTATAGCGCTTAACTGTTCTGCAAGTCGTAATTTGTCTTATTCATTTATTGTTTGTCTAATTTTATATTAGGCAATAAACAATGTAATTGTACTTCAAGTGTGGTCTGTTTGGTTTGGTGAGGTATACATGGTTGCCACACATAGTTATTTGTGTTTTTGTTTGGTTATCCAAGAGAAATACATTGTAGCAAACAAAAGGTGGTATATCATGGAGAGGAAAGCAGGTACACCCCATTATGTTTTTGTTGGCAAAACAAGGTACCATAACTTTGTTGTGGATTACCATCCTTGTATATATGCCACAGTCCTCAATTCTCCTACATGAAGGAATACATCTGTGTAATGGGTAATTGGCCAGTTGGCCAATTATGAATGTAGCTGATGACACTAGTGTAAACAGGCCCTAAGTGGACCATTTTTTATTGAGTAGTCTGAGAAGAGTGATTAGACCAGGGTGCACAATCCAAGGCCTGCAGAGCCATAGCTAGCAGCCCCTCTTCCTGGACAGAATCACAGCTGATTGTCTGCCTGTGCGATCAGCGGTGCTTCTGAGTGCAGCACTGTACGGCGCTGGATTACTGCTCCTAAATTCTAGCAGGAGCAGGTTGGGCCCCGCTGTCAGTGATGGCTGAGGACTCAGAGGAGAGGACAGCAGTGGTTTGTTACCACTTCTACCTTCTCCTGGGCTCGGCGCATAGTGCTTATTGAGCACTAACAGTGAATAGAGGAAGCAACTATGCTGCTTCCTCTATTGGACCAGCGATCACTTGATCACCAGGTGTCTTGGGGCAGAGCAGAATGAAGACCCTGATCATCTCTGTCTGTGTGTGGTGTCCCCACAGGAGGCTGTTTTCACCTGTTACTAAGTCTCCATTAGATGACATGTGTCCATCTACAGGCTTGACATATTGTACAATGTGGCCATGGCAGACCACTGGAGGCCATGCCTCCTCCTGCTAATGCAGTATCCCACTCGTGATCATGGGCACAGCAAACTTGTTTTATTATGTTTTATTGCCATATATTATGTCTGAATGTCAAACTTCACCTCATGTCATATTCTCCCATGTCACTATGTGATTCTGTGTAAGATCCTTTAATTTAGGCCAGGCATCAGCAACCTTCGGCTCCCAGCTGTTGTCAAACTACAATTCCCAGCATGCTCCATTAATTTCTATGTAAGTTCTTAGAAGAGCAGAGCATCTATGCTTGCTGGGAGTTGTAGTTTCACAACAGGTGGGAGCCAAAGGTTGCCTACCCCTGATTTAGGCTAATTAGAGTTGCACCACACAAGTCTGACCACTAGATGGGGGCAGTGTGACAGTGTATAAATAGCTTAGCTTGGGCCCAGTAAGGCAGTCTAGAGTAGAGTCTAGAGTAGTGTACGGAAGTTTAGTCAGTGTGCACTCAAGATGTAGCTGCCCGTTGGAGTGAGGCCTCCTGCCTCTCTGCTCTCTCCCTGATGGCTCCACAGTCCAAGGTTAAAGCCTACAAGATTCAGCCTAGAGGTGAGAAGTCTACTTCTATAGCTTCCCCCTTTGGGGGTGACCAGTGACAAAGCTGCAAACAGCAAGTTTCAAGGGGATTAATATATATTTACAAGTATTCAAGTCAAAGGATAGCATAACGGCCATACTCAATGGCTTCCCAGGCACCTTTGCAATTAGGTGTAGGACTTAGCTTCCGGCATCCACACCTCCAGTTTAAATACTGAGGACAGTGAGGCCGACTGTCAGAAAAGCACTGGAAATAGAGGTTCAAGTATTCTAAAAAAAACAGCTTTAATCAAGATTAGAAAAAGGCGAGAGTTGTTACCAGCCTAAGACTTTTTATACTTCAAAAGCCTAGTCTGAAGCAGTAGCTTTCATATATATATAAAAGACAAAAAGCCTGTTAATCTTGAGGACTTACAATATCCCTACCCTCGTATGCATTAGAGACTGTATTTTATATCTGGATGTACTAGAGACTGTTTTATATTTGGATGTAACTGTTACCAGGAGCAACGTTCAGAAACAGTTATAAGCTGGATTGTACCATCCTCATCTTAGTTTCCAATTCCTTAATTACTACTACTATAAATGGTTGTACCGCCACAAAAGGTACTGGCATCTCGACAATCAGGGACCTTGCCATAGGCACATTAATACAGACCACCAAGGGCACCTCGAAACACCATCTGGCCTGTGTCCCTTATCAGAGCGTGCACCAGAGAATCATTGTGCTGTTCTCCTCCTCACTTATGCAAGCCTGCCCAGAGATAACAAAACCATGAGTAACCAGAACTGTGTTTTCCCTTGACTATCTTAATTGCTCACACAGTGACTTCACATACAATTCCCCTGTCAGTCTGTTATACTGCACTAAGCCCCATCTACTGGCAAGAAAAGGGAAAAGTGCTAAAATATGGTGCAAACATGGCATTTAACATATTTTTTTATGCTACAATTGTAACATAAAGCATTTGGTAAAATGTCCCCCTGTTTTTTTTTCTTTTTATTCCGACAGGGTATGTGGTATAATCTAATAAATAAATATGCGGATATCGCTGGCTACATTTATGAAAAAAATCACAGAAAATAAATAATAATGCACTAACATGCAAGCATTATATATAGACTAAGCCCTCATTCTGATATAATAAAATCTGAGACTCTTAGTCAATATATTTTGATCAAAAAACATCTGTGCCCATCTACCCCCTCCAAGGTGGTCTCAGTCAGGCAGGTCCTACGATAGACCTACCTATGCCGTTGGACATCTACATTCAGGAGCGCAGAGCCTGCATATATAGTGTGCTTCTCCTAGTTACCTCTGTGTGCAACAAGCAACCAATGAGAGGAGGAGCATGCACAGCTATATGTACAACCTAATCAAGGCAGCCTGTTTGATAGGAAGGGCAAAGTGCACAGAAATGCTACTCCCAGGAAAAAATAGGAGTGCATTCACGCTTGAAGGTACCTCTCCATCAAGCATATACTATAAACTAATGAAAAATCACAGAAAAAGATAAAAACAAAGATAAAAACATCCTGCATGATATAAATAAATATGAGGATGTCCATGGCTATATTTATTTAAAAAAATACAGAAAAAAATACGTGTTTTGATCAAAGTATATTGGCTAAGAGTCTCAGATTTTATTATATGAGAATGTGGGCTTAGTCTAGATATAATGCGTGCAATTAATTGTGTTAGTGCCTTATTATTTGTTTTCTGTGATTTTTTTCCCCATGCATTTAATGGTTTGAATACATCCTCTGCCCTATTGTCTTCCAGTAGTTAATGTGTGGAAAAGAAATGTCATGGAGAAACTGACAAATGGCGCCCTTTAACCATGAAAAGCAAAACCATAATTATCACGTAACCCTTAAAAGTCAAGGGTTAAAACATTATTGCACTGTGATCACTTCCCATAATGTTACCCATTTTATAATAAAATTGAGGAGCCAAGTGCTTTGTCAGAGTATTTGAACTGCAGAGGGATTAGTGATAACTGATGCTGGCATCACTAATATGCCATCGTTCATCATCTCCACTATAACAAAGCCTGCCTGGAGAATAATTTAATGCATTCATTCCCGCACTGCATCCGCTTCTTGTAGCCATGTGTCTCTCTCCTCTTGCCCTGGGGACACATTCCATGTGACAGTTTTATACGCCAGTAAGATCAATGACATTTTTTTTATGATGTTTCATAGACAGGCTTGCTCTATTTAAAGACTAAAGTACAAGACACTACAAGTATATGCCCCCAACACAGAAGGTAATTTTCATTTGTTTCCGTTAAAGTGACAGCTTGTCACTAATTTATTGTCATGAGCATCCATTTCTTTAGGGATGGTGTGATACCATGTTGTCTTCTCATATCAGTCACTGCCCAGGGATAATAATATGGGAATTCTCCTTAATAATTCACATTTAGAAAATCTGATTAGTAATTCAGGCCGTGATGACCTGGTTTGACTACTTCTAAGAGGCTTGTCCCCTTGTTTGATTTTGGTTTAGTGTTCACTCTAGTTATTTGAGACATACTGGCTGCTAGGAATGAACTCTTTGACCATAACTCTGAGGCAGTGTATCCTACTTACCTAGCAAGTAATAAAAAGACTGGTTCTGTGGCAGCTTGGCCACAATCAAGTTATGCCACCTACCATACTAGCCTACTTATTATTCAGATTTTCATAATATAAATTTAGATGAGACATCTCTTTAAAGTAGAATTTCTTAGGACGGTAACCATGGGCCACCATGTAGGCCGCATGGTGGCTCAGTGGTTAGCACTGGTGCCTGGCAGTGCTTGTTTTTTGAGGTTGAAATCCGACCAAGAAAAACATTTGCATAGATTTTCTATGCTCTCCCTGTGTTTGTGTAGGATTTGTCCCATACCAAAAAGACATACGGAGACGGAATTTAGATTGCAAGCTCCACTGTGGACAGCAAGTGACAAAATCTGTAAAGCGCTACAGAATATGTTGATTTTGCACAAATAAGTAAAATAAAAGATGATTCAGTCTATGGCAGTTCAGAACTCCATGAAAATACTTAACTGTCCATTCCTTATTTAAAATAGGCTATCAAAGTGATTATTTGGATTGACTTAGGATACTCACAAGCAGAAGAAAAGTTAGCTGCCATTCACTGGGGAAATGTACCCCTTCATTGCAGTGCCAACATTTGGTCTGGTACTACAGGTCAAATGTGTTGACTAGTGATGAGAGAGCACCAAAGTGTTCGGGTACTCGGTCCGAACACATTGCAATATTCGTGCGCTCGGCCGAGCACCCAAGTATAATGAAAGTCAATGGAGACAACCAGGCACCCCCTGCTCGGATGAGGGAGGGTACCTGGTCCATTGAAAAGGTCAGAAAGATCTGAAACAGCATGGGAACCATGTCTGGGTGCATCTTGAACTCCAATGTCGCAGCTGAGAACCATATTGTCCCAGTTGTCCGCCACTTTTACATAGCGACAAAATCACACCCAAAATCACGCCCTCAAAAAAAGACATTTTTAGAGGTAAAATTGTTAGGAACACTGTTAACATAACCACTAGAGTTAAGCGAATCGAATCCAACAATAAAATCCCAACAAAGTGGAATTCGATCAGAATTTCAGGATAAATTTGATTCGCCGCAAAGCTGAACTTCCTCGTGCTTCGAGGTAGCAAATCGATTTAACCTGAAATAGTGTAAAAACAAAAAAAAATCATACAATGTCCTCTCGGGCCGCTTGTGACTTCGCGCCAGATCTTCAAACAAGATGGTGGCGGCCGGCCTGTAGTGAGCAAATGGAGGCGGTAAGAATAATAAAAAAAATTCTGTTAATTTTACACTGTTTTTACTCTCAGATGCCACGATCATGTATGAATGGGAAAAATTCCTTTCAGATTTAAAATGTGCCAATCAAATTAAATCCTTTTTAAGTCCCATATCTATTGTTGAGATAATCAAAGTGAAACAAATACACCTCGATCCAAATTTCAGGAAAAATTTGATTTGCCCAGTGCACTGGGGTGGGCACAGTTACGTCACTGTGCGAGATTCCGTGTGGTTTCTTCAATCTAGATGGCCACGACTGCCTCTCCGTGAGCAAATAGATGGGGTGAGTATGTTTTTTTTTCTTCTTTATAACACTGATTAACCCCGAAAGATCTCAGTTAAAAGGGGTCCAACCTCTATAATGACCCCCCAATGCCCAGGCCCTCATATACATTACACTTACCTGCTTCCCGTCACCCTTGTCACTCTGTATCCCTGCATGGCTACCACTGCATCTTCCCATTGCTCAGATAAAAACACACGGCAATGAGGGGAGCAGCCAATAGGCTCACCCCCGTCGCAGCCTGCTATTGACTGTTCCCCCCGTCGCCACATGTTTTCATCCAACCGACAGGGAGATTCAGCGACAGCCGTGCAGGAATCTGGAATGACGCAGGTGTGCCAGGGAGCAGGTAAGTATATTGTATACAAGGGGCCCTGGCATTGGGGGGGGGGGTCATTATAGAGGATGGATAACCCCTTTAATGTCAGATGCCATGATCAGCGATGCACACGGCATCTAAGGGGTTCAATGACAGGGGTGGCGCAATCGCTGTTCCCTATCATTGTACCCACTACATACAATAGAATGCACTCTGTGGAGAAGTATTTCGTAACAGATCAAATTTCTTTGTGAAATTCGGCAAAGCAGCCAAATCAACTTTTTTATAACATCACTCATCTCTACCCATATCCCTAAGTCTAGAACACAAAATGTATAATATATTTTTCACGAAAGGCATCCAGTCCTTTCTTCAACTTGTTCAGTGCATCAACAATCATAACATCTTGTGGCCAACAGTTCCATAGTCTCATTGCTTTTACAAAGAATGCCTGATGATGAGAATTATGAAATGTTCTTTACCCCAGACCACTGTCATGGTTATAGGCCTAGATCTAAAAATACAATGTTACAGATATTTGTGCTGTATATAGTAAAAAAATATATATCATAAAATTAAAATTGGACATACATGTTCTGTATAAATGGAAAGTGGCAAACTAGGGCACATTTATTAATACTTTATTTATTTAATACTTTATTAAATGTATTAATATTAATTTTAGTGTAAATTTTATTTATCTCAGTAGATGATGCCGGATAATAACTGTGGTGTATATTTAGACTGACTAGTCTAAATTTATATCACCTATTTGCTTCCTTTATACCATAGTTTTGCACCAAAATGTTGCCATATTTTAGATGCATGCTGTCAAAAAGGAGAGTGTACTCCTTCCCTGGTTGACTACACCCCTTTGTAAACATGTAAGACAGTATTTAAATGATTTAGATTAGTAAATATCATACACTGTATCATTTCCACTGGTGGGTCCCAGGAAGTCAGTGTGACACTGGATGTGGACACTGATGGCGTCATTTATCAAACTGGTGTAAAGTAGAACTGACTTAGTTGCCCATAGCAACCAGATTCCACCTTTCATTTTGACAGGTCCTTTGGAAAATGAAAGGTGGAATCTGGTTGCTATGGGCAACTAAGCAAGTTCTACTTTGTACTAGTTTGATCATTAACCCCCTTGAATCTGTACATTAAAAACGCATGTAGCAATCCTCAGCTTGATTCTTAACATGATAAGTAAACAGTGGCAAGAAAATGTTAAATTACTTTTTTAATTGCTTTTGTGTTATCGTGGTGAGATGTGATACCACATAGATCTGCTACATCTGTATTTTAAGTCTATTCCTCTATCATCATAAATTGGATAACAATGCAGATAATTGTAAATGAGATAAACAGAGCTTGAAGTTCTAGCGTCTTGTTCTTGTTACTTTAGAGCATGATGTGTACTATATGCCCCCTGGGTCAGTCTGGGTACGCTCTGCTGTATTAAAACCTAGTAGTATTTAATATATGTTACCACTGGTTAACTGCTTAGTGACCAGCCTGTTTTGGGCCTTACTGACCAAGCGTTTTTCTTACTTTTTTTATTTTTCCATCTATATAGCTTTATAAGGGCTTGTTTTTTGCAGGACAAGTTGTCATTTTTTGGCACCATTTTGGGGTACACATAACTTTCTATTTAATTTTTATTAACTCTTTCTGGGAAGGAGATAGGAAAACAGCAATACTGCCACTGCGTTTTACGGTACATATTTTGTATGCTCATTTTGGGTATAAATAACATAATATCTTCATTCTCTGGGTCAGAATGATTACAGTGATACCAAATACATATAGTTTTTTTTTACGTTTTACAACTTTTTGCAATAAAAACACCCTTTTGAAAAAGAAAAATGTTTTTGCATTAGTGCTTTCCAGACCCATAACTTTTTTATTTTTCTTTCTATGGAGTTGTGTGAGGGCTTGATTTTTGTGGGACGACTTGTATTTTTCATTGGTATCATTTTGGAGTAAGTGGCACGTTTTGATCGCTTGTTATTACATTTGTTATGTGGAAACTAAGAATAAATTAGCAATAAATTAGCAATTCTGTCTCTTTTTTTCTTTTTTTTTAAGGCGTTCACGGTAGGGGCTAATTTACGTGATATTTATGTAGTCTGGGTCATTACAGATATGGCAATACCAAACATATGTGTGAGGTTTTTTACCCACTTAATAACAGACAGAAGTCCGCTCCCTCTGTCAGCACTTTACATGCGGCGGGCGCTATTGCCCGCATGTAAAGTGTTAAACAGCCTGGATCAGCACTCCTGCCGGTCCCCTGCAACGCTTAGACTCGGCCGTCGTCAAAAAGTGGTGGCCCTGCCTAAGTTCCCTTAGTGCCGCCGTAAAAAGGCGTATGGGTGCTCACTAAGGAGTTAATCTCCTTGGTTTGTTGCAAGCATCCTCATATTCTACCAGGGGGATAAACAAGACTATTTGCCGGCTACTAGAGGAAAAGAGAGATTAATAACACAATTCCGAAAATGTATAGCAAGAAAACAGGAACAGTTTACAGGAATACCACTCAATTGCTCCCTGCAGAACTTGAAGTAACAGTTCTTTCTTGTTATTGTTGCCGCCTCAATTCAAAACTAGCTGACAACACTGAGGATTATTTCATGTGTTGATTATCAGAATATAATAAAAACATATTTGAGCTGTATTAAAATTAGAGATGAGAAAACCTTTTGACGTTCGGTTCTGGTTCGCCAAATTTTTTAACAAGTTTGGTTAGGATCCAAATCGTTCATACCAAAACCAAAGTGGTTCCGATTGCCCTGAAAATTGGTATACAACACTTCTAGACTCTTAGGAACCTTTAAGACAAGATGTTATCTCTTTTAGTTAATTTTTTGACACCAATGGTAAATACATTGCTATGGGTGCTACTGCCTCACAGTGACAGACCAAACTCTGACAGACCGAACTCCCGATTGACGCACCGCAAACAACCACAAACAGTCCATTTGCACAACCGCAAACTCCCCATTTGCACAAGGTTGGATACCAAGTTAGCCATGTCCCATCCTTGTCCTCACTGATGTCATTGAAGGTCTTTTCATTCACCCAGCCACGTACAACACCAAGGGTCCCCGAAAGGTGACAACAAGCCCCCTGGAATGCCTGCAGTGGTTGGTCTTCCACCTCCTCAAAGCCACCTTCCTCCTCTGACTTCTCTTCTTCAGTCTTCTCTCTCTGCGTTGCCGCAGGTCCAGCAATCGACAACGACAAGGCTGCTTCTGGTGGTGATGGTGACCACAACTCTTCCTCTTCATGCTCATCTACGACCTGATCAAGCACTCTTCGCAAGGTATGCTCCAGAAAAAACGCATATGGGATGAGGTCGATCATGTTGCCTTGGGTTTGACTGACCAGGTTTGCCAGCTCCACAAAAGGACGCATGAGCCTACAGCCATCATGCATGAGCTTTCAGTAACGCTGCCAAAAAATACCCAGCTTCGCAGAGGCTGTCCACTTTTTTTTAAATTAAAAAAATTCTATTCTTACCAGTTTAATCTCTGTTTTGTCCCCTATCAGGGGCCTGTGTATGGAATAGATTTTAGGAACCGGGAGATGTAAAAAGATGGTTGGTCAGCCCTCTTCCTTCCAATTCGGGGCACTGCTCGTGCACCGTGCAATGTACTGTGCCACCCTGTATAAGTGGTGTGTTAAGTAGTACTGTCACGGGAGGCGGGCGGCGGGCTTCTGCTCTCCCACTCCGCCGCCGGCCCCTGATATCACTGCAGGAGGGATGCTCGCGGCGCCCGGCTGCGCCTCCGGCTGCCCGGCGTCTCCATTGTCATGGCAACGGGGGACGCATCGCGCCCGGCCGCGCTCCTCCTGCAGGGGCAACCGGCGTTCTCCGTCGCCTTGGGAACCAAGTAGGGCTGAGCACTGAGCTGGGTACTCGGCGCTCGGCTAGTAGCAGGGAGAGGGGTTCATGTGACGCTGGCCAGGTCACATGATCCCTTTCCTCCACTATATCAACAGGCAGCCTGCTGACCACAGGTTGCCTGTAATTACTCACTCAGGCTGTGTCCATATTTTCTTGCTTGTGTTTGACCTTTGGAATTGACCAGTGACCGTCCCCTGACCTATTTAACCGCCTGCTCCTTGTACTTTCGCTACCTCCTGGATTTGACCTTGGCTCGTTATTGGATTTGTCTCTTGCCTCTGTCTCTCGGTTTTTGACACGACCTCTCGGACTGACCTCTGCTCGTTTGACCTTCTGTTGTCTTCCCTTGTGGGAGAGTTCACCTGTATTCGCTCCTCTCTTCCCGTCCGCTTCCTGTGGGAGCATCTTCCCTTGTCTCAGCTCTCTGTCTCCTTCCTGTCCTCTCTGCTCTGCACTTACGCAAGTTAGGGACCGCCGCCCAGTTGCGCCCCGTCGCCTAGGGCGGAAAGTGCAAGTAGGCAGGGACAGGGTTGGGGTGGCAGTCAGGTGGGTGCACTTCCTCCCTACTTCCCATGTCGTGACAAGTACTATTCCTATCAGTTTAATACCTGTTACGTCCCCTATTAGGGGACGTGTATCGAATAGATTTTAGAAACCGGGAGATGGAAAAAGATGATTAGTCGGTCCTCTTACTTCCAATTTGGGGAACTGCACGTGCGCCGTGCAATGTAATGTGACACCCTATATGAGTGGTGTATAAGTTTACAGTCTGTGTGGGTATGACACACACTGGCAGGCAACTGAAAATATATTAAAGGGTACAAATTAAATGACTTTTTTATCTGCAAGGTACTGTGCCACCCAATATGAGTGGTGGGCACTTGCAGTGGGCACAGTACTGTCTGTGTGGGCCTGACACACACTGGCAGGCAACTGAAATTATATTAAAGGGTAAAAATTAAATTACTTTTTTATCTGCAAGGTACTGTGCCACCCGATATGAGTGGTGGGCACTGCCAGTGGGCACAGTACAGTCTGTATGGGCCTGACACACACCGGCAGTGGCAGACAACTGAAATTATATTAAAGGGTAAAAATGAAATTACTTTTTTTCCTCAAGGTACTCTGCCACCCGATATGAGTGGTGGGCACTGTCAGTAGGCGCAGTACAGTCTGTGTGGGCCTGACACACACTGGCAAGCAACTGAAATATTAAAGGGTAAAAATTAAATGACTTTTTATCTGCAAGGTACAGTGCCACCCGATATGAGTGGTGGGCACTGGCAGGGGGCACAGTACAGTCTGTGTGGGCCTGACACACACCGGCAGTAGCAGACAACTGAAATTATATTAAAGGGTAATAATGAAATTACTTTTTTTCCTCAAGGTACTCTGCCACCCGATATGAGTGGTGGGCACTGGCAGTGGGCACAGTACAGTCTGTGTGGCCTGACACACACTGACAGGCAACTGAAATATTAAAGGGTAAAAATTAAAATGACTTTTTTATCTGCAAGGTACTGTGCCACCTGATATGAGTGGTGGGCACTGCCAGTGGGCACAGTACAATCTGTGTGGGCCTGACCACACCGGCAGTGGCAGACAACTGAAATTATATTAAAGGGTAAAAATGAAATTACTTTTTTCCTCAAGGTACTCTGCCACCCGATATGAGTGGTGGGCACTGGCAGTGGGCACAGTACAGTCTGTGTGGCCTGACACACACTGACAGGCAACTGAAATATTAAAGGGTAAAAATTAAAATGACTTTTTATCTGCAAGGTACTGTGCCACCTGATATGAGTGGTGGGCACTGGCAGTGGGCACAGTACAATCTGTGTGGGCCTGACACACACCGGCAGTGGCAGACAACTGAAATTATATTAAAGGGTAAAAATGAAATTATTTTTTTTCCTCAAGGTACTCTGCCACCCGATATGAGTGGTGGGCACTGGCAGTGGGCACAGTACAGTCTGTGTGGCCTGACACACACTGGCAGGCAACTGAAATATTAAAGGGTAAAAATTAAATGACTTTTTTATCTGCAAGGTACTGTGCCACCTGATATGAGTGGTGGGCACTGCCAGTGGGCACAGTACAATCTGTGTGGGCCTGACACACACCGGCAGTAGCAGACAACTGAAATTATATTAAAGGGTAAAAATGAAATTACTTTTTTTTCTGCAAGGTACTCTGCCACCCGATATGAGTGGTGGGCACAGTACAGTCTGTGTGGGTCTGACACACACTGGCAGTGGCAGGCAACTGAAATTATATTAAAGGGTAAAAATGAAATGACTTTTTTATCTGCAAGGTACTGTGCCACCCGATATGAGTGGTGGGCACTGGCAGTTGGCACAGTACCGTCTGTATTGGCCTGACACACACTGGCAGTGGCAGGCAACTGAGATTATATTAAAGGGTAAAAATTAAATGACTTTTCTTTATCTGCAAGGTACTGTGCCACCCGATATGAGTGGTGGGCACTGGCAGTGGGCACAGTACAGTCTGTGTGGGCCTGACACACACTGGCAGTGGCAGGCAACTGAGATTATATTAAAGGGTAAAAATTAAATGAATTTTTTTCTGCAAGGTACTGTGCCACCCGATATGAGTGGTGGGCACTGCCAGTGGGCACAGTACAGTCTGCGTGGGCCTGACACACACTGGCAGGAAACTGAAATTAAATTAAAGGGTAAAAATTAAATGACTTTTTTATCTGTAAGGTACTGTGCCACCCAATATGAGTGGTGGGCACCAGCAGTGGGCACAGTACAGTCTGTGTGGGCCTGACACTCACTGGCAGGCAACTGATATTATATTAAAGGGTAAAATTAAATGACTTTTTTATCTGCAAGGTACTGTGCCACCCGATATGAGTGGTGTGCACACAGTACAGTCTGTAGGGTCTGCGGCCTCTCACACACGGCCAGGCAACTGTAATATAATATATATATTAAAAAATGCAGACTGATGTACCAGCCCTAAAAGCGCTTTTTGTGGTGCTGTCCGGACACTGTCCTTACAGCAGATGTGTCTTTGAGGACTGGAGTGGACACAGAACACTAGCAACTAACGCTTCCCTAGAATCCCCATATTAATTCAGCAGCAGTACTCTCCCTGCTCTAACTAATACTGCAGCTTCAGAATGAATCTAAGATGGATGCTGTCCTTGCTTTTTGATAGGAGGTGGGATGGTCTGGGAGGGGGGTATGCTGATTGGCTGGAATGTGTCTGGTGACCGTGAGGTACAGGGTAAAAGTTTGCTCAATGATGATGTATTGGGGAGGAACGAACATCGCATATGTTCGACCGCCGCGAACGCGACAGCGATGTTCGCCGGCGAATAGTTCGGAACATCTCTACATATAAGTGCAATGCTGAACGACGAATATATTTTTAATTTGCCACTCATACACGGCAAACAGGGCTTCAGAATATATAACTGCACTGCACATGGGAAAATATATTTTCTTTTGCCACTAATACACAGCAAAAAGGGCTTTGCAACATATAACTGCACCACACAAGGGCAAAAAGACATAATGTAGAAATATTTCCTTATACTAAACCCTGTTAATGGCTATATCAAACTTCACTTGCACCCCAATAACAAGAACGGTTTGCTGGAATTACAGAGCTGTATAATGGCAATTTGTATTCCCAGTTAGTGCAGCAAGGTGCAATAGGATTGTTCCTATTACCCAGTCTGTAACCTCCCTACCGAACCCTGTTCTACATAAATGCTGTGGAATTATTCCTCTCTGACCTTTCCCTGCACTTATAAATCGTTTTTTCACCACAATCAAGTCTTTCCTATCACTGTCTCTAGCGCCTGCTGACGCCTATCCCTGCACTGGGTACGCTGGTAAATGGCACAATCTAAGATGGCTGCCGCTATTTTTAGGGCTGTGACATCACAGGGCTGGCTGCTGATTGGCTGCATGCATGGCATTATGGATAATCCCGCCTTCCTAGAGTTCCTTGCTCCATGTCCTCACATGTGTAGCAGCCATTTTAGGGAAAAATGCGATTCGTCACCACGAAGCGTGAGGAAATTCGGCTTCAGTGCAAATGGAATTTTTCCTGAAATTGGGATCGAATTCAACTTTGCCAGCTTCAATTCGCTCATCTCCAGTTATCTGTATCCGATCGGTGTGGATTTGATAACCGGAACCCCCGCCGATCAGCTGTTTCAGAAGGCACCAACTCTCCCGTGAGTGCTGCAGCCTTCTCTGCGGGCACCAAGAACAGCGTACATTGTATAGCAGCTGTTCTTGGTATTGCAGCTCAGTTTCATTTACTTCTATGAGGCTGAGCTGCTCCTAGGCTATGTGACCGATGAACATGTCATCACTGGCCTAGGAAAATCTGAGAGAAGGCCGCAGCACTGCTGCGAGCGCCACTGCCTTATCAAACAGCTTATCGGCAGGGGTCCCAGGTGTTGGACCCCCACCAATCAGATACTGATGACCTATTCAGAGGATAGGTCAGTATTAAAATCTCGGAAAACCCCTTTAACCCCTATACATTCAATTATTTTTTTGTCACAGTTGCCAGTATATAGCAGGTGACTACTGTTGCCAATCACTGTCCTCATACTCATCTACCTAATATTGAGGATAATGATTGACTGCAGCCATCATGAGTTATATACTGGCATATTACTGTGAACATCACAGTAATGTGATATGCCATATACCGGCATGTCACTGTGCATGTCACTGCTGAGAACACTGATTGTGTGTAGCGGTCAAGTGCTATATATTGGGATGTCACCACTGCAGGTAATAAACAAGCATTGGCAGGAGAACTGGACCAGAACAATGCTGGATAAAGTTTTGAATATAACCTGATTTTTTTAGTTTTATTTATTTATCTGAGACAAGCCTTTTAATTGTGCCATATAATTTGCACTCATGCAAGTGGTAATGCTATGATGATATGATAATATACTGTATTATGTAAGTTATGCAACTGAGAGACGCCACGGAGGTAACCAGATATTATGTTCATTACTGTGGTTGAAAAGTCCTGTACGTACTGACACCATGCAGGGATGTGATCTGGTGACAAATCATAAGCATCCTGAGGCAATGTTCTGACATACTGAATGATCCATATGCCTATGAGCCTTACAGATGGTCCACACTGATTACTGATGGGTTACAATAAGATACACACTATGATTTATGTATATTGCACTGTATTATTATTATTATTATTATTATTATTATTATTATTATTATTATTTTTATCATCATTATTATTATACATTGTGTTATATAAACCATTGGTGACAATGAAGAGTGATGTCACCAGTGATGTCACAGTATGTTTCCAGAGGTGATAAATAGACGTGCATGGCAGAGTCTCATGGTCAGATGCAGAACAGTCACAGGCTGAAACTGAGAGATACATGGAACTAGTGTGCGGTGGAAGATGCTGTAGATTTCTGCATGTAACTTACTAGCAATGGAGATGAGTGGCACTAGACATATAGTTGAGCCTTCTCAGGGCTTAGGCAGACTCAGTGGAGCACTACCCAGGGGAGTAGAGGCCAGAACATATGAGTAGTAGGAAGCCAAATAGCCCTTGTATTCTGATACCAACCAAGGGTTGCAGTTGAGCCACTTTGGGGACTACACTGTTATATAAATGTATTTCACTATATATATGTGTTTTTTATGCTGCCATCTACTATCCAATTGTGTTATTGCTGTTGGATAGTATGCTGTCAGGGTCATGGAAACTTTTAGTCACATGATCTGATTATGCAGGTCCTTGAGCATGTGAACATGTCTGTGAAATGAAAAATAGCAGTGTCCTGCAGATCAGTGGTAGGTCATGCAAAGAGAAAGGTTGTGCTCAGTGGAGGTGATCAGGATACATTGCATGAACATTGCAATCAAGAAGGGCAGTCTGTAGCAGGGGTAGATGACTTGAACTTCCTAGCTCATGCACCATGAAACATCTAGAGACCTGTGGAGAAGCCAAGTCCTCAAAAATCAGCCATCCTGCTGACTGCTGTAGTGTAAGCCGAAATTCTGTGTATAGCAAGGAGAGCAACTGTCAGTGCTGAGAATAGCACACTCATTTGCAAGTGCAAAAGTGTGATTGGTGAGTTGTAAGGAAGGAAATAGCTCAACCTGGAAATGTCTATGATGAGTGAGCATTAGCGTGTTGCGAGGATAAAGATACTAGAGCCTGAGAGAGACCATGCAGATTGCGGATACGGCGCCACATGGAGAAATATATGTGATGAGGACTGCAGATACAACCATCTTCAGGGCTGGGTTTAACAAGAGAAAATAAGCCTGTTGCCATTTAAAGAGGCAGTGCACTTATTTAATATTTTTCCTCTTACTAAGACTTTGTCTTATTTTAGAGTCTTATCATCATAGGTTATTTACCTTAAGTAACACTGCAACCATTAAGCCTGTTGCCTCTTGTAACATCAATGTAACCAGCAAGCTCAATCAGAATAGCTGGTCCAGTTACATCTGTGTCAACCAACCCTGAGTGGGAAGCAACATATACCACCCATATGGCAAAATTACTTTGAGTAAGGGCCTGACCACCTCTTACAAGAGACTGTAAGAAGATTGTTTATTTTGTGCTGTACCACTGCACATGGAGAATATACACAGTGTTAAGTGCAGCTTGGGAAGATCAGCCAGACTGTTGACACCAGGTGAGTTTAAGGAGCTTTAAGCCCACAGAGACTATAAGCTATTGCTTCTTCAAAGACTGTATTACTGTTACATCCGTTGCCTCTTACTGACTATGCCCTTATTGAGAGACTCTTTAACCATACTGTATACATGTGGCCTTATATGGGACTGTAATCAGTAGGTCAGTAAGACCTATAACCATTAAGCTTGTTGCCCCCTGTGAGACCAGTAAATTATCTTGTGCAAGTTCCAACTGTGTCCACCTGCATTTCCTCAACTATCCTAGAATATGGAGCCATAAATTCCTCATGGGTCAAAAAGATCCATTGGTAAGGTCTGACCCCTTTGTAGACAGGTCAAAGCAAATATACCTTGAAGGTTTTGGGCTTCAATAAAAATCTGAACTAAGTACCCTTAGTCAACATTTCACGTGCAATTACTATAGAATATATCCAGTTTGGAATCTATATAAAACTGGAATATTGTTGAGTTAAGACAGATCTTTGTTTATGTTCATACATTATCGCAAAGCTATGTACTACCCAATGATAATGTTGCTTCTATGTGTTAATGAGGTCATTGTAGCCCTTCAGACACCAGGGTCTAGGTGCAACTTTAACCCCTGCACACCTTATTGCTGTATCAGCACACATATATAAAGACTTGCAATACAAAAATCATTTATTATAAAGCAGATAGAAAATAAAACAGACAGTTTTCCTTCCTGCTTCTTCACTCAAGCAACGTCTCCATCAGTCCTCCTGATCCAACATTTCATAATGATTTACTATCATCAGGAATGGGCACCCTTGTGTGCTGTGTTCACTGAATGACTGTTTAGGCAGGTCTTGAGGTACTGTTTCCCAGAATAAATATTAAATCGGACTGTAGGGTATCCCTGGCCTACTTATCATCATACTGAATCTAGCTGTTGGTTGCCTTGCCAATTATTGTCAAACATCATCTGGCACTTCATGATGTTGTTATTACAGATGATAAATGAGCAGCCTGAGTATCCTAAAAATGAGTCCATGTTACACTTTGTGCAGAAAACAATACATAAGAAGAAAACTCATACTAATCTGATAACAATTTTGATGCTGAGCTTAGAATTCCCTAACCCTAGGTAGACACCTAAGCGTTTTCAGCTGCGTCCTACGCGCTGAAAGACGCACAACATGCGAAATGCCATGTATCCCTATGGGCATGGTACACATTTGGGCGTTTTACAGCGCGTTTATACGCGCTGAAAAACGCCTGCTGCAAACGCTAGTGCTTGAGCTTCTTTGGGGCGTTTTTTCAAGCGTTTCCACCCATTGGAATGCATGGGAACACTCCAAGTTGAAGATATGCGCGTTTTCTGTTTAAAAAACGCGCATACGATCGCGCGTTTTTCTCATTTGACCCAGCATAAAAAGGCCCAATTTGGCTAACAGTCTGCAACTTTCATATAGGTGGGCCTACATTTTTAGTGGATCTGGAACCTGTCAATCCAAAAAACGCGTCAAAAACGCGCGTTCCTTAAATGCAAAAACGCCCATGAAAACGCGCGTTTGTCACGCGAAAAAACGCTCAAAACAATGCCCACTCCAAAAACGCTTAGGTGTGTTCCCAGCCTAAGAGTTTGGAATTACACAACCTACAATATTTACTACAAGAAATGTTAGACTAACACAAAGATTGTCACTAGTGCATATCCATAAAGCAAGGATTCAGATAATAAAAACATGGCTGCACAACACTTCACATGCAAAGAATAGAACTAAGAAATGGGAATCATTGTAAATTAAAGTGGTATGATACTTACTATAATTTCTATTGTTTGCATGTGAAATATTGTGCAGGACCAAGGCTATTGTGTTACAAATTGTGTTTTAAAAGTAACTCATTATAAAGTCTTCTTGTCTATGATCAGGGAATGATTCCACAAACATCTGAATAAGGCATCTTGCACACGAACGTCTTTTCTTTCCATGTTTGATCAGTTTTTTTGGACCGTATTCATTTCAACGGGTCTGCAAAAAAACAGAAGGTACTCCGTGTGCATTCCGTTTCTGAATTTCCATTCCGCAAAAAAATAGAACATGTCCTTTTATTGTCCGCATTACAGACAAGGATAGTACTGTTCTATTAGGGGCCAGCTGTTCCGTTCCACAAAATATGGAATGCACACAAACATCATCTGTATTTTTGCAGACTCCAAAATAGTTACAAAGAAAAAAGGTGGGGGTTCAGTCAGCACAGCCCTATATGCAGGTGCACATTGCTATGGCGAAATACATATACAAACACAAAACAAAAAGCAATGGCACTCTGTAACCAGCACTCTGCCCTGCCTCCATGATGGATGTTGAATGAAGCATTAGTGTACATTTTGACCAAAGCATAATAAGCCACTCAACACGTCAAGGTCACCTCTATGAGTGGTCCCTAACACTAGTTCCTACCTGTTATGGGCCATGACAGCCACACAAATCCAGGGAGCGCAGGTGCAGCATGCATGCCAGGTACACTCTGCTTGTATCCCCGTCTGGTGCCATAACAGCTTCAATCAGATCCAGGGATGCAAGTACCAACATGCATGCTGAGCCCACTATATATTTATCCTGGAGCCAAATGGCTACTGGTAGGCGCTATAAAAGCAGACTCAGTTTTATACTGACATTAAAACCAGCCTCCAGGGCAGACTAACTAGTCAGGTGTGCAGGACTGCATGGAGATCACCACGCCTCCAATTTATACTACAAAGAAAAAGGTGGGGGTTCAGTCAGCACAACCCTATATGCAGGTGCACATTGCTATGGCGAAGCTGTTATGGCACCAGATGGGGTTACAAGCAGAGTGTACCTGGCATGCATGCTGCACCTGCTCTCCCTGGATTTTGTGTGGCTGTCATGGCCCCTAGTGTTAGGGACTACTCATAGGGGCGACCTTGACGTGGTGAGTGGCTTATTACGCTTTGGCCAAAATGTACACTAATGCCTCATTCAACATCCAGAATGGAGGCAGGGCAGAGTGCTGGTTGCAGAGTGCCATTGCATTTTTGTTTTTGCCAAAATACTTACGGTCGTGTGCAAGAGGCCTAAGTCTGTAGAGCAATACTTTGAAGGGCAACACAGCAGAGAGATGTAGTGTGAAAGAAACAGCAGTGCATAATTGAAAAACTATCTTTTTCTTAGTAAAAAGAGGGAAAAGAATTCAAAGTACTTCATATGAGGAGTCATAACCAAAGAACACAAATGCCCCTGATTTGCAGCAATCAACACACAATGGCCTGTGATTGCTTAATGAGAAGTGAGATGGAAGAACACGCGTCACTTGACGATTGCAGTCGAAGCGCAAGTTCCCTTGAATAATTCTTCATTCTGTAAGCTGTGTATTAACATCCTAAACATGGCAGCTTTATCCACTGAATAGATTCTAGGTATTTTTTTCCTTCTGTAAAGTCAATATGCATTTCTAAAGCGGCTGAATCCCTTCTACCTTGTGCAAAAAAGCTAATGATTTTTGTTGATTAGAGATGAGCGAATCGAAGCTGACAAAGTGGAATTCAAACCAAATTTTAAGAAAAATTCGATTTGCACCGAATCCAAATTTCCTCACGCTTCGTGGTAATGAATCGCATTTTTCCTAAAATGGCTGCAGCATGTGTGAGGACATGGAGCAAGGAACTCTGGGAACATGGGATCACTCATAATGTCATGCATGCAGCCAATCAGCAGCCTGCCAGCCCTGTGATGTCACAGCCCTATAAATAGCAGCAGCCATCTTGGATTTTGCCATGTTCCAGTGTACTTAGTGCAGGGAGAGATGTCAGCAGGCGCTAGGGACAGTATAAAACGATTTACAAGTCCAGGGAAAGATTATTCAAGGTGTAGGTAAAGGATAGGGAGGAATCATACCACAGCATTTACAGTATGTAGAACAGGGTTCAGTAGGGGAAGTTACAGCCTGGGTAATAGGAACAATCCAATTACACCTTGCTGCTCTGACTGGGGACCAAAATTGCCATTTTACAGCTCTGTAATTTCAGCAAACCGTTATTGGGGTGCAAGTGCTGTTTGATACAGCCATTAAAAGGGTTTATTACAAGGAAATATTTATATGTCTTATTTGCCCTTGTGCGGTGCAGTTATATGTTCTAAAGCATTTTTTTACTTGTATTAGTGGGAAAAAGGGCTTATTAGCCGTTGTGTGGTAAACTGCGAAAATGATAGCCTTTTTTGGCGTGTATTAGTGGCAAATAAACATTTAGAACATTAGATGCACTACTGTGGTGGATGCAATCAACAAAATCTGACTAAACCTTCACACTGATGTTAAAATGAGACTTTAGCCAATATATCCTTCTATGAAGGACATACCGGAACCCGAGCACCACGTCAAGGTATCTCATGTGGCACGGGTCCTAACGCTAACCTACCTGTGCCATATGGGCAGTACCAGGGGCAAGTGGGGAATTATAGAAGCGTAAGGTCAGCTCTGGGTGGGACTCACAGCCTCCTCCCTCCTCCCATTGCATGTGAGGTTTCACACTGGAGGCAACTGGGAGCTGTTTGCTGTAAGTTGGACCTTAAGCTTCTGTAATTCTCCCACTGGCCCCTGGTACTGCCCATATGGCACAGGTAGGTTAGTGTTAGGTCTCGTGCCACCTGAGATACCTTGACTTGGTGCTTGGGCTCCAGTATATTCTTCAAATAAGGATATATTGGCTATATATATTTTAATATATTAATATTTATTTTAACATCAGTGTGAGGGTTTAGTCAGATTTTGTTGATTGCATCCACCACAGTAGTGCACCTAATGTTCTAAATGTTTATTTGATATAATCAATTACATCCACACATTTTCTCCCTGGTTATAAATGCACAACTGCATATGGGGTTGAGAATTTCCTGCTTTTTGAGACCACGTTATATAATTTGTGTATTAGTGGCACAAAAAAATGATTTGCTGCTCAGCGGTGCAGTTATATGTTCTAAAGCCCTTTTTGTTATGTATTAGTGGAAAAATAAAAATATATTTGCTGTTCTGCAGTGCAGTTATATGTTCTAAAGACCTTTTGTCATGTATTAGTGGCAAAAGAAAACTATATTTGCTGTTCAGCGGTGCAGTTATATGTTCTAAAGCCTTTTGTGGAGTGCATGAGTGGAAAACAGAAAAATATATTTGCCGTTCAGCAGTGCAGTTATATATTTTAAAACCTTTTTGTGTCATGTATAAGTGGAAAAATATAAGAGCCTATTTGCCATTCAGCGGTGCAGTTATATGTTCTAAAGCCCTTTTGTCGTGTATTAGTGCAAAAGTAAAATATATTTGCCATTCAGTGGTGCAGTTTAATGTTCTAAAGCCTTTTGTGGAGTGTATAAGTGGAAAGAAGAAAAATCTATTTGCCGTTCAGCGGTGCAGTTATATGTTCTAAAGTCCTTTTTGTCATGTATTAATTGCAAAAGAAAATATATTTAACATTCAGCGGTGCAGTTCTATGTTCTAAAGCCCTTTTGCGTGAATTAGTTGCACAAAAAAGTATTTGACATTGTGTGGTGAAGTGAGAAAATTACAGCTCTCTTTGGTGTGTATTAGTTGGAAAAAAGGGCTTATTAGCCATCGTGTTGGTGAAGTGAGAAAATTACTTTTTTAGGGTATTTTAATTTCCTTTTTATTTATTTGATCTAGCAGTATGTCAGACAGAGAAGTACCAGGCCCTGCAGGGAGTGGCAGATGCCTAAATGTTTCTGGCACAGGCACAGGTCGTAGAAGGGTAGGGGGCAAGGCAGCAGGAGTCGCAGTGAGAGGCCTGAGCTCCCGTTGTAATCTAGGGGTCGTCTCTTTACCAGCAACCCAGCGGTTCTTGAAGAGTCGTGGGTTCGTCAGACACAACCCTTAGTTGTCATGGCCCAGGAGCAGACGATGTGCCCTCACCTGTCCTGTCTGGCAAGGCTCCTGACCCAGAGACCATTGAGGAGGACTTCAGTGACGATGAGACATTACTCGATGATGATGTATAGCTGATCGCACTTGGGAGCCGGGTGAATTAGGGGCTTTATCATCATCGTGAGAAGAGGGTGGCAGCTTGCCCGTGAGGCAGAGTCAGAGCCAGCAAGTAGCTAGCGTGGCCGGGAGTCAGCAGGGTGGCAGCAGTGGAAGGTTGGTAGCCAAACTTGCTGGGGTTGACCAACTGCTTCGCAGTAGCCTACCTGCCCGAAAGTAGTGGTTCAGGGGTTCACGGAAGCAGAGGCGGTAGCAGTCATGTTGGGGGTAAAATCACCAACTCGGCGGTGTGGCAGTTTTTGTTAAGCCGCCGGAGGAGGCAAGCATGGCCATATGTAGAATCTGTTGGCAGAAGGTGAAGCGTGGCCTGGGTGGCAATTTTGGCACCACGGCCCTGAGTCAACATATGCAGCATCACCATAATGTGGCCTGGAAGAACTGTGGCTCCGATGTGGAGGTTCGGCCTGCCACAGCAACCATTGCATCACCCAATGACAAGCACTCGGTTTCAGGCAGTCAAGGCTCCATCACCTCAGCCGAAGGGAGCTGTCTGTCCTGCCCATCATCTGCTAGTCCTGATGCACCTGCTCCTCCTACTCCTCATCAGGCATTCCATTAGCAATCGATCACCGAAGAGATTGTCAAGAGACAACAGTATTTGTGCACTCATCTAACGGCACAGAAGCTGAATGTGCTCCTTTCAAAGTGATGGTGCTGCAGTCTCTCCCTTTCCAAGTGCTGGACCCTGCATCTGCGCTTTCAGTAAACTGATGGCTTGTGCCGAGCTGAGGTAGAGAGTCCCAAGCCATCATTTCTTTGCCAAAAAGGCAGCCCTGCACACACATGTAGAACAGAAGGTGGGCCAGTCCTTGAGCCCGTCTGTGTCTGCCAAAGTGCACGGTAGCGCTGAGGTGTAGAGCTGAAATTACGGTCAGGAACAATATTTGTCCTTTAGGGCCCACTGGGTGAATGTGGTTCCGGCACAGCCACACCAGCAAGTTGGCCAGGTGACGCCGCTTCCGCCTCCACGTTCTCAAGCCATTGGTCCTGGTGACAATGTCGGCTTCTGTCTCCTCATCCTCCACTGTGTCCTCAGCCTCCACTTTAGGGACATTTTACAGAGCTCCTCCAGCATACCACATGTGTACGGCACAGCGGTGTCATGCTGTTCTGCACCTCGTTTGCCTGGGCGAACAGAGTCACACAGGGGAGGAACTGCTCCATGTCCTTCAGCAAGATATTCAAATCCTATCTTTCTCTTAAACAACTCAAAATCGGGACCATGGTCACTGACAACAGGAAGAACATGCTGTCGGCGCTGCGTCAAGGAGGGCTGAGCCATGCGCCCTGCATGGCACACGTGTTCAATCTGGTTGTCAAGCGGTTCCTGAAGTCTTCCCCCATCTGCAAGACATCCTAAAAATGGCCAGGAAACTTTGCATGCACTTCAGCTACTCGTACACACAAAGCACACCTTCCTTGAGCTAGAGCGGAAGAACGGCATCCCCAACATGGGATGATATGCAACGTTTACACTCTTTGAAATTCCACCCTCCGTATCTTGGACCGACTAAACGAAGAGAGAAAGGCCATAAACGATTTATTGATGATCCAAGCGGACAGGAGAACTCCACTGTGTAGCTTCGATGTCAGCCAGTGGCAACTCATGCGTGACACCTGCCGTTTGCTGAGGCCCTTTGAGGAGGCCACGTTATTTGTCAGTCGCCAGAAATACGGGATGAACAATGTCATTCCACTGTTTCATGTCCTGGAACAGATGTTGGTAAATCTGGCTGGTCAGGAGACTGGAGACGTGGCGCCTAGATCTCACAGCCACACGAGCCCTGTGGGGATGAACTGGAGGAGGAGGAGGACATTGGAGCACAAGCAATGTGTAGCGGGGCTTTTCAACACACTTGACAGAAGAGGAGGAGTAGGAGCAGCCAGTGGAGCTACAGGGCGATGAGGAAATTGAGGCAGAGGACCCAGACACACCGTGGCAGTATGCAGTGGAGATGAAGGCAGGGAGTCCCTCCGAGTCACTTGCACAAATGGCCCGATGCATGCTCACTTGCTTGCATAGTGACAGCCGAATTGTCACCATTTGGCAGAGGGATGACTTCTGGCTCTCCACCTTGTTGAAACCTCGCTACCGGTTCAAAATGGGGGCCTTTTTACACCCGCTGAGACGGAGGACAAACTGAACTTCTTAGACACATCCTATGTAGTTAGTTGGCCACTGCCTCTCTGCGCCATCGTCTATCCTTTTGCAGGTCTGACCAGGGGGCCCTCTGCGCTCATGTTCCTCTGCCATCGCTGCTGTGGCAGGGTAGGGGGTACGATTTAGTTCCAGCTCTATCAGCAGCAACTTGAGTCTAGAGTCGGTGATGAGCAGCTTTTTCACCCGCCAAGTGAATAAAACTACTCAGCAGCAGCAGCTAGACCTAGAGTAGGACCTGAACAAGCAGGTTGTGGCATACTTGGACAGCACTCTGCCACCCCACATTAAAGATCCGCTGGACTACTGGGCAGGGAAACTGGATTTGTGGCTGCAACTAGCGGAGTTTGCCCTGGAAAAGCTGTCTTGCCCGGCCAGTAGTGTGGCATCAGAGCGGATGTTTAGTGCTGCGGGGGCCATAGTTTCCCCAAGGAGAACTCTCCTGTCCCCCCAAAATGTGGAGAGACTGACCTTTGTCAAGATGAATCAGGCATGGGTCAGCCAGGATTTCTACCCACCAATGCCTGATGCATCAGACTAGATCATCCATGGTGCCACACAAACACTTTGACAAAAGAGACCGGTTTATTCTGGCTACCTGCCTCAGTCACTATTTTGATGCTGCCACCTGCCTGATGCCACACATCTGATGCCAAGTGCTCCTTCTTTCACCCACCATTTCAGCTGGTACTCGTATTGCCACCCACCTCCCCACTCTGTCACCGGGTCACTCTGTAGTCTCCTGATGTTGCTGCCACCTCCCCACTCTGTCACTGTTTCACTCTGTGGTCCTCTGATGCTGCTGCAACCTCCTCACTATGTCACCTTGCCACTCTGTGGTCTCTTGATGCTGCTGTCACCTCCACACTATGTCACCTTGCTACTCTGTGTTCTACTGATGCTGCTGCTGCCACGTCCACACTGTCATTGTGCCACTCTGTGGCCTCCTGATGCTGTAGCCACCTCCACATTCTGTCATTGTGCCACTTTGTGGCCTTCTGATGCTGCCACCACCTCCATACTGTTGTTGTGCCACTCTGTGGCCTCCTCCTGGTGCTGCCGCCACCTCCAAACTCTGTCATTGGGCCACTCTGTGGTCTCCTCATGCTGCTTCCACCTCACCACTATGTCATAGGGTCACTCTGTGGACATCTCATGCTGTTCCCACCCTCCCCACTTCATGACTGGACCACTATTTTGCCTTTCGGCCTGACTGACATCATCATTTATTTGACCCTTCTTCTGATCTGTCAGAAGGAAGGAAAAAATGAGACTCACAACGGATCTTGTCTGTGTAGCAGCTGTAAGGACTGTATGGTCCATCAGAATTGGCTTATGATTTTGTAGCCAAAATCAGGAGTGGGTACAAAACACAGAAGACATGCAAATATTTCATTCACGTGTCATCTTGTTTTTGATCCACTCCTGCTTTTTTGGTATTAGCAATACTAATGTATTACTAACCAAAAGCTGACCGAGTAAAGGCGGATGCTCAACAGGCAGGATCCGTTTTTTGGGGGTTATTGTTCTGATGGATCAGAGGAAGGGCAAAATAATCAGTGTCATCAACACAAACTTACTGCTGACACCCTCTCCACTATGTCGGGGGGCTTTACTTCTAACCTTTATTAGAATCAGCAGTGACGACGGTGTAAAAGGAGAGCTCTTCTTTTTAGTGCTAACATCGACCTGTAAGGCTGAGTTCATGAGTTATTTGGTTAGTTTTGGCCCCGTGACTGCCCAAATAAGTGAAGTGTGCAGTGATTCTAAGAGCGATGCCTGTCATCTGCATGTCATACTGACTCACAATATTAATTCACTACTACAGCAGACTCTCTATGCCTGTTACTGCAAGGCACAGTGTTCTACACCACTATAGAGGCTCTCTGCAGCAAGGAAATACCTGTTTTTTAACACGATTCGCCATGAATAAAATCGGATTCAACCAAATTTTTTCGAAAAATTTTTCGAACCGGCAGAATCGAATTCTGGTATAATTCTTTTATCTCTAGTGTTGATTATGTGTATGACTTACGGCTAGGGGCAACATCTCATGCACTTTTCATTTTTCCTTCTATTGCTGTACATTTTGATAAACAGATATTCCAGTATGTTGGTAAGATAAAGTCAATATTTTATTTGTACAACTCTGCACGGAATTTGGCTGACTGGGTGTATTTGAAAAGATTAATTGCAAATTATAGACACAGGTGTAGGACAAAGACCCCATTTATGCTAGCAATTATCTTCTAGGTCCTCTAATATTAATTCATTGTAGAGATTCGTAATATGACACACATAGAATTTTGTGGGCCCATGCTATGCCTCTGATTTCATGATAGGATGTTCGATTGCATGCTATCATGTAGAATTAAACATAGAATCCACCAATGTATGGGGGTAGAGATGTCCCGAACTATTTGCCGGCGAACAGTTCCCGCGAACATCGCATGTTCGCGTTCGCCGCTGCGGGCGAACATATGCAATGTTCGGTTCGCCCACTATACATCATCATTGAGCAAACTTTGACCCTGTACCTAACAATCAGCAGACACATTTCAGCCAATCAGCATACCTTCCCTCCCAGACCCTCCCACCTCCTATCAAAAAGAAAGGACAGCATCCATCTTAGATTCATTCTGGAGCTGCAGTGTTAGAGCAGGGAGAGTGCTGCTGCTGCTGCTGAATTAAAGGGTTCTTCACTTTGTTACAACTGATGATCTATCCTCAGGGTAGATCATCAGCATCTGATCGACCGGGGTCCGACACCCGGGACACCCGCCGATTAGCAGTTTGAGAAGGCAGCGACGCTGCAGGAGTGCCGCAGTCTTCTCACTGTTTACCACTGCTATTCGCTGAACAGAGCTTAGCCTCACCCACGCCACTTGATACAAGTTGTGACGTCACTGGGCAGAGGTAAACAGTGAGAAGGCCGTGGCACTCCTGCAGCGCCGCTGCCTTCTCAACCAGCTGATCAGCGGGGGTCCCGGGTTTCGGACCCCGAGCGATCAGATGTTGATGATCTATCCTGAGGATAGATCATCAGTTGTAACTAAAGTGATGAACCCTTTAACAGGAAAAGCGTTAGCTAGGCCAGTGTTCTGTGTCCACTCCAGTCCTCAAAGACTCAACTGCTGTAAAGAGAGGGCCCTGAAAGCACCCCAAAAGCCCTTTTAGGGCTGGTACATCAGTCTGCTTTTATTTTATTTTTTCTATATATATATTGCAGTTGCCTGCCCCTGTGTGAGAGGCAGCAGGCCCACAGACTGTACTGTGTGCGCACCACTCATATAGGGTGGCACAGTACCTTGCAGATAAAAAGTCATTTAATTTTTACCCTTTAATATAATTGCAGTTGCCTGCCAGTGTGTGCCAGGCACACAGACTGTACTGTGCACACTGCCCACCACTCATATCGGGTGGCACAGTACCTTGCAGATAAAAAAGTCATTACATTGTTACCCTTTAATATAATTGCAGTTGCCTGCCAGTGTGTGTCTGGTTCACTGACTGTACTGTGCCCACTGCCCACTACTCATATAGGGTTTCACAGTTTATTGCACTGTGCACTCGCAGTGACCTAAAGTTCAAGCGAGCGGACTGAGCATGGGTCTTTTCCATCTCCCTGTTCAAAAATCTATTCACTACACCGGCCCTGGCCCTGATAAGGGACAAAACAGAGATTAAACTGATAGGAATAGTACTTAGGTAACACTAGTTGCATTGGTGGCAAATTCCATTGCAAGTGCCCAAAGTTAGAAGGAAGCGGACAGAGCAAGCCTTTTCTCTATCTCCATGCAAGGATTCAATTTAATACACGTCCCTAATAGGGGACTTAACAAAGATTAAAATAGTAAGAATAGTAGTTCACACTATTTGTATTGGCGGTACAGTACATTGCGCGGCGCACGCTACAGTGCCCCAAATTGGAAGGAAGAGGAGCGACCCACCATCTTTTCCATTTCTCGGTTCCTAAAATCTATTCGATACACATCCCTGATAGGGACGTAACAAGGATTAAACTGATAGGAATATTACTACTTAACACACCACTCATGTAGGGTGGCACAGTACATTGCACGGCGCACGCGCAGTGCCCCAAACTGGAACGAAGAGGACCGACCAACCATCTTTTTCCATCTCCCAGTTCCAAAAATCTATTCCATACACCGGCCCCTGATAGGAGACAAAACAGAGATTAAACTGGTAAGAACAGAATTTTTTATTTAAAAAAGAGGACAGCCTCTGCGGAGCTGGGTATTTTGGCCGCGTTACTGAAAGCTCTTGCACGATGGCTGTAGGTTCATGCATCCTTTTGCGGAGGTGATAAACCTGGTCAGTCAAACCCAAGGCAACATCATCGACCTAATCCCATATGCGTTTTTTATGGAGCATGCCCTGCGAAGAGTGCTGGATCAGGCCGTAGAGGAGCATGAAGAGGAAGAGTTGTGGTCACCATCACCACCAGTAGCAGCCTTGTCGTCGGTCGATTGCTGGACCTGCGGCAGCGTGAGAGAGGAGTCTGAAGAAGAGGAGTCAGAGGAGGATGGTTGCTTTGAGGAGGTGGAAGACCAACCACATCAGGCATCCCAGGGGCTTGTTGTCACCTTTCGGGGACCCTTGCTGTTGTGCGTGGCTGGGTGGAGGAAGAGACCTTCAATGACGTCAGTGAGGACAAGGAACGGGACATGGCTAGCTTGGTATCCAACCTTGTGCAAATGGGGAGTTTGCGGTTGTGCAAACGGACTGCTTGTGAGTGCGTTAAATAGAGAGTTTGGTCTGTCAGAGTTTGGTCTGTCACTGTGAAGCGTGCGTAACCCTTATACTACCTGATCGATACAACATCATACCTGGATGTTTTAAAGCACGTTATTCCAAACAATTTAGGAATGTTAGGTGATTTATTCCCTTTATGGATGAAAACCCGACTCTGCGTCAACTACTTAATTTCCCATGGGAGTTTTGCCATAGATCCCCCTCCTGCATGCCACAGTCCAGATGTTAGTCCCCTTGAAACAACTTTTCCATCACTATTGTGGCCAGAAAGAGTCCCTGTGGGTTTTAAAATTTGCCTGCCTATTGTAACTATGGCGGTTCGCCCGTGTTACGGTATAACCCGGTATAGTGAGGGTTAATACCGTTCGGGCGATTCCCCTGGAGAAGAGCACAGCAACCCACAACCGCTGGAATCCACCGAACTGGAACCATACGAAGTCCTCCTTTCCTGGAACAGGCAAGAGAACGTTCTGACGTAGCAATTCCCCCAAGTACGAGACGAGGCTCCGTATTAATGGTTAAACAGGAATTCTAACTTTATTGAGGGCTACCTGCCCAGTATTTATGCAGGTCTCCCACCTGGTGGACACTCCCCTAGGGGACCAGAAGGAAGACTACGACACGGGATACAGCAGCCAATCACACACAATGGGACAATACAGACACCACCAGCATATCCCTCCCTCTGCCTGTGATACAATTACCCTACACAGGTTAATGTAATCATCACAGGCAGGAGAATACACAATGTCTTCTGTCCTGGAGACAATCGAGGAGTCGTTCAATTATCTCTAAGGACAAAGGGAAATCGCCAATACACAAGTGGGGACAATAGGACAGACATCACTATTCACTTAAAAACTACATATTCACAATCAATCCATTCAGGTTAACAACATATTAAAAAATGACACGAATCAGACCAGGGGTTAACAAGTTAAGGAAAGTCCTATTTGACCAAATGAAGCATGGCTTTTCTGGTTCAAACTGGTTTTACAGAGCCCTCTCTCCTGGAGACAATGGGGAAAATAATCCAATTATATCCAGGGATAGAGGCAGACTCCATTGAGCACATGGTTGCAAAAGGACATAAAATTACACAATGTTACAATTACTACATAAAACATATACATGCAACATATCCCCAGATGGCTTAGGTCTGAGCGCTCAATATATCCAAACAGCGCTCAGATGCCACAAACACAGTCAAATCGCCATGGGGTTTAAGTTTAGCGTGGGCTGATGAGAGGGGCCATAATCCTGGGGCAAGAGGCTGGCAATCTGTCCCCTCCAAAACTCAGTGGCGAGTTTGGTTTCGCCACAGCCCGGTTTGCCCGTTCACCGTTCACGAATGGAAAATTTTATGTTCGTGATATCTCTATATGGGGGTACAATATGGCAGCAATTGAAGTGCCTACAGTCCCTTAATATAGAACTTTGTGGGCTCTGTGTCACCCTACAGGATCTGTATTCTGTATATGACTGACTATCTCAATAAAACTGGTGTTCTATGGTAATAAGGGGGTTAATGTCAGGATATCTTGTGGTCAAGAGCAGAAAAAGAGTTAATGTTAGTATCCTTGGTAGTCTAGGGCAGTTAAGAAGTTCATGTAAGAACACTCGGTAGTCTAAGACAGTGAAGGGGTTAATGTTAGGATCCCTTGTGTTTTAGGTCAGTAAAGGAGTTCATGTCAGTATCCCTGGTGGTCAAGGGAAGCGGAGGTGTTCATGTCAGAATCCCTGGTAGTTTAACGCAGTGAAGCAGTTTATGTCAGAAACCTTGGGGCCAAGGTAGTGAAGTATATATTTTAGGATCTCTGATGGTCTAGGGCAGTGAATGGATAATATTATATAAATGGGTCTAGTGGGCTATTTAGCTCTCCAGTCTCCAGCATTGTCCAGGCTGTAGCAGAAAGCTTAACACTGATCATGCAGCTTCCTATTCTTTCACTGCACTAATGGTAGAGAGTTCAGAGCAGGGGCCGTTTGGCCACAGACTCTACTGGGAAACTACCAATGTGCCAATGCCTAAAGTGCTGCCCAAACCCCATCACAGACAATGGCTTGGTACACGAATACCTGACACTCTCAGTAGGTTCAGACTGGGGCTCCTTGGGCCCACCAGAGGATATTACTCTCAGGACCAAACCCGCATATCATCAATAAAGTCTTATAGATTTTTAATCAAATAAATTCACCCTAGTGGCAAGTTAATGTCTTCAAAGGCAACTCCAAATGTTTTTCGGGCCAATATGGTATCAGAGCCCTGGCCCACTGCAGGATTAACGCTTGTAGCATCAGGTACTTCTGTACCCAAACATGTGGGCACAGGCTCCCTCTTGATGTCAACTATATTACTGTCCCCAAAGCAGCCATACAGTTAAACACTGTCGTGGTGCATGTGGATGATAGCTCCCTGCCCCACAGTAAAGACTCATAGGCCAAAGGCCACAAGGCCCGAGGCCTATGAGTTACTGCATGAACGGCACAGGAGGTCATAAAGTATTGACATTATCATGTCCGCATGTGCTAGATTGCAAGTGGAGCAATGACAATTCATGACCTCCTGTGCTGAGACACAGGTGACCAATTATGTAATTGCGATAACCTGAATCAGAAAACAAGCTGCATGATAACATCGGGAAGCAGGCTAGAAAAGGTCTGTGACCTGCACTGCAGATGGAGTGATGGAATGGGACTTAGGTGGGTATTTTATATGGATTACTTAGAGCACCAGGCTGTGTTGAAAAGTGGAGATAATGATGGAAAAGTAAAGAAAATGAGATGTCTGCATGGCAAACTATGCAGACAAGTGAAGTGGATTAAATAAGTCATTGCGGCCTGGGCCAAGTGGAGACGATGAGGTAAGAAAATGTCTACAACAGTGGAGACGTCTTTGGATGTAATAGGTATGTAGCACTGTATTCTCCTGAATGTTTGGTAGTGCTAAAAGACCCGGCAGCATGCTGAAGTTAGGACTGGCTTGGTGCTCTCTCCCACATCTCACTTCCTCAGCCCTAGTCTCCATATCAAAATTAGAAAAAATTGAAGAATGAGGAGGACAGAATATGGCATCTGGCACTGATCACCAGAGGCTTCTAGGGAGGCATTTTGTGTTGCACTGTGGTACTTGGTTCTGCTGAAGTGGTATTTTGTGCTTCACTACAGTATTGCTGACTCCACCACTTGTGTTGGTCCCACTTTTTGTCAATTTGGACCACTTTTAACATGGAGCAACTTTTAGGTTTTTCAGGGCCACTTCATTTTCCCTGTCTGTCTCAGGTAGTGTACAAGAAGAGAATAGAGGGAGAGTTTCAGAAGTACTCATGCAAATCACAAAGGCAGGGGATCTGAGGAGTATGCATGGGACTTTCCCTCTGCTATAAGGGGTATTATAATTACTGAAGGCACTATAAAGGGGCTTTATTACTTCTGGGAGCACTACTGGAGACACTATGAGAAAAATTATTTCTATTATGGGGAATTATTACTATTACTGGGAGTACTATTGGGGAGTGTTATAATTATTTGGCACAATATGGAGGTCGCTACTGCTAACAGGGGTACATTCAGGAACATAATCACTAATGGGGCACTATTACTAATGAGGGCACTCTGGGAGAAAATTATTAGTATTAGTGGGACTGTAGGGAGCACTGTTACTATGGGGGCATCTCTATATAGCACTATTATTTGTACAGCATAGTATTCGTGGACATTGGGAAGCGCAGCGGGAACAGTGATGAGGGTAGCGGCAGGATAACACTGTTGGGACACCAGGAGGAGGAGGATGATACAAAGTGAGGAATCCATGGTGTCTTTGTGGCAAACTTATCAGAGAGAAGATATGGCTGAAAGAACTCGTCATTGAGAGCTGGGCCAAATAAAGATGATGAGGAAGAGAAAGTCTTTATCTGCGAAGATGTCACTGGATTTAAGAGGTATTTGGTACTGTATCATCTTGTATGTTTGGTATTGGTGAATCTAATGTCCATCAAAATGTGTCTCACCTATTTCTTCAGTACCATTCTCTGCAGCGTTGATCTGTTAACAAACTGCAGTGGGGACTTTCCGGTATATGGCATGTTACTGCTGCAGCCAATCACTGTCTAATGCTGAGGACAGTGGTTGGCTGCAGTAGTCAGATGCCATACACCTGCACATCAGTGTGCACATCACCAACACTGTGACAGATGTGCACACTTGCCCATTATATCCCTGCCAGTCTTTTTTACATGGCAGCAGCAATGATGCAAGAAAGTCCAGCCCATCACATGCATCATCACTGCAGCCATATAAAGAGAGCACTCAGACTAGTAGCAACAGCTGAGAATAATTGATTTTTTTCTCATATGCTGCTTCCATGTTTAATTTTTAACTATTAGACACCCTTTTTTTTTATTCTGGGCTGTTTGTGATTCAATGGCATTTTGAGGGTGTGGACTGGGGGGCCTTGTCCTCTAAAAAGGGGTGGTGTGTATGTCCATAAAAATTTTGGGCTGTCTGTGAATTTTAATTCTGTTATCCAGAAAAAAATGAAGGGAAGGTAGGCAACCCTGATCCAGACAGGATGAAGCAGTGTGTTGGTGTTTATGGTAATGTGGTTGTTTGTCCAGTAGATGCAGATAAGGTTCAGAATAATGCAAAGTGGAATAGTAATGTTTAGTGTTGAGCGAATCGAGCTCCGGATCCTAGATCTGAAATCAATTCGCTCCAAACTTTGTTTCAATGCTACAGCATTAAAACGTATGGACTCCATACACAAGACTTAGATGAATAACTTCAGACATGGATTTTTAAACTTTAAAACCATTTTAAAGTATGGATCTGAAGTCGGTCAACTTTGGATCCATGTTTTAAAAGTTTAAAAATCAAATCCTGCGAGACTTCAGGAATAACAAATTGCCTCGCCGGAGCCTATGCATTTTGATGTACTGAAGCGAGTATCGGTATAGCATTCAAACAAAGTTTTGAACGAAGCTCGCTTTCCTCAACCCTAGTAATATTATTCATACAATGTGTATTAATGCTCGTAGTTCAAGGAACAAGCTCTGCAAGCTTATGGTGAGCATATCTAAAGATAATTTGCATCTGGTTGCCATAACTGAGATATGGTTAAACCCCTTCCTGATGCAGCAATTTAGATTTTTGAGTTTTAGTTTTTTCTGCTCCTTGCCTTTTTGGAGCCATAACGTTTTAATTTTTCAGTTCACATAGCCACACAAGTGATTTGCTTGTTTTTTGCAGGACAAGTTGTACTTTCTAATGCTACCATTTATTATGACTAGAGTTGAGTGAATTGAATCTCACGAAGTGGAATTCAATGCGAATTTCAGGATAAATTTGATTAATCGGTTTAACCTGAAATAGTATAAAAAACAAAAAAATTCTAACTTACCTCCTCCATTTGTTCACGACGGGCCTCCAGCCTCCATCTTGCTTGAAGATCTCGGCCGAAATCCCGTGTGGTGCAAGATTACATGACGTAATCTTGCGCCGCACAAGTTTTTTTACAAAGATCTTCAAGCAAGATGGCGGAGGCCAGCCCGTCACAAGCAAATGGAGATGGTAAGTTCGATTTAAATTTTTTTAGTTTTGTTAATTTTACACTCAGATGCCTCGATCATGTATGAACGCGGCATCTGAAGCGTACAATGACAGGGGAGGCGCTATTGCAGCTACCTGTCATTGAACCCGCTACTTACAAAAAAGTAATTTGTAACTAAGCAATTCTTTTTTTTGAAATTCTGCGAGTCAGCCAAATCGAACTTTTACGAAATTTGCTCATCTCTAAATATGACATACAATGTGGAGCGAAGGTGAAAAAAAATCCAAAATGGTGTTGGATTGGGGAAAAAAACACAATTCCCCCCACAGTTTTATGGATTTTGTTTTTACAGCATTCACTATGTGGTAAAACTGACTTGTGCTTTTCATACAATAACGGTGATACCACACTTTTATAGTTTTTCTTGTGTTTAATGCTGAAAAAATAAACAATTTGGAAACATTTTTTCCTCTCATTGCATATTCAAACCCCTTTAACTTTTTTATACTTATGTCTACGAAGGGCTCATTTTTTGTGGGACAATCTGTCGTTTTTGATAATACTAATTTAGGGTGTGTATGACTTTTTGATCACTTTTTATTCGGGATGTAAAGGAATGAAAAAATGGCGAATCAGCCATTTTAATTATTTTTCTGTTACGCCATTTACCGTGTGGGATTTTTTAAAATATTTTAATAGTAGGGCGTTTTTACACACAGAGATGTCCATCATGTTATTTTTTATTATTATTGTTTATTTTAATTTGGGGAATGGGGGTGATTTGAATTTTAATATTTTTTAAATAGCTTTTAACTTTTTTACTTTTTTAAGTCCACTCAAACTTGCAATCATCATATTTTAATTTGTATAGAATAATGGTATTTGCTTCTTCAGGTATATTAATGATAGAAGAAAAA
This sequence comes from Bufotes viridis, assembly GCA_033119425.1. NCBI lineage: Eukaryota > Metazoa > Chordata > Amphibia > Anura > Bufonidae > Bufotes > Bufotes viridis. The sequence goes on along the minus strand of CM065590.1, from coordinate 409,849,898 downwards.
CTGTGGTACTACTAAAATTAGAAATGGGGAAAATAACTATATTGATGGGAATAAAGCTGTCACTGACCATTTAAATAGTTACTTTTGTTTAGTATTTTTAGCAGGCAGCTCTCAGAATCGTGACTTTTATGGACATGGCACTCCCAGTAGTTGTAAGAGAGAAGCTCTGATGTTTTTGGCAGTTAATTTTATTGGTGAATTGGCACACTTAAAGTGAAACAAGGTCATGGATCCAGATGGCATCCAACCCAAGAGTCCTTAAATAACTTCTGTCTGTGATTTTTGCTCCTCTAATGGATTTGTTTAACCAGTCCCTCTTAACAGGTATGTTCAGGAGGATTGAAGAATGGCCAGTTTTACCCAGTTGTACTCAAGAAGGGCAGAAGAGAAGAAGCTGGAAACTACAGACCAGTGAGCTTAACATATGTAGTAGTAAAAATAATGGAAACTCTCCTAAAAAGAAGTTAATTGACCACCTAAAAACAACAACTTATTGGACCCAAAACACCATGGCTTTACTGAGAGGCTATTATGTTAAAGGAAGGATGTTCCATGGATATTGTCTACCTGGATTTTAGCAAGGCCTTTGATACAGTGCCACATAATGGGCTGATTGATAAATTATTGAAGATTGGATTTAATCTCTGGATTGAAACCCATGGTTGGCTGTTGCATAGATATCAGAGTGTTGTTGTTAATCGTGTACATTGTGAAGAGTGATAAGTCACAAGTTGTGTACCTCAAGGATCCGTCTTGGGTCCTATTCTCTTTAAAATATTTTTGTAGGCGACGTAGGAGAAGGTTTAGTAGGTAAGGTTAGTCTATTTGCTGTTGATACAAAAGTGTGTAATAGGGTTGATATCCTAGAAAGGTTTGTAACATGGAAAAAGATTTATGGTAACTGCAGTTCAATTTTTCCAAATGTAAAATAATGCACTTGGGAAGTAGAAACCCTCAGTCTGAATTTCGATTGGCAGCTATGTGGTAACAAGTACTTGAAAAGGATTTAGGTGTCCTAATATCAGATTCACAGTGCAAAGTGTGGACAGGCAGCAGAGAAAGCAAGTAAGATGCTTGGATGTATAGTTAGAGGTAGAGATAAGTGAAGTTTTTAAAAAATTTGATGTGGCTGCTTCGCTGAACTTCAACAAGAAATTAGATTAGTCATGAATTGTTTTCAATTGTTTCAGTGAGCGCAATGATGGGGAATGGCAATCACGCCATCCCCTGTCATTTTACCCCTTAGATGCCACGTTCATCATTGATTGCAGCATCTGTGACTCTCGTTAAACCGTTCAGGGGTTAATCAGGAGTTTAAAAAAATCATACTCACCTTATCCACTTATTAACCAAGAGGCTATTCACTCCCATCTTGATTGAAGAAATCCTGACAAAGGATGACATCATTGCACACGCTCAGCGTGATCACATGGTGATGTCATCACACTCGCCACAGGTCCTATGGTGGGTTTTCTTCAATCAAGATGGGAGTGGACACCTCTTTACGAGCAAATGGATGAGGTGAGTATAATTTTTATATTTTGCACGAAGAGCGAGGATATTCGGCTTCGTGGTGAATCAAATTTTTCCTGAAATTCGGATTGAAGTCCACTTCGGGTACTTTGATTTCGTTCAACACTAGCTAAAGGTATAACCAGTAGGAAGAGAGAGATTGCGATCCCACTGTATAGAGCACTAGTGAGACCACATCTGGAATACTGTGTACAGGTCTGGATACCCCACCTACAAAAGTATATAAATAAAATAGAATGGGTGCAGGCATGACTACAAAAATGGTGGAGGGTCTTAAACATAAAACATACAAAGATAGATTTTAAGAACTTAGGGGCAGATTTATCAAACTTGTGTAAAGTTGAACTGGCTTAGTTGCTTTTAGCAACCAATCAGATTTAATTCTTTCAGATTTCAGGAAGACTAGAAGGACCTGCCATCAATCTTCTCTGTTTCTATTTTTCTATTATTTTCGAAACAGCTGCATAGATGTGGACAGCATACGGATGACAACCGTTTGCTGTCCGAATGTTTATGGACACATAGAAATAAATAGGTCCACGTGTGATCTAATAAAAATTGGTATCGGATGCAAACCCAAACAATATCAGTGTCTATGAGGCCTTAGGAGTAGCCCTAAGCTAAATCTGTGCCAGGACACAGTAGGTCCACACCTGCTGCACACTTTTCCTTTTGATATCACTGGAGATAAGCCACCACCAGAGGTTTCTGGCAGCTGCCTACTCCGCATATATTAATAATTATGTGCTCGAGTGATCAAAATTAATACATAAAAATAGTTTAATTGCAAGTAGAGCAAAAATCACAGAGAAAAGATAACAAAACAAAGATAAAAAAATCTTGCACGATATGTTTTCTGTGATTTATTTCATAAATGTAGCCATGGGCACCTGCATATTCATTTATTACATCATGCAGGATGTTTTTTTTTAATATTTTTCTGTGTTTTTTTTAGTCTGTAGTATACACTTGAAGAAGTGGAACCTTCAATTGTGAATGCGCTTCTATTTTTCCTGGGAGTAGTATTCTTGTGCAATTTAGCCCCGCCTATCCAACAGGCGAACTTGATTAGGTGGAACATATAGCTGTGCTTGCTCCTCCTCTCATTGGTTGCTGGATGCACATAGAGGTGACTTGGCGCAGCACATGATATGTGCAGGGTCTGCTATCCTGAATGTAGATTCCCAACTGCATAAGTAGGTTTAAAGTAGGACCTGCCTGACTGAGAGCACTGTGGCACTGAATAGTAGAGATGTTGAGAACATAACATTTTCCATTCGCGAACAATGAATGAGAACTTCCAAAGACTTCAATAGGCAGGCAAATTTTAAAACCCACAGGGACTCTTTCTGGCCACTATAGTGATAGAAAAGTTGTTTCAAGGGGACAAACACCTGGACTGTGGCATGCCGGAGGGGGATTCATGGCAAAACTCCCATGGAAAATTACGTAGTGGTTACGAGTCGGTTTTTAATCCATAAAGGGCATAAATCACCTAACATTCCTAAATTGTTTGGAATAACGTGCTTTTAAACATCGAGTGTGTATACGATCAGGTATGATGTTGTATCGATCAGGTAGTGTAAGGGTTACGCCCGCTTCACAGTGACAGACCAAACTCTGACAGACCAAAACTCCCTGTTTAACACACCGCAAACAACCGCAAACAGATCATTTGCACAACCGCAAACTTCCCATTTGCATAAGGTTGAATACCAAGCTAGCCATGTCCCGTTCCTTGTCCTCACTGACGTCATTGAAGGTCTCTTCCTCCACCCAGCAATGTGCAACACCAAGGGTCCCTGGAAGGTGACAACAAGCCCCCTGGGACGCCTGATGTGGTCGGCCTTCCACCTCCTCAAAGCCACGTTCCTCCTCTGACTACTCTTCTTCAGACTCCTCTCTCTGCGTTGCCACAGGTCCAGCAATCGGCGACGACAAGGCTGCTTCTGGTGGTGATGGTGACCTCAACTCTTCCTCTTCATACTCATCTACAGCCTGATCCAGCACTCTTCGCAGGGCACGCTCTATAAAAACGCATATGGGATGAGGTCGATGATGTTGCCTTGTGTTTAACTGACCAGGTTTGTCACCTCCGAAAAGGATGCATGAGACTACAGCCATTGTGCATGAGTGTTCAGTAACGCGGCCAAAATATACCCAGCTCCACAGAGGCTGTCCTCTTTTTTTTAATTTAAAAAAATCTGTTCTTTCCAGTTTAATCTCTATTTTGTCCCTTATCAGGGGCCAGTGTATGGAGTAGATTTTTGGAATCGGGAGATGGAAAAAGATGCTTGGTAGGTCCTCTTCCTTCCAATTTGGGGCCCTGCGTGTTCGCCTTGCAATGTACTGTGCCACCCTATATGAGTGGTGTGTTAAGTAGTACTATTCCTATCATTTTAATCCCTGTTACGTCCCCTATCAGGAGACGAGTATCGAATAGATTTTAAGAACCAATAGATGGAAAAAGATGGTTAGTCGGTCCTCTTACTTCCAATTTGGGTCACTCGCGCGCGCCGTGCAATGTACTGTGCCGCCCTATATGAGTGATGTGTTAAGTAGTACTATTCCTATCAGTTTAATCCCTGTTACGTCCCCTATGAAGGGACGTGTATCGAATAGATTTTAGGAACCGAGAAATGGAAAAAGATGGTGGGTCGCTCCTCTTCCTTCCAATTTGGGGCACTGTGCGTGCGCCGTGCAATGTACTGTGACACCCTATATGAGTGGTGTGTTAAGTAGTACTATTCTTATCAGTTTAATCCCTGTTACTTCCCCTATCTGGACACGTGCATAAAATAAATTTTAGACCACCGCAAAGAGTTGTCAATAGTTGACACACTCATGACATTAATTTTATTCCTCTATGCGTCAATCTTGGTGTAGTGATGACTGTGCTCGTGCGCACGTTTGGGAGATTGCAGGCGATGGTGGTTTTTCAAAGCCTATGGTCGTGCTGAGGTAGTTCAGTGACCCAGAAAACAATGATTCTGCAGTGTGGGCCCTTCGTTGACCTGGTAGGCTTTAATGATCACCATAGATGATCACAAAGAAAATGAATGTTTTTCTATGAAAAATTATCCAGCCGATCGCTTTTGGTCTGTTCACAATGAAGCAATGACCTTATCATCTGGGTGTGCCAACATTGCCAACATAGAGGTGATCGCTTCATTGTGATACGCAAACCCCTTTACCACAACAAGGTAACAATCACGAAGGGGAATTGTCACATGTATGTGCCTTTTTTTTTTCTTTTTGCAGCCACACTGCAGCACCAGAGGCAAGAAAAATTAGGCATGTACACATGCCTGAAAAATTAGGTATTAATGCAGCCGCTGCTGTAGCAGCGGCCGGAAACATTTATGTTTTCCAGGCAGAAAGTGTACTAAAACATTGCGGCTTGAACCCTAGTTGGTGGTGGAGAAGTCACGCAAGTCATCCGGCATGCAGAGATGAAATACAGCAGCATGGGGTCCATTTTTAGCCCAAGGCATCTCATCAGGCCTTTTTAGTCAAATGTATGCCCCACTGTCAGTACCTTCGGTATCCACACCTCATTCATCTTAATAAAGATGAGGTAATGTAGACTTTTTGACCTAGGTGACTTCTCTTGTCAGTGACAATACCTCCTGCTGCGCTAAAAGGTCCTTTCTGACAAGACACTTGAAGTGGGGCCGGCCAGAACTTCTATCGCAAATTGGGATAGCTCAGGCCACAGGTCAAGTCTGCACACCCAGTAGTCAAGGGGTTCATCGCTCCTCAGAGTGTCGATATCTGCAGTTAAGGCGAGGTAGTCTGCTAACTGACGGTCGAGTCGTTCTCTGAGGGTGGACCCGAAGGGCTGTGGCGATGCGTGGGACTTAAAACGCTCCGCATGTCCTCCATCAACAAGACATCTGTAAAGCGTCCTTGCCGGCGTGGTCGTGGTAGGAGGAGGATTACTTTCACCTCTTACCCTATTAGATTCCCATTGTGCTCTGACATCACCCTTATACGCTGTGTAAAGCAAACTTTTTAACTTGTTTTGGAACTACTGCATCCTTTCCGACTTCTGGTAATTCGGTAACATTTCAGCCACTTTCTGCTTATACCGGGAGTCTAGTATCGTGGCCACCCAGTACAGCTCGTTCTCCTTCAGCCTTTTTATACGAGGGTCCCTCAACAGGCGTGACAGCATGAAGGACCCCATTTGCACAATGTTGGATGCCGAGCTACTCATCTCCTGTTCCTCGTCCTCACTGATCTCATTGAAGGTCTGTTCTTCCCCCAGCCACGTACAACACCACGGGTCTCAGATAGGTGACAACAACGAGCACCCTGGGTTGCCTGCTGTGGTTGGTCTTCCTCCTCCTCAAAGCCACATTCCTCCTCTGACTCCTCTTCCTCAGACACCTCTTCCAGCGTTGCCGCAGGTCCAGCAAGCGATGATGATAAGGCTGTTTCTGGTGGTGATGGTGACCACAACTCTTCCTCTTCATGTTCATCTAAGGCCTGATCCAGCACTCTTTGCAGAGCACGCTCCAGGAAGAAAACAAATGGGATGAGGTCACTGATGGTGCCTTCGGTGCGACTGACTAGGTTTGTCACCTCCTCAAAAGGACGCATGAGGCTACAGGCTACAGGCATTGCGCATGAGCATCCAGTAACATGGCAAAAAATACCCAGCTCCGCAGAGGCTGTCCTAGCACCCCTGTCATACAAATACTCGTTGACGGCTTTTTCTGGTTGGAGCAGGCGGTCGAACATTAGGAGTGTTGAATTCCAACGTGTCGGGCTGTCGCAAATCAAGCACCTCACTGGCATGTTGTGTCGCCGCTGAATATCGGAAAAGTGCGCCATGGCCGTGTAGGAAGGAACGCCTGAAATGGCCACACACCTTCCTGGCCTGCTTGAGGACGTCCTTTAAGCCTTGGTAATTACACACAAAGCGTTGTACGATCAGATTCAACTCATGTGCCATGCACGGCACATGTGTCAACTTGCCCAAATTCAATGCCGCCAACAGATTGCTTCTGTTGTCACACACCACTTTGCCGATCTCCAGTTGGTGCAGAGTCAGCCACTGATCCACCTGTGCGTTCAGGGTGGACAGGAGTGCTGGTCCGGTGTGACTCTCTGCTTTTAAGCACGTCAACCCCAAGACGGCGTGACACTGACGTATCCGGGATGTGGAATAGCTCCTGGGGAGCTGGGGGGTGCAATTGATGTGGAGCAAGACGCAGCAGCAGAAGAGGACTCAGCCGAGAAGGTTAGCGAAGAGGATGGAGTAGGAGGAGTCAATAACTTCGTCAGCAGTTTTACCCAATGCTGAGTGTACGTGATATATCTGGCCTGACCATGCTTTGCAGACCAGGTATCAGTGGTCAGATGGACCCTGGCCCCAACACTGTGTGCCAGACATGCCATGACCTCCTTTTCCACAATGGAGTACAGGTTGGGGATTGCCTTTTGTGAAAAAAAATTTCGGCCGGGTACCTTTCACTGTGGTGTCCCAATAGCTTCACATTTTTTGAAGGCCTCAGACTCCACCAGCTTGTATGGTAAAAGCTGGTGGGCTAAGAGTTCCGACAAGCCAGCTGTCAGACGCCGGGCAAGGGGGTGACTCTGTGACATTGGCTTCTTATGCTCAAACATTTCCTTGACAGAAACCTGACTGTGTGCAGAAGAACAGGAACTGCTGAAGGTGAGAGGCGGAGTGGCGGGTGGTTAAGAGGGGGCAAGGGGGACAGCAGTGGTTGACGTTGCTGAAGATGCTGGACCAGGAGGAATATGTGGCTTTGAGTTTGTGTGCTGCTTGTACTCATGTGTTGATCCCATAGGCGTTTGTGATGTGAGATCATGTGCCGTCGAAAAGCAGTTGTACCTAGGTGGGTGCTGGACTTCCTAATGACCAGGCCACTTTTTACAATTCTGCACTACACTAATTTCACGGTTTATTGCTCCGTCATGCAACTTACCACCCAAATGAATTTTACCTCCTTTTCTTCTCACTAATAGAGATTTCATTTGGTGCTATTTCATTGCTGCTGACATTTTTACTTTTTTTGCTATTAATCAAAAATGACCGAAATTTTTGGAAAAAAATTTCATTTTTCACTTTCTGTTGTCAATTTTTTTTAAAAAAAACTACATTTCTATATAAATTTTTCTCTAAATTTATTGTTCTACATGTCTTTGATAAAAAAAATCCAATAAGTGTATATTTATTGGTTTGGGTAAAAGTTATAGCGTTTACAAACTATGGTGCAAAAAAGTGAATTTCCACATTTTGAAGCAGCTCTGACTTTCTGAGCACCTGTCATGTTTCTTCAGGTGCTAGAATGTCAGGATAATATAAATACCCCCCAAATGACACCATTTTAGAAAGAAGACACCCCAAAGTGTTCGTGGAGGGGCATGGTGAGTTCATGTATCATTTCATTTTTTTCCACAAGTTAACGGAAAATGACACTTTCTGAGGAAACAAAAATAATAATAAAGTTTCCATTTCTGCTAACTTCTGGCAAAAAAAAATAAAAAATCTCCCACGGACTCACTATGCCCCTCAGTGAATACCTTAGGGTGTCTACTTTACGAAATGGGGTCATTTGTGGGGTGTGTTTACTGTTCTAGCATTTTGGGCGAGGCTAAATTGTGAGCAGCCATGTAAAACCTAAAGGTACTCGTTGGAATTTGGGCCCCTTTGCGCACCCAGGCTGCAAAAAAGTGTTACTCATGTGGTATCGCCGTACTCAGAAGAAGTAGGGCAATGTGTTTTGGGTGTATTTTTACATATACCCATGCTGGGTGAGAGAAATATCTCTGTAAATTGTCAACTTTGTACCCAGCATGGGTATATGTAAAAATACACCCCAAAACACATTGCCCTACTTCTCCTGAGTACGGAGATACTACATGTGTGACACTTTTTTGCAGCCTGGGTGCGCAAAGGGACCCAAATTCCAATGAGTACCTTTAGGATTTCACAGGGCATTTTTACGCATTTGGATTCCAGACTTCTTCTCACGCTTTAGAGACCCCTAAAATGCCAGAGCAGTATAAATACCCCACAAGTGACCCCATTTTAGAAAGAAGACAACCCAAGGTATTCCGTGAGGGGTATGGTGAGTTCATGTAAAATTTCATTTTTTGTCACAAGTTAGTGGAATATGAGACTTTGTAAGAAAAAAAAACAAAAAAAAAAACAATTTCCGCTAACTTGTGCCAAAAAAAAAATCTTCTATGAACTCGCCATGCCCCTCATGAAATACCTTGGGTGTCTTGTTTCCAAAATGGGGTCACATGTGGGGTATTTATACTGCCCTGGCATTTTAGGGGCCCTAAAGCGAAAGAAAAGAGAAGAAATCTGGAATCTAAATGCGTAAAAATGCCCTCCTAAAAGGTATTCAATGGAATTTCGGCCCCTTTGCGCACCAAGCTGCAAAAAAAGTGTCACACATGTGGTATCACCGTACTCAGGAGAAGTAGGGCAATGTGTTTTGGGGTGTATTTTTACATATACCCATGCTATGTGTGAGAAATATCTCTGTAAATGACAACTTTTAAAAAAAAATTCTACAAAGTTGTCAATTTACAGAGATATTTTTTTTTTCTTACAAAGTCTCATATTCCACTAACTTGTGACAAAAAATAAAATTTTACATGAACTCACCATACCCCTCACAGAATAGCTTGGGGTGTCTTCTTTGTAAAATGAGGTCACATGTGAGGTGTTTGTACTGCCCTGGTATTTGAGGGTCTCCGCAATCATTACATGTATGACCAGCATTAGGCGTTTCTGCTATTCTCCTTATATTGAGCATACGGGTAATGAGATTTTTTTTTTCCGTTCAGCCTCTGGGCTGAAAAAAAAAACTAAAAATGAATAGCACAGATTTCTTCATTCGCATCAATCAATGTGGATGAAAAATCTCTGCCAAAAAAAAAAAAAGAAGTAAGGCCCCATTCACACGTCCGCAAAAATGTCTGCATCTATTGCAATTGCGGACAAGAAAAGGCATTTTCTATATAGTTCTGGCAATGTGCGGATCCACAAAATGCGGAAAGCACATTGCCGGTGTCCGTGTTTTGCGGATCCGCAAAACACATACGGACGTCTAAATGAGCAGGGGAGGTGATTAGTGACGGGGGGGGGGTGACAGGGGATGATCAGGGGTTAATCGGAGGTTAATCAGGGGTTAATCAGTGATGGGGGGGGGGTTGGATGGGGGGGTCTGTGTGGTGATTGGTGCACTTACATATGTTTTCTTTGGTGGTCCCAAGCAAAAGGGACCACCAGAAGAGCGAGCAGAAGGCATATCAGACGCTGTTAACAAAACAGCGTCTGATATGCGATTTTTTTTAACTTCTACAGCCTGCCAGCGCATGATCAGCGCTGGCAGGCTGTAGATTAACTTCTCCCCGACGCGATCCTGTAAGTGCACTGTGAAGTACCCCTGCGCTGCTAACCTGACAGGGAAATAAATTCAGTAAATCCATCTGTTACATTGTGGGGTGATATATTCCCATTTTTTGCTGTGAAGTACCTCTGCGCTGCACACTTGACAGGGAAATAAATTCAGTAAATCCATCTGTTAGATTGTGGGGTGACATATTCACATTTTTTGCTGTGAAGTACCCCTGCGCTGCATACCTGACAGGGAAATAAATTCAATAAATCCATCTGTTAGATTGTGGGGTGACATATTCTCAGTTTTTTGCTGTGAAATACCGCTGCGCTGCATACCTAACAGGGAAATAAATTCGCCTGATACTTTGTTGGGGGACATAAACCCTTTTTTTCTTTTAAGTACACCTGCATTCTATACCTAACATGGAAATAAATTTAGTAAATCCGTCTGTTACATTGTTGGGTGACATATACCCATTTTTTGCTGTGAAGTACGCCTGCACTGCATACCTGACGGGGAAATAAATATAGTAAACCCATCTGTTAGATGGTTGGGTGACTTATACCCATTTTTTGCTATGAAGTACCCCTGCACTGCATACCTGACAGGGAAATAAATTTAGTAAACCTGTCTGTTAGATTGTTGGGTGACATATACCTATTTTTTTCTGTGAAGTACCCCTGCATTACCTACCTGACAGGAAATAAATATAGTAAACTCATCTGTTAGATTGTTAGGTGACTTATACCTATTTTTTGCTGTGAAGTACCCCTGCACTGCATACCTGACATGGAAAATAAATATAGTAAACCCGTCTGTTAGATTGTTGGGTGAATTATACCCATTTGTTTTGCTGTGAAGTAACCCTGCACTGCATGCCTGACAGGGAAATACATTTAGCAAATTCACCGGTTAGATTGTTGGGTGACATATACCCATTTTTTGCTGTGAAGTACCCTGCACTGCATACCTGACAGGGAAATAAATTTAGTAAATCTGTCTGTTACATTGTTGGGTGAAATATACCCATTTTTCATTTTAAGTACACCTGCACTGCATACCTAACAGGGAAATAAATTTTGTAAATCCGTCTGTTACATTGTTGGGTGATATATACCCATTTTTTATTTTAAGTACACCTGCACTGCATACCCTACAGGGAAATAAATTTAGTAAATAATTCCGCAAATAATGAGGAGAGCGTCAAATAAGGAACAAGGCCCTGGTCATGGTGCTGCTGGGGCTGGTGGAGCTCCTGTTACAGGGAGAGGACGTGGTCGATCAGTGCCAGCTACACGCCCAAATGAAACACCCTCCTCAGGTGCACGTAGACGACAGAACGTTCAGCGCTATTTTGTAGGCCCAAATACTGCTTTACAAATGATGAGGCTAAAACAAGTACAGGCGGTTATATATTGGGTGGCCGAAAACTCCGAGTTGGCACCTGCAGCCAATGGGCATCTATCTTTCACCCCACTCCCTTGCAAATCAGCCAAGAAGTATAAGCCCCAAGTCATGCAGCAGTCTCCTATGCTTTTTGATGACTCTGCTGGCAAGGTTTCCGTGGGCCATCCACATAGCCCTGCCCCAGAAGTAGAAGAGATGCACCGATGCGCAACCACTTATGTTTCCAGATGTGGACATGGGAAGACCACCGCAAAACATCTCTGTTGATGATGAAACACAGGTGCCAACTGCTGCGGCTTTTTGCAGTGTGCAGACTGAAAAGGAGGGCAGGGGTGAAGAGTGGGTGAAGGATGATGTGGAGGATGACGAGGTCCTAGACCCCACATGGAATCAAGGTCGTGCGAGTGACGTGTGCAGTTCAGAGGAAGAGGTGGTGGTGACACAGAGCCACCAGCACAGCAAAAGAGAGCAGGGTGCAAAAGCAGAGCAGCCGTCCCCTAGACAGTATGCCTGCTACTGCCCTCTGAACTCAGGGACTGAGCAGACCAAAGCCAGCTCCAAGGAGTTCCCTGGCGTGGCAGTTCTTCAGACAATGTGCTGACGACAAGACACAAGTGGTTTGTGCGCTGTGCAATCAGAGCCTGAAGCGAGGCATAAATGTTCTAAACCTTAGCACAACCTGCATGACCAGGAATCTAAATGCAAAGCACGAGCTGCAGTGGAGTAAACAACTCAAAAACCAAGAAAGGTCTCAGGCTCCTCCTGCTCCCTCTTCTGCTGTAGTCTAAGGCTCTTCCTTCACCTCTGAAGTGACAGTGGCACCGGCCACCCCGCAAACAGAGAATGTGGCAGCAAAGCCACCATGTCCTTCACCATCACCAAGCATCTCCACAATGTCCCATGTAAGCGTACAGCTGTCTATCTGCCAAACACTGGAGAGAAAGAGGAACTACCCCCTACGCACCCGCGATCTCTGGCCCTGAATGCCAGCAATTCAAAATTCCTGTCCTTTGAAATGCTGTAATTCTGTCTGGTAGAGACAGAGACTTTTAAAAACCTTATGGGGGTGGGTGTCCCACAGTACGTGGTTTCCAGCCGCCACTACTTTTCCAGACAAGCCATCCCTACCCTGCACAACCTAGTGGCGGACAAAATCTGGTGGGCACTGCACAACGCCATCTGTGGCAAGGGCCACATAACCACCGATACGTGAACCAGGATGCATGTGCAGGGATATTATATCTCCCTAACAGCACACTGGGCAAATGCAGTGGTGGCCGCTCCTTCTCTACCACCTCCTCATCTAATCAGCGTAACACCTTCCCCACCAACTTCAGCACAGCCAGGCGGAAAAGACAGCAGGCTGTTTTGAAACTCATCTGTTTGGTGGAAAGTGCAGGAGATGTGGATGAGCCTGTAAAAACAGACCGATGAGTGGTTGTTGCCACTGAGCCTCAAGCCCGGCCTGGTGGTGTGCGATAATGGGCGAAATCTCGTAGCAGCTCTGGGCCTAGCCGGTTTGACGCACATCCCTTGCCTGACTCATGTGCTGAATTTGGTGGGGCAGAAATTCCTGAAAAACTACCCCGATATGCCATAGCTGCTGCAGAAGGAGCAGGCCGTCTGTGCGCGCTTTCGGTGTTCTCACACTGCTGCTGCTCTCCTGTCTGCGCTGCAGCGTAACCTCGGCCTTTCCTGCTCACCACCTCAAATGCGACGTGCCCACAAGGTGGAACTCCACCTTGCACATGCTGGAGAAGGCGATAGTGGAGTTTCAGCTGCAGCACGCACGGGTCAGTCGCTCTGCGGAACAGCACCACTTCACCACCAATGAGGGGGCCTCCATGCAAGACCTGTGTGCCATGACATCATGACTAAGGATACGCACCTATAGTGATCCGAAACTGGTCGATTTCTTGCATTGCTGTACATTGGTTTTTATCTGCATGGGATTCAATAAAGCCTCAAGTTTTCCAGTGAAGCTGGACCGTTTTTCTCTTCATTCTGGGACTTGTTGTGCATCAAGGTTCAGGGCGAGGTCCGGGCTCCTGGTTTCCTGTAGACGAGCGCGACATTCTCTAGTGTTGTTTCAAAATGTGTGCCATGTTACGCTGTTTCGACCACTCCACCAACATGGCCAGTGGCGATGACGCTGTTCTCACCGTTACTATCCCACTTCTATGTCTCCTTGGAAAACGCTCGGGTGATGATGGAATAGGATGTGGCACAGGAGGAAGAGTGATCATTTCCACGGTTATCAGGCCATTCATTCACAAGTGGTTCGGAGGGTGGGTTCCGGCACCAACATAGGCCAGGTACACAATTGTCCAGCCAGGGCACAGTTCTGGAGGATGAGGAGGAGGAACAGTGTTCACAGCAGGGTGGCACCCAAAGCAGCTTATGGACATCACTGGAGCGTGGCTGGGGGATACAGAGGACACAGATGATACACCTCCCACAGAGGACAGCTTGTCGATGTCTCTGGGCAGCCTGGCACACATGAGCGATTACATGCTGCGGTGCCTACGCAATGACCGCCGAGTTTCCCACATTGTAACCAGTGCTGATTACTGGGTGGCCACACTGCTGGATCACCGTTACAAGGACAAGGTGCCGTTCTTAATTTCCTCACTGGAGCGTGATTGGAAGATGCGCGACTACAAGCGTACGCTGGTAGACACGCTGCTGATGGCATTCCCACCTGACAGCGTGGGCTTAGTGGAAGCACAAGGCGAAGGCAGAAGAGGAGGAAGAAGTCGCCAACGCAGCAGGGCACTGCCAGCACCTCAGAAGGCAGGGTTAACATGGCTAAAATTTCTAAAAGCTTTGTCAGCACGCCACAGCAACCAGCACCACCAGCTGATATGGAGCGTCTTAGCAGGAGGCAGTATTTCAGCAACATGGTGGAACAGTATGTGTGCACACACCTACACGTACTGACTGATGGGTCTGCCCCATTTAACTTCTGGGTCCCAAATTGGGCACATGGCCTGAGCTTGCCCTTTACGCCTTGAGGTGCTGGCCTGCTCTGCAGCCAGTGTATTATCTGAAGGTGTGTTTAGCACGGCAGCGGGCGTTATCACAGACAAGCGTAGCCGCCTGTCCACAGCCAATGTGGACAAGCTAACGTTCATTAAAATGAACCAGGCATGGATCCCACAAGACTTGTCCGTACCTTGTGCAGAATAGACAAGTATACCGGCCTTACCGAGCCATTGTAATACCCCAGCACACTTTCTCTGTGTTTTCTTTTTCATATTTCCCAATGTTTTGGTGTCTACCCAAATTTATAAAAAACAAAACAAAAACAAAACAATAGAGATAATAAAATAAAAACAGTGTTGGCTACCTCCTCAAACACCGCTTCCACCTACACCGCCAAGTCCACCGCCTCCTCAACCTTCTACTCCATCTCGACCTCTTCCTCCTAGTTCAAGATTATTATTTTAAATTTTTATGCATTTTATGCTATTTTAAGTCATTTCCTATCCACATTTGTTTGCAGGGTAATTATCCTGCTCTTACTCCCCATTTTGCTGCCTTTTGCAGCCCTCTAGTCCTTTCACGGACATTTTTAGAGCCATTTTAGTGCCCCAAATTTTGGATCCCCATTGACTTAAATGGGGTTCGGGGTCAAGTTCGGGTCCCGAACTCAAACTTGCACGAATCGGCTGACGAGGGAATCAGGAACTTCCAGGTGTCCACTCAACTCTAATTATAATAGCATTATTGCAGTAAATTGCCATTTACAACTTTGCTGTAACTGAATGTTAGTTTGCAGTAATACAATGCCTTCACTCACATGGATATACTAAAGGCATCATTGCAGTAAAATAACAATACAACACATTCACTAAAATGGTATACTAATGCAGTTTTTGCAGTAAAATGTGATTTCTAACACACGTATACTAATGGAATTATTGCAGTAAATTCCCTTAGCAACTTTGTTGTAACTGAACTGTATCTCGCAGAAATACAGTGCATTTACTAACATGGGTATATTAATGGCCTTATTGCAGTAAAATACCTTTGCAACTTTGCTGTAACTGAATGGTATCATGCAGTGATACAAGGAATTCAATAACAAGAAGTAAATGACTTTGCTGCAACTGTGTGCAACAATGTGTTCAATAGCATGGGTATATTAATGGAGTAATTGCAGTAAAATGTATTTGCTGTAACGGAACAAAATCTTGCAGTAACACAATGCGTTGACTAACGCACTGAAAACGTCCAATTACAGACCATAAATTGAGTTTTTGGGGAGAAAAAGTGGGGGCAATTGCTCAACATTTGCAGCAGAATGCAAGCTATTGGGGTGCTGGCAATATGCCTATGAACTGAATAAACTTGAGGTTTTTGTTTTACAAAGAAAAGCTGGTTGGCTGTCCATATACAGAAAAAATCTGTTTGTGGGAGAATAGAACTTCCCAGCAAGCTGTATGAACTATGATAGAACTTGCCAGAAAGCTGTATGAACTATGAAACAACACACAACTTGAAGTAACCAGTCAATCACTCTCTATTCTAAGCTTTCCATGATAAAATCCTAAAATGTACCCAATTATATCTCCCTGTTCACTCACTATAGTTAGCACCTAATACAGCTTCACTGGCTTGTGTCTGTGCTGCAATTGCTTTTGGGCAGACATAACTAAGACATGTTCTCAGGTCACCAATGAAACACAGAGTGGCATTTTATTGCATTCTCACCAGTACGACCTGCCAGAATTCTGCCCCTGATTGGCTAATCAGGGCAAGCTCCTCTCCCTCCAAGGAAAATGGGTTCCCCATCTTCTTCCTTCCTGTCTGGAAGCTGTTTTTGTGTGATTTAGAAAACTTCAGATTCGTTTGGCAGACAAATCTATGTTGGTAACAAATCCAATTAGTTTAGAATCGAATCACTCATCTCTAGAGTTGAGCGATCCCGAACTGTAAAGTTCGGGTTCAGTACTGAATTTGGGAATTTTTGGCACCTGGACCCGAACCCAAAATTTTCGTAATTGTTCGGTTTTGGGTTCGTTGTTCAGCGGATTTTATGGCGCTTATTGAAAAGCTGCTGGGCAGCCAATCAACAAGCGTCTAACTACAGGGTGGGCCATTTATATGGATACACCTTAATAAAATGGGAATGGTTGGTGATATTAACTTCCTGTTTGTGGCACATTAGTATATGTGAGGGGAACTTTTCAAGATGGGTGGTGACCATGGCGGCCATTTTGAAGCCGGCCATTTTGAATCCAACTTTTGTTTTTTCAATAGAAAGATGGTCATGTGACACATCAAACTTATTGGGAATTTCACAAGAAAAACAATGGTGTGCTTGGTTTTAACGTAACTTTATTCTTTCATGAGTTTTTTACAAGTTTCTGACCACTTATAAAATGTGTTCAATGTGCTGCCCATTGTGTTGGATTGTCAATGCAACCCTCTTCTCTCACTCTTCGCACACTGATAGCAACACCGCAGGAGAAATGCTAGCACAGGCTTCCAGTATCCGTAGTTTCAGGTGCTGCACATCTCGTATCTTCACAGCATAGACAATTGCCTTCAGATGACCCCAAAGATAAAAGTCTAAGGGGGTCAGATCGGGAGACCTTGGGGGCCATTCAACTGGCCCACGATGACCAATCGCTTTCCAGGAAACTGTTCATCTAGGAATGCTCGGACCTGACACCCATAATGTGCTGCTTCAGCGCATAAAGAGGGAAACACATCATCATGTAGCAATTTCGCATATCCAGTGGCCTTGAGGTTTCCATTGATGAAAAATGGCCCCACTATCTTTGTACCCCATATACCACACCATACCATCAATTTTTTTGTTCCAACAGTCTTGGAGGGATCTATCCAATGTGGGTTAGTGTCAGACCAATAGCCGTGGTTTTGTTTGTTAACTTCACAATTCACATAAAGTTTGCCTCATCACTGAACAAAATCTTCTGCGTAAACTGAGGGTCCTGTTCCAATTTTTGTTTTGCCCATTCTGCAAATTCAGTGCACCGATCTTGGTCATCCTCGTTGAGATGCTGCAGTAGCTGGAGTTTGTAAGGGTGCCATTTGTGAGTAGCTAATATCCGCCGAAGGGATGTTCGACTAATGCCACTCTCCAGTGACATGCGGCGAGTGCTACGCTGTGGGCTCTTGCTGAATGAAGCTAGGACAGCCACTGATGTTTCTTCATTAGCGACAGATTTCATGCGTCCACATTTTGGCAAATCCAACACTGAACCAGTTTCATGAAACTTAGCAAGCAGTTTGCTATCTGTAGCATGGGAGATGGGTGGTCTCGTAGGGTGTCTTGCATTGAAATCTGCTGCAATGACTCGGTTACTGTGTTCACCAGACATCAACACAATTATCCGCTCCTCACATGTTAACCTCGGCGACATGTGAATGGCTGTAAACAAAGAGAAACTTGTAAATAACTCATGAAAGAATAGAGTTAAAACCAAGCACACCATTGTTTTTCTTGTGAAATTCCCAATAAGTTTGATGTGTCACATGACCCTCTTCCTATCGAAAAAACTAAAGTTGGATTCAAAATGGCCGGCATCAAAATGGCCACCATGGTCAACACCCATCTTGAAAAGTTTCCCCCTCACATATACTAATGTGCCACAAACAGGAAGTTAATATCACCAACCATTCCCATTTTATTAAGGTGTATTCATATAAATGGCCCACCCTGTACTTTTGCCCTTAGAAGCCATCATAGCCATGCCTACTAATGGCATGACTGTGATTGGCTAAGTGCAGCATGTGACCAAGCTGGAGTCATAAGCCTCTATATAAGCTGGAGCCCCGCAAGTCACTCTGCTGCTCTTAGTGTAGGGACAGGTTGCTGCTGGTGCTCTCAGGGAGAGAATTGGAAACAAGCTTAGCTGATAATATCTGATATCAGAATTGTGTTCACTCAGCGATCTACAACCTTTTATATTCTTGTGGGTGCAATGGCAGTGTTTTTTATATGAGGCCAGTGACAAAGACAGTTTTTTTTTCTGAGTGATTGGTGTCGGCAGTAGAGTTGAGCGAACTTGAACTGTATAGTTCGGGTTTGTATTGAATTTTGAAGTGTTCGGGACGCAGACATTTTCAAAAAAGTTCGGGTTCGGGTCCGTTGTTCGGCGATTTCTTCACGCTTTCTGAAGGGCTGCAAAGCAGCCAGTCAGCTACTGTTTTACTTCTTGCCCTAAGAAGCCATCACAGCCATGCCTACTAATGGCATGGCTGTGATTGGCCAAGTGCAGCATGTGACCCAGCCTCTATTTAAGCTGGAGTCACGTAGCGCAGCCCGTCACTCTGCTCTGATTAGTGTAGGGATAGATGCAGCTGTTGTGAGGGCGAGTTGAGTCTAAACAGGCGAGTTGCAACACTGAAAGCCACTGACAATTTGGAAAAGAGTTTGCTGCTAACTGAGCAAGCACTCTATGGTGTAGATGTGGGGGAGGGTGGTAGCGAGGAGGCTGAGGAGAGTGAGGTAGTTAGCTGGGTAACAGTAAGAAAGCGGGGTAGAGGGAAAAGTGCCAGGGAGGCTAGCCCTGATCTGACACACCCCAACAAGTTTGCACGGTTGGCAGATGAGGGGATGACAGTTCAGGGATGGCACTGCTGCAGCCGGACACTTCCTCTCCCAGTCAGGGGAATGTCAGCTCCAGTAAGCAGGGGACCAGGAGAGCAGGGCAGGCCAGACAGGTGCTGGTAGTGGGAGACTCAATTATTAGGGGTACAGATAGGACGATCTGTCACAAAGATCGTGATCGCCGAACAGTGTGCTGTCTTCCTGGCGCTAGAGCTCGACACATCGCCGATTGGGTTGACAGATTACTGGGATGGGCTGGAGAAGATCCAGCGGTCATGGTTCATATCGGAACCAATGACAAAGTTAGAGGAAGGTGGAGAGTCCTTAAAAATGATTTCAGGGTTTTAGGTCACAAGCTTAGGGCAAGGACCTCAAAAGTAGTATTTTCTGAAATACTGCCTGTACCACGAGCCACACAAGAAAGGCAGCGGGAGATTAGGAGGTTAACAAGTGGCTCAAGAACTGGTGTAGGAAGGAGGGGTTCGGGTTCCTGGAGAACTGGGCCGACTTCTCTGTCGGCTACAGGCTCTATCGTAGGGACGGGCTGCACCTCAATAGGGAAGGGGCAGCTGTGTTGGGGAGAAAGATGGCTAGAAGGTTGGAGGAGTGTTTAAACTAGGGACTGGGGGGGAGTGTAATTACATTATAGGGGGGGGAGATAGTGCAGATAGAGACCAGGGGCAAGGTAGTGTGACTGGGGGAGGAATGGAAGGGGGGACTAGAATAGCTCAGAATGAAAGATGTAGGGTAAAAAATACCAGGGGTGTGGAATTCCTATCGCCCGACGCCCGGGACATGCAGTTCCGGGCGCCGGGCAGGTAGTTTGGGCAGGTAGCTTAGCCCTGCGGGCAAGTAGCAGGGCTAGGGTGGCGCCGGATTCTCCTCCTATACACAGCCCGGCAGCACGTCCGGGCTGCTTACCGCAGTGTGAACATCGCTCCTGTGCAGACCGGAAGTCGGGATCAGAGATCGGAGGAGTGCGCCGCGGCACGGAAGTCAGCGGGCAGAAGCGCGAGTCAGGCAGTCAGCAGCTGAACCAGTAGTGGGAGCTCCTGTCTCCTGGCAGCCAGTGTCCTGGAAGATAGCCCAGCAGGTAGTGTGTGTTGTGACTCCCCTGGGTGAGCTGCCGGGTCGGCCGGGGGGGGGGGGGACTGCCCCATTATGGCATATACATTAAAGGGATTCACTGCCCCAGTATGCAATATAGTATATACTATACTGGGGTAGTGAATCCCTTTAATGTACATGACATACTGGGGCAGTGAATCCCTTTAATGTACATGCCATACTGCGGCAGTGAATCCCTTTAATGTATATATTATACATTAAAGGTCTTCACTGCCCCAGTATGGCGTGGCTGCCCCCATACAGTAGAACGTTTCCTTGTGGCCCCCGCCCCCATACAGTAGAACGTCTCCTTGTGGCCCCCGCCCCCATACAGTAGAACATCTCCTTGTGGCCCCCGCCCCCATACAGTAGAACATTTCCTTGTGGCCCCACCCCCATACAGTAGAAAGTCTCCTTGTGGCCCCCGCCCCATACAGTGGAACGTCTCCTTGTGGCCCCCGCCCGCATACAGTAGAATGTCTCCTTGTGGCCCCGCCCCATACAGTAGAACGTCTCCTTGTGGCCCCCGCCCCATACAGTAGAACATCTCCTTGTGGCCCACGCCCCATACAGTAGAAAGTCTCCTTGTGGCCCCCGCCCCATACAGTAGAAGTTCAGGACAAGTAGATTGTCATGAGGGACAAGTAGATTGAGCCCCGCTTTAGTCCTTCGACAAGTAGTTTTTTTAAATTTCCACACCCTGAAATACACATAAACCTGTCAAATGTATGTATACTAATGCCAGAAGCCTGACTAACAAGACTGGTGAACTGGAATTAGTGATGTGTGAGGAGGACTATGACATAGTGGGAATAACTGAGACATGGCTGGATGATAGCTATGACTGAGCAGTTAATATAAAAGGTTACAATCTGTTTAGAAAGGATCGTTAAAACTGGAGAGGTGGAGGGGTCTGCCTCTATGTGAAGTCGTGTCTAAATCCCGTAATTGAAAATACATCTCTGAGGGACATGAACATGTGGAGTCACTGTGGGTAGAAATACATGGAGCAAAAACAATAATAAAAGAGTAATAGGAGTGTATTATAAACCACCTAATATACCAGAGTCCACAGAAAATCTATTACTAAACGAAATAGACGAGGCGGCAAATCATAATGAAGTCGTTATCATGAGGGACTTCAACTACCCAGATATAGACTGGGAAACTGAAAGCTGTACATCCCAAAAAGGAAACAGGTTCTTGGCAATAGCCAAAGACAATTTCCTTTCCCAAATGGTTCAGGACCCCACTAGAGGGACGGCCATACTGGACTTAGTATTAACCAATAGACCTGATAGAACAACAGATGTGCAGGTTGGGGGACACCTGGGAAATAGTGACCATAAAGTTATAACCTTCCAATTATCCTTCAAGCGAGAGTTTCTAAAGGGAGGAACAAAAATACCAAACTTCAAAAAGCAAATTTTAGCCAACTAAGCGAGGCCATAGGCCTAACTAACTGGGACAAAGTCCTCAAAAATAAAAATACTACCATAAAATGGGAGATTTTTAAAAGCATTGTAACATCTAATTGTGAGAGGTACATACCTTATAGGAATAAAAGGCTAAGGAACAATAAGAAACCCATGTGGATAAATGGAGCCGTAAAGAAAGCAATAAATGACAAAAAGAAAGCATATAAATCACTAAAACAGGAGGGGAGTCAGGAAGCACTGATAAACTATAAGGAAAAAAATAGAATATGTAAAAAACTAATAAAATTTGCCAAACTAGAGACCGAGAGATTAATTGCCAAAGAGAGTAAAACTAACCCTAAAATGTTCTTCAATTATATAAATAGTAAAAAATATAAATCTGAAGGAGTCGGCCCTCTACATAGCAATGAGGGGGGTGTTGCAGAGAGCGACGAGGATAAAGCAAAACTATTAAATATATTTTTCTCCACTAAATGCAGAAAGTAAAAGTAAATTCCCCATTAAAAGTGCCCTGTCTGACCCAGTAAGAAGTACAACAGTGACTTAAAAAGATTAAAATAGACAAATCGCCAGGACCAGATGGCATACACCCCCGTATCCTAAGGGAATTAAGTGATGTCATAGCCAGACCTTTATTTCTGATATTTATGGACTCTATACTGACAGGGAATGTTCCACAGGATTGTCGCATAGCAAATGTGGTGCCAATATTCAAAAAGGGTCCAAAAACAGAGCCTGGAAATTATAGGCCGGTAAGTTTAACATCTATTGTTGCTAAACTGTTTGAAGGGTTTCTAAGAGATGCTATTTTGGAGTATCTCAATAAAAATAAGCAAATAACGCCATATCAGCATGGCTTCATGAGGGATCGGTCATGCTAAACGAATTTAATCAGCTTCTATGAGGAGGTAAGTTCTAGACTTGACAGCGGCAAATCAATGGATGTTATATATCTGGACTTCTCCAAAGCATTTGACATCGTACCTCATAAAAGGTTAGTATATAAAATGAGGATGCTCAGACTGGGAGAAAATGTCTGTACGTGGGTAAGTAACTGGCTGAGTGACAGAAAACAGAGGGTGGTTATTAACGGTAGATACTCAGATTGGGTCACTGTAACTAGTGGGGTACCTCAAGGGTCAGTATTGGGCCCTCTTCTCTTTAATATATTTATTAATGATCTTGTAGAAGGCTTGCACAGTAAAATATCTATTTTTGCAGATGACACTAAACTGTGTAAAGTAATTAACACTGAAGAGGACAGTTTTCTGCTACAGAGGGATCTGGATAGATTGGAGGCTTGGGCAGAAAAATGGCAGATGAGGTTTAACACTGACAAATGTAAAGTTATGCACATGGGAAGGAATAATGCAAGTCACCCGTACATATTAAATGGTAAAACACTCGGTAAGGCCTCATGCACACGACCGTTTTTTTTATGCTGTCCGCAAAAAGGGGTTCCGTTGTTCAGTGATCCGTGTCCGTTTTTGCCTTCCGTTGTGTTTCCGTGTGTCTTCCCTTTTTTAGCGGACATGACCCAAAAAGATTTTACCAAAAGACAGGCTGACAATGTTTCCCAAGTGCCTGCCAAGGGATCCGCAAAAACGGACACGGAACGCGGATGACACACGGATGGCCAACCGCATTTTTCACGGACCCATTGACTTGAATGGGTCCGTGAACCGTTTTTCACGGACAAGAATAGGACAGGTTATATTTTTTTGATGGACTGGAATCACGGACCACGGACGCGGAGGACAAACGGTGCATTTACCGAGGTTTCCACGGACCCATTGAAAACCAATGGGTCCGCAGAAAATCACGAAAAATGGAGCAACGGACACGGAATCAAACAACGGTCGTGTGCATGAGGCCTAACACTGACATGGAAAAGGATCTAGGAATTTTAATAAACAGCATATTAAGCTGCAAAAACCAGTGTCAGGCAGCTACTGCCAAGGCCAATAAGATAATGGGTTGCATCAAAAGGGCATAGATGCCTGTGATGAGAACATAGTCCTACCACTTTACAAATCACTAGTCAGACCACACATGGAGTACTGTGTACAGTTCTGAGCTCCTGTGAACAAGGCAGACATAGCAGAGCTGGAGAGGGTTCAGAGGAGGGCATCTAAAGTAATAACTGGAATGAGGGATCTACAGTACCCTGAAAGGTTATCAAAATTTGGGTTATTCACTTTAGAAAAAAGACGACTTAGGGAGATCTAATAACTATGTATAAATATATCAGGGGTCAGTACAGAGATCTGTCCCATTATCTATTTATCCCCAGGACTGTGACTGTGACAAGGGGACATCCTCTGCGTCTGGAGGAAAGAAGGTTTGTACACAAACATAGAAAAGGATTCTTCACGGTAAGAGCAGTGAGACTATGGAACTCTGCCTGAGGAGGTGGTGATGGTGAGTACAATAAAGGAATTCAAGAGGGGACTGGATGTATTCCTGGAGTGTAATAATATTACAGGCTACTAGAGATGGGTTGTTGATCCAGGGAGTTATTCTGATTGCCTGATTGGAGTCGGGAAGGAAT
Source organism: Bufotes viridis (assembly GCA_033119425.1). Lineage (NCBI taxonomy): Eukaryota > Metazoa > Chordata > Amphibia > Anura > Bufonidae > Bufotes > Bufotes viridis. Next base: position 409,825,886 of record CM065590.1, on the reverse strand, counting down.
TTTTTTCCCCTTAAGTTTGGAGATAAGGTAAGAGAGGACGCATCTGTATTTCGTTTAATCGCTTGCTGCCTTGGTGGGAGACATTAAACTTTTTTTTACTGTCAAATGACCTCTCCTCTGTCTGGGTGTCAGGGGCCTACATAAATATTAATTGCCTGTTCAATTGCAGGTTGACCTAAGGCCTGTGTTGCTGTTACGGGACTGCTCTCCTCTTTGCGGGTGCCATGGTCCTCCTGAATTAGTAAATGAGGCCTGTGGCACTGCTGGGTGAAATAAATACTGATTTTTCATGATTGTAACTCTCCTCTTTGTGGGTGCCATGGGTCTGAATCTGTGAATGACGCCTGTGGCATTGCTGGGTGAAATCAATACTGTCTTGGCTTGATTTTAACTCTCCTCTTTGTGGGTCCCGTGGGCCTGAATGTTCGAATAAGGCCTGTGGCCCTGCTGGCAGACATGATTCCTTCTTGGCTGTGATGACAACTTCAACTCCCATGTAAGGTTGCCATTGGCCTGAGTCTATGAGTGAGGCCTGTGACACTGCTGGCAGACATGAATCCTTCTTGGCTGTGATGTGAACTTCAACTCCCATGTATGGTTGCCATGGCCCTGAGTCTGTGAATGAGAGCCTGTGGCACTGCAGGCAGACTTGAATCCTTTTGGCTGTGATGAGAACTTCAACTCCCATAGCATTCCCACCTGACGCCACCCCAACCTCCTATTCCACCTCCTTCTCCAAGTTGCCAATTGATATTGGTTCATTCTTATTTATTTTATTTTAAGTCATTTCCCTATCCACATTTGTTTTCAGGGGATTTACCTACATTTTGCATTTTGGGCTATTTTACAGCCTTTTTAGTGCCCAAAGTTTGGGTCCCCATTGACTTCAATGGGGTTCGGGGTCAAGTTCGGGTCGAGTTCGGATCCCGAACCCAAACATTTTTGTGAAGCTCGGCCGAACTTCTCGAACTCGAACCTGAACATCCAGGTGTTCGCTCAACTCTAGTCAGCAGCCATTTTGTGCGAGAGACGTGCACTTGCAGCTGCATGTGCCAGAGACTGTAATTGAATCCAGTTTTTTACTTCATTTGGCAAAATTTACTCATTTTTAAGTGCACCTGCACTGCATATCTGGCTGGGGAAGGCAGAAATAATACTGTTACTCCATTTGTGATTTTAGGGACCTATGGCTTGACAATTTTGTTCTGAAAGTACCCCTGTGCTGCATATCTTTGTCATTAATTTGCAAATCTGATAATGAAAAATATACTGTAAATCCATCTGTTTCATTGGGGTTGAAAACATTTTCTTTTTTCTCCTATAAAGTACCTTATTGCCTTGTACTGCAAATCAAAAAAATCTGTAAATTGCACTGAGACATTGTGGGTGGAAAAAACACTTATTTTTGGCACAAAGTAAATTTGTGGCCTGCTCGGTAATAGTGCTAGTGAAAGAATTTCATTTGCATCCGTCAGTTTCACTGGGGTTGAAGAAAGCATATATTTTATTGAAATAAATTCTGTCCTCTTCCTGCACAGGCAATCTAAAAGTGAAAGATAATCTGTTAAATCACTGGGGTTGAAAAAATCCTCTTTTTCCTATAAAGTACCTTTTGCCTTGTACTGCAAATCAAATAAAATCAGTAAATTACACTAGGACATTGTGTTTGAAAAAACCTTAATTTTGGCCCATAAAGGACCCATACGGAATGCGTTGGTGTTCCTGCTGCACTTGCCAAAAATTATTCAGTAAATTAGGTGGCGTACTACCGATTGTTGGGGGATCTGTGCCCTTATATCTTTCAAAGTAACTTGTGACCTTAACCAATCTTTTATCTTTAACACGCTGCCAGGGCCTATTGGGCAGTCCACACAGTGTAATAAATTTGTTTCTCATTTTGTGGTGTGACCTAGAAATATCTTTTATCTTTATCACACTGCTAGGGCATATTAGGCAGGGCAAAAGTGTAATAAATTCATCTGTCACATAGAGGTGTGACCAAAACCAATCTTTTCTGTTTATGACACAGGCACGGCATACAGTTCACAAGTTTTATTAAATCTGTCTGTTACTTCGTTAGGTTACTGAAAAGAATGAGGAGAGCATCAAATAAGGGACGTGGCCATGGTCGTGTTGCTGCTGGTGTTGGTGGGTTTCCTGTTGCAGGGAGAGGACATGGTGGATCTTTGCCAGCTACACACCCAAATGAAGCTTCCACTACTTTTCCAGAAGAGCCGTCCCTTACGTGCACAAGCAAGTGACGGACAAAATAAGGTGTGCACTGCGCAATGCCATTTGTGGCAAGGTCTACATAACTGCCGATATGTGGACTAGTAAGCACGGCCAGGGCTGTTATATCTCCCCAACAGCACACTGGGTAAATGCAGTAGCGGCTGGGCCTGAGGCGGATAGCTGTTTGCCACGTCCTTTCGCCCCGAGGATTACAGGGCATTTCTTTTTGCCTCCTATTGCCTCCTACTCCTCTTCCTCCTCTACCATCTCCCCATCCTCTCAGCGTAACACCTTCACCACCAACTTCAGCACAGCCAGGGGAAACAACATCAGGCAGTTTTTAAACTCATCTGTTTGGGGACAAACCCAACACCGCACAGGTGCTTTAGACGGGCCTGGAACAACAGACCAATGAGTGGTTGGTGCCACTGAGCCTTAAGCCCGGCCTGGTGGTGTGCGATAATGGACGAATTCTCGTAGCAGCTCTGGGCCTAACCGGTTTGACGTACATCCCTTGTCTGGGGTATGTGCTGAATTTGGTGATGCAGAGATTCCTGAAAAACTACCCCGATATGTGCAGGCTGTCTGTGCGCGCTTCGGCGTTCTCACCCTGCTGCTGCTTGCCTGTGTGCGCTGCAGCATAACTTTGGCCTTCCCGCTCATCACCTCATATGCGACGTGCCCACAAGGTGGAACTCCACCTTGCACATGCTGAAGAGACTGTGCGAGCAGCAGCAGGCGATAGTGGAGCTTCAGCTGCAGCACGCACAGGTCAGTCGCTCTGCGGAACAGCAACACTTCACCGCCACTGAGTGGGCCTCCATGTGAGATCTGTGTGCCTTGTTTCGACTTCTCCACCAACATGGCCAGTGCGAATGACGCCGTTCTTAGCGTTACTATCACACTCATATGTCTCCTTGAAAAAAATGCTTCGGGCAATGATGGAGGAATATGCATCACAGCAGGAAGGGGAGGAGGAAGAGGGATCATTTGCACGGTTTTCAGGCCAGTCATTTACAGGTGGCTTGGAGGGTGGGTTCCTGCACCAACATAGGCCAAGTACACAATTGTCCAGCCAGGGCACAGTTCTGGAGGATGAGGAGGAGGAGGAACCATGTTCACAGCAGGGTGGTACCCAAAGCAGCTCATGGGCATCACTTGTGCATGGCTGGGGTGATACAGAGGACACAGACGATACACTCCCCACAGAAGACAGCTTGTCCTTGCCTCTGGGCAGCCTGGCACACATAAGAGACTACATGCTGTAGTGCCCGTGCAATGACTGCCGAGTTGCTCACATTCTAACTTCTGCTGATTACTGGGTGGCCACCCTGCTGGATCCCTGTTACAAGGACAACGTGCCGTCCTTAATTCCCTCACTGCGTGAGTACAAGCAGAGGAGGAGGAAGAGGCCGCCAATGCAGCCAGGGCACTGCCAGCACCTCAGAAGGCAGGGTTAGCATGGCCGAAATGTGGAAAAGTTTTGTCACCACGTCACAACAACCAGCACCACCGGCTGATATGGAACATCTTAGCAGGAGGCAGCATTTCAGCTATTTTTGGGTATCCAAATTGGGCACATGGCCTGAGCTTGCCCTTTATGCCTTGGAGGTGCTGGCCTGTCCTGCAGCCAGTGTATTGTCTGAACGTGTGTTTAGCATGGCAGGGAGTGTTATCACAGACAAGCGCAGCCGCCTGTCTACCGCCAATGAGGACAAGCTCACGTTCATTAAAATAAACCAGGCATGGATCCCACAAGTCGTGTCTGTACCTTGTGCAGAAAAAAAAAGTATACTGACTTCACACAGCCATTGTTATGCTACAGCGCACTATCTCTTTGTGTAATTTTATATATTCCAGAATGTTTTGTGGTGTACCCAAATGAAATAATAATTAAAAATAATTTTTTGTCTGCCTCCACCTCCTCTACTGCAGCTTCCACCTACACTGCCAAATCTAGCTACAATGCCACGTTCACCGCCTCCTCACCCTCCTAGTCTATATGGACCTCCTGCTTTTAGTTCAGGATTAAAATTAGTAATTTTTATTTATTTTATTTTATTTTACATCATTTCCCTATCCACGTTTATATGCAGGGCACTTACCCACATTTTGCCGCCCTTTCCTGGACTTTTTAGAGCCATTTTGGTGCCCCAAAGTTCAGGTCTCCATTGACTTCAATGGGGTTCGGGTTCGGGGTTAATTTCAGGTCAAGTTCGGATCTCGAACACAAACTTTTTATGAAGTTCGGCCGAATTGAACTTCCAGGTGTTCGCTCAACTCTACCCATCTCTAATTTCGAGCCTTCATAAAGTTACTGAAGATGTCTATACAGCTTAAAGCTTTACAGAATAAAACATTGACATAACTAGTGTATCATTGTTCTGAACAATAATAGACTGATCTTTGGGTGATAAGAAAAGTACAAATGACAATTAAATAGTAAAAGTCATTTTCTATTCCCTGATTCAGTCTTTCCACTTTGATGGTCTACAGATAAGAACATGGTCTGCCCCGATTAATACAAGTATCATTTAATTTAATTGGTGAAGACAAGTACAAATTTATGCTAAATACATTTTTGTTCTGTCACTTTTAACAACTGTTTCCACAGAAGTAAATGTATCAAAAATGTCAACTGTTCATGCTGGTTAAAAAAGACAAGAAGGAAAGGAATTCAAAGATCTGGAGAGATGTAAAAATACTGTACATTTCTCAATATCTACTCTCTGTCTGTTTATCTATTTATCATAACTAGAGATGAGCGCATCGAAGTTGACGAAGTGGAAATTGATCAGAATTTCAGGAAAAATTTGATTCGCATGGAATCCGAATTTCCTCACGCTCGTGGTAACGAATCACATTTTTTTCCTAAAATGGCTGCAGCACATGTGAGGACATGGAGCAAGGAACTCTGGGAAGGCAGGATCATCCATAATGCCATGCATGCAGCCAATCAGCAGCCAGACAGCCCTGTGATGTTATAGCCCTATGAATAGCCTCAGCCATCTTGGATTCTGCCATTTTCCAGTGTACTTAGTGCAGGGAGAGACGTCAACAGGCGCTAAGGACAGTGCTAGAAAAAACTTGATGGTGCTAAAAACGATTTACAAGTGCAGGGAAAGATTATTCAAGGTGTAGGGAAAGGATAGAGAGGAATCATTTTACATAATTTATGTAGAACAGGGTTCAGTAGGGCGGTTAAAGCCTGGGTAATAGGAACAATCCTATTACACCTTGCTGCACTGACTGGGGATCTAAAATGCCATTATACAGCTCTGTAATTCCAGCAAACTGTTCTTATTAGGGTGCAAGTGCTGTTTGAAACAGGCATTAACAGGGTTTATTACAAGGGTATATTTTGATGTCTTATTTGCCCTTGTGAGGTGCAGTTATATGTTCTAAAGCATTTTTTAGCTTGTATTAGTGGGAAAAAAGGACTTATTAGACGTTGTGTGGTGCAGTACTAAAATACAGCCCTTTTTGTAGTGTATTAGTGGCAAAAGAAAAATATATTTGCCGCTCAGCGGTGCAGTTATTTGTTCTAAAGCCTTTTGTGGCATGTATTAGTGGAAAAAGAAAAATATGTTTGCCACTTTTATAAATTTGAAAAAAAAAAATATATATATATAGATGTCACCTTGCCACTCTGTGGTCTTCTGATGCCTCTGTCACCTCCAGACTGTCACCTTGCCACTCTATGGTCTCCTTATGCTGCTGCCACCTCCACACTATGTCACCTTGCCACTCTGTGGCCTAGTGATGCCACTGACACCTCCACTCTATGTCACCTTGTCACTCTGTGGTCTCCTTATGCTGCTGCGACCCCCACACTATGTCACCTTGCCACTCTGTGTCCTCCTAATGCTTCTACCATTTCCACACTATGTCACCTTGCCACTCTGTGGCCTCCTGATGCTGCTGCCACCTCCAGACTGTCAACTTTCCACTTTGTGGCCTCCTGATGCTGCTGCCATCTCCAGACTGTCAACTTGCCACTCTGTGGCCTCCTGATGCTGCTGCCACCTCCATAATATGTCACCTTGTCACTCTGTGGCCTTCTCCTGATGCCGCTGCCACCTCCAGACTATGTCATTGGGCGACTCTGTGGTCTCTTCATGCTGCTTCAACCTCAAAACTATGTCATAGGGCCACTCTGTGGACTTCTCATGCTGTTACCACCCTCCCCACTTCATGACTGAGCCACTATTTTGCCTGTCGGCCTGGCTGACATCATTATTTATTTGACTGTACTTTTGATCTGTCAAAAGAAAGGAAAAATGAGACGCACAACGGATCCTGTTTGTGTAGCAGCTGTAAGGCCTGTATGGTCCCAACAGCATTGGCTTGTGACTTAGGTAGCCAAAAGCAGGAGTGGGTACAAAACACAGAAGACATGCAAATATTCCATTCACGTGTCATCTCTGTTTTGGATCCACTCCTGTTTTTTTGGCATTAGCAATACTGATGGATTACTGACCAAATGCTGACCGAGTGACTGCAGATGCTCAATAGACAGTAACCGCTTTTTGGAGGTTATTGTTCTGACGGATCAGAGGAAGGGCAAAATAATCAGTGACATCAACACAAACTTACGGCTGACACCCTCTCCACTCTGTCGGGGGCTCTACTTGTATAAGCCTTTAATAGAACAGGTTCTGTAGACATCAATGTGGAATCAGCTGACAAAGGTATAAAAGGAGTGCGCTTCTTCTTGGCGCTAACATCGACCTGTAGGGCTCAGAGTTCACACTTGAGTTATTTGGTCAGTTTTGGCCCGTGACTGCCCAAAAGAGTGGTGTGCAGTGATTCTAAGAGTGACTGCATGTAATTTTGACTCACAGTATTATTTCACTACCAAAGCAGATTCCCTATGAGTGTTACTACAAGGCACAGTGTTCTACACCACTATAAAGACTCTCTGCAGCCAGGAAATAGCCGTTTTTAACAAAATTTGCTGCTAATAAATTCGGATCGAACCAAATTTTTCCCCAAAATTTGGCGAACCATCTCTAATCATAACCCTATATCATAGCTATCATATATCTCAGTTAAAGTTTTTTTTTTACTTTTTGTACTGATAATCTATCCGCAGGATATTAGTTTCTGATCCTGACACCCAGGAACCCCACTGATCAGCTATTTGAGGAGGCTGCGGTGCTCCTCACAGCTTACCAAGCTCAGTGCCATATACTGTATAAAAGCTGTGCTTGATTTTACAGCTCGGCACGGATCACTTGAATGGGACTAAGCTGGGCCTAGGCCATGTGACTGAAAACCCTCTATCTATCTATCTATCTATCTATCTACATTTCTATAATCTGTTTTATTATCCATTATACCTAGACACAAACTGACATTTATTTTGAAACACTTTCATGTTGAAAAAGCAGCTTTGATATCTACATGAAATGAATATTATGTGTGCAGTAACTTCTCATGTAAATATACCTGCTAAATAAGTCTCAGCAGTGCAGCATAGTATCTTTATACATATTTATACCTTCCGTTCATGAACTTGAATATAAAAAAATCCCGCAAGTGTATTGTTAGACTAGTCCAATGCCATGCTCAATCTTTTGAATAAATATAAGCAGGTGCTGAAATATCAATTGTGCTATTCTAGCCTTTTGGAATTCTTGCAATTCTTTATTGTTTCCCAATGAAATTATTGTCATGATGACCTTGACGTTCCATAACCAATAGCCTCTGCAACCCATACCATGACCATATTATTCCCACCAATTCTCCAATATAATGTAACCATGGTAATCCTTTCACTTGCAAGAAGAAAGATTTGCATATTGTAAGGAACCAGGAGGTAGTCCCACTGGGTCATTATTGGATTTGGCTTAAGGCTAGATAGGAATACAAAATCTAAGGGATTATCTGTTCTTCAGCCTTACCCCTCATTGATTTATGGACTTCCCCAAAGAAATCCTGAGGTTAGAGAAAGTTGCTGTACTCACACCTTTTGATCGCTTTGGCTCCAGATAGTAAAAGGCTGAAAATAGACATCTGTCCATCTAGTTCAGCCTATTATCCTGCAAGTTGATCAAGAGGAAGGCAAAAAAAAAAAAACATGTGAGGTAAAAGGCAATTTTCCCCATTTTAGCATAAAAAATTCCTTCCTGACTCCAATTAGGCAAATCCGAACAACTCCCTGGATCAACAATTCATCTCTTGTAACTATAACCTGTAATATAATTACACTCCAGAAATACATCCAGGCCCCTCTTGAACTCTTTTAGTGAACTCACCATCACCACCTCCTCAGGTAGCGAGTTCCATAGTCTCACTGCTCTTACCGTAAAGAATCCTCTTCTATGTTTATGTACAAACCATTCTTTCCTCCAGATGCAGAGGATGTCCCCTCGTCACAGTCACAGTCCTGGGGATAAATAGATGATGTCAGAGATCTCTGTACTGACCCCTGATATATTTATACATGGTTATTATATATCCCCTCAGTCGTCTTTTTTTCTAAAGTGAGTAACCCTAATTTTGATAAACTTTCAGGGTACTGTAGTCCACCCATTCTAGTTATTACTTTAGTTGTCCTCTCCAGCTCTGCTATGTCTGCCTTGTTCACAGGAGCCCAGAAATGTACACAGCTGATCACACGATCAGCTGTGTTTCTGTCCAGCAGGATGGGGGCCGCAAACCTTGGCTCTGGGGGCCCGAGGGACACAGGTTGTGCACACCTGCCCTATAGGTACACCCATGCCTTCACTCCATGTTACTAAGTTTTATTATAGGATCCTCCAATAAATTATTGTCCCTTATACAAATATATTTGATTAGAAGTCACCCTCCAGTTCAAGAAAAAATCAGTATTAACTAGGGAACAAAAAGTACACTTGCCTGGTTCCCTCCTTTACATCTTTTCAGCTGCAGGTGCATGGATTCCCTGACTTCTCTTTTGATGTCCGAGGTGGCCGCACTCCTTTTCAGACTACCTCATGCATATTTGGTGATCCAAGATACTTCCTGCTTGTCCAGTCTATTGGATTGGCCAGCACTGCTCACATAAGGGCAATCTGAGGGCAACAGGAGGTGCCTTGGGATTCCAAATTGTCAGTGTGCATTGGGTGGTCTGGTAAGAGGTAAGGCCATCTTGGATGTCGGAATAGTGGCTCGGGAGTTGGTAGGCAGCTAAGGAGATGAAAGGGAGAGCACCAGGTAACCACCAGCGTGTGTATTTTGAAGTCTGCAAAATATGGATGAAGTCTGTGTGATATCCATGTTGCATCTGTTTTTTTGCGGACCCATTGCGGGTCAATAAATTGCATTTGTGGCCAAGTATAGAGCACATTTTGTCTTTTGCAGAGTGGACATGTGGATGTGGAAAGCACACTGATTATCCGTGTGCTTTCCTCATCCATATGTTTGTTCTTCAGAAAAGGATAGAACATGTCCTATGTTATGTGGAATGACTTGAAATCTTTTTGACTTTCAAAAAAAAAAATAATAATATCCCATTTGGTGGGTGTATTTTTATTTCTGAGGACTTTGTCCCAGTTAGTGAGGCCTATGGCTTCTCTTAGTTGGCTAAAATTTGCTTTTTGAAGTTTGGTATTTTTGTTGCTCCCTGAAGAAACATTCTTTTGAATGATAATTGGAAGGTTATTACTTTATGATCACTATTTCCCTGGTGTCCCCCAACCTGCACATCTGTTCTGTCAGGTCTATCGCTAATACTAAGTCCAGTATGGCCGTCCCTCTAGTCGGGTCCTGAACTAGTTGGGAAAGGTAATTTTCTTTAGTACTTGCCAAGAACCTGTTTCCTTTATGAGATGTACAGCTTTCAGTTTCCCAGTCTATATCTGGGTAGTTGAAGTCCCCACAATAACGACCTCATTATGATTTGCCGCCTTGTGTATCTCGTTCAGTGGCAGATTTTCTGTGGACTCTGATATATTAGGTGGTTTATAATAAACTCCTATTAGCATTTTTATATTGTTTTTGCCTCCATGTATTTCTACCAACAGTGACTCCACATGTTCATGCCTCTCACTTACTGTATATCTTCTTGAATCTTCTTGGACTGTGGGCTTTAGACTGGACTTTACATAAAGGCAGACCCCTCACCCTCTTCGGTTTTGGCGATCCTTTGTAAACAGACTGTAACCCTGTACATTAACTGTCTAGTCATAACTATCATCCAGCCATGTCTCAGTTATTACCACTAGGTCATAGTCCTCCTCACACATCACTAATTCCAGTTCCCCAGTTTGATTAGTCAGGCTTCTAGCATTAGGCTACATACATTGCACCTGCCTTCTCCTCGGCTCCCCACTCTCACCAATAGCCAGAAACCCGTCCTGCTCCAGACTCCTGCTACAGTACAGGGGCAGAAGCTGTCAACCTTCCCTGTGAGGCGCTCCAGGAAGAAACACTGATCGCACGATCAGAAACAGGCCGAACTGGATGGACAAATGTCTTTTTCGGTCTTATATACTATGTTACTATGTTAATATGTTACATTTAGGAGGTTTATGTATATTTTTTACCCTACACCTTTCCTTCTGAACTGTTCTAGTACCTCCTTCCATTCCTCCCCAGTCCCACTACCTTGTCCCTGGTCTCTATCTGCACTATCTTCCCATCCTATAATATAATTATACCCCCTCACGCACACACACACACACACACTTCCTAGTTTAAACACTCCTCCAACCTTCTAGCCATTTTCTCTCCAAACACAGCTGCCCCTTCCCCATTGAGATGCAGCCCATCCCTACGATAGAGCCTGTAGCCGATCTCACACTGCCTTTCTTGTGTGGCTTGTGGTAAAGGCTGCATTTCGGAAAATACTACCTTTGAGGTCCTTGTCCTAAGCTTTTGACCTAAATCCCTAAAATCCTTTTTAAGGGCGCTCCACCTACCTCTAACTTTGTCCTTGGTTACAATATAAACCATGTCTGCTGGATCTTCTCCAGCCCCTCCCAGTAATCTGTCACCCCGATACGCAATGTGTCGAACTCGAGTGCCAAGAAGACAACACACCGTTTATTGATCCCGGTCTTTGTGGCAGATCGCCCATCTGAACCCCAAATAATTGAGTCTCCCAATACCAACACCTGTCTGGCCTGCCCTGCTCTCCTAGTTCCCTGCTTACTGGAGCCGACATTCCCCTGACTGGCAGAGGAAGTGTCCTGCTGCAGCAGTGCTCTCCTTGAACTGACATCCCCTCATCTGCCAACCTTGCAAACTTGTTGGGGTGTGTCAGAACAGGGCTAGCCTCCCTGGCACTCTTCCCTCTACCCCGCTTTCTAACTGTTATCCAGCTAGCTTCCTCACTTTCAGCCTCCTCGCTACCACCTTCCCCCACATCTACCCCATAGAGTGCTTGCTTAGTGAGAAGCAAACTCTTTTCCAAATTGTCAACGCCTTTCAGTGTTGAAACTCGCCCGGTTAGATACTGGATGTGCGATTCCAAACAGGCAATTTGGTCACATTTTGAACAAAGATATGCACCCTCAAACGGCTGTTCCAGGACTGCATACATTAGACAAGATGTGCACTGGACTGTGTTGTCAATAATGTAACACATACTAAATGGAGATTACGCAGGAAAAGAGAAAAATACAATATAATGCAGTGATAAGAAACTGATTTATTGCAGTCCCCACTAAATTCCCTAAATCTGAAGTCTCTTAATCTAAAGTCACACACTTAATACTGCGCGAACACTCACAAACTCACGTTATTTGCCTGCTTGTATAAATGAAGCTTTCAAAACATCCTGCATTTTTACCTCTGGATTCAAATATATTTTTCTTTTCCACTAATACACTCCACCAAAGGCTTTTCAACATATAACTTGCACTCCTATACGGAAAATATATTTTTCATTTTCCACTAATATACGCCTACAAAAAGCTTTAACATATAACATATAACTGCACCGCTGATCGGCAAATATATTTTTTCTTTTTCCACTAATACAAAAAGGGCTGTAATTTCCGCACTTCACCACACAATGGCTAATCAGCCCTTTATCCCTCTAATACAAGCCAAAGAATGCTTTAGAACATATAACTGCACCGCACAAGGGAAAACAAGACTTAGAAATATTTCCTGTAATAAGCCCTGCAAATGCCTGTTTCAAACAGCACTTACACCCTAATAAGAATAGCTTGCTGGAATTACAGAGCTGTATAATGGCAATTTGGATCCCCAGTCATTGCAGCAAGGTGTAATAGGATTGTTCCTATTACCAAGGCTGAAACCTCCCTACTGAGCCCTGTTCAGCAAAAATGTTGCGGAATGATTCCTCCCTATCCTATCCCTACACCTTAAATAATCTTTACCTGCACTTGTAAATCGTTTTTTTAGCACAATGAAGTTTTTTCTAACACTGTCCCTAGCGCCTGCTGACGTCTCTCCCTGCACTAAGTACACTGGTAAATGACAGAATCTAAGATGGCTGACGCTATGCATAGGGCTGTGACATCACAGGGCTGTCTGGCTGCTGATTGGCTGCATGCATGGCATTTTGGGTGATCCCACCTTCCCAGAATTCCTTGCTTCATGCAGGGCCATCTTTAATATTGATTGGACCCTGGGTAAGAATTTAGTTGGGCCCCTGGATCCTGCCTTCCCACACCCTAACATGCAATCACGCCCTCGACCACAACACACACACACAACCTCATCAATACAATGCACAGGGATGTGCAGTGTGTGAGTATATCATAGCCAACCCACTGCTTTCCCATAGGGAAGCATTGGGAGGCTATTGTGCATACATGGCTTCATAGAGATACTTTGAATCAATGCATTTCTATGAGGAGTTTTTATCGTTAATGCCAGTGCTGCATGTTGTGCAACACTGGACTAGGAAGCACCTCTAGTGGCCGTCTGATGAGTGGCCACTAAAGGTATTCCTTGGCAGTAATGTAAATACTGCCTTTTTTTCTGAAAAGGCAGTGTTTACATTAAAAGCTTGCAGAGACATGCTATAGACACCAGAACTACTACGTTTAGCTGTTGTGGTTCTGGTGACTATAGTGTCCCTTAATATAGAGAAAAAATCAGCACAAAAGTATCAAATAAAATGGCTGTATCATTATTCTAAAAATTAAAAAGCACAACTTCTGACACAAATAAATAGTATTTTGCAGGTAACTTTTTATTTTTTACAATGTGCAGATAGTACTGTAAAACGAACCACTCCATCCACTCCCCCTTCTCCAACCACCCAGCACCCCTACTCGCATAAAACAAGTAATATATATTATATATATATATATATATATATATATATATATACCAGGGAAAAAGGCAGCACTCCAAAATTGTAAAAGCAAACAAACCGAGTTTATTCACCCATGTGGAGCAGTGCGACGTTTGGCTCAGACTGAGCCTTTCTCAAGCTTGAGAAAGGCTCAGTCTGAGCCGAAACGTCGCACTGCCCACATGGGTGAATAAAACTCGGTTTGTTTGCTTTTTACAATTTTGGAGTGCTGCCTTTTTTTCCCTGGTATACTTATTTTGAGACTGGCTGGTCTCTGTGAGGCGTGCACCCGCCTTTTTGAACCTGATACGGTGCTGCCACTATTTTCCCCATATATATATATATATATATATATATATATATATATCTTACAGTGAAGTACTGTAAATACTTACAGTTCTGAAGACTCCAGCAGGCTCAGGATCAGTGCTCTGGTTAGCTGGGCTCAGGGCTGGAAGTGGGCACCGCTCTGCAGTCCGGGAAGGAGACCGGTGCTCTGCTCACCCTAGCGTTGCAGTGCCTCCGTGTGACATCACATACGCAAAGGGCAGGGTAGGTCAGGAGGAGCAAGAAAGTAAGTCCTTCACTATGCGAGCCATGCTGCTTGCATAGTGAAGAATAGGATTGGGACACGGAGCCGGCGGAATGGAGGCAAGATATTTCTTGATGCTGTAATTGAATTTGTGGGCAGTGGCGTAGCGTGGATTGCCAGCACCCGGGGCAAGCAAAGTATTACACCCCCTCAACCTTGGAGACTACTCAAACAAATCAATAGCTGATCTCAGGGAGACCAGCTACAGAAAACGCTGCGGAGCCTCAATTAGGAGTCTCAACACAGCAATCAAAAGAGCAAAGCTTCCTGGGAAACAGGGAGAGATCAGCTATTGAGGGAGAGATCAGCTTGCTGAGATCAGCTATTGTTTTGTTTGAATAGTCTCCAAGGCATTGCTCCTGGTTAGCCAGAATCCTACTCCACACTGATGAGGGGCAACACCCGAAACAGCTGTCTGTGGACGGATAACCGGCTTAGGTTTTCCCCGTCACATCCTTAAAGCTTGTAAAAAGCGGGATCTTGACATAGGGGCCACTTAATATTGTGGATTTGGTGATCTCTGGAATGGAGACACCCTTTGCTTGTTTTTTCTTCCTTTGAGGGATATCTGGCTTTCATTGTGTTGTAGACCCAATACTGAGGCTCCACATTTATTTTGCATATTACTGTTTCCCAGGGAGCTTTGCACTTTGGATTTCTGTGTTGAGACTCTTAAATGTGTCTCCACAGTGTTTTCTGTAGCTGGTCTCCCTGAGATCAGCTATTGTTTTGTTTGAGTAGTCTCCAAGGCATTGCTCCGGTTAGCCAGAATCTTACTCCACATCTGGCTTTCATTGTGTTGTAGACCTAATACTGGGGCTCCACATTTACTTAGCATATTCCTGTTTCCCAGGGAGCTTTGCACTTTGGATTGCTGTGTTGAGACTCTTAAATGAGGCTCCGTGGTGTTTTTTGTAGCTGGTCTTCCTGAGATCAGCTATTGTTTTGTTTGAGTAGTCTCCAAGGCATTGCTCCCGGTTAGCCAGAATCCTACTCCACACTGATGAGGGGCAACACCCTGAAACAGCTGTCTGTGGATGGATAGCCGGCTTAGGTTTTCCCATCTCATCCTTAAAGTTTATAAAAAGCAGAATCTTGACATAGAGGCCACTTATTATGGTGGATTTGTTAATCTCTGTAATGGAGACACCCCTTTGCTCGTTTTTCCTTCCTTTGAGGGATATCTGGCTTTCATTGTGTTGTAGACCCAATACTGGGGCTCCACATTTATTTTGCATATATTGTAGACAGTGGCGCTATCAGGGCAGTATTGATGATACTGCCCTCAGGTGCCAATCAGAAGCTCCAACTCGATGGACAGGGGCCTGGAGGCTAGCAACTGCTGCTGCACTGGTGGTGAGGCCTGGCACAGTCACTGTACTTCATTAAGCCGGTTCCTGGTCAGAGCAGCTATCTGCAATTAGTTTAGCAAAGCAGTACCACTGCTAGGGGAGGAACTGAATAGACTTTACATTCTTTACATGAGATTGCTGCTTTGCCCGGGCCCAATGTAATGGGCGCAGATAGCCTATAACAGTGCATCACCCGCAGATCCCTTCATGTTAGAGGATCATCCGCAGATCCCCCATAACAGAGTTTCATCCACGGATTGCCCATAATAGTGTGTCATCCACAGTTCCTCCCGTAACAGAGTGTCATCCACAGATCCCCCATAACAGTGTAATCCGCAGATCCCCCATAACCGAATGTCATCCTCAGATCCCCACAGATCCATGTTTGTTTTTAGTTTTTGGCAGTCAAAAGAAAATGCTGGGGCTCACATTATTAATAATGGGGCCAATTTTGGGAACATTATTAATTCTGCAGGCCACTATCGGGAACAATATTAATGCTGGGGCCACTATAATGGACATTATTAATGCCAAGAGCCACTATTGGGGACATTATTAATGCTGGGGGCCACTAAAGGGGAGATTACTACTGCTGGGGCCAGCATTGAGAACATTATTAATGCTGGGGGCCACTATGGGGGACATTACTGCTGCTGGGGGCCACTATGGGGAACATTTTTAAGGCTGGGAGCCACTGTGGGGAACATTATTACTGCTGGGGGCCACTATTGGGAACATTATTAATGCTGGGGGCCACTATGGGGGCATTATTACTGCTGAGGCCAATAGCTCGTGGAGCACTCACTCTCCAAAATTGAAGAAAGGACTCAAGTGAAGACTTGAGATTCCAGACAGCAGGGTGAACTGCAACTTCTCTTTACAAACACTTTTGTGAGGTGAGGGATTATGGCTATAGACGCCCTCACCACCAGACAACCACTAGACAGGCAACATATACGTGCAGAACAACAGTCATCCAACCTGCCATCATACCTCCTCAGCTGATGTCGGAGATGAAATGCACTAAGGCCTGCTGCTTCTGTATGTATTTTAAATTCCTAAGTTGCACTTAGTCAAATGGACTTTGTTACCTTCAACTCTGGCCTCATGACCAGGAGTGATGGTCTAAAGTAGGACACTGTGACACTACAACACTACATCAGGGCTACTACTACTCAAATTCTCTACAGCGGCTCTCATGGGAGCTCTGTAAACAGATATAAATAATCTTAGAATATGGAAAGGTATTAAAGAGTACTTGTCTGACATCTTATCTTATAACTCCAGGATGTACCATTCTTCTATATTTCTTTATAGTATTGTATGAATAAATTGCTAACTGGGTGTTGCCATTCATTTTGTCGGAGGGTGTGTCCTCACACAGCCTGATAATGATTGGAAAGCGTGAGATGGATCATGAAGGGACAGACGCTGAGATTGTATTACCCAGTTGTCAATGAATTTGTAAATTTCTAGGAGGTATAACAGAGGAACATCACACTATAGCACGCTAGGAAAAGATAATCCAGAAATGCTATTTTATGGGAAATACAAGTATTTATAAAAACATACATATCAGGAGAGCTAATATCTCCTCTTTAACCCCTTAAGGACACGGCCCTATTTCACCTTAAGGACCAGGCCATTTTTAGAAAATCTGACCACTGTCACTTTATGTGGTGATAACTTTAAAATGCTTTTAGTTACCCAGGCCATTCTGAGATTGTTTTTCGTCACATATTGTACTTCATGACACTGCTAAAATCTGGTCAAAAATTAATTTTTTGCAAAAATACCCAATTTACCAAAAATTTGGAAAATTTTGCAAATTTCAAAGTTTCAGTTTCTCTACTTCTATAATACATAGTAATACCCCAAAAATTGTGATGACTTTTCATTCCCCATATGTCTACTTCATGTTTGGATCATTTTGGGAACGCTATTTTATTTTTTGGGGATGTTACATAGCTTAGAAATTTAGAAGCAAATTTTGAAATTTTTCAAATCCCATTTTTTATGGAGCAGTCCAGGTCTGAAGTCACTTTGTGAGGCTTACATAATAGAAACCACCCAAAAATAACCCCATTTTAGAAACTACACCCCTCAAGGTATTAAAAACTGGATTTACAAATGCCGTTAACCCTTTAGGTGTTCCACAAGAGTTAATAGAAAATGGAGATAAAATTTCAGAATTTCGATTTTTGGAAAATTCTTCATTATAATCCATTTTTTTTTCAGGAACAAAGCAAGGGTTAACTGCCAAACAAAACTCAATATGGGTTGACTCCATCTAAGAAAGTACACCCCTCAAGGAATTCAAAACTGGGTTTACAAACTTTGTTTACCCTTTAGGTGTTCCACAAAAGTTGATGGCAGGTGGAGAAACAATTTTTGAATTTCAATTTTTTGGAAAATTTTCCATTTTAACCCTTACTTTATTACTGGAAAAATGGGATAACTGCCAAAAACTCAATATCAGTTGCCCTGATTCTGTAGTTTGCAGAAACACCCCATATGTGGCCCTAAACTATTATTTGGCTAAACGGCAGGACATAGAAGAAGGGGAACGCCATATGGTTTTAGAAGGCAGATTTTGCTGGACTGGTTTATTTACACCATGTACCCTTTCAAGCCCCCTGATGCACCCCTAGAGTAGAAACTCCATAAAAGTGACCCCATCTTGGAAACTATAGGATAAGGTGGTTGTTGTTTTGGGACTATTTTAGGGTAAATATGATTTTTAGTTGCTCTATATTACACTTTTTTGAGGCAAGCTAACAAAAATGTAAATTCTAAAATTGTTTCTACATTCACCATTAAGTTTTGTGGAACACCTAAAGGGTTAACAAATTTTCTAAAGTAATTTTTGAATACCTTGGGGGTGTAGTTTCTTAGATGGGGTCACTTTTTTGGAGTTTCTAGTCCAGGCTACATCAGGGGGGCTTCTAATTGGACATGGTGTAAATAAACCAGTCCATCAAAATCTGCTTTCCAGAAACCAAATGGATTTTTTACACCGTTTAAAAATTTGTTTTTAACGCTGTTCACCTGAGGGGTTGGGTCAAATGTTATTTTTATAGGGCAGATTGTTACGGATGTGGCGATACCTAATATGTCTACTTTATATAACTTGTTTAGATTTTATACTATATTATCATTTTCGAACAAAAATTAAATAATTTTACTATCTCCATAGCCTGGGAGCTACAGTTTTTTTTGGTTGGGTGACTGTCTAATGTAGGGGCTCATTTTTTCCAGGATGAGATGGCGGTTTTAATGGCACTATTTGAGGGTGCATATGACTTTTTGATTGCTCGCTATTACACTTTTTGTGATGTTTGGTGACAAAAAAGGCTTTTTTACACGGTTTTTATTTTTATTTTTAATGCTGTCCATCCGAGGGGTTGGGTCAAAGGTTATTTTTATAGAGCAGATTTTTATGGACACGCCGATGCCCAATATGTATGGCTCTCAGACTTTGGAGACACTAAAACAGGCATCCTCAAACTGTGGCCCTCCAGATGTTGTAAAACTTCAATTCCCATTATGCCCTGCTGTAGCCTGATAGCTATAGGTTGTCTGGACATGCTGGGATTGTAGTTTTACAACATCTGGAGGGCCGCAGTTTGAGGATGCCTGCACTAAAACTAATATCATTTTTGAAAAAAAAGGTTGTTTCCGTGTCTCCAAAGTCTGAGAGCCATAGTTTTTTATGTTCTCTAGGGGACTGTCGGGAATTATAAAAATGTAGTACTCCATGGAAGTGTGATACTCCCTGAAGCAATTGATAGCGCAGAGGCCCGGATGATCGGGGCACGTGTCGCATTGAGTGGTGGTGTCCTTCCATATCCCCCTCTTGGACACACTCTGCACTTTTTTGACGATCCGGGCACCTCCAATTCCCGAGGTACTCCGACCTGCTCTTTCCCGGTCAGAAAAGATTAGGTCCTTGAGGACTGCCTCATAGAATTGGAGGAATTTCCCTGTGCTGCCAGCGCTTTGGAATAGTACAAAAACATTGTACAAGGTAACCTGTACCAAGTAGACCGCAACTTTTTGTACCATGTCCGTGTTTTCCGCATGTCATTATATGGTTTGAGAACTTGATCAGAGAGATCAATTCCTCCCATATACCCATTATAGTCGACAATACAATCGGGCTTGAGGACCGTTGCCGTGGTACCTCACACAGAGACTGGGGAGGTGCCGTTACCATGGATTGTGGTCAGCATAAGGACATCCCTCTTGTCCTTATATCTGACCAGCAACCGGTTGTCGCTGGTAAGGGCACGTGTCTCACCCCTGGGGGGCAGGTAGGGAGGCTGCGCTGATTTTTCCGCACGATCCCTCATCCCAGAAGCGAACGTGGATCTGGCGGCGAGGGCCTGATACAAGGGTATACTAGTATAAAAGTTATCCACGTACAAGTGGTAACCCTTATCTAGTAGTGGGTGCAAAAGGTCCCACACGATTTTCCTGCTAACACTCAGTGGGGGGACATTCTGGGGTTCAATACAGGAATCTCGTCCCTCAGTACACACGAAATTTGTAAGTGTACCCTGAGGTACTCTCACAAATTTTGAACAGCTTCACGCCATACCTCGCTCGCTTAGTGGGAATGTATTGGCGGAAACTGAGTCTCCCCTTGAAAGCAACGAGAGACTCATCAATCGCCACCTCCCTTTCAGGTACGTAGGCGTGAACAAATTTGGCCCCAAAGTGATCTATGACCGGCCGTATCTTATACAGACGGTCATAGGCAGGATCACCTTGGGGGACATGCTGCATTATCTGCATAATGCAGGCATTTCCATATGGCCTCAAACCGTAAGCGTGTCATGGCCATACTGTACAGTGGGGTCTGGTAGAAGACGTCCCCACTCCAGTATTGCCTGACACTTAGTTTTTGCACTAGGCCCATGTGCAACACGAGGCCCCAAAACTTCCTCATCTTGGCTGCACTGACCGGGGTCTAGCCACCGGGTCTAGCCAAAAAGGAGCCTGGGTGCTGAGCAACGAACAGTTGGGCGTACATATTCGTCTGCTCCACCATCAGATTCACCAATGGGTCACTGAAAAAAAACTAAAAAAGTCAATTTCAGTGAAGCTCACTGTGGGAATCTGGATTCCTGGATTGCCAACAAAATCTGGAATCGCAGGCTCAAAGTCCACTGGGGTACACCAGCTAAGTTCACCGGTAGGGGGCTCCGGTGGGCATATTTTGTGGTCCGGGAAACAAATACGAGCCCCAGGGCTGCTGGTACTGGTGTGGGCCACAGGGTCCCTAGCATGTTGGGACCCTGGCTCCGCCTGGCGACGTCTCCGCCGCCTTGGGGGCTCATCGTCATCAGATGATGAGGAGGAGGATGCGGATGACAGGAGGAATGTGGGGTCATCCTCATCCTCACTTGTGCTCTCGGTGTCGGAGAGCATATGGGTGTATGCCTCGCTCCACCGAGAACATCCGGCGGGCCATGGGTATGTGTGTGAAAGTGTGTGTGCGTGCGTGTAAAACTTTTTGGTGTGCGTGTGTGTGGGGCGAGCGTTAAAAGTGGTAAAAAAGTTGCTGATCAGAGGAGAAAGCTGATCAGCGGTGGGGTGGGCGATGTGCTAAAGAGTGCCAGCCACAGTCAGCGCACGCAAAAAAATGTGTGTCTGTGGGGGGACAGCAACCGTGGAGGGTCTAGGGTTGCACAGCTAAGTGCTACCCCAGACACCAAAAAACATTTTCCTAAACTAACTGTCCCTTGCTTTCCTTCCTAAATATACCCTATCCCTAACTTTCCCTGTCCTACCTGAAGGTGGTGCTGGGGATGCAGGTGGTGCTGGAAGGGCAGGTAGTGCTGGGGATGCAGGAGTTTCAGGTCCGCTGGGGTCCTCTGGGGATGACACCAGAGCCGGGTTCCTAATTCAAGAAAGAAATGCATTTTTTTCATACCTAACTAACCGTTTTCCTAAACTAACTGCCCCTTGCTTTCCCTTCCCAAATATACTCTCTCCTTACTTTCACTGTCCTACCTGTAGGTGTTGCTGGGGACGCAGGTCCAGGTGGGGACGCAGGTCCAGGTGGGGACGCAGGTCCGGCTGGGGATGACACCTTACTAACTTTCCTTCATCATCCCTGCCTAAATATTCCCTCTCCCTTACTTTCCCTACCCTACCTGAAGGTGCTGCTGGGGATGCAGGTACAGGTGGGGATGCAGGTCCAGGTGGGGATGCAGGTCCAGGCGGGGATACAGGTCCATGCGGGTCCAGGAAATGGAAGCAGGTCCAGGCGGGTCCAGGAAAGGGATGCAGGTCCAGGCGGGTCCAGGAAAGGGATGCAGGTCCAGGCGGGTCCAGGAAAGGGATGCAGGTCCAGGCAGGTCCAGACAGTGGATGCAGGTCCAGACTCCAGGCAGGAGATGCAGGTCCAGCTGGGGGTGACACCTTTTTCCTTACTAACTTTCCCTCATTATCCCATCCTAAATATTCCCTCTCCCTTACTTTCCCTACGCTACCTGAAGGTGCTGCTCAGGATGCAGGTCCAGGAAGGGATGCAGGTCCAGGTGGGGATGCAGGTCCAGGCAGGGATGCAGATCCAGGTGGGTCCAGCAAGGGGATGCAGGTCCAGGCAGAGGATGCAGGTCCAGGCGGGTCCAGGCAGGGGATGCAGGTCCAGACGGGTCCAGGCAGGGGATGCAGGTCCAGGCTTCGGATGCAGGTCCAGGCTTGGGATGCAGGTCCAGGCTGGGGATGCAGGTCCAGGCTGTGGATGGTCGATCCTTGATCCGGGCGACAGGATCCTCTCTCCTCTGCAGGCTGTAACGAAGTTGGAGGAACGGCTGGCGCGGCGCCCGTTTGAATCTGCCACCACCGCCGCGCCAGCCAATAGGATTCAAAGGCCACTGCCCCCAAAGCTAGGACGGTAATTGGTGATGTGATATCACACCACCGATCACCGTTCCTTTCCGGTTCATCGGGCACGATCGCAGCAGGAACCATGTTTCTAGCACTTTTTTTTTTTTTTTTTACACCTGATTTAACCTGTGTCCTTAAGGACTCGAACATTAGGGCGTACCCATACGCCTTATGTCTTTAAGAGGTTAAACCCATACCAACTGATGATTCATAGAGGATGCCTAC
Source organism: Bufotes viridis (assembly GCA_033119425.1). Lineage (NCBI taxonomy): Eukaryota > Metazoa > Chordata > Amphibia > Anura > Bufonidae > Bufotes > Bufotes viridis. The sequence continues at coordinate 409,803,343 of CM065590.1, read as the reverse complement.
ACTAATCAATAGTTTACTTTTGAGACAGGATTATATATGCCATTCTTGTTCTTCAGTATGACACATTACTTCCTTTTTATTACTTGACTATTTATCTGCTTTTTAGCTGAACTAATAAATGCTAAGTTTAAAGTGACTATTTTTGGCTTGTGATAGCATATTTTATAATGGTCATTATACATCATTAGGTAACCTGGTAAAATTGATTTCTCCAATGATTTATAATTTAGAAAGAACTGAAAATCATGTTTCCATTGGCAATAAATATCTGATGATCAAACACTGAAATTCTTGACAGGAAAGAGCACTGTTCTAGCAAATTGCCATAAAGTGAGAGCATCTCTTTCCTTGTTTTTGCGATTGGTGGGGGTATCAGCACTAAGATCCAAAATAAAGAAATGGGGCAGCGCCAAAAAGTAGTGGAGAAAAAAATGTTATTTTAATGCATGTTTTGGCAGTCCAAATACATGCTTTTTAATCCCTTCTGTTAGCTGTCGAATCACTGTGCGTCAGCATTACAGTATTACAGGTCAATGTTAGCGTCAGGTCTAATTTATTATTGTGGACTTAACAGTGCAGTGCCCTAAGATTAAAGTAGTAGCCCCATGACAGAGCGGGAGAGTGGTAGCAGCAGTTGTGGCGCTATGACAGAGTGGGGGCAGTGGCAGTAGTAGTGGCCCCATGACAGACTGGGAATGGTGGCAGCAGCAGTGGCAGTAATGTTGTGTTCACATCACAGTTTATTTTTCAATTCTTCTTTTCCATCAGAAGAAAATAAAAATAAAAACAAAAAATTGTGTATTTTGAACATCCATAAAGCCTCTTTCAGACGGTCAATATTTGTCTTAGTAAGCCAAAACAGGAGCATGAAATGCTCTGATGCTCGTATCAGAGGAACTGCCTGGGTGAAAAAGGGGATAAGGTGAAAAAGATAAGTGGGCAGAGATATTAGATCGCCTGTTGAGACTAAGCAGGTCATTTATCAAACTGGTGTAAAGTAGAACTGGCTTAGTTGCCCATAGCAACCAATCATATTCCACCTTTCATTTTGGACCCACAGTAAATCTATGTATAGTAGAACAGATTAAGTATAAATGGTGCAGCAGTGAACAAGATAAATGCGACTATTTATTAGACCATCTTTTAAGACTGAGTCTGACACACTTTACTGTATATATATATATATATATATATATATATATATATGTATATTACCAGATTATAGGTCCAACAAATTGGCGCAGCACTCCTTTGGTAAAGTGAACAAAATGTGTTTATCAACACATGTTAACACAGCAACGTTTCAGCCCTCTCACAGAGCCATTTTCAAGCCAAGTGAATAATACATATCAACATCGTGTTTTTATACATGATTCATTATTAGTCCCACATGTGTGTCAATAAATTCACGTGATAAATAACATAGAAAAAAGTTCTTGTGCCAACAATTCATTCTTGTGCAAAGTTCATCCAGGAAGCAGCTCGTCCTACTCCGCTGTATAAACTGGCTGTGCATAATAAGGTACATAGTACAAAAGTGAAAGTGCTCTTGTGCATATATATAAAAACAAAAAGAGGCCTGGCTTGCATCATACCCAGGACATGCTAGAAAATAGAATTGGAGAACAATGATTATGCAGATTAAAATTACCTTGGCACCAATCACATGTAACTAGGGAAAATGGAGACTTCAGCATACTCGGCGTACCTCTCGTTTGAGTGCGCATGCCCTAAATTCATCCCGTGGCTTACTTCCTTATACCCACGGCATGTATCGCGGGATGAGCTGCGCGCGCGATGACCAAATCCTCGCGCCTGCGCATACTCATTCCTATGCGAACACATTCATGCTAATAAAGGGCAGGAGATCGGGCAAATATCCACATACGTGGTTCCACATCGCGTACTGACCAATCTATCATATTGTATGCATGTGTCTGTATAAATGTATATATATTATACCCCTCATGGGTTCAATCCTATATGTGTACACCCCTTCTGGGTCAGCTACAATTCAATAGATAAAGTCACATCTCCCCGTACATAGATTGTGCCTATATATTATCATTATTAAAAACCATATACACTCCAACCTTACGTTTCTATCTCCTACTAAACTTTCTTAATTCTCTATAGCAATACAGTCTACACCAATATTTTTGGGTGACAAAAGTTATATACCAAAATTGCATAATTCACCTGCTACAACCAACCACAAAGAAACAAATGGATTTACTGATTTTCTTTCTCTATTACAAATGCAGTGCATAACACAAAGGTACCTTATGGCCAAAGAAAAAGTGATTTTTTTTTCACCCACTAATGAAACAGATGGATTTACTGATTTTCTTTCGCTATCACAAATTCAGTGCAGACCGCAAAGGTACTTTATGGCAAAAAAAAATATTTTTTCACCCACAATGAAAAAGATGGATTTATTGATTTTCTTTCACTATCACAAATGCAGCACAGTCCGCAAACGTACTTTTTAGCAAAAAAATAAATAATCCCCCCAGAATCTAACAGATGGATTTACTGAATTGATTACACTGTCACATATGCAGCACAGGGGTACTTTACAGAAAAAAATGTGGATATGTCACCCCCTGGGTCCCTGAACTCACAGACGGATTACCTATATTATTTTCCCTTCCCCTGGCACATATGCAGTGCAAGTGCGCTAAAAAAAAGGGTTTATGTTGCCCACTGAACTACAAGAACAGGATTAAATTATTGTCCCTGGCACATATGCAGGTGCAAGTGCTCTGCACTTGCACAAAATGGCTGCTGACACCCACCTAACTAACAGACGGATTAAAACTTATTTTTCTATTTCACTGGACTCAGGGCAGGGTACAAAAATGTTGCATTGCACCCACAAAAAAAAAAATCACTGTAGATCGCAGACTTAACACCAATCTCTTATATCAGATTATTTCCTAATCTCTCCCTCACAGCAGCAGCATCCTATCCCTACACTTCTAAGAGCTGACTTAACATTTCAGGTTCACTAAACGCTTGTCTTAATGCATTTAGTTTAGATAACACGTCTCATAAAGCATATGTGTTAACTCTACTACATCTGTAGGAGTTGTCTATACCAACTGTGTACAATGTAGCAGATGTCTGCACTAGGGATGAGACTTCATATTTTGAAGTTCGAGTTTGTGTTCGGGTTGTGGTATATGCTGAATTGCGTTATGGATTCCGTTACCATGGACCGTAACGCAATTCTATGACGGAATGCCTTTAGAGGCATTCCGTTATTCATTCCGTCATAATAGAAGTCTATGGCCTGCATAACGGATCCATCAGGTTTTTGTTATGCTGCAGTCCTCTCCTGAATAATGGAAATCATCATGGAATTGCGTTGTGGTCCAAAGTAACGGAATCCATAACGCAATTCAGCATATACCACAACCCGAACACGAACTTCAAAATACGAAATTCGCTCATCCCTAGTCTGCACCATTGCCTCCCAGCTGATAGTCTCCAGGGCAGACATAGTGCAGAGGTTGTGGAATGGTTTTCTTCTCAGCGGTCAGAAGCTTTCTCTCTGGTCCTTTATGCTCATATATCTATAAGAGCTTGCTTATCTACAACTCCTTTTACCTTATCTCCTGCCTCATCTCTCTGGACTCTGTCTCTGTGATCAGGAGGATTCTGAAGATTTTTATATCATGATGGCATACCTTAATCTACCTTTACCATTATTAAAAGCTGCCCTAGCTCACCTTGAAATAGTTGCACCTAGAGGATAAGCCCAAAATGGATGGAAAGAACATACAAACTCTAGGCTATTTCCTGATGATTCTATATTAAAGGGATGTATGTGGTCTCAGCCAGACAGGTAACATTATGTGGGAGCCAGATTACAGCAGTGTGTTACAGCTCCTGCAGTCTCAGCTCAGCAGGGAAACCTTCCTAAAGTAATATCCGAGTGGCCAGTCTGGCTGGGAAGACAATTTTTCTGGCAGTTGGTTATTCCCTGTCAGGGACCCTATGGTCAGAAAGATTGTTTCCTGATGAAACATAGTAATTCCTTGTCTATGGCATTGTGCAAAACATCTTTTGTTTCACAGTGACATAGGGATTGCTTTCCCATAAGTCTCACTTAGTCACTAAGTTTGGGGTCCATTCATAGAACCATATCCGATTTTGCAGACCACAGGTTGCGGATCCATAGGACACGGATACCACAATGTGCATTCTGCATTTTCAGTTCAGAACATCCTGCCCATCCTGATGGTAAAGCCCATTCGGACAAGGATGGGACATCAATACGGACAAGGATGGGACATTTTCTATCTCTTTTCGAGGCTGCAGAATGGATGTGCGGATGTGGACACTGTGTCTCACAGTCCCATTGTAATAATGGGTCCGCTTGAGATCTACATGTTGCAGAACATGTCGGAAATAAAAATACTTTTTCAGACACCATTTAGGACACCAGGCTTCCAGTGCGAACAAGATTGTTCTTTTCTCAAATTGTGCAAGGATTACGTCAGACACTGGGATAGAATCTTGTATCCAGGTTACTCCCTCAGGTTAAAGAAATTGCCCCCAAGGCAAATAAGTCAACCCTTACAAAGCCTCATATGGTGTTTTTTTCAGGACTTGACAGGGAAATCTTGACCTATTTTCCAGGAATTTTCTTTGGTCTTTTCAAGAGTCAATGCTGTGCCAAAGCCACAGGTAAGATGGAGGCTAGATCTGATGTATCTAAGCAAATACCTTCTTGAAAGAAATTCATGATGTGAATTTCTGTCTTTTTATCAACATTCACCAGCAGGACGATTTTATGGCTATCACTCACCAGGGTTTCTCATCTTCAATTCACTGGCCTTTGGCTTCTCATCCTCGCCTGGTGTTTTTACTAAGTTAGTCGTGGGACTAACTCTTAGCTTCCGGTTAGATTCCTCAAACTGGTTGCTTAAACTCTCACCGTAGTGGATCCAAAAAATTGAGTTGGATGTGAGATCTAAGGTCCCATTACCAAGTGCCAGTCAGGACCCAATGAAGTAACTAGGAATAACTGGGCCCCACAGCAAATATTTGAACAGGGCTCCCCCAGCAAGCTCTGTGCAAGCCCCCTCCCCCTTCCATGCAGCCACTCCTGTCGCTAGTCAAGATCGCTATCAGATCAGGCCAGGCAGCCGCTCTGTCTACAAATATATGCTTTCCTGACCTCTTCAATAGAAGCTGTAACATGGGCATTAGTTTACATGACATACCAGCATTATTTCAGGAAGAAACCAATGTTTATCAAGTCTTGTGGTGATCAAGCCAGAAACTGGGGAAGACCTGTGTTGATGACTTTGTCCAAGAAATATTGAACAAAGTAGTTTTTTTTCTGGCCATTCCAATAACTCTGGTCAGGAAGTACACTTCCACATTCTTTAAGTTCAAGGGAGATTGTCTCCTCAAGAAATGTATCTGTGATCCAATATCAGAAATCTGGGAGCAATATATCTAGCTCTTCATTTAGGGCAAGCTCAAGAATCAGTCAGTGGTGGAGCAAACAGATAATATGTGGTCAGTGGTGGAGCAAACAGATAATCACGGACCATGTAATTGGACCATGTGATGTGACGTTATCACAGGTCCTTTAGACTACAGCTAAAGCTTGAAGAGAGAAGAGAGATCGCCAACTATGCGATCAAGTGGCTAAGGTAAGTAGAGTTTTTTATTTTTAACCACTTAATCAACATTCCACAAAGCATTCTGTATTGAGAATGCTATTATTTTCCCTTATAACCATGTTATAAGGGAAAATAATAAAATCTCCAGAATACTCAACCCGAAACCGGACTTCAGTGATGAAGTCCGGCTTCGGTCTGGGTACCAAACATGGCGATTTTTCCAATGTGCGTGCAAAACTCATTACAAAAGTTTGCACACACGCAAAAAATTGCGCATATTCCCGCAGCGCACCTGCATCCTATCCGGGCATCAAACATGACGCCCGTGTGAAAGAGGCCTAAGAGTGCATTTCACGCCTGCCACTGCTTGCAGATTGAGCCTTCTTGCATTCATGCATTTTTTTTTTTACGTTCTTTATTAAATTTAAATTGGTTAAGCCTCCTATTCCAGCCTGGGATTGGGCTGTTCTCCTCTAGCCCTGGTTGAATCTCTATTTGAGCCTCTTATAGAAGCACCACTAAGGTTTGTATCTTGGAAGGTCTTATTTCTGTTGGCAATTGCCTCAGCCAAGAAGGTGTCAAATTTTGCAAGCTCTATCACGTAAAGGGCCATGTCTGAAAGCACATCTAGAAGACTTGATTTTAAGGTTGATGCCCTATATCAGTGGTGGCGAACCTATGGCACCCACATGTGTGGGCACCCACACTATGGTGTACCAATATGCCTTAGTCTTTTCCTGCCATTTATCAGTGCAGGATGTACTATGAATGGCACAGGTAGTGCATTGAATGTAGGCTATTATAGCTAAATGATAAAGTACATGGAAGATATACTATATTGGACTATAGTATTCAGGATAAATTGCTGTGTTGGCACTTTGCGATAAATAAGTGGGTTTTGGGTTGCAGTTTGGGCACTCTGTCTCCAAAAGGTTCACCATCACTGCCCTATATAATGCCAAAGGTCTCATCTGACATGAAAGTAAAGTTAAGAAATTTATATATCAGAATCCTCAATCAGCTGAACAAGACAAGCTTCATATACTGGTTATTGGAGAACCAGGGTCCTTCAGGTCGGCTGACCAGCTGTTTTTATAGAGAAGTATTAAAGCCAGCAAGCCTACATTGTTTGGATTAAGAATACTATTAAAGGCTGCTTCTAGATTTCAAGTACTCCAGTTACCAGGTGAAGTTACAGCGCACTCAACTTGGTCCACTTAGTCGCTTGAGTAGAGAAAAGAGGGAACAAAAAAGCAGTGGATCAAATATGCAGGGCCGCTACATGGCTTTCTCCATGCACTTTTACAAAACAATATAAGTTGGATGTATCTGGTGCTTGCTATTCAGCCTTTGACAGACAAGTTATTTCTAAGGCGGCAATTTCAGCCCCCCACCTTGTTTAATACTGCTTTCCTAATCCCTTTGTGTTGTGCTGCCTGGAGGACGATAAGGAAAGTCGAGATTTGCTTACCAAAATATATTTTTCCTTGATTCCAAAGGCAGCACAAGTATCCTTCCCTGATTCCCTGAAAAATACATTGCTTGGGAAAAAAACACTTCTGCCTAGTGGGTGTGCACTTCTTTATAGGGGGGTTTATTAGTCTGATTTACTAATGATTTATCTTCTGTCCCAGACGGGAGGAGCAAGACATTAGCCCTTTGTGTTGTGCTGCCTTTGGACTCAAGGAAAGATACATTTTGGTAAGCAAATTTAAACTATAGTACATGACAATCTCTTTCTAACACAGCAAGAACCAGCCCTGTTCCTCTAGCCCTGGATCTAGAGATTTCCCCATTCATAGCCCGGCTAGATTTTTTTCAAGCTCTGGAGGCATGTCCTTTCTCAAGAGGTGTGTCCTTTATTAGTGTGTGTCTCTTCTCCGCTACAGCTCTCTCCCTGTATCTCCCTGTAACAGCTTCTAACAGAAGATATAGCTGGTGGCAGTTGAAGAATGGAACTGAGTATATGCAACCACTCCACCCAGGTGGACAGAGAGATAATAAGCATAGAAAAATAGAATTTGACGGCAGATAAGAACCATTTGGCCTATCTAGTCTGCTCAATATACTGGATACTATAAATAGCCCCTTGCCCTATCTTATATTAAGGATGGCCTTATGCCTATCCCATGCATGCTTAAACTACTTCACTGTATTTGCAGCTACCACTTCTGCAGGAAGGCTGTTCCATGCATCCACTACTCTCAGTAAAGTAATACTTCCTGATATTGGTTTTAAACCTTTGCCCCTCTAATTTAAAACTATGTCCTCTATGAGGAATATAAGAAGCTACAGTGTCACGGTCTCTCCCATGACAGAGGTGAGAAGATCTGAGAGACTGGCGGCACGTGAGAGTATCTGATAGTCTGAAAGTGCATTTTGTTTTGCAATTTGTTGTTCACTTGTGTGTGTTGTTGTCTAGGCCTCAGGGAGACGCCGGTTCCTTCATCTGGAGAAGAACCAATAGTCTCATTCCCTGCCTCTACTCCTAGGGCTTCCAGGGTCTCCAGGGCTAAGGTTCCGGTGCATGAGTATTTCCACCTAAGGGTCTACTCATACTGGCAGGAGTCAGGGAGAGGTCTAGGGATTCCTAGAAGGTCACCATATCTCTCCCTTAGCTTTGAGGCCTAGACTCTGGTCTATTCCTTTAGTGTGTTATCTGGTGTTATCCCTCCCCATTACCCGTGACATTATCAACTGCCAAAAAAACATCATTTTGTTTGTGTCAGTGCAGCAATGGATACTGTTTCTGCACTGGTTGATAATATGCAGGGACTGTCTTTGGAGGTGGCTGACCTCTGCACGGCCATTTGCAGTTTCAGAGACCACAGGCGGTGGCTTCCAACAGCGGGAACCTGGCCTGCCCTAAACCTAAGGTCGCTCTCCCAGATAGGTTTTCCGGGAAGTGACAACTTTATTCGGTTCAGGGAGTCGTGCAAACTATATTTTAGACTACGTCCTAACTCTTCTGAGGACGAGAGTCAGAGTGGGGATTATAATTTCATTACTCAAAGGTGAAGCTCAGTCTTGGGCTTTTTCTTTGCTGACCAGATCACAATACCTCCGGTCGGTAGATTAATTTTTCAGAGCCCTGGGTCTTATCTACAATGACCCAGATCGGGTCTCCCTAGCCAAGACTAAGTTGCGTGGCTTACGGCAGGGAGAGCGTTCTGCGGAGTCTTATTGCTCTGAATTTAGGAGATGGGCAACTAATATTGAGTGTAATCCGAGAACCTGAAGGACGCCTTGGCATTTCACGAATATGAATCAGTCATCAAATGAATCAGGACATCAGTCTAATCCTTTTTGGTAGCTCAGTGAAGGAAAAGATCCTTTTTTCTGGCAGGTCAAGTCCCCTACATTATCTTTTGTCTAATTTAGGGGTGACATAGTCCATTTCTGTAGTTTGTGGCAAAAATCTGTATAGAACGCACCAAAACGTATTTTCAATTTCAGCAGTGAAATAGTGCATCAGTGTATTTTTTGTATTACTGGTCCACAAAGCAGTTTTAAATACACCGCCCAAATACCCATTTTACATTTCTCCAGTGAAATAGTATATCAGTGTATTTTTGGAAGAAAAAAAAAAGCGGTATTCTTGGTCCACAAAGCAGTTTAAAATAAACTGCCCAAATACCTATTTTACATTTCTGCAGTGAAATAGTGCATCAGTGTATTTTTGGATATTCCTGGTCCACATAAAGTCTTATCGAAAGCCCTCATAGAGACTCTCGGGATATAATAATCAATAAACTAAACGGTCAGAAGACCTGGACAAAGTCCCTTTAGGGGTCTCTAACTAACAGTGTCTTAATATAAAAATATATCTTTATTAGTTCTTGTTTAAAACTGAAAAGTGAAAAAGAAAAAAATGTATCTAAAAATATCAGTAACAGTGAGACCAATTTAATTAGTAGCTACTAGTAGAGTTGAGCAAAAACCTGGATGTTCGGGTTCAGAAGTTCGGCCGAACTTCATCACGAACCCCATTGAAGTCAATGGGGACCCGATCTTTGGGCACTAAAAGGCTGTAAAATAGTCCAGGTAAGGGCTAGAGGGCAGCAAAAGGCAGCAAATGTAGGAAATGCCCTGCAAACAAATGTGGATAGGGAAATGAATTAAAATAAAAAAAATAAAAAAAATTAACCAATATCAATTGGAGAGAGGTCCCATAGCAGAGAATCAGGCTTCAAGTCACCCACCAATGGAGAAGGTCACTTTCTGTTATTTCAGCCCCAGAACCCAGACAGAGGAGAGAGGTCCCATAGCATAAAATCAGGCTTCATATCACCCAACACTGGAAAAGGCCACTTTCAGTTATTTAGGCCCCAGCACCCAGACAGAGGAGAGAGGTCCCACAGCAAGGAATAATGCGTCATATCACCCACCACTGGAGAAGGCCACTTCCTGATATTTAGCCCACGGCACCCAGACAGAGGAGTGAGGTCGCATGGCAGAGGTTCAGGCTTCATGTCAACCATCAAAAATGTGGTGATAAGAAAGCAGGATGCGCTCATACCCATATGCAGTTGTGCATTTCTGTAGGGAGCACATCCTGCACTTGTAGTCCGTTGCTAATGGCAATCACCAGCAAAAAATGCATACAATGGATGATGCCAGCAACGGACTACAAGTACCACAATGGACATCCTACATAAGATGAAATTTATGTGGATGTGGCAAGAATTCAGAACAAACACAGAACCAGAGATAGGTGCACGCTGCCGTCACACTAAACCCTCACACTGATGTTAAAAATTGAGAGTTAGTTCGACATATCCTACTAGGAGGACGTGTCTTAAGCCTCGGGCACCAGCGTCAAGGTCTCTCAAGTAGCCCGTGGGCCCTAACACTCACCTACCTGCGCCATATGGGCGATATCAGGGGCCAGTGGGCAATTACAGGAGCATTAGGACGACTCACAAACATCTCCTCTGTTACCCCCAGCATGTGGCCATGCTTGCAATGGGAGGTGGGAGGTGTCTATGAGCCCTACCCAAGACTGACTGATATAGCCCAAGGCCAAGCAGGTGCACCCAAATGTGACCTGAAGATGAAAAACAGGCACATTTAAAATGGAGTTTATACACCTCCATACATATATATATATAAACCATCAAAAATGTGGTGATAAGAAAGCAGGATGCGCTCATACCCATATGCAGTTGTGCATTTCTGTAGGGGAGCACATCCTGCACTTGTAGTCCGTTGCTAATGGCAATCACCAGCAAAAATGCATACAATGGATGATGCCAGCAACGGACTACAAGTACTACAATGGACATCCTACATAAGATGAAATTTATGTGGATGTGGCAAGAATTCAGAACAAACACAGAACCAGAGATAGGTGCACGCTGCCGTCACACTAAACCCTCACACTGATGTTAAAAATTGAGAGTGTAGTTCGACATATCCTACTAGGAGGACGTGTCTTAAGCCTCGGGCACCAGCGTCAAGGTCTCTCAAGTAGCCCGTGGGCCCTAACACTCACCTACCTGCGCCATATGGGCGATATCAGGGGCCAGTGGGCAATTACAGGAGCATTAGGACGACTCACAAACATCTCCTCTGTTACCTCCAGCATGTGGCCATGTCACCCACCATTGAAACAGGCCACTTTCAGTAATTTAGGCCCCGGGCCCAGAATGAGGAGAGGTTCATTCAACTTTGGGAAGATCATGGTAAAGTTAAAAAAATGAGGATTCAATAAAGAATTCCCCGGAGTACAAGAATACATGGTTGAGGATGAGGCAGTTATAAATGTCTATTCTGCACAAGGGATGGAAAGGTCCTGTGGGATCCATGCCTGGTTCATTTTTATGAACGTCAGCTTGTCCACATTGGCTGTGGACAGGCGGCTGCGTTTGTCAGTAATGATGCCCCCTGCCATGCTGAATACACGTTTAGACAAAACGCTGGCCACCGGGCAGGCCAGCACCTTCAAGGCATAAAATACTAACTCTGGCCGCGTGGATAATTTGGAGATCCAGAAGTTGAATGGGGCCGAACCATCAGTCAGTATGTGAAGGGTGTGCAGACGTACTGTTCAACCATGTTAGTGAAATGCTGCCTCCTGCTAACACATTCCGTATCAGGTGGTGGTGCAGTTAGCTGTGGCGTGGAGACAAAACTTTTCCACATTTCTGCCATGCTAACCCTGCCCTCAGAGGAGCTGGCCTTGACACAGCTGCTTTGGCGACCTCTTGCTCCTCCTCTGCCTTTGCCTTGGGCTTCCACCTGTTTCCCTGTGACATTTGGGAATGATCTCAGGAGCGCGTCTACCAGCGTGCGCTTGTACTCGTTCATCTTCCTATCACGGCTCCAGTGCAGGAAGTAAGGTGGGCACATTGTCTTTGTACTGGGGATCCAGCAGGGTGGCAACCCAGTAGTCAGCACATGTTAAAATCTGGGCAACTCTGCTGTCGTTGCTGCAGGCACTGCAGCATTTAGTCACTCATGTGTGCCAGGCTCCCCAGAGATGAGGACAAGCTGTCCTCTGTGGGAGGGTATCGTCATCGTCCTCCGTATCCCCCAGCCACGCACCAGTAATGGGCCTGAGCTGTGTCGGGTGCCACCCCGCTGTGAACCTGCTTCATCCTCATCCTCCTCCACCTCCTCCTTATCCTCCTCGTCCTCCAGTAGTGGGCCCTGACTGGCCACATTTGTACCTGGCCTCTGCTGTTGCAAAAAACCTCCCTCTGAGGCACTTCTAACAGACTGTCCTGAAAGTGCTAAAAATGACCCCTCATCCTCCTTCTTCTGGGCCACCTCCTCTTCCATCATCGCCCTAAGTGTTTTCTCAAGGAGACATAGAAGTGGTATTGTAACGCTGATAACGGTGTCATCGCCACTGGCCATGTTGGTGGAGTACTCGAAACAGCGCAACAGGGCACACAGGTCTCGCATGGAGGCCCAATCATTGGTGGTGAAGTGGTGCTGTTCCGCAGTGCGACTGACGCGTGCGTGCTGCAGCTGAAACTCCACTATGGCCTGCTGCTGCTCGCACAGTCTCTCCAGCATGTGCAAGGTGGAGTTCCACCTGGTGGGCACGTCGCATATGAAGCGGTGAGCCGGAAGACCGAAGTTCCACTGTAGCGCAGACAGGCGAGCAGCGGCAGGATGTGAACGCCGGAAGCGCGCACAGACGGCCCTCACTTTATGCAGCAGCTCTGAGATGTCGGGGTAGTTGTGAATGAACTTCTGCATCACCAAATTCAGTACATGTTCCAGGAAAGGGATGTGCGTCTAACCGGCTAGTCCCAGAGCTGCGACGAGATTTCGCCCATTATCGCACACCACCAGGCCAGGCTTGAGGCCCACCGGCAGAAACCACTCGTCGGTCTGTTGTTCAATACCTCGCCACAACTCCTGCGTGGTGTGGGGCCTGTCCCCCAATCATGAGTTTCAGAATGGCCTGCTGACATTTACCCCGGGCTGTGCTGAAGTTGGTGGTAATGTTGTGAGGCTGACTGCATGAGCTGATGGAAGCAGAGGAGGAGGAAACAGAGTAGGAGGAGGAGGCTACAGGAGGCAAAGAATGATGCCCTGCGATCCTTGGCGGTGGAAGGACGCCTGGGGCCCAGCCGCCACTACATTTACCCAGTATGCAGTTAGGGAGAAATAGCTTCCCTGGCCGTTCTTACTGGTCCACGTATTTGGGGTTAGGTGGACCTTGCCACAGATGGTGTTGAGCAGTGCACACTTGATTTTATCGGATACTTGGTTGTGCAGGGAAGGCACGACTGTCTTGGAGAAGTAGTGGCGGCTGGGAACAACATAGTGTGGAATAGCCATGGCCATCAGCTGTTTGAAGCTGTCTGTGTCCACCAGCCTGAATGACAGCATTTCAAAGGCCAGTAGTTTAGAAATGCTGGCATTCAGGTCCAGGGCTCGAGGGTGGCTAGGTGGGAATTTATGCTTTCTCTCCAAGGTTTGTGAGATGGAGAGCTGAACGCTGCCGTGTGACATGGTGGAGATAGTTGTTGGTGACACAGGTGGTGGTGTCGGTGGCACATCCTCTGTTTGGTGGGCGGCAGGTGCCAACATTCCTCCCGAGCCGGAGGAAGAGCCGAGGCAGCAGCAGAAGAGGGAGCAGGGGGAGCCAGAGTGAGTTCCTTGTTTTTAAGGTGTTTACTCCACTGCAGTTCATGCTTTGCATGTAGATGCCTGGTCATGGAGGTTGTGCTAAGGTTCAGAACGTTAAGGCCTCACTTCAGGCTCCCCTCAGTGCAAACCACTCGGGTCTTGTCGTCAGCACATTGTTTAAAGAAGTGCCATGCCAGGGAACTCCTTGAAGCTGCCTTTGTGGTTCTCGGTCCCTGGTGGCGGTGGCCAGTAGCAGGTGAACTCTCTTGGAGGCGGCTGTTCTGCTTTTGCCCCCTGCTCCCTCTTTTGCTATGCTGTTGGCTCGTTCTCACCACTGCCTCTTCCTCTGAACTATGAAAGTCAGTGGCACGACATTCATTCCATGTGGGGTCTAGGACCTTATCGTCCCCTGCATCGTCTTCCACACAGTCTTGCTCCCTCACTTCCTGTTCGGTCTGCACACTGCAAAAAGACGCAGCAGTTGGCACCTGTGTTTCGTCATCATCAGAGACGTGCTGACTCCGATGAGGTGGTATTCCCATGTCCTCATCATCAGGAAACATAAGTGGTTGTGCATCAGTGTATTCTATGTCTTCCACCACTGGGGAAGGGCTAGGTGGATTCCCTTGGGAAACCCTGCCAGCAGAGTCTTCAAACAGCAGAAGAGAATGCTACATAACTTGAGGCTCAGACAGTTTCACTGATATGCATGGGGGTGATGTGACAGACTGATGGGCTTGGTTTTCAGGCACCACCTGTGCGCTTTCTGCAGAAGACTGGGTGGGAGATAATGTTGTGAATGTGCTGGATCCACTGTCGGCCACCCAATTGACTAGCGACTGTACCTGCTCAGGCCTTACCATCCTTAGAACGGCATTGGGCCCCACCAAATATCGCTGTAAATTCTGGCGGGTACTGGAACCTGAGGTAGTTGGTTCACTAGGACGTGTGGCTGTGGCAGAATGGCCATGTCCTCTCCCAGCACCAGAGTGTACATTAACACCACCACGACCGCGTCCACGTCCCTTACTAGATGTTTTCCTCATTGTTACCGTTCACCAAGCACCACAATAAGAAAAAATTATATTTGGCCCAATGTATTGATTTCAAATTCAGGCCTTTTTTTTACAAGCACCTAACACTATCTGCCTATTTATTTATGTAGCGTATTACACTAATCCAGGCACAGCAGTAACCACTAGGGGAATATCTCTTTTAGGGCCAGTATTTAGGCCCTGGATGAAAGGTATCCTTTTATGGACAGATTTACACTTGGAGATGCACAGTAGCGTGAGAAAAAATATGTAGGACTATGCCTTCAGCAATTGTATTTTAACACTTTGTGTAATATACACTTTAACGGACAGAAATACAATGGGAGATGCACAGTAGCGTTTGAATGTTTTGAGGATGACCCTCTCACCACTTGTATATATATCTTGAGTGTAATATACCTTTTTTACGGACAGATTAACACTTGGCCTCCAACAGATGGAACACCAGATTCAGGGTATTGCTATATTGGCAAGTGAATTTCACCCCAGAACAAAATCTATCCTTTGACGGATACTATTAACCCCTTAAGGACACGGCCTTATTTCACCTTAAGGACCAGGCCATTTTTTGGAAATCTGACCAGTGTCACTTTATGTGGTGATAACTTTAAAACGCTTTTACTTATCCAAGCCATTCTGAGATTGTTTTTTCGTCACATATTGTATTTCATGACAGTGGTAAAATAAAGTCGAAAAATTTCATTTTTATTTATAAAAAAATACCAAATTTACACAAAATTTTGAAAAATTTGCAATTTTCCAAGTTTCAATTTCTCTACTTCTAGAATACATAGTAATACTGCCCAAAAAAAGTTATTGATTTACATTCCCCATATGTCTACTCCATGTATCGATTATTTTGGGAATGCCATTTCATTTTTTGGGGACATTACAAGGTTTAGAAGTTTAGAAGCAAATCTTGACATTTTTCAGAAATTTTCAAAAACCCACTTTTTAGGGACCAGTTCAGGTCTGAAGTCACTTTGCGAGGCTTACATAATAGAAACCACCCAAAAATGACCCCATTCTAGAAACTACACCCCTGAAGGTACTCAAAACTGATTTTACAAACGTCATTAACCCTTTAGGTTTTCCACAAGAGTTAATGGCAAATAAAGATAAAATTTCTGAATTTCGATTTTTTGGAAAATTTTCCATTTTAATCCATTTTTTCCAGTAACAAAGCAAGGGTTAACAGCCAAACAAAACTCAATATTTATTGCCCCGATTCTGTAGTTTGCAGAAACACCCCATATGTGGTCCTAAACTACTGTATGGCCAAACGGCAGGGCGCAGAAGGAGAGGAACGCCATATGGGTTTTGGAAGGCGGATTTTGCTGGACTGGATTTTTGACACCATGTCCTATTTGAAGCCCCCTGATGTACCCCTAGAATAGAAACTCCATAAAAGTGACTCTATCTAAGAAACTACACCCCTCAATGTATTCAAAACTAGTTTTACAAACTTTGTTAACCCATTAGGTGTTCCACAAGAGTTATTGGCAAATGGAGATGAAATTTCAGAATTTCAATTTTTTGTTACCTTGCCTCAAAAAAAGTGTAATATACAGCAACCAAAAATCATATTTACCCTAAAATAGTACCAACAAAACTGACACCTTATCCCGTAGTTTCCAAAATGGGGTCACTTTTTGGGAGTTTCTACTGTAGGGGTGCATCGGGGGGGCTACAAATGGGACATAGTCTCAAAAAAAACAGTCCAGCAAAATCCGCCTTCCAAAAACCATATGGCGTTCCCTTCCTTCTGTGCCCTGCCGTTTGGCCATACAGCAGTTTACAACCACATATGGGGTGTTTCTGCAAACTACAGAATCAGGGCAATAAATATTGAGTTTTGTTTGGCTGTTAACCCTTGCTTTGTTACTGGAAAAATGGATTAAAATGGATAATTTGCAAAAAAATAGCTGTTTTGGGACAGTTTTGTATTTTTGTTATTTACATCGTTGAACTGACAGGTTAGATTGTGTGCTATTTCTATAGAGCAGGTTGTTACTGACGCGACAATACCAAATATGACTACTTTTTTGGGTTTTTGTTTCAGTTTTACATAATAAAGCATTTTTGAAAAAATGATTTTTAGTGTCTCCACATTCTGAAAGCCATAGTTTTTTTTTTTTTTTTTGTGATTGTCCTATGTAGGGGCTCATTTTTGCGGGATGAGATGGCGGTTTGAATGGTACTATCTTGGGGTGCATATGACTTTTTGATCACTTGCTATTACACTTTTGTGATGTAAGGTGACAAAAAATTACTTTTTTACAACGTTTTTATTTTTATGTTTACAGCGTTCACCTGAGGGGTTAGGTCATGTTATATTTTTATAGAGCAGGTCGTTACAAACGCGACGATACCCAATATGTATACTTTTTTATTTATTTTGGTGTTACACAATAATATCCTTTTGAAACAAAAAAAACATGTTTTAGTGTCTCCATAGTCTGAGAGCCATATTTTTTCAGTTTTTAGGCGATCGTCTCAGGTTGGGTATAATTTTTGTGGGATGAGGTGGCGGTTAGATTGGCACTATTTGGGGGTCATATGACTTTTTGATCGCTTGCTATTACACTTTTTGTGATGTAAGGTGACAAAAAATGGCTTTTGACAAAGTTTTTTTTTTTTTTACAGTGTTTACTTGAGGGGTTAGGTCATGTGATATTTTTATAGAGCAGATTCTTACGGACGTGGAGATACCCAATATGTCTACTTTTTTTAAATTTTTTTACATTTAACACTAAAAAGCATTTTTGAAACAAAAAAAATCATGTTTTAGTCTGAGAGGCATAGTTTTTTTATTTTTTGGGCAATTGCTTTATGAAGGGGCTCATTTTTTGCGAGATGAGATGTCGGTTAGATTGGTACTATTTTGGGAGGCATATGCCTTTTTGATCGCTTTGTATTACACTTTTAGTGATGTAAGGTGCCCAAAAATGGCTTATTTACACCATTTTTGGTTTTTTTTTTTTTATGGCGTTCATCTGAAGGTTCAGTCATGTGATATTTTTATAGAGCTGTTTTTTACGGACGCGGCGATACCTAATATGTGTAGTGTATTTTTTTTTTTTTACTTTTTATTCAGTGATTTGTGTTTTTTTTTATTTTTACTTTTTTTCACTTTTTTACATTTTTTTTGGACCCAGACCCACTTGGTTCTTGTAGATCCAGTGGATTTGGTGTCTATATAATACAGTACAGTACACTATATAGTGTACTGCACTGTATTTTTTACTTTTCACAGTCTGGTCAGACTTCTGCCTTTAGCAGAAGTCTGACCAGAGATACTATACCATGGCAAGCAGGGCGCTTCTGAAAGCGTCCTGCTGCCATGGTAACTCATCACCCACTGCCATTAGAGAGCAGTGGGTGATGTATGAGGAGGGAGGAGCTCCCTCCCTCTGCGATCCCATCCTGAGGGGGCTGCATAGGCACAGCAGCCCCCGATGGGAGAGGGAGGGAGCTCCCTCCCTGTTAACACCTTCCATACCGCGGTCCGTCCGGACCGCGGTAAGGAAGGGGTTAAACGGCTGGCATCTGCAGCACAGATGCCAGCCGTTTTTTTATCAGAGTGCCAGCAATGTGCTGGCACTCTGATAGAACCACTAGACACCAGGGAATCCCACCGCCGCAACCACCCGCACGCACCCTCCCGCACCACCCCCGCCGACATAACTAGATTGGGGGCTGCAGGGGGGGTTAAAATGATTATCTTTGGGGCAATTAACTCTCTGATCCCCGCGGGAATTGACCTGCGGTTTGCAGCGATCGCAGATACGGGGGGGGGGGGTCACATGACCCCCCTCGGCATTAGAACATGGTTCCTGCTGATCTACATCAGCAGGAACCATGTTGCTACCGCGCCCACATCGGGTACAGTAGCAGTTTAAACACAGGGCGTACATGTACGCCCTGTGTCCTTAAGGACTCGGACATTAGGGCGTACCTGTACGCCCTGTGTCCTTAAGAGGTTAAACTTGTCCAGTCACAGCTGGAACACCAGATTTACTGTATTTCTATTTTGTCAACTGAATTTCAACCCAGAAAAAATATACCCTTTCACGGACAGATTTAAACTAGGCCTGCAACAGCTGGAACACCAGATTCAGGGTATTGCTATTTTGGCAATTAAATTTCACCACAGAAAAAAATATACCCTTTTACGTACAGATTTAAACGAAGCCTGCAACAGCCGGAACAACAGTTTTACTGTATTTCTATTTTTGCAACTGAATTTCACCGCAGAAAATAATATATCCTTTGCCGGACACTATTAAACTTGGCCAACCACAGCAGAAACCACTGATTTATGGTATTGCTATTTTGACAATTGAATTTCACCCCAGAACAAAATATATCTTATGACGGACACTAATAAACTTGGCCAGCCACTGCTGGCACACCAGATTTACAGTATTGCTATTTTGGCAATTGAATTTCACCCCAGAACAAAATATATCCTTTACCGGACACTAATATCCTTTGCCAGCCACTGCTGGGACACCAGATTTAGGGGATTGCTATTTTGGCAATTGAATTTTATCACAGAAAATAATCTATCCTTTGCCAGACAGCAGACAGTATTACACTTGGCTAGCCACAGCTGGAACACCAGATTTAGGGGAAGTCACAAAATTGCGGCTGATAACCCCAGAAAAAAGTGACAGAAAAATGCTCTGTGCAGCCTAAAAACCATTGAGCAATTAACTAGCAGAAGTTAAATGATTCACTTGGCCAATCACAGCCATGCCATGCTACTAGTGGTTGCTAGCGGCAACTAAGGGATTTGTGGTATCTGAACTATAATACTGTCACCCGCAGGTGCACTATTAGTATAGATGATTGAGGTTACATAGTGTCAATGATTGGCACTCTACTGCAATGTACAGGGGCATGTTAGAAACTAAAGTGTGCTGCAGCCTGAATTAGGTGTCTGTGGGAGTTGGGTGTTGTCTTTATCACAGTGAAAGGTGCCACATCCTTTAACAGTCTATCTATGTGTGGCCTGCAATTTGGTTACAGGCCACACACATGTATCGACTGTTTCAAAGAGCCTGGCGTGTGTTGTGAACCAGTTGGGTTAAATTTAACCTCCGTTTCATGCAGCTTTAAATAACAGTCTGTTTGTGCGTGACCTATTTAATAGGGATGGGTGAACCCGAACTGTCGGGTTTGTACCGAAATTTGGGGTGTTCGGGACATGGACCCGGACCCAAACACTTTCAAAAAAGTTCGGGTTCGGGTCCGTTGCTCGTCGATTTCTTCACGCTTTTTGATGGGCTGCACAGCAGCCAATCAGCTAGCGTTTTACTTTTTGCCCTAAGAAGCCATCACAGCCATGCCCACTAATGGCATAGCTGTGATTGGCCAAGTGCAGCATGTGACCCAGCCTCTATTTAAGCTGGAGTCACGTAGCGCCGCAAGTCACACTGCTCTGATTAGTGTAGGGAGAAGACGCAGCTTCTGTGAGGGCGAGATTAGGCAGGGAAAAGTCAGCAAACACACCTAATGAAGTGATCGATCTACAGCTGTGAATCATTCAACTTCTGCTAGTTAATTGCTCCCTGGTTTTTAGGCTGCACAGAGCGTTTTTCTGTCACATTTTGTGTCTTGTGGTGCACCAGCACAAGCTGCCACCAAGTTCATCAATCCATCAATACTAGTTTTTTTTTTTTTTTGCTATATCCTACATCAGGGGCTTAGCTGGGCTTATTGTCACCCCTATAAACTCAGGATAGAAATTTCTATATTTTATTAAGGGGTTAAATTAAATTGCCAAAATAGCAATCCCCTAAATCTGGTGTCCCAGCAGTGGCTGGCAAAGTTTAATATTGTCCGGCAAAGGATATATTTTGTTCTGGGGTGAAAATCAATAGCCAAAATAGCAATACCGTAAATCTGGTGTACCAGCAGTGGCTGGCCAAGTTTCATAGTGTCCGTCATAGGATATATTATTTTCTGGGGTGAAATACAGTTGCAAAAATAGAAATACCGTAAATCTGGTGTTCCAGCTGTGGCTGGACAAGTTTAATAGTGTCCGGCAAAGGATATATTTTTTCTGGGGTGAAATTAAATTGCCAAAATAGTAATACCATAAATCAGTGGTTTCAGCTGTAGCTGGCCAAGTTTAATAGTGTCCGTCACAGGATAGATTTTGTTCTTGGGTGAAATTTAATTGTCAAAATAGCAATACCCTGAATCTGGTGTTCCAGCTGTGACTGGTCAATTTCCCTAGTGTCCGTCAAAGGATATATTATTTTCTGGGGTGAAAGTCAGTAGCAAAAATAGAAATACAGTAAATCTGGTGTTCCAGCTGTTGCAAGTCTAGTTTAAATCTGTCCGTAAAAGGATATATTTTTTTCTGGGGTGAAATTTAATTGCCAAAATAGAAATACCCTGAATCTGGTGTACCAGCTGTCGCAGGCCTAGTTTGAATTTGTCCGTAAAAGGGTATATTTTTTTCTGGGGTGAAATTCAATTGCCAAAATAGCAATACCGTAAATCTGGTGTCCCTGCAGTGGCTGGCCAAGTTTAAAAGTGTCCGTCAAAGGATTTATTATTTTTTGCGGTGAAATTCAGTTGCCAAAATAGAAATACAGTAAAACTGTTGTTCCGGCTGTTGCAGGCATCGTTTAAATCTGTCCGTAAAAGGGTATATTTTTTTCTGGGGAGAAATTCAATTGACAAAATAGCAATACCATAAATCAGTGGTTTTAACTGTGGCTGGCTAAGTTTAACCCCTTAAGGACCCATGACATATGGGTACGTCAAGGGTCCGGTTCCTAGACATGGCGCCCGCTCCGGGCGCGATCGCTGCGGGGGTCAGGCTGTTTCCTGTAGCTGACCCCCACGGCTAATGATCGCGGTCAGCAGCGATGACGATCACAATCATTTGACCCCGCAGATGCCGTGGTCAATCCTGATCACGGCATCTGCGCGCACTAAAACCGAAAGTAAAAATTTCGGCAGCTCTCCGGCTCCCCCTAGTGGTGATCGGGGGAATCGCAGCACTGGATGTATAACCTCGAACTCAAAGACTTATTCGAGGTTACTACTTACTATTTCCTATGCAGCCCTTGTTAGCAATAGGGCTTCATAGGAAAGTAGTAAAAAACTCATAAACTCCAATACAAGTGTATTGGAGTTTATGTTAGAAGCAATCAGATGACTGATTTATATAGGTACCTATGGGACCTATATAAAAGTGTTAAAGAAAAAAAAATATAAAAATAAATAAATAAAAAAACCTAAAAATTCAAATCACCCCCCTTTCCCCAAAATTAAAATAAAATAAAAAAAAAATAAAAAAAAATACACATCATGGGTGTCGCAATGTGCGAAAACGCCCGTAGTATAAAAATATATTCCCCATACGGTTAACAGGAAAACGGAAAAAGCGCCCAAATGGCCGATTCGCCGTTTTTGGACGCTTCATTTCCTCAAAAAAAAAAAAAAAAGTGACCAAAAAGTCCTACACACCCCACAATGGTATCAACTAAAAGTTCATATCGCCCCGCAAAAAATAAGCCCCCATACAATGCCATAAACTTAATTACAAAAAAAGTTATAGGGGTCAAAATATGGCGACAAAAAAAAAAATAAAAATTTCCACTTTCAAATTTTTTTTCACTATCAAAACACAAGAAAAACTATACATATTGGGAATCGCCGGATTCATACTGACCTGTAGAATAAAACTAAATGGTCAGTTTTATCGCACATCAAACGTCGTAATTTAAAAACCCATAAAATTGTGGTGGAATTTTTTTTTTTTTGCAATTTCACCCCATTTGAAATTTTTTTCCCGCTTCCCACTACATCGTATGCAATATTAAATGGTGGCGTTGGAAAGTACAACTTGTCCCTCAAAAAAAAAGCCCTCAAATTGCCATGTGAACGTAAAAATAAAAAAGTTATGGCTCTCGGAATGCAGGGAGCGCAAAACGAAAATGAAAAAATGAAAAAACCCCGAGTCACAGGATAGATTTTGTTCTGGGGTGAAATTTAATTGCCAAAATAGCAATACCCTGAATCTGGTGTTCCAGCTGTGACTGGACAATTTCACTAGTGTCCATCAAAGGATATATTATTTTCTGGGGTGAAATACAGTTGCAAAAAAATAAATACAGTAAATCTGGTGTTCCAGCTGTTGCAGGCCTAGTTTGAATCTGTCCGTAAAAGGGTATATTTTTTTCAGGGTGACATTTAATTGCCAAAATAGCAATACCGTAATCCTGGTGTCCCAGCAGTGGCTGGCCAAGTTTAATATGTGTCCGTCAAAGGATTTATTATTTTCTACGGTGAAATTCAGTTGCCAAAATAGAAATACAGTAAATCTGGTGTTCCTGCTTTGACTGGACAAGTTCAATAGTATCCGTCAAAGGATAGATTTTGTTCGGGGGTGAAATTGTATTGCCAAAATAGCAATACACTGAATCTGGTGTTCCAGCTGTGACTGGACAATTTCCCTAGTGTCCGTCAAAGGATTTATTATTTTCGAGTGTGAAATACAGTTGCAAAAATAGAAATACAGTAAATCTGGTGTTCCAGCTGTTGCAGGCCTAGTTTAAATCTGTCCATAAAAGGGTATATTTTTTTCTGGGGTCAAATTTAATTGCCAAAATAGCAATACCCTGAATCTGGTGTTCCAGCTGTTGCAGGCCTAGTTTAAATCTGTCCATAAAAGGGTATATCTTTTTTGGGGGTGAATTTTAATTGCCGAAATAGCAATACCCTGAATCTGGTGTTCCAGCTCTGACTGGACAATTTCCCTAGTGTCCTTCAAAGGATATATTATTTTCTAGGGTGAAATACCGTTGCAAAAATAGAAATACAGTAACTCTGGTGTTCCTGCTTTGACTGGACAAGTTTAATAGTATACGTCAAAGGATAGATTTTGTTCTGTGGTGAAATACAGTTGCAAAAATATAAATACAGTAAATCTGGTGTTTCAGCTGTGACTGGACAAGTTTAATATTGTCCGTCAAAGGATATATTTTGTTCTGGGGTGAAATTCAATTGCCAAAATAGCAATACCATAAATCAGTGGTTTCAGCTGTGACTGGCCAAGTTTAATAGTGGAAGGCAAAGGATATAGTTTTTTCTGGGGTGAAATTCAATTGCCAAAATAGCAATACCGTAAATCTGGTGTCCCAGCAGTGACTGGCCAAGTTTAATATTGTCCGTCAAAGGATTTATTATTTTCTGCGGTAAAATTCAGTTGCCAAAATAGAAATACAGTATATCTGGTGTTCCAGCTGTGACTGGACAAGTTTAATAGGTGCCAAGGATCGCAGGGCATCATTCTTTGCCTCCTGTAGCCTCCTCCTCCTACTCGGCTTCCTCCTCCTCTGCTTCCACCTGCTCATCCAGCCAGCCACACATCTTCACCACCAACTTCAGCACAGCCAGGGTTAGACGTCAGCAGGCCGTTCTGAAACTCATATGTTTGGGGGACAGGCCCCACACCGCAGAGTAGTTGTAGCGGGGTATTGAACAACAGACCGACTAGTGGTTACTGGCGGTGGGCCTCAAGCCCGGCCTGGTCGTGTGCGATAATGGGCGAAATCTCGTCGCAGCTCTGGGACTTGCCGGTTTGACGCACATCCCTTGCCTGCCGCATGTGCTGAATTTGGTGGTGCAGACTTTCATTCACAACTACCCCGACATCTCAGAGCTGCTGCATAAAGTGCGGGCCATTTGTGCACGCTTCCGGCTTTCACATCCTGCCGCTGCTCGCCTGTCTGCGCTACATCGTAACTTCGGCCTTCCCGCTCACCGCCTCATATGCGACGTGCCCACCAGGTGGAACTCCACCTTGCACATGCTGGAGAGACTGTGCGAGCAACAGCAGGCCATAGTGGAGATTCAGCTGCAGTACGCATGGATCAGTCGCACTGCAGAACAGCACCACTTCACCATCTATGAATGAGCCTCCATGCGAGACCTGTGTGCCCTGTTGCGCTGTTTCGAGTACTCCACCAACAGGGCCAGGGGCGATGACGCCATTATCAGCGCTACAATACTACTTCCATGTCTTCTTGAGAAAACACTTAGGGCGATGATGGAAGAGGAGATGGCCCAGGAGGAGGAGGAGAAGAATAAGGGGTAAATTTTAGCACTTTCAGGCCAGTCAGTTAGAAGTGCCTCAGAGGGAGGTTTTTTGCAACAGCAGAGGCTAGGTACAAATGTGGCCAGCCAAGGCCCACTACTGGAGGACGAGGAGGATGTGGTGAAGGATGAGGATGAAGCAGGTTCACAGCGGGGTGGCACTCAACACAGCTCAGGACGCCTGATTCTCTGCTATGCGACCTCTGTCTGGGTGCTGGGGCCTAAGTAAATGAACGTGGCCTTCTCCATTGGTGGGTGACATGACGCCTGATTCTCTGCTATGTGACCTCTGTCCTCTGTCTGGGTGCCATTGGCTAAATATCTGGAAGTGGCCTTCCCTATTGCTCGGTGACATGAAGCCTGATTCTCTGATATGCGACCTCTATCCTCCGTTTGGGTGCCAGGGGCCGAATTATTGAAAAGTGGCCTTCTCCATTGGTGGGTGACATGACGCCTGATTCTCTGCTATGCGACCTCTGTCCTCTGTCTGGGTGCTGGGGCCTAAATAAATGAAAGTGGCCTTCTCCACTGGTGGGTGACATGACGCCTGATTCTCTGCTATGTGACCTCTGTCCTCTGTCTGGGTGCTGGGGCCTAAATAAATGAAAGTGGCCTTCTCCATTGGTGGTTGACATGACACCCGATTCTCTGCTATGAGACGTCTGTCCTCCGTCTGGCTGCCAGGGGCTTAATTATCAAAAAGTGGCCTGCTCCATTGGTGCGTGACATGACGCCTGATTCTCTGCTATGAGTCCTCTGTCCTCTTTCTGGGTGCTGGGGCCTAAATAAACGAAAGTGGCCTTCTCTATTGGTGGGTGACATGACGCCTGATTCTCTGCTATGTGAACTCTCTCCTCCGTCTGGGTGCCAGGGACCAAGTTATCGAAAAGTGGCCTACTCCATTGGTGGGTGACATGACGCCTGATTCTCTGCTATGGGACCTCTCTCCAATTGATATTGCTTAATATTTATTTATTTTATGTTATTTTACTTAATTTCCCTATACACATTTGTTTGCAGGGGATTTGCCTACATTTTGCTGCCTTTTGCAGCACTGTAGCCCTTTCCTGGACTATTTTACAGCCTTTTTAGTGCCCAAAAGTCCGGGTCCTCATTGACTTCAACATTTTTGGGAAGTTCGGCCGAACTTCTTGAACCCTAACATCCAGGTGTTCGCTCAACTCTACTCACAAATTCTCTGTTGATCTCTCCAGTATCTCATGCACTGGAAAGTTTATGGTCCAGAAGAAAGAATATGGCCTTTCACAGGTTGCATCCTGATAATGTTGGCCCTGGGTGTCTGGAGGTCACCGGTAGAGGGGGGGGGGTACTGTCACGGTCCCTCCCATGACAGAGGTGAGAAGATCTGAGAGACTGGCGGCATGTGAGGGTATCTGATAGTCTCTCTGTTTTTATCTTGCAGTGTTGTTGTTTGGTAATGACCACACCTCTTGTCAGGTGCAGCTTGTGGTCATTACTGAGGCTCTATTTAGTTCTGACTCACACTGCTTACCATGCGGTTTATATTTCCTGCTGGAGTTGGTTGAGCTGTTGTGTTGTTCCTTTGGATCTCCTGCTCCTCCATTCTTCTTAAGCTTAGTGCATTTTGTTGTTCGCTTGTGTGTGTTGTTGTCTAGGCCTCAGGGAGACACTGGTTCCTTCTCCTGGGCAGCAACCAGTAGTCTCATACCGTGCCACCACTCCTAGGGTCTCCAGGGCTAAGGTTCCGGTGTATGAGTATTTCCACCTTCAAGGTCTACTCATACCGGCATGAATCAGGGAGAGGTTTAGGGATTCCCAGGAGGTCACCATCCCTCTCCTTTAGCTTTGAGGCCTAGACTCCGGTCTGTTCCTTCTATGTGATATCTGGTGTTATCCCCTCCCCATTACCTATGATATACAAATGCTGCAGTACAGATATTTTTCATGAGTAAATGGAAGCTCTCTGCGCACGCCTGGTAGATGGGCCCGACACACGTTTGATCAAAAATGTGCGCAAAGAACTTCCATTTACTCATTTATAGTAGGTATAATACTACTTTTATTTAGAATGATCCCCATTTCTCTGTTCTATTGTTTGCATGTATAATAGTGTGCAGTCATTTTTTTCAACCATGTTTGCTTGATGGATATGCACCTGTGATTCTGAATGTTCTAGTCTAAATTTTCTTGTAGTATAATAAATATGTAATTACATGCAGTTACAAAACTATTCAGATCCAAGGCTGGTTTTAAAAATATAGAATATTTTTCATGGGACAGCTCCTTTAATGTCTTTCACTGTTACAATGCTTTTTTATTGTGCTGCACCATTTGTAAAACACAATCTGATATTTTTGGCCCAATAAGCACAGTACAAAAGAAATAAATGTGCGAACAAACAAAAAAAAGGGGGGGGGGGACATATATTCAGTCTCTGAATATGTGTGCCCTATAGCAAAGTTTTATTGTTAATGATGGTTCCCTGACCCCTGCAGTTTCCAGTACTTCTAAAAGCTAGAGGTAAATAGGTTATATAACAGAGAAGCAGGGTTCTGGCTCTAAACCAACAAGTCCAAGTGTCTCCTTTATTCCATAGAGAGTGAGACACAATAGGGCCTGGACCATGGGAAGTCGTTGCCATGGTAAATTACTGTGCTCTAAAACATGGTCTGCATTTTGAAAGCTGAAATCTCAACACTGAGTGAAAAAGAAGGGGGGAAATCCTAAATGCCTTTTATACCACAGGAAAGCACAGAGGAAAAGAACAACTAAACATTTAACTCCTTCATCGTCCTGCTTCTGAATTGGACTTTCTACAGACCACCTGGCAAGGTGTCACGGACGTTCCTGTGACAGGTGCCAGGAGATCAGTGAGACTGGCAACATGTGGTTTGATATGACAAGTTCCTTATGGATCAATTTGTGTCTGTGTTGTTTCTGGTAATGGCCACACCCCTTGCCTCAGGTGTTGCTTATGTGGTCATTTAACCTTCCCTATCTATTGTGGCTTCTCCCACCATCCTGTGTGGTTTATAGCTTTAGCTTCAGTCTTGTTGTGGATTGCTGGTGTTGGGATCTCGGCGTAGTTCCTGTGCTTCCATAGCCATTTGAGGTTTAGTGTCCTCTTCCACTTTTGTTTATTGTTTGGGTTTTCTTCTGTTGATTTTTTTCCCTGTCATTTTTGTTTAGGCTTGAGGGAGACTCCTGTTCGTCCTACCATTTGGAGGAACAGGTTGTCTCTTGTCTTGACATTAGTACCAGGGTACTACAGGGTGATTTAGGACTTTAGGGTCCTGTGTATAAACTCACCTACCTTTGGGGTTAGTTCATACTTGCAGTCAGTCAGGACTTTGATTAGGGTTGCTCTAGGAGGTGACCTGCTACTTTCCCTATTTTCCGGACCATTTCCTCTCACCCCTTTGCCTCTTACGTTCAGTGTGTGTTTCCCTCCCACACCGAAGCACAACACAACACAAGGTGACTTCAGCTAGTCTTTTAAAAACTGTTAATATGCAGGTTCATACCTTCTCTGTGGGCCCTGTTGTAGTAGTTTAGAAAATATCTGGCAATTTATACTTAAAGGTGTTGGCAAACCCTCCATTTGGCCGTACCAGAAGAAGTGTCAAATAAATGATGTCAGCCAGGCCGAAAGCCAAAATAGTGGACCAGTCATGAAGTGGGGAGTGTGGGAACAGCATGAGAAGTTCACAAAGTGGAACTATGAAATAGTGATGAGGTGAGCAGCATGAGGAGACCTCAGATTGGCCCAATGACAGAATCTGGAGGTGGCAGCAGCATGAGGAGACCACAGAGCGGCACAATGACATAGTGTGGAGATGGCAGCAGCATGAGGAGACCACAGATAGTGTTGGGTCCAACGGGTATTCTATTTGAGGGACCATCCGGTGGGATTCAATGAATATTTGTGTGTTTAGTCTCCCTCATCTGTGTTGTTAATGTGGTACTTATACATTACTCCACGCATTAGTTCCGTGTTGTGATGTATTCTTTATACTTCTCATTTTTTGCTATGACCTCATGGTGCATTCCATCCCATGGTTGGGGAAACCTACCACAAATGTCCTTAAGCCCTGGTGGATCGGTTTGGGTACTCTCCCCCTCACTTTCCCCATTACCTTTATTGGAGATCTGGAGCGCTGTTTCTATATATTAATTTTCAATAAACAGTTCTCTTTTCAGAATGGTTTGTACTAGGTTGACTTGGTGATCATGTGTTTGGAAGGCTGGGCTAAATCGACCCGCCCCCTTATCGCCTAGCTACCGGCAGTCATAACTTCCTGAACGTTGCGTTCCACGGAATTGCGCACGCGCATGCGCACATACCCAGTGACGTCATCACCTGATTTGACGTCACGCGGACGACGACCGGCGGACGCCAGGCCCCGTCATAAATGTGCCTTCTCTCCATGTGTCTGGTAAGACCTGCCACATAGGACAAAAGAGGGACAGCGCTCCCCAGCAGGCTCTGCTGCACCTCATCGCCTGGCCATACGCCGGTTAGAATGAGACCAAGTAAGTAACGGAGGGTACATGAAGCAATGTTTTAACTGTTTGACCTGGTTCTTTGGATCTCATGGGATCCTTCTTGTTTTGTTTGTCTTTTTCAGATGACCCTTGGAGACACTAACTTTATTTCAATACTGGCGACATCCATTATAACATGCTCTCTATAGCCCTGTGTCCCCTGATGAGTACAAGGGCAGGCTGATTATAGTCATTGACGAAACGCATAGGGACACGTTTACTCACATTTATGAGGGTATTCCACCTTGTTTATCCAGGTGGTGTTTGCTAGTCACCTTCCCCATACAGCCCTGTTTCCCTTTATAATTAGGGTTTGCTCAGGGTAACAAGAGAAAGCTGCGGTTCCAGTAATGGTACCACTCCTTGCGGGTTTGAATATTCCAGATTTTTTTTTCATCAGTAACCTCCCTTCTTGCTTGTGGGTCAATGAGAAGGCTGCAATGTCTTTGACTGAGCTTAGCAACACCCCTAGCAACCAATATAAAAGTTACCTACCCCAACTCTATAAGAACCTCCCCAGCAGCCATTTTGTACAGTTTTTTTAATGTTCTGAGAGAGATAACAGTGTCATTGTGTATAATACAGATAGTTAGTGGGAGATAGTCAGTGTAGGTTATATCCTGAAATAGTGTAGATGTTTCAGTGCAGTGTGTTAGGTAGTGATGTCGCGAACATAAAATTTTCAGTTCGCGAACAGCGAACGCGAACTTCCGCAAATGTTCGCGAACAGGCGAACCACCATTGACTTCAATTGGCAGGCGAATTTTAAAACCCACAGGGACTCTTTCTGGCCACAATAGTGATGAGAAAGTTGTTTCAAGGCGTCTAACACCTGGACTGTGGCATGCCGGAGGGGGATCTATGGCAAAACTCCCATGGAAAATTACGTAGTGGACGCAGAGTCGGGTTTTAATCCATAAAGGGCATAAATCAACTAACATTCCTAAATTGTTTGGAATAACGTGCTTTAAAACATCCAGTGTGTGTATACGATCAGGTATGATGTTGTATCGATCAGGTAGTGTAAGGGTTATGCCCGCTTCACTGACATTGACAGACCAAACTCCCCTTTTAATGCACCGCAAACAGTTCATTTGCACAACCGCAAACTCCCCATTTGCACAAGGTTGGATACCAAGCTAGCCACGTCCGGTGATGTCATTGAAGGTTTCTTCCTCCACCCAGCCACGTACAACACCAAGGGTCCCCAAAAGATGAATTGAATTGATTTTTCGAACGGTGAGATGGTTAAAAAACGCTGGCTCCCTCCCCTTTGTTTTTATCCACGGTGACTGCGTCTGCGCCGTGCAATTTACTGTCACACCCGATATGAGTTGTATTTTCTGTAGTACTATTCTCATCAGTTTAATCCCTCTAACGTCCCCAATCTGGGTGCCATTTATTGAATAGATTTTTCGAACGGGGAGATGGTTAAAAAACGCTGGCTCCCTCCACTCTGTTTTAATCCACGGTCACTGCGTCTGCGCCGTGCAATTTACTGTCACACCCGATATGAGTGGTATTTTCTGTAGTACTATTCTCATCAGTTTAATCCCTCTAACGTCCCCAATCTGGGGGCCATTTATTGAATAGATTTTTCGAACGGGAGATGGTTAAAAAACGCTGGCTCCCTCCACTCTGTTTTAAACCACGGTCACTGCGTCTGCGCCGTGCAATTTACTGTCACACCCGATATGAGTGGTATTTTCTGTAGTACTATTCTCATCAGTTTAATCCCTCTAACGTCCCGACTCCCCAATCTGGGGGCCATTTATTAAATAGATTTTTCGAACGGGGAGATGGTTAAAAACGCTGGCTCCCTCCACTCTGTTTTAATCCACGGTCACTGCGTCTGCGCCGTGCAATTTACTGTCACACCCGATATGAGTGGTATTTTCTGTAGTACTATTCTCATCAGTTTAATCCCTCTAACGTCCCCGACTCCCCAATCTGGGGGCCATTTATTAAATAGATTTTTCGAACGGGGAGATGGTTAAAAAACGCTGGCTCCCTCCACTCTGTTTTAATCCACGGTCACTGCGTCTGCGCCGTGCAATTTACTGTCACACCCGATATGAGTGGTATTTTCTGTAGTACTATTCTCATCAGTTTAATCCCTCTAACGTCCCCAATCTGGGGGCCATTTATTGAATAGATTTTTCGAACGGGAGATGGTTAAAAAACGCTGGCTCCCTCCACTCTGTTTTAAATCCACGGTGACTGCGTCTGCGCCGTGCAATTTACTGTCACACCCGATATGAGTGGTATTTTCTGTAGTACTATTCTCATCAGTTTAATCCCTCTAACGTCCCCAATCTGGGGGCCATTTATTGAATAGATTTTTCGAACGGGAGATGGTTAAAAAACGCTGGCTCCCTCCACTCTGTTTTTAAACCACGGTCACTGCGTCTGCGCCGTGCAATTTACTGTCACACCCGATATGAGTGGTATTTTCTGTAGTACTATTCTCATCAGTTTAATCCCTCTAACGTCCCCGACTCCCCAATCTGGGGGCCATTTATTAAATAGATTTTTGAACGGGGAGATGGTTAAAAAACGCTGGCTCCCTCCACTCTGTTTTAATCCACGGTCACTGCGTCTGCGCCGTGCAATTTACTGTCACACCCGATATGAGTGGTATTTTCTGTAGTACTATTCTCATCAGTTTAATCCCTCTAACGTCCCGACTCCCCAATCTGGGGGCCATTTATTAAATAGATTTTTCGAGCGGGAGATGGTTAAAAAGCGCTGGCTCCCTCCACTCTGTTTTAATCCACGGTCACTGCGTCTGCGCCGTGCAATTTACTGTCACACCCGATATGAGTGGTATTTTCTGTAGTACTATTCTCATCAGTTTAATCCCTCTAACGTCCCCAATCTGGGGGCCATTTATTGAATAGATTTTTCGAACGGGGAGATGGTTAAAAAACGCTGGCTCCCTCCACTCTGTTTTAAACCACGGTGACTGCGTCTGCGCCGTGCAATTTACTGTCACACCCGATATGAGTGGTATTTTCTGTAGTATTATTCTCATCAGTTTAATCCCTGTTACGTCCCATATCAGGGATTGCCTTTTGTGAAAAAAATTTAGGCCGGGTACCTTCGACTGCCTTCACAGTGACAGACCAAACTCTCATACACTAAACTGAATTGATTTCAGGAACCGGGAGATGGAAAAAGCAGCTTGGTCGGTCCTCTTACTCCCAAATTGGGGCACTGCGCGTGCACAGAGCAATGTGCTGTGACACCCTATATGAGTGGTGTCTTAACTAGTACTATTCCTATCAGTTTAATCCCTGTTACGGACCCTATCCGGTCGAATTGATTAACCATTGTCGAATTAGCGAACCATTACGACATCATGAAATAATTTAGTTCTGAGCTCTGTACTTGCTTTGTATTGGAATTGATGGGGATTTTTTAATTGCCTGCATCATTTCTAATAAACTATTAAGAGACTTTATTATGATTTTTATTTTATGTATTAAAAACCCATACAACATATAAAAAAAAAGGTAAATTAATGTTTTTCTATGAAATATTATCCAGCCGTCCGATCGCTTTTGGTCTGACCATAATGAAGCAACGGCCTTATCATCTGGGGTGTGGCAACATTGCCAACACACTTATAGAGGTGATGATGATTGCTTCATTGTGATACGCAAGCCCCTTCACCACAACAAGGTAACGATCACGAAGGGAATTGACACTTGTATGTGCCTTTTTTTTGGTTTGTTTCTGCAGCCACAGTGCTGCACCATAGGACAGAAAAATTAGGCATGTACACATGCCTGAAAAATAATGGCACTGTTGCAGCCGCTATTGTAGCAGCGGCCGGAAAAATTTATGTTTTCCAGGCAGAAAAGTGACTAAAACATTGCGGCTTGAACCCTAGTTGGTGGTGGAGAATTCACGAAAGTCATCCGGTATGCAGACATTAAATACAGCAGCGTGGGGACCATTTTGAGGCCAAGGCATGTAATCAGGCCTTTTGTTAGTCAAACGTATCCCCCACTGTCAGTCCCTTCGGGATCCATGCCTCATTCATCTTTATGAAGGTGAGGTAATCAACACTTTTTGACCGAGGCGACTTCTCTTGTCAGTGACAATGCCTCCTGCTGCACTGAAGGTCCTTTCTGACAGGACACTTGAAGCAGGGCAGGCCAGAAGTTCTATCGCGAACTGGGATAGCTCAGGCCACAGGTCAAGCCTGCACACCCAGTAGTGAAGGGGTTCATTGCTCCTCAGAGTGTCGATATCTGCTGTTAAGGCGAGGTAGTCTGCTACCTGTCGGTCGAGTCGTTCTCTAAGGCTGGATCCCGAAGGGCTGTGGCGATGAGTAGGACTGAAAAAGCTCCGCATGTCCTCCATCAACAACACATCTGTAAATCGTCCAGTCCTTGCCGCCGTGGTAGGAGGAGGATTACACTCACCTCTTCCCCTGTTAGATTCCCGTTGTGCTGTGACATCCCCTTATAAGCTGTGTAAAGCATATTTTTAGTTTGGTTTTGAACTGCTGCATCCTTTCCGACTTTCGGTAATTTGGTAACATTTCTGCCACTTTCTGCTTATACCGGGGGTCTAGTAGCGTGGCCACCCAGTACAGATCGTTCTCCTTTATCCTTTTTATACGTGGGTCCCTCAACAGACATGACAGCATGAAAGACCCCATTTGAACAAGGTTGGATGCAGAGCTACTCATTTCCCGTTCCTCGTCCTCACTGATGTCATTGACGGTCTGTTCTTCCCCCCAGCCACGTACAACACCATGGGTCCCAGACTGGTGACAACCACGAGCACCCTGGGGTGCCTGCTGTGGTTGGTCTTCCTCCTCCTCAAAGCCGCCACATTCCTCCTCTGACTCCTCTTCCTCATACTCCTCTTCCAGCGTTGCTGCAGGTCCGGCAAGCGATGATGACAAGGCTGTTTCTGGTGGTGATGGTGACCACAACTCTTCCTATTCCTCTTCACGGTCATCTACAGCCTGATCCAGAACTCTTCGCAGGGCACGCTCCAGGAAGAAAACAAATGGGATGAGGTCGCTGATGGTGCCTTCGGTGCGACTGACTAGGTTTGTCACCTCCTCAAAAGGACGCATGAGCCTACAGGCATTGCGCATGAGTGTCCAGTAACGTGGCAAAAAGATTCCCAGCTCCGCAGAGGCTGTCCTAGCACCCCGGTCATACAAATACTCGTTGACGGCTTTTTCTTGTTGGAGCAGGCGGTCGAACATTAGGAGTGTTGAATTCCAACGTGTCGGGCTGTCGCATATCAAGCGCCTCACTGGCATGTTGTTTCGCCACTGAATATCGGAAAAGTGCACCATGGCCGTGTAGGAACGCCAGAAATGGCCACACCCCTTCCTGGCCTGCTTGAGGACGTCCTGTAAGCCTGGGTACTTAGACACAAAACGTTGTACGATGAGATTCAACACATGTGCCATGCACGGCACATGTGACAACTTGCCCAAATTTAATGCCGCCAACAGATTGCTTCCATTGTCACACACCACTTTGCCGATCTCCAGTTGGTGCGGGGTCAGCCACTGATCCACCTGTGCGTTCAGGGCAGACAGGAGTGCTGGTCCTGTGTGGCTCTCTGGCTTTCAGGCAAGTCAACCCCAAGATAGCGTGACACTGTCGTATCCGGGATGTGGAATAGCCCCTGGGGAGCTGGGGGGAATCAGTTGATGTGCAGCCAGACGCCGCAGCAGAAGAGGACTCAGCCGAGGAGGATATTGAAGAGGATGGAGTAGGAGTAGAGGAGGTGGCAGTAGGTCTGCCTGCAAGTCGTGGTGGTGTCACCAACTCCGCTGCGGAGCCACGCATTCCATGCTTGTCAGCCGTCAGCAGGTTGACCCAATGCGCAGTATACGTGATATACCTGCCCTGACCGTGCTTTGCAGACCAGGTATCAGTGGTCAGATGGACCCTTGCCCCAACACTGTATGCCAGAGATGCCATGACTTCCTTTTCAATGACATGGTAGAGGTTTGGGATTGCCTTTTTTGAAAAAAAATTTCCTCCGGGTACCTTCCACTGTGGTGTCCCAATAGCGCCAAATTTTTTGAAGGCCTCAGACTCCACCAGCTGGTATGGTAAAAGCTGGCGGGCTAAGAGTTCCGTCAAGCCAGCTGTCAGTCGCCGGGCAAGGGGGTGACTTTGTGACATTGGCTTCTTATGCTCAAACATGTCCTTGACAGACACCTGACTGTGGGCAGATGAGCAGGAACTGCTGAAGGTGAGAGATGGAGTGGCGGGTGGTTGAGAGGGGGCAGGGAGGACAGCAGTGGTTGACGTGGCTGAAGATGCTGGACCAGGAGGAGCATGGTGGCTTTGAGTTTGTGTGCTGCTTGTACTCATGTGTTGATCCCATAGGCATTTGTGATGAGAGATCATGTGCCTTCGCAAAGCAGTTGTACCATAGTGGGTGTTGGACTTCCCACGACTCAGTTTCTTTTGGCACAGGTTGCAAATGGCATTGCTTTTATCAGAGGCAGACACACACAAAAAATGCCACACTGCTGAGCTTTGCAATGACGGCATTCTAGTGGTGGCAACAGCATGCGTTGACTGGCGTGCTGTCTGGCTGACCCCAGGTGCCGATACATGCTGTCTGACTGTGCCACTAACTCCTTGCGACGACCTCCCCCTGCTTCCAACTCGTCTCCTCCTTCTCTCTGTCTCCCCTTCTGAACTTTCCCCCTCTTCTTCTCTTCGAGCAGGCACCCACGTGGCATCCGTGGACACATCGTCATCATCAACCGCTTCACTTGTATCTGACACCTCAGCAAAGGAAGCAGCAGCGGAGTACAACATCATCATCATCATCATCATCACTGTACGTCCATGTGTGTAATCCTGCCTGACTGAGACATATCCCGTAATCTACATCATCTGGCAATAATGGTTGCGCATCACTAATTGAATCCAACTGATGTGTAAATAACTCCTCTGACGGATCAAGTGAAGCGGCTGTGGTGGCTGTGGTGGTAGTGGTGGTGGTGGCGACGGGCGGGTGCGTGGTAACTTGAGAGCAGGTGACCAAAGCTGAGCTGGAGGAGGATGGTGCGTCAAGGTTCTTAGCGGAAGCTGTTGAAGATTGGGTGTCCTGTCTAAGCCAGTCAACTACGTCCTCTGAATTTTTCGGGTTCAGGGTACGTGGCCTCTGAAAACTGGGCATTATTCCAGGGACAGTGGAAATCACAGCACCACGACCACGATGGCCCCTGCGCGGTGGCCTGCCTCTGCCTGTCATTTTTTTTTTAGATAAGTGGTACTACGCGTGCTAGGTACTGTGCCACCCGGTATGAGTGGTTGGCACTGGCAGTGGGCACACTACAGTCAGTGGAAGCGGGCCTGACACACACTGGCAGCAGGCAAGCAACTGAATTTAGACTACTGTCTAAAAATTAAATGCCTTATTTATCGGCAAGCTACTGTGCCACCCGGTATCAGTGGTTGGCACTGGCAGTGGGCACACTACAGTCAGTAGAAGAGGGCCTGACACACACTGGCAGCAGGCAAGCAACTGAATTTAGACTACTGTCTAAAAATTAAATGCCTTATTTATCGGCAAGCTACTGTGCCACCCGGTATAAGTGGTTGGCACTGACAGTGGGCACACTACAGTCAGTGGAAGCGGGCCTGACACACACTGGCAGCAGGCAAGCAACTGAA
The DNA here is from genome assembly GCA_033119425.1 of Bufotes viridis. NCBI lineage: Eukaryota > Metazoa > Chordata > Amphibia > Anura > Bufonidae > Bufotes > Bufotes viridis. The sequence continues at coordinate 409,766,230 of CM065590.1, read as the reverse complement.
TTTAGACTACTGTTTAAAAATTAAATGCCTTATTTATCGGCAAGCTACTGTGCCACCCGGTATGAGTGGTTGGCACTGGCAGTGGGCACACTACTGTCAGTGGAAGCGGGCCTGACACACACTGGCAGCAGGCAAGCAACTGAAATTACACTAAAGTGTAAAAATGAAATGCCTTTTTTTGATGCAAAGTACTGTGCCACACGGGATGACAGGGGTGGGCACTGGCAGTGGGCACACTACAGTCAGTTGAAGTCGGCCTGACACACACTAGCAGCAGGCAAGCAGCTGAAATTACACTAAAGTGTAAAAATTAAATGCCTTTTTATGCAAAGTCCTGTGCCAGCCGGTATGAGTGGTGGGCACTGGCAGTGGACACACTACAGTCAGTGGAAGTCAGCCTGACACACACTGGCAGGCAACTAACCTTAGATTAAAGTGTAAAAATTAAGTGCCTTTTTTTATGCAAAGTCCTGTGCCACACGGGATGACAGGGGTGGGCACTGGCAGTGGGCACACTACAGTCAGTTGAAGTCGGCCTGACACACACTAGCAGCAGGCAAGCAGCTGAAATTACACTAAAGTGTAAAAATTAAATGCCTTTTTATGCAAAGTCCTGTGCCAGCCGGTATGAGTGGTGGGCACTGGCAGTGGGCACACTACAGTCAGTGGAAGTCAGCCTGACACACACTGGCAGGCAACTAACCTTAGATTAAATTGTAAAAATTAAGTGCCTTTTTTAAGCAAAGTCCTGTGCCACACAGGATGACAGGGAGTGGGCACTGGCAGTGGGCACACTACAGTCAGTTGAAGTCGGCCTGACACACACTAGCAGCAGGCAAGCAGCTGAAATTACACTAAAGTGTAAAAATTAAATGCCTTTTTATGCAAAGTCCTGTGCCAGCCGGTATGAGTGGTGGGCACTGGCAGTGGGCACACTACAGTCAGTGGAAGTCAACCTGACACACACTGGCAGGCAACTAACCTTAGATTAAATTGTAAAAATTAAGTGCCTTTTTTTAAGCAAAGTCCTGTGCCACACAGGATGACAGGGGTGGGCACTGGCAGTGGGCACACTACAGTCAGTTGAAGTCGGCCTGACACACACTAGCAGCAGGCAAGCAGCTGAAATTACACTAAAGTGTAAAAATTAAATGCCTTTTTTATGCAAAGTCCTGTGCCAGCCGGTATGAGTGGTGGGCACTGGCAGTGGGCACACTACAGTCAGTGGAAGTCAGCCTGACGCACACTGGCAGGCAACTAACCTTAGATTAAAGTGTATAAATTAAGCGCCTTTTTCTTAAGCAAAGTCCTGTGCCACACGGGATGACAGGGGTGGGCACTGGCAGTGGGCGCACTACAGTCAGTTGAAGTCGGCCTGACACACACTAGCAGCAGGCAAGCAGCTGAAATTACACTAAAGTGTAAAAATTAAATGCCTTTTTTATGCAAAGTCCTGTGCCAGCCGGTATGAGTGGTGGGCACTGGCAGTGGGCACACTACAGTCAGTGGAAGTCAGCCTGACACACACTGGCAGGCAACTAACCTTAGATTAAAGTGTAAAAATTAAGCGCCTTTTTCTTAAGCAAAGTCCTGTGCCACACGGGATGACAGGGGTGGGCACTGACAGTGGGCACACTACAGTCAGTTGAAGTCGGCCTGACACACACTAGCAGCAGGCAAGCAGCTGAAATTACACTAAAGTGTAAAAATTAAATGCCTTTTTATGCAAAGTCCTGTGCCAGCCGGTATGAGTGGTGGGCACTGGCAGTGGGCACACTACAGTCAGTGGAAGTCAGCCTGACACACACTGGCAGGCAACTAACCTTAGATTAAAGTGTAAAAATTAAGTGCCTTTTTTGATGCAAAGTCCTGTGCCACACGGGATGACAGGGGTGGGCACTGGCAGTGGGCACACTACAGTCAGTTGAAGTCGGCCTGACACACACTAGCAGCAGGCAAGCAGCTGAAATTACACTAAAGTGTAAAACTTAAATGCTTTTTTTATGCAAAGTCCTGTGCCAGCCGGTATGAGTGGTGGGCACTGGCAGTGGGCACACTACAGTCAGTGGAAGTCAGCCTGACACACACTGGCAGGCAACTAACCTTAGATTAATGTGTAAAAATTAAATGCCTTTTTTTGATGCAAAGTCCTGTGCCACACGGAATGACAGGGGTGGGCACTGGCAGTGGGCACACTACAGTCTCTGGGCCTGCAGCTCCTCACACACAGGCAGGCCAGGCAACTGCAATATGTATATAAAGGAAAAAAAAAAAGCAGACTAATGTTGCAGCCCTAAAAAGGGCTTTTTGGGGTGCTGTCAGGACGCTGTCCTTACAGCAGAGATCAGATGAGTCTTTCAGGACTGGAGTGGACACTGAATTCACTAGCCTAGCTATCGATTTCCCAATTAAATCAGCAGCATCTACTCTCTCCCTCCTCTCACTAAGACTGCAGCTTCAGAATGAATCTAAAATGGATGCTGTGCAGGAGGTGGGAGGGTCTGGGAGGGAGGGTATGCTGCTGATTGGCTGGAATGTGTCTGCTGACTGTGAGGTACAGGGTCAAAGTTTGCTCAATGATGATGTATAGGGGGCGGACCGAACATCGCATATGTTCGCCCTGCAGAGGCGGACGCGAACAAGCTATGTTCGCCGGGAACTGTTCGCCGGCGGATAGTTCGGGCCATCTCTAGTGTTAGGTTCTGCTGTCCATACTTACAAGCAGACCTGCGAAAATGTGAAGTTTTTCGCATCATTAGTGCCGATTAGCGCAATTAGAGCACTTTAACTGCATATAAAGCCATTTTTAATGTTCTGACATTCCAACCATTTTCTCCAGTCTCAGGAAACTTCTAGCATCTTGGAAAATGTAGCAAAAGTGACCCATGCCTGTATTCCGCGCGCATTATGCGAATATAACATCGCCTATTTTTTGCAATCAAGAAAATAATCTCGAATTTGCGTATTCATAAATATATGACGAATATTCACCCAAATATTTGTGAAATCTCGCAAATTCAAATATAGCCCCTGATAACTAACCTAAAAGCGGCACAATGACAGAAGCTGGAGGTGGCAGTATGAGGAGGCCACCGAGTGGCACAATGTCAGTCTGTGGTATCCTCCTGTTGCTGCCATTTCCACACTGTCACCTTGCCACTCTGTGGTATCCTCCTGCTGCTGCTGCCACCTCCAGAGTGGTAAGGTAACATAGTGTGGAGATGGCAGCAGCAGCAGGAGGAGACCACAGAGTGGCAAGGTGACATAGTCTAGATGTGGCACTAGTATCAGGAGGCCACAAAGTGGCAAGGTGACATAGTGTGGATATGGCAGCAGCATGAGGAGACCATAGAGTGGCAAAGTGACACAATGTGGAGATGGCAGCAGCAGCAACAGCAGGATACCACAGAGTGGCAAGGTGACATAGTGTGGATATGGCAGCAGCAGGAAGAGACCACAGAGTGGCAAGGTGACATAGTTTGTAGGTGGCGGTAGCATTAGGAGGCCACAGAGTGACTAGGTGACATAATGGGGAGAAGGCAGTAGCAGCAGCAGCATCAGGAGGATACCACAGAGTGGCAGTGACATAGTTTGGAGATGGCAGCAGCAGCTGCATCAGGAGAACACAAAGTGACCCGGTAACAGAGTGGGGGGGTGGTTGGCAATACCAGTACCCGCTGATGAAGGTGGGTAAAATAAGGAGCACTTGGCATCAGATGTGTGGCATCAGGCGGGTTGCAGCATCAAAGTAGTAGCTGAGGCAGGTAGTCAGAAGAAAAATGTCTCTTATATAAAAGTGTAGGTGTGGCATCATGGATGATCTAGTCTGATACATCAGGAATTGGTGGTTGTAAATCCTGGCTGATCCACGCCTGATTTATGATAATTTGCAAAGTTCAGTCTCTCCACATTTTGGGTGGACAGGCGACCGAGTTCTTCCTGGGGTAACTATGGCCCTCGCAGCACTAAACACCGCTCTGATGCCACACTACTGGACTGGCAGGACAACTTTTTCGGGGCAAACGCTGCTAGTTGCGGCCAGAAATCCAGTTTGGCTACCCAGTAGTCCAGTGGATCTTTAGTGTGGGGTGGCAGGGTGCAGTCCAAGTATGCCACCACCTGGTCAGGTCCTGCTCCAGGTCCACCTGCTCCAAGTGAGCATGCATCAGGCCATTTGTGCAAGTGACTTGGAGGGACTCCCTGCCTCCATCTCCACTGCATACTGCCACGGTGTGTCCGGGTCCTCTGTCTCATGTTCCTCATCACCCTGCTCCTCCTGTCCTGTCGAGTAGAAAAACTACTCATTTGGCTACACATTCCCTGTGCTCCAATGTCCTCCTTCCTTTCCTCCTCCTCTTCCAGTTCAGCCCCCACAGGGCTCATGTGGCCGTGAGATCGAGGTGCCATGTCTCCAGACCAGCCATTGTTACCACCATCTTTTCCAGGACATAAAGCAGTGACTGATGATGTTCATCTCGTTTTCCTGGCAACTGACAAATAACGTGGCATCCTCAAATGGCCTGAGCAAACGGCAGGTGTCAAGCATGAGCTGCCAGTGGCTGACATCGAAGTTACACAGTGGAGTACTCCTATCCGCTTGGATCATCAAGAAATCGTTGATGGACTTTCTCTGTTCATATAGTCGGTCCAAAATCTGGAGAGTGGAATTACAACAGGTGGAAATATTGCATATCAGCCTATGTTGGGGGATGCCGTTCTGCCGCTGCAACTCAAAGAGAGTGTGCTTTGCAGTATACGAGTGGATGAAGTGCATGGAAAGTTTTCTGGCCATTTTTATGATGTCTTGCAGATGGGTGGAAGACTTCAGGAACCGCTTGACAACCAGATTGAGCACGTGTGCCATGCTGGGTGCATGGCTCAGCCGTCCTTGACGTAGTGCTGATACAATGTTCTTCCCATTGTCGGTCAGCATAGTTCTGATTTTGAATTATCAGGGAGAAAGCCAGAATTCGATTTCTTGATGCATCACATGGAGCAGTTCCACCCCTGTGTGACTCAAACCAAGGCAAACCAGGTGCAGAACAGTGTGAAACCACCGAGCCCTACACATGTGGTATGCTGGAGGGGCAATGTGACTTGTCCCTGCAGTGGAGGCTATGGACATGGTGGAGAATGCAGAGGAAGAGGCGGACATTGTTGCAGAACCAACGGTGTGACAACGTGGAGGCGGAAGTGGCGTGACCTGTCCAAGTTGCTGGTGTGGCTGTTCAAGAACCACATTCACCCAATGGGCCATAAAGGACATGTATTGTCCCTGACCGTAGTTATAGTTCCACAAGTCGGTGCTGCCGTGCACTTTGGCAGACACTAACAGGCTCAAGGACTGGTCCACCTTCTGTTCTACATGTGTGCAGGGCTGGTACTGCCTTTTTCGCAAAGAAATGACGACTTGGAACTCTCCACCTTGGCTCGGTACAAGCCATCAGTTCTCTGAAAGATGCAGAGTCCACTGTTTGGAAAGGGAGGGACTGAAGCACCAGCAACTTGGACAGTAGCATGTTCAGCTTCTGCACCTTTGGATGCGTGCATGCATACTGTTGTCTCTTGACAATCGCTTCAGTGATCGATTGCTGACGGAATGACTGACGAGGAGCAGGAGCATCTGGACCAGCAGAAGATGGGATTGAAAGATAGCTACTTTCGGCTGAGGTGGAAGAGCCTTGACTGGCTAAAAATGGGTGCGTGCCCCTGGGTGATGTAGCAGTAGCTGCGGCAGGCTGGACCTCCACATCGGAGCCACAGTTCTCCCTGGCCACTTTATTCCACCCTGCTGACTCCCGGCCACGGAAGCGACTTGCTGGCTCAGTTGCTGCCGCCCTCTTCTCCTGATGATGACGATGTTCCTTCTTCACCAGGCTTCCAAGTGCGTTCGGCTTCATCATCATCGAGTAGTATCTGCACATCACTGATTTCCTCCTCAACAGCCTCTAGGTCAGGAGCCTGACCACTCAAAACACAAGCTCCCATGCCACTCTCCTCATCACTTCTTAGCAGAGGAAGCGGCGTATGTCTCCTCCACATCTTGGCTGGGCAGTAGCTGCTGACTGTCCTCTAGTAGCTCTTCTTCGCTGAAAAGTGAAACTGAGCCCACTGCATGTAGTACTTTTTGCGGTGAGGGAACAGAAAAGTTAGGCTAGAGGCAGGTTGAGGACAGGTGAGGGCACAGGGCCTGCTTCTGGGCCATGCCAATTAAGGGTTGTGTCTGACCGACTGTTGGCTGGGGGTGTCTGTTGTCACTTGGAATGACCGAGTTAACCAATCGCTTGGGATGACGTGTATGACCGAGTTAAAGAACCGCTGGCTTGTTGGTCAAGACACGACCGCTAGATGACATTGTGAGCTCAGGCCTCTCACTGTGACTACTGCTGACACTACCCCTTACTTTGCTGCGACCTCTGCTTGCGCCATAAACATTCAGGCCTCTGCCACTCCTCTGTGCATGGCCTGGCACTTCTCTGCCTGAAATAATTGTAGCTGAACTAAACAAATTAAACAGAAATTAAAACACCCCTAAAAGCGATAAATATATTTTTCTTGTTCTACTAAAATACAACCCTATACGCTTTGACCAGAAATAACTGCAACAGTACAGTGTGTATATATTTTTCTTGTAGTACTGAAATTCGCCCATATACGCTTTCGCCAGAAATAACTGCAACAGTGCGTATATATTTCTCTTTTTTTACTGAAATATGGCCCTATATGCTTTCACCAGAAATAACTGCAACAGTGCAGTGTGTGTATATATTTTTCTTGTAGTACTTAAATACGTCCCTATACACTTTCACCAGAAATAACTGCAATAGTGCGTATATATTTTTCATGTAGTACTGAAATATGCCCCTATACGCTTTTACCAGAAATAATTGCAACAGTTCAGTGTTTTTCTGTTTTTACTGAAATACACCCCTATACGCTTTCACCAGAAATAACTGCAACAGTGCAGTGCGTATATATTTTTCTTTTTTTTACTGAAATATGCCCCTATACGCTTTCACCAGAAATAATTGCAACAGTGCAGTGCGTATATATTTTTCTTTTTTTTACTGAAATACAGTATGCCCCTATATGCTTTCACCAGAAATAACTCCAACAGTGCAGTGCATATATATTTTCCGTTTTTTACTGAAATATGCCCATATAAGCTTTCAACAGAGATAACTGCAGAAGTGAAACGCGTATATATTTTTCTTCTAGTACTGAAATAGATACTAAGGTATACGCCACTAAAGGCTTTTCAACATAACATTTGCAGCCCAATACCGAAAAGCTGGAATGCCAGAGCTGTCTAATGACTATTTGGATCCCCAAATAATCTTTCTCTGCACTTGTAAATCACTTTCCTATCAATGTCCCTAGCGCCTTATGATGTCTCTCCCTGCACTAAGATGCTGTGAAATGATTCCTCCCTATCCTTTCCCTGCCACGGTTCTCCCAGGCCACTTTATGGTAACGCTGCATATGTTGATGCAGGGCCATGGTGCCAACATTGGCACCCAGGCTATGCTGCACCTTTTGCCCACATCTTCTACATATGGCCATGTTGACCTACTCTGACGGCATCACGAAAAACTGCCAAACCGCCGAGTACTTGATTTTACCCCCCCAACACTACTCACTGGCTGACTGCCACCGCCGCTGCTTCCATGAATCCATGCACCAATCCTTCCGGGCAGGTAGGCTGCTGAAAAGCGGGTGGAGTACCCCGTGTCCGTTTGGCTCCAAACTTCCCACTGCTGCCACCCTGCTGACTTCCGGCCACGGTAGCGACTTGCTGGCTCAGTTGCTGCCCCCCTCTTCTCCTGATGATGACGAAGTTCCTTCTTCACCAGGCTCCCAAGTGCGTTCAGCTTCATCATCATCGAGTAGTATCTGCACATCACTGATGTCCTCCTCAACGGCCTCTAGGTCAGGAGCCTGACCACTCGCAACACAAGCTCCCATGCCACTCCCCTCATCACTACTTAGCAGAGGAAGCGGCGGATGTCTCCTCCACATCTTGGCTAGGCAGTAGCTGCTGACTGTCCTCTAGTAGCTCTTCTTCGCTGAAAAGTGAAACTGAGCCCACTGCCTGTAGTACTTTTCGCGGTGAGGGAACAGAAAAGTTAGGCTAGAAACACGTTGAGGACAGGTGAGGGCACAGGGCCTGCTTCTGGCACATGCCAATTAAGGGTTGTGTCTGAGGAACCCACCGACTGTTGGCTGTGGGTGTCTGATTTCACTTGGTATGATGTGGATGACCGAGTTAACCAATCAAGAACCGCTGGCTTGCTGGTCAAGACACGACTGCTAGATGACATTGTGAGTTCAGGCCTCTCACTCTGACTACTGCTGACACGACCCCTTACTCTGCTGCAACCTCTGCTTGTGCCAGAAACATTTAGGCCTCTGGCACTCCTCTGTGCATGGCCTGACACTTCTCTGCCTGACATACTTCTAACTGACCTAAACAAATTAAACGGAAATTAAAACACCCCTAAAAGCGACAAATATATTTTTCTTGTTCTACTAAAATATGACCCTATACGCTTTGACCAGAAATAACTGCAACAGTACAGTGTGTATATTTTTTTCTTGTAGTACTGAAATTCGCCCCTATACGTTTTCACCAGAAATAACTGCAACAGTGCATATATATTTCTCTTTTTTTACTGAATTACGCCCCTATACCCTTTCATCAGAAATATCTGCAAAAGTGCAGTGTAAATATATTTTTCTGTTTTTACTGAAATATGCCCCTATAAGTTTTCCCCAGAAATAACTGAATAAGTGCATATACATTTCTCTTTTTTTTTTACTGAAATACACCCCTATACCCTTTCATCAGAAATATCTGCAACAGTGCAGTGCGTATATATTTCTCTTTTTTTACTGAAATACGCCCCTATTTGCTTTCACCAGAAATAACTGCAACAGTGCAGTGTGTATATATTTTTCTGTTTTTACTGAAATACGCCCCTATACGCTTTCACAAGAAATAATTGCAATAGTGCAGTGCGTATATATATATTTTTTTCTTACTGAAATACGCCCCTATACACTTTCACCAGAAATAATTGCAACAGTGAAGTGCGTATATATTTTCCTTTTTTTACTGAAATATGCCACTATAACCTTTCAACAGAGATAACTGCAGAAGTAAAATGCGTATATATTTTTCTTCTAGTACTGAATAAGATACTAAGATAGCCACTAAAGGCTTTTTAACATAACATTTGCAGCCCAATACCGAAAACCTGGAATGACAGAGCTGTCTAATGACTATTTGGATCCCCAAATAATCTTTCTCTGCACTTGTAAATCACTTTCCTATCAATGTCCCTAGCGCCTTGTGACGTCTCTCCCTGCACTAAGATGCTGTGAAATGATTTCTCCCTATCCTTTCCCTGCACTTATAAATCATTTTTTGTCTATTTTTTCCACAAAGGTTTTTCCTCTTGCTGTCCCTAGTGCCTTCACATGTCTGTCCCTGCACTCTGAACGCTGGAAAATGTCTGACTGTAAGATGGCCACCATATTTATAGGGCTGTGACATTACAGGGCTGGCTGCTGATTGACTGCATGCAGGCATGTCAATCTGAGTGATCCCGCCTTCCCAGAGTTCCTTGCCCCATGTCCACAGTCCTCACACGTGTAGCTGCCATTTTAGAAAAATTGCGATTCGTTCCCATGAAGCACGAGGAAATTCGCATTCATTGTGAATCAAATTTTTCCTGAAATTCTAAACGAATTACACTTTGTCAGCTTTGATTCGCTCATCTTTACTGGCAGCTCATGTCCGCCGTTGTCTCGGGCAAGCACAGGTATTGCTCCATTCTCCCTGTCCTTACTGGGACTAGTGCTCAGTGAACTTTCAGCACTAGGAGAGTTCATCTTTTTCTCTTGCCCCTGCCCAGGAGCTGGTTGAATTGCTGATCATCCTCTTATTTAGCTGTGCTCTGGATCCACCTGCGCTCCTGAGTTTTTAGGTTTTCTACTCATTTGTACCCAGCGAAGGTGATTCCTTCTGAATGTCTTTGTACCAAACCACCTGTCTTCTTATTCTGCTTCTTGCTGCCTGCCCTGACCTCGGAATTGTGACCTGGATTACGCACAAACTCTGCTTGCCCTGACCTTGGAATCGCTATTTGGAATATGCAAGTTCTCAGCCTTCTCGGCCTTTTGGACTGTATTCAGACTGTGCTTTTACCTGTGTCCTTGGTTCTTCTCAGCAATGTCTCAGACTCCTGTGGGTCAGCAGCCAACTACACTAGGAATACTCCAGGACATAGTGGCCTGGTTGGTTCCTTGTGGCAAATACCAGGGAACCACCAGGACAACACCCTAAGGTTTAGGCCAAAGCCAAACTGGTTAGTTGGCAGGGTTGGTCCACACCCAGTGCTGGTTACAGCCTTTTTGAAAATTATCCACTGTTCCTCTTGTGATCGCGTCTTTGGATAGACTATTCCAAAGATTTACCGTTCTTACAGTAAAGAAGCCTTGATGCATTTTTCGGCTCTAAATGGAGGCAGTGCTTCCTTGTCTTTTGATGGTATTTTACATGGAACAGCGAAATATTAATTCAATTTAATTATTTTAATCTTTCGTCATAACTTAGACCTCCAGGCTCCTTACCAGATTAGTCACTCTCCTTGTTCTTTTTCCAGCTCCAAAGCATACTTTCAATGGACTGGTGCCCAAAATTGAACTGCATATTTCAGATGAGGCCGCACCAAAGCTTTGCTCCAGATTTGTTATTACATGGGAATGCAACTACTGTAGCTGATAAATCAGACATGTCAGGAACAAATCATCTGTACTGAAATACAGTGTATTTTGGTAACCATTCACACAGCCAGTGCATAGGAAGCTGATTACCCTTGCAGAAAGCACAGCATAATTATAAATTTTACTTGTAGCCTTTTTTCTGGTTTAAGGTGGAAATGATCTTTAGTTTTCACCCTCTAATTAATATAATTGCTAATCTTTTCCACTTATGTCTAAAGATTAAGTTGTTAAACTATTTTAGTAATAATTAATGCATTATGAGGCACATATACTGTATGTGCTGGCTATGCATAGCTGAAAAAGGCCAAACATATTCAAGGTGATAATTCAAGGTACTAAGATTAAGTGGAAATTTGAGTCATACTTTGGATATGGTAGACACCCACACAGCGGATTATATGTAATATTTCCAATACTTCCAAGCCAAGAGTTACTTTAGCGAAGCAAAGTGGTTTCAGCGAAAAAGTCATTTGTGTCTGAATAAAAATTTAATTAATTTATTTCCCTTTGACAAAGAAATAACTATACTTGTAAAGTCCCTGTCACTCTGATAACAGCTTAGTAGCACTGGTGCTGTAAACTTGATGAAGCAGTAAATTTGCAAAAACAATAGTCATTTTCATGGTGTTTGTATTGTTGTTCAGTTTATGTAGTGCAGCACCTTTTATCAAAATCAGAGCCACAGAGTTAGCTAAAGAGGATTACGCTGGCCTGTTCACTATAACAAGGGGGTCCATATGCTCTTCGGCTACTCACTATAAGGCCCTGGTGGTCCTGCAGTGTACCAATTATAGATGCAACACATGCAACAGTGATGGGATGTACACAACATGAGCTTCATTTAATGCTATAGGCATCTTTAGTTCCACTTATACTCTAGTACCCACAATACAGTGTACTTGTTTGTGGGTGGGCCATCAAAGGTTGATGCAGATTAATTCTTATTCCTAAAAGATCTGGCGGTCTTATTTATGATCTATTGTAAATTCAATTGCCATTTCTTGCAACATTTACTCTTTCTGTTAGCTGCTTGTTCCTGTCCAATCTATTTATCCTCAAGGGAGGCAGAAGTCTATAGGTCATGGACACATCTATTGTCATGACCACCAGTAGACTCACACTAGGGTCTTTTAGCAGCTACCACAACCCTATAGCAGAAAGGATATCAGATTTGAATATAATCAATAAAAGTGACTGTGCAGCTGGAAAGTCGCTCTAAGAAGAAACTAAAACTAATTAAAACTTGACCATACCTATATCTGAACTACTGACTTGTTATGCTGAATAGTTTACCGATTCTCAAATGGAAGGAGTATATACAGTTTGTCAAGATATTTCCCATCCCCTGACTAGGAATCCGATCAGTGCTACATTTACCTCTCTAATGGGTTGATATGAAAAAAAAAAAAGTGAATATTCGTTTTTACGAATATATATCACACTATGTTGTACAAATTTGCAAATTCTAGCAAGCCAACCCAATAGGAAAGTTGCCTATAACCAGCCCTTACTCGATTAACATGCATATTACATTGCTGATCTTTCGCATAAGAAATAAATTAAATAATGAAGAATATTCTAATTTACTAGACATTGCAGCCTTCTCACATTGGCCCACAATAAGGATGCAGGCAGGTAATGGGTTCAGATGGAAAAAAAATGACAAATATATATCACTATATTCTAAATACTCGCAAATTCTCGAAGTTGCGATATTCGCAATTAAAATTCGCTATTCGAATATTCACGCTCAACACTGGTATGATTGTATTGCACGTGTCACGGTGCTCCTACCTGGATACCTTTGGAAACGCCAGGCGTTGTTGTCCGAAGCAGAAAAAGGGGTGATGAACTGGGATGGTGAAGAGATTGAGTCCAGACTTGGTATAAAGTTTAAATGCAGCTTTATTGGAATAAAAGGTAATCCAAACAGTTTCCAGACTTGGTCTGGATTCCCAGCAGATTTTAGCATGAAAATGGCAGGCAATAACTTCTGCAACAAATTCCTCTCTGCTGAATCTTTACTGTCTCAGCGCTGCTATGTCAGCAATATAAAATAGGAATCTTTTTCTTTAGCTTGCTTTCTGCTGCAACTTCTTATTCTTTGTAGTCTGTCTCTTACTGCAATACTAGGAACTTCTTCCTGGCTTAAAACTTACTTAGCTTGGCTTTTAGGGGGAGCTCAGTCCCACAGGGACGAGCGTCTGCTTTTCTCACTACAGCATGGAGTATAGGAACTAACTCATTGTAACTAGTTAGTACTCTCTCCTTAGAGGAGAGTCAGAGAGCTGGAAAAAGCATTCTATGCTATATAGCACTGCCAAGTTTTCTGCCACCTGTTGGTAAACCAGGTTATCACATGAACAATATCAAATGCATAACAGGAAATGCACACTGCTTGGAAGACCTGAAATAAAGACATAAGATTACATGTTTTGTTGCATATAAAGACAGAAGATGGGCGCAGGAGTGGTAATGCCACTCGGAGCATTAGATTTCCCTTTACTTAAGAGGCAAGCCACCCTCGGATTGTGCTTGGGGTAAGCACTAAGGGTACCCAAGGAAAGTTAAAGTGCTACATAAGACTATATACGGTGTTACTTAACTGGTGAAGCAGCAGCTACCACAAGGTCTCTGCCCGTATGAGTAGAGTGTTTTACAAATGGTTTATCCTCTCGGTAATAACCAGAGAAACCAACAATTGTGCGAAAGCGCTCATTCCCGACTCTCTTTTGAGTATTGTGCACTAATACCAAAGAAAGCTTGGGGGTGTCTTCACTCTGTAATCCTACCACTATGCAATGAAACGCATGCAAATAGAAGGGTGGCTTTATCCTGTATTCCCTTCCAACACTAAGGTCTAATGATGCTTTACGCTTTGTCACCTTGATGACTATACAGGTAGCCAAACATTTTTGTCCATAAGGCGACGCGCAAGGCCTTAGGACACAGACACATATTTCCTCAAAACACACAGATTAGCTGCAGTTTACCCTTGATAGTTTTAGATCTGTTCGTGACTTTACCACTTGGTCCTTCCTGTGCATCAACAAAACAATACAATATATTACCTAAGCTATCTAGCTAACACAAGGAAACAATACAGGACCATTAGTACTTTTAAGCCTTCAGAGGCAGTCCATAGGAGTAATGAATAGAGTTGAGCGAACACCTGGATGTTCGGGTTCGAGAAGTTCGGCAGAGCTGTCCTCTGTAGGTGGTGTATCGTCTGTGTCCTCCATATCCCCCCAACCATGCTCCAGTGATAGCCCTGAGCTGCGTAGGGTGCCACCCTGCAGTGAAACCGGTTACTCCTCCTCCACGTCATCCTCCTCCTCCTCGTCCTCCAGAAGTGTGCCCTGGCTATCCACATGTGTACCTGGCCTCTGCTGGTGCAGGAACCCACCCACTGAGCCACTTCTGTATGACCTTCCTGAAACCCTGTGAAATGCCCCCTCTTCCTCCTCCTCCTGTGCCGCATCCTCTTCTATTAATATTTTTTTCAAGGAGTCATAGAATGGGTATTATAATGCTAACAATGGCGTCATCAGCACTGGCCATGTTGGTTGAGTACTCCAAAGACCGCAACAAGGTACACAGGTCTCGCATGCCGGCCCAGTCACTGGTGGTGAAGTGGTGCTGATCCGCAGAGTGACTGACCCATGCATACTGCATCTGAAACTCCACTATCGCCCGCCGCTGCTCGCACAGTCTTTCCAGCATATGTAAGATGGAGTTCCACCTGGTGGGCATGTCGGATATGAGGAGGTGAGCAGGAAGGCCAAAGTTATGCTGCAGCGCAGACAGGCGAGCAGCAGCACGGTGAGAACGCCGAAAGCGCGCACATACGGACCGCACTTTCAGCAGCAGCTCTGACATGTCTGGGTAGTTTTTAAGAAACTTCTGCACCACCAGATTCAGCACATGCGCCAGGCAAGGGATGTGCGTCAAACCGACTAGTCCCAGAGCTGCAACAAGATTTCGCTTATTATCGCACACCATCAGGTTGGGCTTGAGGCTCACCGGCAGCAACCACTCATCAGTCTGCTTTTCTATGCCCCTCCAAAGCTCCTGTGCGGTGTGGGGTTTGTCATGAGTTTTAAAATCGCTTGCTGACGTTTACCCCGGGCTGTGCTGAAGTTTGGGGGTGAGGTTCTTTTTCGATGACTTGTGGGGGTGGTAGATGAGGAGTAGAAGGAGGAGGGTGCGGAGTAGGATGAGGAAGCAACAGGAGGCAATGAATAATGCCCTGCGATCCTCGGTGGTGGAAGGACATGCGCCAAACCGCTATCTTCCTCGGGCCCAGCCACCACTACGTTTACCCGGTGTGCAGTTAGGGAGATATAGTGACCCTGGCCGTGCTTACTGGTCCATGTATCTGTGGTTATGTGGACCTTGCCACAGATGGCGTTGCTCAGCACACACTTGATTTTATCAGATACTTGGTTGTGCAGGGAAGGGACGGCTCGCCTGGAAAAGTAGTGGCGGCTGTGAACAACGTACTGGGGGACAGCCACTGCCATCAGCTGTTTGAAACAGTCCGTCTCCACCAGGCGGAATGACAGCATTTCAAAGGCCAGTAATTTTGAAATGCTGGCATTCAGGGCCAGGGCTCGAGGGTGGGTAGGTGGGTATTTCCTTCTTCTCTCCAATGTTTGTGAGATGGACAGCTGAATGCTGCCGTGTGACATGGTGGAGATGCTTGGTGATGGTGTCGTATGTGGTGGTGTTGGTGGAACATCCTCTGTTTGCTGGTCGCCAGGTGCCACGATGATGCCAGAGGTGGGAGAGGCTGAGCCAGCAGCAGAAAAGGGAGCAGGAGGAGCATGAGAGAGTTCCTTGTTTTTAAGGTGTTTACTCTACTGCAGTTCATGCTTTGCATGTAGATGCCTGGTCATGCAGGTTGTGCTCAGGTTAAGAACGTTTATGCCTCGCTTCAGGCTCTGATGGCACAACATGCAAACCCCTCGTGTCTTGTCGTCAGGACATTGTGAAGAACAGCCACGCCAATGAACTCCTTAGAGCAGGCCTTGGTGCGCTCGGTGCCTGGGTGTGGTGGACAGTAGCAGGTGTACTGTCTCTGGAACGGCCGCTGCACTTTTGCACCCTACTCCCTCTTTTGCTGTGCTGTTGCCTCTGTACGACCACCGCCTCTAACTCAGAACTACACGCCTCACTAGCACGACTTTCAGTAAAGTCTGGGTCTAGGACTTCATCATCCTCCACATCATCTTCCACCCATTCATGACCCCTGCCATCTTCGTCTGTCTGCACATTGCAGAAAGCCACAGCGGTTGGCACCTGTGTTTCGTCATCATCAGAGACGTTTTGTGGCGGTATTCCCGTGTCCTCATCCTGCAACAAAAGTGGTTGAGCATCAGTGCATTCAAGGTCTTCCTCTTCTGGGGCAGGGCTAGGTGTATGGGCCGGGGAAACCCTGCCAACAGAGTCATCAAAAAGCATGAGACTTTCCTGCATGATTTGGGGCTCTGGCTGCTTGGCTGATTTGCAAAGGGGTTAGGTGTAAGACTGATGGGCATGGGCTGCAGTTGCCATCTCTGAGCTTTCTGCAGAGGACTGGGTGTTAGATACTGTGAAGGAACTGGAGGCAACCAATCTACTATCGCCTGTAGTTGTTCTGGCTTCACCATCCATAGAGCGGCATTTGGGCCCATAAAATAACGCTGCAGATTCTGTCGCCTACTCGCTCCAGAGGAAGGTGTTTGACTTGGAGGCGTAGTTGGTGCTGAACGGCCACATTCTTTACAACAGGAGCTCCACCAACACCACCACGACCATGCCCACGTCACCTTATTTGATGTTCTCCTAATTATTTGCGTTCACCCACCAAGCTGAAAGATTGGTCTCTCTCCAGTGTCAATTTACCTGCCACTAGTCGACAATTGCGTTCGCTAAGGCAGTGCTCGTGTCATTAAATGCTTTATGGACCCAGAATGATGTTTTTTGTGCCCAAAATACACTGATTCTAAATTTCTATGCGGAAATGTAAAACATTTTTTGGGTACGCTGTATGTACAAGTGGTTTGTGGAACAAGAACAAGTATTTTTGTAACAAAATACAGAAAATTTGTATTTCACTGCTGTAAATTGAAATTAATTATTTATACGTCAGATGCAAAATAGTTTTTTTCGGCATAAAACACGGCTTTATTCAATAAATCCCCAAAATGCAGTTTTTAACTGCTGTACATTAAAAGTAGATATTTATACTATGTATGGACACCAGATTTGGTGACCCAGAACACAGATTTGGTCATCAAAATTCACAAATCCAGTTTCAGACTGTTATAAATTGGAAATAATTATTTAAACGACGGATGCACAACCGTTTTTTTGGCCTAAAACACGGCTTAGATTTGGGAACCCAGAACACGGATTTGGTCACCAAAATTCACAAATGCAGTATTTAACTGCTATACTGTAAATTGCAAATAATTATTTAAACGATGGATGCACAACCGTTTTTTCGGCCTAAAACACTTAAATTAGATATTTGTACCGTGTATGTACAACTGCTTTGTGAAGTAAGAATATTGCTTTTTTCACACAAAAAAGAATAATGCACAATTTCTCAGCTGTAATGTGAAATCGGTATTTAGGCGGTGTATTTCAAGATGCTCTTTTGTCCAAAAAATACACTTATGTTGTATTTCACAGCAGCAATGTAAAATAGGTGGTTTTATTGGGTATTTCAGACTGTTTGGTGGACCTTGAATAAAGTTTTTTTTCTATAAAAAACAAAGAAGCACTATTTCCATACAGAAATATAAAATATGTCGTTCAACGGTGTATGCAGAACTGTTTTTTGGACAAGGAATACGGTTTTTCCCCCAAAATTACACGGATTCTCTATTTCACCGCAGAAATGTCAAATATATATTTTGGCGGTGTAAAATAGGCTTGGTGGATCTGGATAACCACTTTTTTTTTAACTAAAATACACTGATGCACTATTTGATAGCTGACATGGAATATACGGTTTAGTGCATAGTATACAAAAATGCTCTGTGGCACCACAGAGCCCAGGCTAGACAAATGGACTATGTCACGGCTTTTGTTACCAAAATTCACAAATGCAGTTTTTCACGGCTGTAAATTAAATGTACGTATTTATACCGTGTATGTACAACTGCTTTGTGAAGCAGGAATTTTGCTTTTTTCACACAAAAAAAGAATAATGCACTACTTCTCAGCTGTAATGGGAAATGGGTATTTAGGCGGTGTATTTCAAAATGCTTTGTGGATCACTTATGCTGTATTTCACAGCAGCAATGTAAAATATGTGGTTGTAATGTGTATTTCAGACTGTTTGGTGGACCTTGAATACAATTTTTCTTCTATAAAAAACAAAGAAGCACTATTTCCATGCAGAAATATAAAATATGTTGTTGCATGGTGTATGCAGTACTGTTTTGTGGACAAGGAATACAGTTTTTCCCCCAAAATTACACGGATTCTCTATTTCACCGCAGAAATGTCAAATATATATTTTGGCGGTGTAAAATAGCTAGGCTGATGCACTATTTGATAGCTGAAATAGAATATACGGTTTAGGCATTGTATACACAAGTGCTCTGTGGCACCACAGATCCCAGGCTAGACAAATGGACTATGTCACTGCTTAAATATACAAAAGGCAATATAGGGGACTTGAGCAGCCAGAAAAAAAAGTTATTTTTTTCCTTCACTGAGCTACAAAATAGGATTAGGCTGATGTCCCTGGCTGGCACACATGCAGTACACTACAGTGGCTAATATGGCCGCCGAGCACCACCTCAGTAACAGATGGATTACAAAAAATGATTTCCCTTGTAGTGGCTGGGTACAGAAATGTTAGATTGCTGAAGCTCCCTCCCTCTCTATTTGCTGTATCTTGTGGATTAAAGTAGACAGGTTCTTCTGATTTCTGCCCTATTCTGTCGCTGATGGCAGCACCAACATCCTCTCGCTAAGCTCAAATCAGCAGAGTGACTCCAGCTTATAAAGAGGCTGGTTCACATGCTGCTTGTGTTTCAGTTCATAAAGAGCTTTAACCTTATCAGTGGTGAGATTGGGATGCTCAAAGCCAGCATGGTCATATCAGGCCTTGAGCATGTCAATATTAAATTTGACCCCTTTAATAAATGCTTCAACCACAGGTTCATTAACATTGTGATTAAAGTAACTCTTATTGTATAAGCCAACCATGCCCAGTGTAAGTTCACTGGTCTTAGGTGGCTTCATTGATTTTTTTTTTTTCAATATAATTTTTATTGAAATTTTCCACTTTTTATCCCGAATACAATAAAGTGAGTACATAAAATGAAAGTACAAATATGTTCAGCATAACATGTTTCTCACATTTGAAAAGTACATCATCAAAAGAAACCCCCCAACCCTGCATCAACCGCAACTTCGGCTATATGTTACAAGTTCTCCTCGGGTAAGATGAGCTCTCTACTAAGTCGTATCTACTTGCGACACCTTCAGAGGCCCTAGAGCACCCTTCAAGTCCTCCGTAAGGTACCAGGACGTCAGCTTAAAAGGTGACATGAATTTCGGGTAGTCTGCGTCTGTGACATAATGTAACAGGAATTTGCGCCAAGTTTTAAACCATTTTTTCCCCAACCCCTCCTTGTTATGTAATACCTCAATCCATTCAAGGTGTAAGATATGTTTTAGTTGCACAATCGCCATGGAAACTGATGGGACCTGAGCTTGCAGCCACAATTTCAGTAAACATTTTTTGGCTACCATTAGAATTTTATGACCTACTGGGGAAATCGACCCAATTGTATACTCTGAGTCCGCATATTCTTGCCTGATTATCTGAACATGCAGGATAACCACCTCCGGTACCAACTCCATATCCCTTCCGGTACATTTGGCTAATACCGTGGCTATATCATCCCAGTAGCTCTTTAATTTCCCACACTTCCAAAGACCATGAAATAGGTCCGCTTTCGGGAGGTCGCATTTCGGACATGCAGTCAGCCTATCTGCACTAGGGTTAGATATGGGAATATCAAACCCATATACAGCATGATGCAAAATCTTTAAATGCGTCTCTCGCCAGCATTCATAAGGCATGTTTTTGTGCAGCGCTTCTATCCCTATAGAGATGGGTTTATAAATTTCCTTAATTCCCAGCTCCTTTTCCCATTTGCCAAATATTGTCCTGGAATCCGCTTTTTCCCATCTATCCCTCATGGATTGGTAAATGGATGAGATTGAGGATCTAGTTTTGGCTGTCAGAATCGAGTCGAAAGAATTATGTCCCCATTCCCTCGATAGGTCCGTGACCAAGTTTCTCCCATATGTAAGCAATTGCAGAATTGAGAGGAACATGTTATCCGGTAGATTCCATTTTGCTCCCAGTTCCCCCTGGGACAACCACCTAGCCTCTTTGTCGTGAAAAACGTCACCCATCCTCTTGATGCCTTTCCTGTGCCACATCTGCATCTGTATGCTATTCCTTCCCGGTTCAAAAGACGGATTACCAAATATAGGGAGATATTTAGACAGCTGGTGAGGTAGTTTATAGAATTTCCGCACTATCTTCCATGTGAGGATGGTGTCTCTGAATAGCAAATACCTATGTAAGCCATTCGGGAGTCTGGGGAGGCTAGTATGAAGCAATGCCACCAAGTCCCATGGGCCCGCTAAATGTCTCTCTAGCCTAAGATTTGCATAGTATGAAGTATTATTTACCCAGTCCAAAATGTATCTGAAATTACAGGCTAAGTTATACCCTCTTATATCGGGAAAGTTTAGGCCCCCCTGTAGTTTCCTCAGCTTCAGTTTACTGAGTGCTATCCTTGGTCTTTTATTTTGCCAAATAAAGCTTATGAATCTACTCTCTAGGGTCTTCACATCCGCGTGTCTCAATAGTAAAGGGATCGTCTGTAAAGGATATAAGAGACGAGAAACTCCCATCATTTTTACCAGGTGGCAACGCCCCGCCAATGATAAAGGTAGGCCCTGCCATCTATCTAGATCTTTCATGATACTAGTGATTAAGGGCGGAAAATTCAGTTGATATAAGGAGTGGGGATCCCTCCCCACCCTGATACCCAGGTATTGAATATGGGACTTTGCAAGGACTATCCCTAATCTCTCCGCCATTCGGGATATGGCTGGGTTAGGGGTGGAAAGTGGTAGAATCTCACTTTTGGATATATTCAGTTTGTATCCCGAATATCTGCCAAAAGTTTCTAGAGTCTGAAATATTACCGGGATATGGCGCCCCGGTTGGGCTAGAAACAGAATCACATCATCGGCAAACAGGGCTACTTTCACCTGCACATCTCCCACGATAATTCCTTCAAATAAATCTGTTTCACTTAAATATCTCGCCAGGGGTTCCAAAGCCAGATTAAACAGCAGGGGGGAAAGTGGGCATCCCTGCCGCGTGCCCTTGGTTAAGCCAAATGGGCGCGATAAGAAGCCCTGCGTATATACTCGAGCTCTCGGGTTAGCATACAAGTTGGACAGAAACGATCTGAAAGCCCCTTGGAACCCTATCCGATCCAATACTATCTCCAGCCATGCCCACCGGACATTATCGAAGGCCTTTTCTGCGTCTAGGGTGAGCATGGCTGGAAATTCTCCCTCTTTCGGATGGTTGCGGACCCTATCCAAGACCGCTAAAACCGTCCTAATATTAGTAACAGCTGAGCGTCCCTTGACAAACCCTACTTGTTCCGCCCCTATCAGGGAGGGGAGAATCTCGGCCAGTCGATCCGCCATAATCTTAGATAGGATTTTAGTGTCAACGTTAATCAGGGAAATTGGCCTATACGACCCTGGTGATAGGGGGTCTTTCCCGGGTTTTGGCAAGAGTTTAATATAGGACATATTCTCCCTGTCCGGGGGACTGTTGCCTTGCAAGATGTCATTAAATAGTGTCA
Organism: Bufotes viridis; assembly: GCA_033119425.1. Lineage (NCBI taxonomy): Eukaryota > Metazoa > Chordata > Amphibia > Anura > Bufonidae > Bufotes > Bufotes viridis. The sequence continues at coordinate 409,744,532 of CM065590.1, read as the reverse complement.
ACAGTATTGGGGATACCTGCGCCAGCAACGCCTTATAATACTCTCCAGTGAAACCATCTGGGCCAGGAGCTTTGGCATTCCCCAGGCCTTTAATGACGCCTTGCAATTCCTCCATAGAGATCTTAGTGTTTAGGATTTGCAATTGTTCCGCAGTCACTGACGGTAGTTTCACTTTGTCTAGTAATGTGTCCACTAGAGGTGGCTGGGGGGCATCCTCATACAGAGTGGCAAAATATTTTCCCACTACTCGATTGATGGCCCCTGGCTCGCTAGTCACAGTCCCTTTTTCATCCCTAAGTCCCGATATAAAGTGAGCAGGCCTCTGTCCTTTGGCTAGGTTTGCCAGCAGCCTACCCGCCTTGTTGCCATGTTTGTAAAGCTTAGCCTCAAAGTGCGTCTGATTCAGGGATTCCCTATCTTTTTCGCAGTTATCAAACAACTGACGAGCTTCCACCCACTTGTTCTTATGGTCATTAGAGGGCGAGTCGGTGAATGTCCTATATGCTTGTCTCACTAATGCGCTTGCCTGTTCCCAGCGCCGCTGGCACGTTTTCTTCTTATTAAAAACATAGCTCATTATGCGGCCTCTCATTACCGCTTTAGAGGTGTGCCAGAACAATTCCGGGGTGTCAAGATGGGCCTTGTTGGTCTCCTTAAATTCCTCCCACCACCCCACCAGCTTGTCTATGAACTCCTCATCTCTCACAAAATTGGAAGGGAATCTCCACAAGTAGTCTGTACCTTTTGGGAAGACGGTCCTCAGGGTCAAACTGACTGGGGCATGGTCCGAAATGACTATATCTCCTATTTCGGTAGACTCTACTAGTCCCGCAATTTCTTTGTGTATGAAAATATAGTCAATGCGTGACCAAGAATCTCTCGCGGGGGAATAAAAGGTGAAGGACCGGTCATCGGGGTAAAGCTGCCTCCAAGGGTCTACCAGTCCTACCGATTCTAACAAAGGCCCTAGCACTTTATCCTGGGCGGTAGTCCCCCCAAAGCCAGTAGAGATTGACTTCCTATCCTCCTGCCTAGAGACCACCGAGTTGAAGTCCCCCCCTACAAGCAAACGAGCAGATCGGGTTGAGAGGAGATCCCCCTCTAAGGTTTTAAAGAACTGGGAGTTATCTGAATTCGGACCATAAACATTGTAGATGGAGTATTTTACGTCCTGGACTTGAATCGTCACCCTAACCCATCGACCCTGGTCATCTGCTGTCGAGTCTATCAACTGATACCCAAAATTCTTGTGAAAAAGTATTAGTACCCCTGCTCTCCGCATAGAGGACGCCGACCCGATCACCTGTCCCACCCATAATTTTTGCATCCTTCCAAAATCGCCCGCTCCTAGATGGGTCTCCTGGAGCAGGGCTACATCCGGTTTTAACCGTTTTAAGTGTCGGAGAACCATCCATCTCTTATGCGGAGAGCGCAGCCCCTTTACATTCCAACTAACTACCCGCATGTATGTGTGTTAAGTGATCTGAGCTAGGACATCGATTACCCCTGAGCGGTAGATTGATGAAGAGAGCATGAATAAACCCAGAGTTATCGGCTGATGCATAAGAAACAAATATGGCCCCTTGGATTCCAACACCCCCCTCCCCCCCCCTCCCAACAATTCCCAACAGTGCAAACTGTGCGACAATCCCTGAACACATTATGAATCGAACAACCCCTTCAACTTTCCACATGACTTCTCTTTTTTCTAGACTGCAGGGCCCTTCCACCCACCCCCATATACCTGCAAACCACCGTGAACATAGGTACTAATACGAATAGATCATTGAAAGATATGGCATAGCACCCAAACCGCGGGATAAAACAGTAACTGTGAACCTTAGAGTCAATACTGGTACCTATCAATAGTGTCCAAGACAGAGCCCCCATTATCAAAGCATACCATCTTACAGGCTGATAAATGTTCACCGGTCCCTAGAGCCCCTTCTTCTGGGGCGCGATTTACGTTTGTCGCCTGGGTCTTGCTCCCACTCACGTCCTTGTGCCTCCGCCGACGGTGTGCTCCTCCATTCTGGGCTCCTCGAAGGGCTTTTGATGTGCTGCCGACGTTGTGGGGATCCTCTCTTATGGTGCCCATCATTAGGACGGTCTTGGATTCGGATAGCCTCCTCCGCTGCACTAGGGTCCTGATAAATTTTTACCGAACCATCGGCACGCGTGACTTTCAAGACCGCCGGATACAGAAGCTGAAATTTGATCTCCCTTTTAAAAAGTTCCGAACAAACATGGCGGCTTCATTGATTTTTTTAATTGAACCATATTTTAAGTTTTATACTTCTGAATAAAGCATTCAAATCAACATCAAGTGAAAACCAGTCAACATGCATATATGGACAAAACGATAGTCCTTTACTTAAAAAGACTCACTTGTGATGTAGAAAGCTCCTTTGAGTGTAGCCTCATACACACGGCCGTTGTTCGGGTCCGCGTCCGAGCCGCATATTTCGCGGCTCGACCGCGGACCCATTCACTTCAATGGGGCCGCAAAAGATGCGGACAGCACTCTGTGTGCTGTCCGCCTCCGTTGCTCCGTTCTGTGCCCCCGCAAAAAAAATAGAGCATGTCCTATTCTTGTCCGTTATGCGGACAAGAATAGGCATCTCTATAATGTGCCGCGTTCCGTTCCGCAAATTGCGGAACGGAACGCGGAGCAGCTTCCGTGTTTTGCGGATCCATGGTTTGCGGACCGCAAAACACCAACGGTCGTGTGCATGAGGCCATATATAAGTTGACCACAGTTATTTCTTTCTCGTTATTTGTGGTTTGTTGCCCTGTGTTCGCACTTTGTTGTTCTGCAGTTTGCCTGGTTCGTCGGTGTCTGTAACCTCCTCTTCTGGTTCTGCGTTTTCCTTTGGCTGTATCGGTGTATTCTCTAAAAAACCTTCCTTGTCTGTAGATGTCGGTACTCCTTTCTTTTTGTTATTCCTCAGATTGTGATAAGTCTCACTTTGCCAAGAATATACAGTGCCCCTTTTATAATCCTCCAAGTCCCGGTTCCATTTTATCCTTTTACTTCTTCCAATTCCATTTGAAATTTCATCAACAAGTGAGTCATACTGTCCATATATTTCTTTACTTCCTCCTCAGTCATATGAGCTTTCAATTTCTGGAGGATATCCGAAGTCTCACAAGCAATGACATTCAATTCTTGTTGCAAATACTCAATGTTCATTAATATAAAATCAAAAGCATACTGGTTTCGATAAAATCTCAAACATTTTACAAAAATGAGTGTCACCTGAAAATAGACTGGGTCTGAGATGAGATCTTATACCTCTCGGTATCCTCTGGGCTTTATAATATTCTCCCAATGTAGTCATATGACGTCGTAACGATATTGACCATCTGGAAAGAGATTCATATTTTCTTTTTAACTCCTTCAGGGAGGGTATATTGAGAAAGTCAGCATTTCCCTGTATACTCCGCAGTATCCACTGCGCCTCATCATGTGAACAGGAAACACCGCAGGGCGATTCCATGTCAGGTCTCAATGTTGACTATAATGTCGGGGGGTATTTTGAATTGAAGGTTTGCCTTGTGTCTTTGTAGGTGACACTGTGCCCCATCATGTTGTATGGGTAGTTATTACAAGGAATATTATCCTATGAATATTTTTCAGTATTTCTTTATTAATTTGATTGATGGGACGGCCTGTCCGATGGATGAACTATAGGTGTGGAGCAGCATGCTGATGTTTCTATATGCAGCGTTCTTTATCCTACATTTTTTTTCTGCGCTTGGGCTCAGTACAATTTTTTTTATATTTATGCCTCTCTGATTGAATGTGGTTTATGAGGAGAACCCTCTCTGGTTGTGGACCTACGGCATGGACAGTCGGGACTTTGTAGTTACGGGGCCCCTCCGATTCCGTGACCGTTTTTAGTGGGGGGGTGATTGGCTTTTTAACATTCACCCCTACGCTAATGGAACCACTTATTAACCAGTGTGTGATTGGTATGCATGAGTTTACCCTGTAGATGTCATGCTGCAGACATTTAGTTGTTTGTATTTACATAACAACAGGGAGGACTAAGAGGGTATCTATTGGTTTCCATCTGTTTATGTCTACACGTGCTTCGTCACATGATGACTGCTGTGAATGATCACATGATGATGATGACGTGGTGGAGTCCTGATTCTGCGCATTGGTATCTATCCAACGCCGACAGTGGCGTGGGCTGAGGGAGATGAACGCTAAAGAAACAGAATAACGACATGCTGCGATACCGGAGCTCTTTCTTGGGACAGGTTTATCCCATCAAATAAAATGGATTTGCACATGGAGATTAACTGTTTATATACCATTTTGTTGTATTATGATGATGAAATGCAAATTTTTTATATATATTTATTCACAGCACATGTCACTTTAGTATGTATATGACAGCAGCACCAGCCACCCTCAACACGAATCACTCTAGACCTTAATCGGGCAGTAGTGTCCCTAGTGGCCTAAAGTAAAAAGAAAGTCGTCCACAAAAATGCAGTGTGTGAATGGAGTCAAACTCTCTCCGCCCTAAAAGTAATGCAAATAATCCATGCTTCATCATGAGTATCCAAGTGATCACCAAGCAGTTGAATGAGCGAGACCCCTCCACCCAGACAGAGGACAGAGGTCGCATAGCAGAGAATCAGGCTTCATGTCACCCACCACTGGAACAGGCCACTTTCAGATAATTAGGCCCCTGGCACCTAGACGGAGAAGAGGTTCATTCAACTTTTGGTTGCACCGCAATATAATGGTAAAATTAAAACAAGGGGATTCAATAAAGAAGTGCCCCGGAGTACAAGAATATATGGTTGAGGGGGAGGCACTTATAAATGTCTATTCTGCACAAGGGATGGACAGGTCCTGTGCGATCCATGCCTGGTTCATTTTTATGAACGTCAGCTTGTCCACGTTGGCTGTGGACAGGCGGCTGCGTTTGTCAGTAATGAAGCCCCCTGCCGTGCTGAATACACATTCAGACAAAACGCTGGCCGCCGGGCAGGCCAGCACCTCTAAGGCATAAATGGCTAGCTCTGGCCACGTGGACAATTGGGAGACCCAGAAGTTGAATGGGGCCGAACCATCAGTCAGTACATGGAGGGGTGTGCACACGTACTGTTCAACCATGTTAGTGAAATGCTGCCTCCTGCTAAAACGTTCCGTATTAGGTGGTGGTGCAGTTAGCTGTGGCGTGGAGACAAAACTTTTCCACATTTCTGCCATGCTAACCCTGCCGTCAGAGGAGCTGGCCGTGACACAGCTGCATTGGCGACCTCTTGCTCCTCTTCTGCCTTCGCCTTGGGCTTCCACTTATTCCCCTGTTACATTTGGGAATGTTCTCAGGAGCGCGTCTACCAGCATGCGCTTGTGCTCGCGCATCTTCCTATCACGCTTCAGTGCAGGAAGTAAGGTGGGCACATTGTCTTTGTACCGGGGATCCAGCAGGGTGGCAACGCAGTAGTCCGCACACGTTAAAATGTGGGCAATTCTGCTGACGTTGCGCAGGCACTGCAGCTTGTAGTCGCTCATATGGGCCAGGCTGCCCAGAGGTATGGACAAGCTGTCCTCTGTGGGAGGCGTATCGTCATCGTTCTCCGTATCCCCCCGGCCACGCACCAGTGATGGGCCTGAGCTGTGTTGGGTGCCTCCCAGCTGTGAACCTGCTTCATCCACATCCTCCCCCACCTCCTCCTTATCCTCCTCGTCCTCCAGTAGTGGGCCCTGACTGGCCACATTTGTACCTGGCCTCTGCTGTTGCAAAAAACCTCTCTCTGAGGCACTTCTAACAGACTGTCCTGAAAGTGCTAAAAATGACCCCTCATCCTCCTCCTCCTCCTGGGCCACCTCCTCTTCCATCATCGCCCTAAGTGTTTTCTCAAGGAGACATAGAAGTGGTATTGTAACGCTGATAACGGCGTCATCGCCACTGGCCATGTTAGTGGAGTACTCGAAACAGCACAACAGGGCACACAGGTCTCGCATGGAGGCCCAATCATTGGTGGTGAAGTGGTGCTGTTCCGCAGTGCGACTGACCCGTGCGTGCTGCAGCTGAAACTCAACTATAGCCTGCTGCTGCTCGCACAGTCTCTCCAGCATGTGCAAGGTGGAGTTCCACCTGGTGGGCACGTCGCATATGAGGCGGTGAGCGGGAAGGCTGAAGTTACGCTGAAGCGCAGACAGGCGAGCAGCGGCAGGATGTGAACGCTGGAAGCGTGCACAGACGGCACGCATTTTATGCAGCAGCTCTGACATGTCGGGGTAGTTGTGAATGAACTTCTGCACCACCAAATTCAGCACATGCTCCAGGCAAGGGATGTGGGTCAAATTGGCTAGTCCCAGAGCTGCGACGAGATTTCGACCATTATCGCACACCACCAGGCCAGGCTTGAGGCCCACTGGCAGCAACCACTCCACAACTCATGCGTGGTGTGGGGCCTGTCCCCCAAACATATGAGTTTCAGAACCGCCTGCTGACGTTTACCCCGGGCTGTGCTGAAGGTGGTGAAGGTGTGTGGCTAACTGGATGAGCAGGTGGAAGAAGAGGAGGAGGAAGCCGAGGAGGAGAAGGAGGCTACAGGAGGCAAAGAATGATGCCCTGTGATCCTTGGCGGTGGAAGGACGTGAGCCAAAGAACTCTCCGCCTGGGGCCCAGCCGCCACTACATTTTCCCAGTGTGCAGTTAGGGAGATATAGCGTCCCTGGCCATGCTTACTGGTCCATGTATCTGGGGTTAAGTGGACCTTGCCACAGATGGCGTTGCGCAGTGCACACTTGATTTAACGGATACTTGGTTGTGCAGGGAAGGCACGGCTGTCTTGGAGAAGTAGTGGCGGCTGGGAACAACATTCTGTGGGACAGCCTTCGCCTTCAGCTGTTTGAAGCTGTCTGTGTCCACCAGCCTGAATGACAGCATTTCAAAGGCCAGTAGTTTAGAAATTCTGGCATTGAGGCCCAGGGCTCGAGGGTGGCTAGGTGGGAATTTACGCTTTCTCTCCAAGGTTTGTGAGATGGAGAGCTGAACGCTGCCGTGTGATATGGTGGAGATGCTTGGTGACGCAGGTGGTGTTGTCTGTGGCACATCCTCTGTTTGGTGGGCGGCAGGTGCCAACATTCCTCCCGAGGCAGAGGCCGAGGCAGCAGCAGAAGAGGGAGCAGGGGGAGCCTGAGTGAGTTCCTTGTTTTTATGGTGTTTACTCTACTGCAGTTCATGCTTTGCATGTAGATGCCTGGTCATGCAAGTTGTGCTAAGGTTCAGAACGTTAATGCCTCGCTTCAGGCTCTGATGGCACAGGGTGCAAACCACTCGGGTCTTGTCGTCAGCACATTGTTTAAAGAAGTGCTATGCCAGGGAACTCCTTGAGGCTGCCTTTGGGGTGCTCGGTCCCTGGTAGCGGTGGCCAGTAGCAGCAAACTCTCTTGGCGGCGGCTGTTCTGCTTTTGCCCCCTGCTCCCTCTTTTGCTACGCTGTTGGCTCGGTCTCACCACTGCCTCTTCCTCTGAACTATGAAAGTCAGTAGCATGACCTTCATTCCATGTGGGGTCTAGGACCTCATCGTCCCCTGCATCGTCTTCCACACAGTCTTCCTCCTTGACCTCCTGTTCAGTCTGCACACTGCAAAAAGACGCAGCAGTTGGCACCTGTGTTTCGTCATCATCAGAGACGTGCGGAATCCAATGAGGTGGTATTCCCATGTCCTCATCATCAGGAAACATAAGTGGTTGTGCATCAGTGTATTCTATGTCTTCCACCACTGGGGAAGGGCTAGGTGGATTCCCTTGGGAAACCCTGCCAGCAGAGTTTTCAAACAGCATAAGAGACTGCTGCATAACTTGAGGCTCTGACAGTTTCCCTGATATGCATGGGGGTGATGTGACAGACTGATGGTCTTGGTTTTCAGGCACCAGCTGTGCGCTTTCTGCAGAAGACTGGGTTGGAGATAATGTTGTGAACGTGCTGGATCCACTGTCAGCCACCCAATTGACTAGCGCCTGTACCTGCTCAGGCCTTACCATCCTTAGAATGGCATTGGGCCCCACCAAATATCGCTGTAAATTCTGGCGGGTACTGGAACCTGAGGTAGTTGGTTCACTAGGACGTGTGGCTGTGGCAAAATGGCCACGTCCTCTCCCAGCACCAGAGGGTCCACTATCACTACCGCGGCTGCGTCCCTTACTAGATGTTGTCCTCATTGTTACCGTTCACAAAGCACCACAATAAAAAAAAAAGATTATTTGGCCCAATGTATTGATTTCAAATTCAGGGCTTTTTTTTACAGTCACCTAACACTATCTGCCTATTTTTTCATGTACCGTATTATACTAATCCAGGCACAGCAGTAACCACTGATTTAGGGGAATATCAATTGTAGGCGTAGTATTTAGGCCCTGGATGAAACGTATCCTTTTATGGACAGATTTAGACTTGGAGATGCACAGTAGCGTGTGAAAAAATATGTAGGATTATGCCTTCAGCAATTGTATTTTAACACTTTGTGTAATATACACTTTAACGGACAGAAATACACTTGGAGATGCATGGTAGCGTGTGAAGTTATTGAGGATGACCCTCTCAGCACTTGTATATACACCTTTAGTGTAATATACCCGTTTACGGACAGACATACACTACGAGATGCACAATATTGCGAGCAGATTTACTGAATTATGCTTTCAGCAATTGTAATGTAACACTTTTTGTAATATACCCTTTTATGAAAAGAAATATTCTTGGAGATGCACGCTGAGTGTAATAAACCCTTTTACGGACAGATTAACACTAGGCCTGCAACAGCTGGAACACCAGATTCAGGGTATTGCTAGATTGGCAAGTGAATTTCACCCCAGAACAAAATCTATCCTTTGACGGATACTATTAAACTTGTCCAGTCACAGCTGGAACACCAGATTTACGGTATTGATATTTTGGCAATTGAATTTCACCCCAGAACAAAATATATCTTTTGACGGACACTAGGGAAATTGTCCATTCACAGCTGGAACACCAGATTCAGGGTATTGCTATTTTGGCAATTAAATTTCACCCCAGAAAAAAATATACCCTTTTACGGACAGATTTAAACTAGGCCTGCAACAGCTGGAACACCAGATTCAGTGTATTGCTATTTTGGCAATTAAATTTCACCCCAGAAAAAATATACCCTTTTACAGACAGATTAAACTAGGCCTGCAACAGCTGAAACACCAGATTCAGGGTATAGCTATTTTGGCAATTAAATTTCACCCCAGAAAAAAATATACCCTTTTACAGACAGATATAAACTAAGCCTGCAACAGCTGGAACACCAGATTTACTGTATTTCTATTTTTGCTACTGACTTTCACCCCAGAAAATAACATATTCTTTGACTTACACTAGAGAAATAGTCTAGTCACAGCTGGAACACCAGATTCAGGGTATGGCTATTTTGGCAATTGAATTTCACCCCAGATAAAAACTATATGCTTTGCCGGACACTATTAAACTTGACCAGCCACAGCTGGAACACCAGATTTAATGTATTTCTATTTTTGCAACTGTATTTCACCCCAGAAAATAATATATCCTTTGACGGACACTAGGGAAATTGTCCAGTCACAGCTGGAACACCAGATTCAGGGAATTGCTATTTTAGACAATTAAATTTCACCCCAGAAAATAATATATCCTGTGACAGACACTATTAAACTTGTCCAGCCATAGCTGGAACACAAGATTTACGGTATTGATATTTTGGAAATTGAATTTCACCACAGAAAAAAATATATCCTTTTCCGGACACTAATAAACTTTTCCAGCCACAGCTGGAACACCAGATTTACGGTATTGCTATTTTGGCAATTGAATTTCACCCCAGAAAAAAATATATCCTGTTCCGGACACTATTAAACTTGTTCAGTCACAGCTGGAACACCAGATTTACTGACCAAAAATCTCAGGCAAGCTTCCAGGGCTGCAGAGCGGCGATGGAAGAAATCCCATTCTAAAGATGAATTCACTGCATACAAGCAATCTCTCTTCATTTTCAAATCCTCACTCGCTGATGCAAAACAGGCCTACTTCTCATCTCTCATATCTTCCCTATCCCACAAACCAAAACAACTTTTTAACACCTTTAATTCTCTTCTCCGTCCACCAGCGCCCCCACCCTCTACTCTTATCTCGGCTGAGGATTTTGCCACATTCTTCAAACAAAAGATAGTCAACATCAGAGAAAGCTTCAACACACAGTCTCCACAGACCCTCATCCCTAGTAGTAAATAAAATAAAGGGGTGACTGGATATTCTACCAATAGAAATTCACATAATTTGTCATCAACCAAGCCCATCTATGAATATTGATTCACCAGAGTCTTGATTTTTTGTTGTGTCTCAAACTTAGGATCACTTTGCAATTTGATGTAAACCTTTCTATCTGACAACTGTCGTTGTGCTTCTGCCAAATACATAGATGAGTCCATGACTACTACCGCACCACCCTTCGCTGGTTTTATGGTTAGGTAGTGGTCAAGGACTAACTGATTCAAAGCACAAAATTCTTGCATGGTCACATTTGGATGTCTAATACGGTCAAGCTGGCCCGACTGTTTTAATTCCCGTATATCTCTCAACACTGCATCAGAAAAAAGATCAAAAGCATTAGAGGATATTTGTGAAGTAAAATCCCTTTTCAATTGTTACCCCCAATCTGACAAACACAATTCATGTTCAGACATCGTAGCAATATTTTGAGTATTTTGGATATTCTGAAAATTATTCTTCAGTTTTAACAATCTAAAAGAATACAACAAATCAGCTTCTAACTGAAACCAGTTAATAGGGCTAGAAGGGCAAAAGCTTAAACCCTTCTCCAATACCTGCACTTGTACAGATGATAAAATGTCAGAGGAGATATTTACCACAGTTTGTGAAGTCAAGTCTTTGTTTTCCTTAGGTATTTCTGGCTTCTGGCTTTTAAAGTATCGTTTACTGTTGCGGCCACCTCTTCTTGCTGCTTTTTTCTTTCGCTAGATTGAATTGCTAAAAAAAGCCATAGATTCCTTGGAAGTAGTTTCCTCCTTTTTCATTTTCCCTTGACCTTGATTTAGATTCATCCGATTATCATCAGTCCAATTGTAGACTTGTCCCATGGTATAATCCATTGCATCACGTTGCCATTTTCCTCGCTTAATTTCTTGAGTGTCATTTTTTAGTTTGTCAAAATATGGTTGGAACTTGTTATTATAGTCCTCATCATCTTAAGTGGATAATATTGCTTTAAATGAATCTTCACTTTCCAACTGATTTGACAAAGCAGTAAGTAAATCTTTGTGCATAAATTCAATGTTTAAAAGCATCAGATCCCGTGAATATTTATTTGAAATCTGTTCATATTTAGCACGGAACTCCGGATCATGTGAATGCATAGAAGGTTTCGGTTGGACCCGCATTCCCCTAGGGATGCGGTTAGTTTTTACATATTCCACCAAAGTCATAGAATGTAGTTCCAAAGTAATGCACTTTTTTGTATCACGTTCATACCTCTTTTTTATGTCCAATAGTGAAGGGACTGAAAGAAAATCCAGATCACCTTTGCAGGTCTTAATAATCCTGTCTTCATCAGCTTCAGTGTATTAAAAAACTCTGGGTGAAGACTGACAGAAAGATGGATCCATAATAAAAAAAATAAGCAGAAAAAAGACGAACAGAAAAAAAAAACGTATTTCAAAAATTGTCGGGTGCCAGCTCTTGCAGTCAGATACAGGAAATACAAAAATCCAGGAGAGCAGGAGTGCCAGCGGTATACCACTTGACAACATGGTATAATACAAAAAAGAAACACACCGCAGCACTTCCAAATAGGTGAAAAAATGTGGGATGCTTTATTCACCCGTGAGACTTTTCGGTCTGCTCGCTGGGACCATTATCAAGCAATACATCTCATTTCACAGTGCATATTTATAAGAGACCATGATATTTGCATACATACTGTAAGTATCAATTAGTTATACATGATACAAACATGTTAAAAAACAATAAATACATATACTATATATCATATGTTGAAGTTCATAACATTGTGCTCCTTGACGTGTGGAATGTGGAATGTTGAAGAAGTGGGAATCTGAATGGATATTTAAATTACAAACAGTTAAACCAGCAGGGTTAAATGTAGAATATAAACCCTCATTATTTATATGAATAGCAAATATTACCTCTGTATTTTTATTTTTTGGTCCTTTATTCTGAACAGCTGATGTGTTTATTAAACAGTTTTTCTGTCTTTTTTAATATGTTGGTTTTAATCTGTTGTCTATTTCTTTTTTAGGTTATTTGGATGGAGGGGTCTCTCGCTCATTCAACTGATCGGTGATCACTTGGATACTTGTGATGAAGCACGGATTATTTGCATTACTTTTAGGGCGGAGAGAGTTTGACTCCATTCACACACTGTGTTTTTGTGGACAAATTTCTTTATACATTACTGCCCGGTGAAGGTCTAGGGTTGTGAGAGTGATTCGTGTTGAGCGTGGCTGGTGCTGCACTCCACGCGTCGCTTCTCTGTATCTGTATCTGTACCGATCAGAGGACAGTGTGTCGGAAGACAGCACGTCCTTTGTTATATGACCTAAGGACAATAAGATCTCTATCAATGGTGGCTGTTTATCTTTTTACATTATTTACTCCCTGAATGAACGTTTGTCCGATCATGTTACTTATCAGGTGATCGGTCACCTGAGTATCATGCATGATATCACTTCACTGACATGCACAGTTTACTATCTGGTACGCTGAACTGACTAGCTCCGAGCCCATCACTTCAAGTTTACCGGCAGGTGAACGATTCTGCCCCCATCCATGACCTATGAGGCACACAGGTGTAGATTAATCACTTTTTATTACTAATTATAAATTATTATGTTTTTTTAACACTGGTGTATACCGATAACTTGTTATATACATGTCAAGGAGCACAATGTATGATATATATTATATGTATTTTTTGTTTTTTAACATGTTTGGATCATGTATAACTAATTGATACTTATGTATGCAAATATCATGGTCTCTTATAAATATGAACTGTGAAATGAGATGTATTACTTGATAATGGTCCCAGCAAGCGGACGGAAACGTTGCACTGGTGAATAAAGGATCACACATTTTTTCACTTATTTGGAAGTGCTGCGGTGTGTTTCTTTTCTTGTATTGTTCCATGTTGTCAAATGGAATAACGTTGGCTCTCCTGATAGTGTTGAGCGCGAATATTCGAATTTCGAATTTGTATCGCGAATATTTAGAATAGTGATATATATTCGTAAAAATGAATATCCGTTTTTTTGTTTGTTGTTTTTTTTTTTTCATCTGAACCCATTGACTAGTATACCTACCTGCTTCTTGCTTGTGGGCCAATGTGAGAAGGCTGCAATATTGTAGTCTGTAGTGAATTAGAATATTCTTCATTATTTAATTTTTTTCTCTTATGCGAAAAATTGGCAATGTAATATTCGCGTAATACTCATTTTCTCACACCCGAATATATATTACTATAAAATATAGTGCTATATTTTCATTTTTAGAATATTCTGTATTTTTTCCCATCTGAAGTCATGATTCCTCCCTGCTTAAGTTGCTTTGGGCAAATGACTGTTAACATTAAATTGGAAAAAATGACGAATATTCTAAAAAAAGAATATATAGCACTATATTCTATAGTATTAATCTAATGATCACAGCACTCGAGCTGACTATGACCGATTTGGGTGCACGTCACAGTTGTTCCCAACTCCACCTTGTGGAACTCAATTGATACAGGATAGATGAGACTGCACTCCAGATTTCTTGTATGCTGAGTAAATTTATTTAGCCGGACATGGTGGTGCAATTCAATATTACAATGTTTCGGGCATAATGAGTGCCCTTCATCAGGCTGATATACAAAAGAGAAAAAACACATGTGTGATACATATGAAAGGACATATATAGCATAAATTGAACAGAACAATATAGCTTGTGCGAACACCAGATTGGTGACAATTCCCTTGATGTAAGGGAGTACATACATGCTCTGCAAGGACTGAGTACATCAGAGAAATGAGTTGACATAACAATACCACCATACAAGTAATGCGTGGACAACAAATTAAAGAAGATGTATCTATCACCACTGAAAGAAATGCCAAATGTCAGTGTGTGTGGACTGAAAAATAGGTATGTGGATGAGGTCCACAATGCATAGGCGAAGGAATGAGAAAATTATTGGCTGCGTACATGGTGTATAGGCTGAATACATAAGCTGAGTACATGGTGTATAAACTGAGTACAGAATAACTGCTGATAAATAATGTGTAAGCTGAGTATATGACATGTAGGCTGAATACATGTTGTATGGGCTGAGTACACTGGGCTGAATACATAACGTGTAGGCTAAGTATTGGCTGAGTGCATATACGCTGAGTGCAGAGGCTGAATATAAGTATCTACCCAATATGGGCTATGTCCATGTATGGGCTGGACGAACAATATGTAAGCAGGATCGTGACAGAGGACTGGATATATATAGCAGCATAATTTAAAGGGATTATACCTATGGCTTAAGGGAATGTCACCGTGGATGTAGCCCATGAGTGGCAAGGACAATATGGGTCCTTGGTTAAATGGCAACACAAATGGAGCATACGTGTTAGCTCTGTAAGAGGGGTAAGTTCCCTACAGTATTGTGTTAGCTGCCAAATTGTAAAAACATATGCCCCAAAGGGGGCGGCAGTTCCTCTATAGGTGGGTGGGTTCCCCACAGAGCCCTGTAAATTATACCAGGGCATAAATCCCATATGGGGCCAGGGAAGTAATAGGAGCAATCACCAATAGATCAGAGGGATAGCTAAAGCGTTGGTCAGGTATAGTGGCAGTATGTGTACTTACTGTGAGCACGCTTGTGAGAGCAGGCAGCCGGCGTGGAAATGATGCCATGGCGCCATGTTTAACTAGGCCGAGCACGCTGGGCGGAAGCGGCATGAGTAAGGGTGTTCACGCTCCAGTTCTTGCAAGAACAGAGGGGAGGAACGGGGTACGGCCTGGCCGGGATAACAGGAGGCGAGCTGATTGTGTGAGGGAACCTGCGCATGCTCATTGTGGTTTAGGTGAACGGGAGGCCATCTTGGAAAAGGTCAAAAGGAATAGATGTAAGCCCATAGGTTGAATATATTGGCTACAAAGGTTGAATATATTAGCTGAAAATGAACCAAAGGACCAAAGGAAGGAGGGATTGACCATAGGAGAAGGATGAAATGACCATGTACAAAAGTGATAGATGGTGGAAGGTGATAGTCTATATGTATATCGGTACATATGTTGATGTGGTGATAGATAAGCCAGAGAAAAATATATAATGGAACAGATCAATATATCACAGATCAATATATCACATCACCAATGACATATACCCCAGAGCTGCTGAGAAGAAGATATGGACCAAGGTGCGCGCTTCACGGGTGTCGCCACCCGTTATTAGACGACTTCGGCCCTATGGGGAGGCAAGACAAGAGAACAAACATTAATAATTGGTGAACGGAAAGCAATTAGTGCATGAGACCAAACACAATACAGGAAAATAAGAAACATTATTTAGTCAGTCCAATAGATATTCTAGGGTATTGAGGAATCGGATCCACGACATCTCTCTCTTCTGTAGTAGCAATTCGCGGTTACTGCCCCGTCTTGGTTGGGGTATCCAATCGATCACTTGGAATCGTAGTTGGCTTACTGTATGTTTGGATTTGGTAAAATGTTCCATGAGAGGAGCGTCCATTTGGGTGCGTTTGTTTAACATATGTTGGGATATACGCTCTTTAATTCTTTGGGTGGTTTCGCCCACATATCCTAAACCGCAGGGGCATTTGATTAGGTAAATCACGTAGTTGGAATGGCATGAGTAGTGTCCCTGGATATTAAATATTTTTCCTTTGGTGGGATGTGTAAACATCGGGCCTTTAGAGACGTTGCCACATTGGGCACACGAGAGACATGGGTATGTGCCCTTAATGGGTGTCCGTGTTATGGTGCTTTGAATGTTATGTTTTTAGTTGGAGTCGAGGTCGGACTGTACCAATTTATCTCAGAAATTTTTTGCTCTCTTGTATGACATAAGGGGTTCCTCACCAAATATCAAAGGGAAGTTATTTGACAGAATGGGCCAATGTTTATTCACATTCCTCTTAATCTCATGGCTTAAATGGGAGAAGGTCGTAACGCATGGGATGCGGGCTTTTTTATTACTAGTATTCGGCGTTTTTTTTACCGAGGAAGTCTGCTCTGGGGAGGGTATTGTTTTTCCTTAACATGTTCCTGTAAGATTTGGTCCAGGAATTCCCTTGTGAGAAAGTTATTTGACATCTCGGACAGACGAGAGTCGGTGGTATCCAGGTCTGAGACGATGCGTTTTACCCTCATCAGTTGGGAGCGGGGAAGGGAGCGGGGAAGGGAGCGGGGAAGGGAGCGAATTAGTCCAGGAGGGTGGAATAAGTCATATTTTAGCAGACTATTTTTGTCGGTTGGTTTGAAATATATATCGGTGATAATGGTGTTGTCTCGTACCTTTAAGAGGATGTCCAAGAATAAAATTTCGGTAGCGCTGTACTCGAGGGAGAGAGAGATGGATTTCGTGGCCGAGTTGATGACATTATGGAAAGTGAGGAGATCTTCTTGAGTGCCCTGCCAAATACAAAAGAGGTCATCCATATATCTATACCAACTTTTGATATATTGATGAAACATGGGGTTAGTGTACACGAACCGATCTTCAAAGTAGTTTATATATAGAACCGCAAAGGTGGGTTCCACGTTGCATCCCATAGCGGTCTCGGAGACCTGAAAATAGAATTGATCCTCAAAAAGGAAATCATTTTGCTTCAATATGAACTTCAGCAGGGACAGGATGAATTCTTGTTCTGAACAAGAAAATTCTGCCTCTTTATGGATAGACTGCCTAACGCACTCAATGCCCTCCTCTGTGGAGATGTTAGTATAGGGAACCTGTGCATGCTAATTGTGGTTTAGGTGAACGGGAGGCCATCTTGGAAAAGGTCAAAAGGAATAGATGTACAGTAAGCCCATAGGTTGAATATATTGGCTACATAGGTTGAATATATTAGCTGAAAAAGGAACAAAGGACCAAAAAACATAACATTCAAAGCACCATCACACAGACACCCATCAAGGGCACATACCCATGTCTCTTGTGTGGCCAATGCGGCAACGTCTCTATAGGCCCGACGTTTACACATCCCACCACTGGAAAAATATTTAATACCCAGAGATACTACTCATGCCATTCCAGCTATGAGATTTACCTAATCAAATGCCCCTGCGGTTTAGGATATGCGGGCAAACCACCCAAATAATTAAAGAGCGTATATCCCAACATAAGTAAAACATTCGCACCCAAAAAATGGACGCTCCTCTCGTGGAACATTTTATCAAATCCAAACATACAGTAAGCCAACTACAAATCCAAGTGATCAATTGGATACCCCAACCAACGCCCCAATACCCTGCAGCCAAACGGATTAAATAGAGAATATCTATTGGACTGAATAAATAATGTTTCTTATTTTCCTATATTGTGTTTGGTCGTTCATCAATTATTAATGTTTGTTCTCTTGTCTTGCCTCCCCATAGGGCCGAAGTCATCTAATAATGGGTGGTGACACCCATGAAGCACGTGCCTTGTTCCATATCTTCTCCTCAGCAGCTCTGGGGTATATGTAATTGGTGATGTGATATATTGATCTGTGATATATTGATCTGTTTCATTATATATTTTTCTCTGGCTTATCTATGACCACATAAACATATGTACCGATATACATATATACTATCACCTTCTACGATCTATCACTTTTGTACGTGGTCATTTCATCCTTCTCCTATGGTCAATCCCTCCTTCCTTTGGTCCATTTTCAGCTAATATATTCAACCTATGTAGCCAATATATTTAACCTATGGGCTTACATCTATTCCTTTTGACCTTTTCCAAGATGGCCTCCCGTTCACCTAAGCCACAATGAGCATGCGCAGGTTCCCTCACACACTCGGCCCGCCTCCTGTTATCCCGGCCGGGCCGTACTCGGTTCCTCCCCTCTGTTCTTGCGAGAACTGGAGCGAGAACACCCTTACTCATGCCGCTTCCGCCCAGCGTGCTCGGCCTATTTAAACATGGCGCCATCGCGTCATTTCCACGCCGGCTGCCTGCTCCCACAAATGTGCTCACAGTAAGTACACATACTGCCACTATACCTGACCAACGCTTTAGCTATCCCTCTGATCTATTGGTGATTGCTCCTATTAATTCCCTGGCCCCATATGGGATTTATGCCCTGGTATAATTTACAGGGCTCTGTGGGGAACCCACCCACCTATAGAGGAACTGCCGCCCCCCCCCCCCCCTTTGGGGCATATGTTTTTACAATTTGGCAGCTAACACGATACTGTAGGGAACTTACCCCTCTTTCAGAGCTAACACGTACGCTCCATTTGTGTTGCCATTCAACCAAGGACCCATATTGTCCTTGCCACCCATGGGCTACATCCACAGTGACATTCCCTTAAGCCATAGGTATAATCCCTTTAAATTATGCTGTTATATATATCCAGTCATCTGTCACGTACCCTGCTTACATATTGTTCGTCCAGCCCATACATGGACATAGCCCTTATTGGGTAGATATTTATATTCAGCCTCTGCACTCAGCGTATATGCATTCAGCCAATACATTATGTACTCAGCCTACACGTTATGTATTCAGCCCAGTGTACTCAGCACATACAACATGTATTCAGCCTACACGTCATATACTCAGCTTACACATTATGTACTCAGCAGTTATTCTGTACTCAGCTTATACACCATGTACTCAGCTTATGTATTCAGCCTATACACCATGTACTCAGCCAATCATTTCCTCAATACTTCGCCTATGCATTGTGGATCTCATCCACATACCTATTTTCCAGTCCACACACACTGACATTAGGCATTTCTTTCAGTGGTGATAGATACCTCTTCTTTCATTTGTTGTCCACGCATAACTTGTATGGTGGTATTGTTATGTCAATTCATTTCTCTGATGTACTCAGCCCTTGCAGAGCATGTCCCTCTTACGTCAAGGGAATTGTCACCAATCTGGTGTTCGCACAACCTTCTACATTAGAGCCAAGAACCTTAAGAGAACCTTACCCATACAGTTATATGTGACCCCCACCAATTTATACTGTATATAGAGATGTGTGACGCCCTGTATACAGTGATATGACCCCCCACCGTACACTGTATATAGAGAGGTGTGACCCCCTGCACTGGAGGGTCACATTATTAACATTATACACAGTGTACAGGGAAGGGTGGTGTCACACATCTCTTCATACAGTTTAAAGGTTGGAAACATACACCTATATAATGTTTAAAAGGTTCCCTTGTACACAGTAATGTGTGACCCCAACCACTTTATATAGAGATCCATGACCTCCTATACGCTGTATTCAGTGACCCTCTTTATACTGTATATACAGATGTGTGACTACACTCATTTCCCTAGTTGAAGGGTAGTCATATATTCTTAGTTCATTTCTAGGCTGTCAGCTGGGAGTAGGTCATGTGACGATGGACAGGAGGCTCCTCACTATGTGAGCAGAATGAATTGTTCTTCTCCTCGACAACTTAAAATCAGAACCATGGTGACCGACAATGGGAAGATCATGGTGTCTGCGCTGCATCAAGGAGCTGAGCCTTGCGCCCTGCTGTATGGCCCATATGATCAATCTGGTTGTAAAGCGGTTCCTGAAGTCTTCACCCCATCTGCAAACCATCCTGAAAATGGCCAGGAAACTTTGCATGCACTTCAGTAACTCGTACACCACAAAGCACACCCTACTTGAGCTGCAGCGTCAGAACGGCGTCCCCAAATATAGGCTGATATCTGATGTTTCCACTCGTTGGAAGTCCACCCTCCATATGTTGGACCGATTATATGAACAGAGAAAGGCCATAAACAATTTCTTGATGAAACAGGCGGACAGAGGTACTTCCACATGTAACTTCGATGTTAGCAAGAGGCAGCTCATGTGTAACACTTGCCTTTTGCTTTGGCCCTTTAAGGAGGTCACTTTATTTGTCAGTCTCCAGGACTACGGGATAAACAACATCATTCCACTGATTCATGTCCTGGAACAGATGCTTCTTAATCTGACTGGGCAGGGGACAGGAAACTTGGCAACTATATTTTACGGCCACATAAGCCCTATGGGGGATGAACTAGAGAAGGAGGTCATTTGAGCACAAGCAATGCGTAGAGAAATGGCTGTTATTTCTATAAAGGTGACAGGAGAGTAGGAGCAAGAGCAGCCGAGGGAGCTACAGGGCGATGAGGAAGACAAGGCAGATGACCCAGACACACCGTGGCAGTATGCAGTGGAGATAGAGGCAGGGAGTTCCTCCGAGTCACTTGCGCAAATGGCCTGATGCATGCTCAATTGCTTGCTTAGTGAGAGCCGAATTAGACCCTCGCTGATGAGCAGTTTTCTTCACCCGCCTACTGAAAATACTACGCAGCAGCAGCAGCTAGACATAGAGATAAGCCTGAACCAGCAGGTTGTGGCATACTTGGAATACACCCAGCCACACCACATCAAAGATCCCCTGGACTACTGGGCAGCCAAACTCTATGTGTGGCCGCAACTCGACAAGTTTGCCCTGGACAAGCTTTCCTAACTGGCCAGCAGTGTGTCATCAGAGTGGGTGTTTAGTGCAGCGTGGGCCATAGTTACCCCAAGGAGAACTCGCCTGTCCACCCAAAATCAGACTATATCATACATGGTGCCACACCTAAATTTTGTCAAGAGAACTATTTCTTTTGGCTACCTGCTTCAACTACTATTCTGATGCTGACACCTGCCTGACGCCACACCTGCTGCCAGGTACTCATACTGCCACCCACCATCTTCAGCTGGTACTGGTATTGCCTCCCACCTCCCAACTCTGTCACTGGGCCACTCAGTGTTCTTCTCATGCTGCTGGCACCTCACCACTCTGTCACTGTGCCACTCTGTGGTCTCCTCATGCTGCTGCCACCTCACCACTCTGTGGTCTTCTCATGCTGCTATCACATCACCACTCTGTGGTCTCCTCGTGCTGCTGCCGCATCACCTCTCGGTGGTCTCCTTGTGCTGATGCCACCTCACCACTCTCTGGTCTCCTCATGCTGCTGCCACCTCAGCACGATGTAATTGTGCCACTCTTTGGTCTCCTAATGTTGCTGCCACCTCATCACTATGTCACTGGGCAACTCTGCTGCCGCCACCTCACCACTCTGTGGTCTTCTCATGCTGCTATCACATCACCACTCTGTGGTCTCCTCGTGCTGCTAGCGCATCACCTCTCGGTGGTCTCCTCGTGCTGATGCCACCTCACCACTCTCTGGTCTCCTTATGCTGCTGCCACCTCAGCACAATGTAATTGTGCCACTCTTTGGTCTCCTAATGTTGCTGCCACCTCATCACTATGTCACTGGACAACTCTGTGGTCTCCTCCTGCTGATGCAACCTCACCACTATGTCAGTGGGCCACTGTGTGGTCTCCTCATGCTGCTGCCATATCACCACTCTGTGGTCTCCTCTTGCTGATGCCACCTCAACACTCAGTGGTTTCCTCACGCTGCTGCCACATTACCACTCTGTGGTCTCCTCATGCTGCTGCTACATCACCACTCTCTGGTCTCCTCATGCCCCTGTCACTGGGCCACTCTTTGGTGTCCTCATTTTGCTGCCACCTCACCACTCTGGTCTCCTCATGCTGATACCACCTCACCACTCTCTGGTCTCCTCATGCCCCTGTCACTGGGCCACTCTTTGGTCTCCTCATGCTGCTGCCACCTCACCACTCTGTCACTGGGCCACTGTATGGTCTCCAATGCTGCTGCCAGCTCACCACTATCTCACTGAGCCATTCTGTGGTCTCCTCATGCTGCTGCCACCTCACCATTCTGTGGTCTCCTCTTGCTGCTACCACCTTAGCACAATGTCACTGTGCCACTTTGTGGTCTCCTCCTGCCGCTGCAACCTCACCACTCTGTCACAGGACCACTCTGTGGTCTCCTCATACTGCTACCGCCTCACCACTATGTCATTGGGCCACTCTGTGGTTTCCTCATGCTTCTGCCACCTCACAACTCTGTTGTCTCCTCATGCTGTTACCACCTCACCACTATGTCACTGGGCCGCTCTGTGGTCTCCTCATGCTGCTGTCACCTCACCACTCTGTGGTCTCCTTATGCTGCTGTCACCTCACCACTATGTCACTGGACCACTCTGTGGTCTCTTCATGCTGCTTCCAGCTCACCACTATGTCACTCGGCCACTCTGTGGTCTCATCATGCTGCTGCCACATCACCACTCTGTGGTCTCCTCATGCTGCTGCCACCTCACCACTATGTCACTATGCCACTTAGTGGTCTAGTCATGCTGCTGCCACCTCACCACTCAGTCACTGTGCCACTCTGTGGTCTCCTGATACTGCTGCCACCCTCAATACTATTTCACTGGGCCACTCTGTTGTCTCCTCATGATGCCACCACTCTTCCTGCTCCATGACTGGGCCCCTATTTTGCCTTTTTGGCTTGGTTCACATCATCATTTATTTGACACCTCTTCTGACCTGTCAGAAGGAAGAAAAAAATGAGACGCACAACGGATCCTGTCAGAATTGGCTTATGATTTGGTAGCCAAAACCAGGAGTGGGTACAAAACACATGCAAATATTCAATTCATGTGTCTCTGTTTTTGATACACTCCTGTTTTGTTTTTTTTTTTTGGGGGGGGGGGGCTTTAGCAATAATGAAGGATTACTGAGCAAATGTTGACAGAGTGAAGGCGGATGCTCAACAGACAGGATCCGTTTTTTGGGGGTTATTGTTTTGATGGATCTGAGGAAGGGCAAAATAATCAATGACATCAACACAAACTTACCGCTGACACCATCTCCACGCTGTCAGGGGGGCTCTACTTGTATAAGCGTTTAATAGAATAGGTTCTCTAGAAATCTATGTGGAATGAGCTGACGACGGTGTAAACGGAGTGCGCTCTTTTACGCTATAGTAGGATCTTGGGCCTCTGCACGGTTCCTTATGCCTGGCACCAACATTGACCTTTGAGGCTGAGTTCATACTTAAGTAATTTGGTCAGTTTTGGCCTCATAATTGGCCAAATAAGTGAAGTGTGCAGTGATTCTAAGAGCGACACCTGTCATCCGTGTGTCATACTGACTCACAGTATTGTTTCACTACCACAGCAGACTCCCTATGCATGTTTCTGCAAGGCACCGTGTTCTAAACCACTGTATGAGCGCAGTGCAGACAGGAAATAGCTGTTTTTTTTTAATGATTTTCCACAAATAGATTCAGATCTAATTGAATATTTTTGGAAAATTTGTCAAACCGACCAAATCGAATGTTTAAAAATTTGCTCATCTCTAATTTGGATATAAAATAAATTAAAAGGATGATTTAGGGCCAGGCCTGATGCTAAATTTCACGTTAACACTCACAGGGAAATTACTGCCCTAGCCTGTGTAATGTTGTTCTAATCAACTATATGCTGGTTTTATTAAATCAATCAATCCAAATCTAGGCTGTCTGTCAGCCTGGAAGCCAGTCAGGGCAATCCCTCCCTCCCATTTCCTCTAGGGGCCATGTGAGAACCCTTCTTCTTTCTCCCTAGTGCTTTTTCTTGTTGATGTGCACCAAAATGACTATGCACCATTTAAGTTGACTCGTTTGAAACTAACCTGAAGATATTCGGGTTTGTCTTCTGTCCGAAAGGTTTCATCCAAACTGGTTCGCTCATCCTTACTTCAGAGTAGCCAGTCTCAGCCAAAGGTACTTAAAGATGACTTGTCACCTCTCCAGACTGTAATTGCTTGCATCCCCAATGTAATAACAATTCTATGGCATCTATTTTTATGACTTTATGTTTTGCCATTCTTTTATTATTTCTACTAGAAGTTACAGAATGGTTTTACTAGTTGAGAGTGTGTCCTTGTGCAGTCTGACAAGACCAGCATTGATTAGATAGAGTCAGACACATCAGCTACATCAGCTGGTGCCGGACACGCCATATTCCGATCTCACATAGCCTGATGAAGGGCTTTTCTTTAAGCCCGAAACGTTGCTCTTAAGGAAGTTATGTCCGGCTAAAAGGAAAATAAACACGTAAACAACCATCATTAGGAGTGCTGTCTGAATTTTATTTACTACTTGGAAGTTCATGTGGTGGAGCAGTGAACATATTTCTACTGACATGCCCCCTATCAGCCAAATATATAAGTGAGTGCTGTGATCCCAATTGAGAAAATACATAAGCTACTGGTAACACTCAGCAGTACCTTTACTGCAGAGTGCTGGCAATTTAAGCTTCTAGCAGGAATAATACAGGCCGGGCACATCATAGTCATAATAATAGATGCTCCAGGATAGTTCTTACATGGGGAATGCAAGTAGTTACTGCAACTGACATCTCTGGAGAGGGAACAGACAGGGATGAGCGAAACCGAACTGGATAGTTCGGGTTCGTACCGAATTTTGGGGTGTTCGGGAACGGACCCGGACATTTTCAAAAAAGTTCGGGTTCGGGTCCATTGTTCGGCGATTTCTTCCGCTTTCTGAAGGGCTGTACAGCAGCCAATCAGCTAGCGTTTTACTTCTTGCCCTAAGAAGCCATCACAGCCATGCCTACTAATGGCATGGCTGTGATTGGCCAAGTGCAGCATATGACCCAGCCTCTATTTAAGCTAGAATCACGTAGCGCCACACGTCACACTGCTCTGATTAGTGTAGGACACCAAAAAATTCATCCGGAATAAACAAAATTATCTTTATTAATATATTCGTATATATAAAATCATAGTAAAAGAGTTGGCGGCTACACTCTTATTGTGATGATGAACAATAGATCAGGTGCTCACCTGAACGTGACTATACCCCAAGCGTGTCACAAAATGGAAGGACAATATATAACAATGCAGGGGCACACCGATACTATTCCAGGGAACCATCCAATGATAAAATGAATTATTTATTGACCATAAAAAGCAGATATAAATGCTCAAAGATAGTATCAATTGCCTGTGAAGTAATTACAACCAATAAAAGAAGGGATATTCCTCTATATCTGGATAAGCAGCAAAACACAAATATCTGGATGTAGATGAAAAACTGCTAGTATAAAAGGTGCCTTGTGCTGGGAAATTCCTTGTGCAAAAAATATTTCATGTGCAAAACATTATTCCATACTAACATATGTGCAAAACCGCAAATAGTTGTGCAAAAAGTGCAACCAATTATGTGCAAACACGCAAAAGTCAATAAATCGATGATCTGACAATGTTATCCTGAAGTGCTGTTTGAGTGGTAAACACACAATCCTTCAATCTTGTGTGGTTCAAAATGTCCAAGTTGTATGAGAACTTTACTGTGAATGTCCAAGTAGATCATTATAGTGATTAAAACCTCCACAAGGGCTTAATATCATACCCGGGTGTACACGTGCAATGTGCGTGTACCTCACTCTTCTACCCTCAGGTAGGGCTGAACACTTAGATTGTCCTTTGACTCCCGGGGGAGGGAAGAGAAATCTCACCTCCTTTACACCACCTCGCTCGTCCCCTGCCCCAGATGCCTTACCTCCGCTCTGGTGAATTTGCTTACAGTCCGTGATATGATAATCTATCGACACCTTGACCCTCCCTCTCTCTTCGCCTCCCCCCTCAATGTTCTTCTATCAATGTTCTTCTATCAACTTTTGGAACCATACATTTCTGCATCCACTTTTTTAGGGAAAGTTATATATACTACTTTTTAGGGGAAAGTCATACATATTATGTTCAGCATTTTTATAGTCTCTCCAATCAATGTAATAGGAATATGAATCTCCGAATATGAATGTGGTAGGTAGGATTTATTGATTTTATTGATTTTATGGTACTGGTGTAGGTGTATTTCATATTCAATTGGATTAGGCACCTTAAGGCTCTTCTGTGGCCGTTATGGAAAATGGACCCATATTGTAAAAATGGATCCATTTCATATCTTTGGGATTTCTGCTGGGACATTAAGTGCAGAGGCTATTTAAAGAAGCATCATACACACTACTTGCATCCACTGAAGAAGGGGGCGAACCCCGAAACGTGTATGGGCGGACAAGTAGTGTGACCTATTGGATGAACACCCCCCACACAACCCCCACATCGGCACCGGAATTCAACAATCTGGTTAACAATCAAACAACCAGCGGTGTGTAGGACCCAGCGGTGCCTCCTCCCAAAGTATCGGAACTACTGGTCACGTGGGACGCCACGAGACCTAGACGCCGCGCGGGACGCCGCGGGCGCAGGAGCTATAGCTACGGACTGTAAGCAAATTCACCAGAGCGGAGGTAAGGCATCTGGGGCAGGGGACGAGCGAGGTGGTGTAAAGGAGGTGAGATTTCTCTTCCCTCCCCCGGGAGTCAAA
The DNA here is from genome assembly GCA_033119425.1 of Bufotes viridis. NCBI lineage: Eukaryota > Metazoa > Chordata > Amphibia > Anura > Bufonidae > Bufotes > Bufotes viridis. The sequence goes on along the minus strand of CM065590.1, from coordinate 409,717,990 downwards.
GGACAATCTAAGTGTTCAGCCCTACCTGAGGGTAGAAGAGTAAGGTACACGCACATTGCACGTGTACACCCGGGTATGATATTAAGCCCTTGTGGAGGTTTTAATCACTATAAGGATCTACTTGGACATTCACAGTAAAGTGCTCATACAACTTGGACATTTTGAACCACACAAGATTGAAGGATTGTGTGTTTACCACTCAAACAGCACTTCAGGATAACATTGTCAGATCATCGATTTATTGACTTTTGCGTGTTTGCACATAATTGGTTGCACTTTTTGCACAACTATTTGCGGTTTTGCACATATGTTAGTATGGAATAATGTTTTGCACATGAAATATTTTTTGCACAAGGAATTTCCCAGCACAAGGCACCTTTTATACTAGCAGTTTTTCATCTACATCCAGATATTTGTGTTTTGCTGCTTATCCAGATATAGAGGAATATCCCTTCTTTTATTGGTTGTAATTACTTCACAGGCAATTGATACTATCTTTGAGCATTTATATCTGCTTTTTATGGTCAATAAATAATTCATTTTATCATTGGATGGTTCCCTGGAATAGTATCGGTGTGCCCCTGCATTGTTATATATATAAAATCATGATAAAGACAAAAAAATAGCAGTAAACAAGAACTGGTGGTATAAAGAGCACCAGAGGAATATCAGTAGAATAATAATGTGCAAATGACAGCGTATAGTATATGATAATCAACCTATATAAGGAAACACATGATACAATGTAAAGTGCCTAGTGCAACATAAGTAAAATGCGAATAATCTCCAAAGAGGTCAGACTACCTGATGTAAACACGTGACAATCTCCTGCGTCCCCAACCCGACGTACGTTTCACCAAAGCGGCTTCTTCAAGGGTATAAAGTGCTGTGAGGATACTGCATCCCTCTCCCCTGTTTATATCCCCCGCCCTTCACACTGATAGGTCACTAAGGTTAAACACACCTGAGACAGATCGTCTGGTTGTAAACCGCCGGACGTGACATCATGCGGCTCAGACTGGAGCGCACACGTCACTTCCTGGAAACGGCAGGCGTGCGTCTCAGCTTGGAGCGCACGCCAGCCGGACCAGGTAAAGGCGAACCACAGCGATCATGAAGCGGCCGCCCCGATCTAAACATACAATGGGGCTACTCAAATAATATAAGATAAGAACCAACGAATATTAAGCATATATGAACTCATACCCTTCATTTGAAAAGTGCAAAAAGTGCAAGTGTCGTGAGAAGTTGATAAAGTCATACTAGTGAGAGTGCTCAAGTGACAAGCAGTGAGAAGGAGATTGGCCACTTCACGTAAATTAAATAGCGCAAGACAAAACGGTGTGATCGCATATAAGTGCGATAGTGCATAAAAACAATATTACTTACATAATTATGTGATTATAGTAAAGTACAAAAATTACAAAAATACCACAAAATACATGATTAGATGTAAAAAATGATGCAAATAACACTACAATACAAAAAAATGTGCAAATACACATGTGAAAAAAATAAAATAAAAATTAATTAAATAATCGCAGTTAGATGACATCAATTCATGGTTCTAGAGTGCCAGGATAAGGGACGACCGGATATCTATAACAATAAAAGACAACATTAGTATCATCTACACATACCTATCAGAATATGAAAGGGCGACCGGGGGCAATAACAAGAAAATTTAAAAACAATAATAACAAATCATAAAAACCACCATTAGGTGGTAGTATAGGAGAGAAACCCCTACAATATCCCACTATGACCCTGGACATGATTACAAGAATGGAGCAAAATTAAAATCCTCATTGAGACCCTTTGGGAACACCGTGTCAAGTTTATATATCCACTTTAACTCACGCTGCGCTAATAGCTGTTTCCAGTTGCCACCCCTTTGATCGAAAAAAACCCGATCAATACCACTTACTTTCAATAAGTGTTTGTTGCAGTTGTGGAAGTCTTTAAAGTGCCTAGGGAGGGTTTTCAAGGAGCTCAAATCCCGTTCTTCTTTTGCAGCAGCAATCCCCAACACATGCTCACGTACTTTCTTTTTCAATTGTCTTGTGGTCATACCCACATATAACAATTTACATGGGCAACTCGCCACATATATGACTCCTGCAGTATTACAAGTGATCTGATGCGTAATTGTATATTCTTCTTTATTTGCAGAATCAGAGAAACTTGTGGAACGATTCACGTTCAGACACGCAACACATGCACCACATGGTCGACATCCCCAGCTGGGGCCCCGGGAGCCAAAGGCCCTCTCAGGTCTCTCCCCCACATAGTGACTCCTGGTAAGTAGATCTTTCAAATTCTTATTCCTCCTATAGGTAATCCTAGGTATTGACAGTAAGTAGTTTTTTAGGACACTATCCGAAGTAAGCACACCCCAATATTTGATCATGCCTCGTCTAATTTTTTCATGGTCACTTGAGTATGTGGTGATAAAGCGTACCTGATCATTATTTTTATTGTTAGTGTTGGCTTTTTTCCGTGAATATATCAGGGACTCTCTTTTCACGCTGGTAGCCCTTGCCAGGCCTCTTTTGATTGAGGGTTCATCATAACCTCGCCATCTAAACCTGTCACTCAAATCACTTGCACGATGCTTAAAATCCTCTTCTCTTGAGCAGATACGCCGTATTCGCAAGAACTGCCCCACTGGTATATTGGATATTTGCTTATGTGGGTGGGCTGACCTCGCTTGTAACAGGCTATTCACAGATGTCTGTTTACGATACAAATCAGTTTGGATATATCCTGCTTGGTCCACATCCAGACTCATATCTAAAAAATCCATTTTTGATCCTCCCGTCTTGTATGTTAATTTAATATTGACTGAATTGGTGTTCAAAATTTCCATAAAATGCCGCAACTCATCTTGGGACCCCTGCCAAATAAACAGGATGTCGTCAATATACCTGTACCATGATTGTACATGTGTGCAATATTTGACAGGGTCCGTAAGGAAAATCCTCCTTTCCCACAGCTCCAGGAAGAGCCCTGCATATGAGGGCACACAAGGCGCCCCCATAGTGGTCCCCTGGAGCTGTAGGTAGAAGGACCCCTTAAACAAAAAAAAATTGTGATGGAGAGCAAATTCCAATAGTTCCACAATTAGATTCCCAAACTTACTGTTCCATTTGGAGGCGGTGATAAAGAAACGAACTGCGTCCAAGCCATCCTTATGGTCAATGGAGGTGTAAAGCGATTCGACATCGCACGTGACGAGTACCATATCATCTTCCAAATGGATCCCATCCAGTTTTTTCAATACATCACTGGTATCTTTTAAATACGAGGGTAAATTTATCACTAAAGAGTTTAAAACGTGATCGATTAATTTGCAAATGGGGACACACATACCCCCAGTCCCTGCCACAATTGGACGTCCTGGTGGTACTTTCTCATTTTTGTGCACTTTGGGCAACAAGTAAAAAGATGGAATCCTGGGGTTCTTTTCAATTAAATACTCCATTTCTTTTTTGGAGATGATCTCCCATTCTACTGCGGTCAGAAGTATAGCCTGCAGACGAGATTGAAACGTTGTTAGGGGGTTGTATGTCAATTTTTTGTAACACTTTGCGTCCCTTAATTGCCTAAAGGCTTCTTTTTCATACATTGGGGCTGGCCACAAGACAATATTGCCCCCCTTATCCGCAGGTTTAATCACAATCCCCTTTAGGCCTCTCAGTTCATACAGAGCCTGTCTCTGAGGTGGGGTCAGGTTGTCACTCTCACCTCTCTTTTTATCTTTTTTCAACTCCTCCATAACCAATTCGACAAATAACCTGATGTTAGGAAAGGTAGAAATGGGGGGGTATTTCTTAGATTTTGGGATCAGTTCAGGTGGTAACCTACTTGGACTTGTCTCCTGTTCGTCCAGAAGGCGTTGCAGGGTCTGGATGGCCTCCTGTTCTTCTGGAGTATCAAGTGCAGGAATGGCATTTTTATGAAAAAAAAATTTAAAAATCAATCGACGGGCAAACAGATGCAGGTCTTTCATGACTGTAAATAAATCAAATTTCAATTGAGGGACAAATGTCAAACCCAGACTTAGAACTTCCCACTGGGCATCTGTAAGAACATGTGATGTTAAATTAATTCTTCTTGACTGGTAGTAAAAGGACGTTCACTGGCTGGTTTGCGCCCTGAATCATTTCTTCTTTTCCAGGTGCGTATCGCATGGGCTCCTCTTTCCACATCCGAACCCCTCACGTCCAGACTACTGGTGGATTGAGAAGATATAGATCCAGACCTGGATCTTGCCACCAAATTATTTCTTTGTGATTAGTGTAGGGAGAGGACGCAGCTTCTGTGAGGGCGAGATTAGACAGGGAATAGTCAGCAAAAACACCTAATAAAGTGATCGATATACAGCTGTGAATCATTCAACTTCTGCTAGTTAATTGCCCACTGGTTTTTAGGCTGCACAGAGCGTTTTTCTGTCACTTTGATCGGCGGCCATTTTGTGTCTTGTGGTGCACCAGAACAAGCTGCCACCAAGTCCATCAATCCATCAATACTAGTTTTTTTTTTTTGCTATATCCTACATCAGGGGCTTGGCTATGCTTATTGTCACCCCTAGAACCTCAGTCAGGATAGAAATTTCTAGATTTTATTAAGGGGTTAAATTCAATTGCGAAAATAGCAATCCCCTAAATCTGGTGTTCCAGATGTGGCTAGCCAAGTGTAATACTGTCTGCAGTCTGCCAAAGAATAGATTTTTTTCTGCCAAAATAGCAATCCGCTAAATCTGGTGTTCCAGCTGTGACTAGACAAGTTTCATAGTGTCCGTCATAGGATATATTATTTTCTGATGTGAAATTCAGTTGCAAAAATAGAAATACCGTAAATCTGGTGTTCCAGCTGTGGCTGGACAAGTTTAATAGTGTCCGGCAAAGGATATATTATTTTCTGAGGTGAAATACAGTTGCAAAAATAGAATTCCGTAAATCTGGTGTTCCAGCTGTGGCTGGACAAGTTTAATAGTGTCCGGCAAAGAATATATTTTTTTCTGGGGTGAAATTCAATTGCCAAAATAGCAATACCATAAATCAGTGGTTTCACCTGTGGCTGGCCAAGTTTAAAAGTGTCCAACACAGGATAGAGTTTGTTCTTGGGTGAAATTTAATTGCCAAAATAGCAATACCCTGATTCTGGTGTTCCAGCTGTGACTGGACAATTTCCCTAGTGTCCGTCAAAGGATATATTATTTTCTGGGGTGAAAGTCAGTAGCAAAAATAGAAATACAGTAAATCTGGTGTTCCAGCTGTGGCTGGACAAGTTTAATAGTGTCCGGCAAAGGATATATTTTTTTCTGGGGTGAAATTCAGTTGCCAAAATAGCAATACCATAAATCAGTGGTTTCAGCTGTGGCTGGCCAAGTTTAATAGTGCGCGGCAAAGGATTTATTATTTTCTGCTGTGAAATTCAGTTGCAAAAATAGAAATACAGTTAATCTGTTGTTTCAGCTGTTGCAGTTCTAGTTTAAATCTGTCCGTAAAAGGGTATATTTTTTTCTGGGGTGAAATTAAATTGCAAAAATAGCAATACCGTAAATCTGGTGTTCCAACTGTGACTGGACAATTTCCCTAGTGTCCGTCAAAGGATATATTATTTTCTGGGGTGAAATGCAGTTGCAAAAACAGAAATACAGTAAATCTGGTGTTCCAGCTGTGGCTGGACAAGTTTAATAGTGTCCGGCAAAGGATATATTTTTTTATGGGGTGAAATTCAATTGCCAAAATAGCAATACCATAAATCAGTGGTTTCAGCTGTGGCTGGCCAAGTTTAATAGTGTCCGTCACAGGATAGATTTTGTTCTGGGGTGAAATACAGTTGCAATAATAGAAATACAGTAAATCTGGTGTTCCAGCTGTTGCAGGCCTAGTTTAAATCTGTCTGTAAAAGGGTCTATTTTTTTCTGTGGTGAAATTTAATTGCCAAAATAGTAATACCCTGAATCTGTTGTTCCAACTGTTGCAGGCCAAGTTTAAATCTGTCCGTAAAAGGGTATATTTTTTTTCTGGGGTGAAATTCAATTGCCAAAATAGCAATACTGTAAATCTTGTGTCCCAGCAGTGGCTGGCCATGTTTAATAATGTCCGTCAAAGGATTTATTATTTTCTGCGGTTAAATTCAGTTGCCAAAATAGAAATACAGTAAATCGGGTGTTCAAGCTATGACTGGACAAATTTAATAGTATCTGTCAAAGGAAAGATTTTGTTCTGGGGTAAAATTTTATTGCCAAAATAGCAATACCCTGAATCTGGTGTTCCAGCTTTGACTGGACAATTTCCCTAGTGTCCGTCAAAATATATATTATTTTCTGGGGTGAAATACAGTTGCAAAAAAAAGAAATACAGTAAATCTGGTGTTCCAGCTGTTGCAGGCCTAGTTCAAATATGTCCGTAAAAGGGTATATTTTTTTCTGGGGTGAAATTTAATTGCCAAAATAGCAATACCCTGAATCTGGTGTTCCAGCTGTTGCAGGCCTAGTTTAAATCTGTCCGTAAAAGGGTATATTTTTTCTGGGGTGACATTTAATTGCCAAAATAGCAATACACTGAATCTGGTGTTCCAGCTGTGACTGGGCAATTTGCATAGTGTCTGTCAAAGGATATATCATTTTCTGGGGTGAAATTCAGTTGCCAAAATAGAAATACAGTAAATCTAGTGTTCCAGCTGTGACTGGATCATTTTCATAGTGTCCGTCAAAGGATAGATGTTGTTCTGGGGTGAAATACAATTGCAAAAATATAAATACCGTAAATCTGGTGTTCCAGCTGTGACTGGACAAGTTGAATAGTGTCCAGCAAAGGATATATTTTTTTTTGGGGTGAAATTCAGTTGTCAAAATAGAAATACAGTAAATCTGGTTTTCCAGCTGTGACTGGACAAGTTTATTAGTATCCGTCAAAGGATAGATTTTGTTCTGGGGTGAAATTAACTTGCCAATATAGCAATACCCTGAATATGCTGTTCCAGGTGTTGCATGCCAAGTGTTAATCTGTCCGTAAAAGGGTATATTACAATCAGCATGCATCTCCAAGTATATTTCTTTCCATAAAAGGGTATATTACAAAAAGTGTTAAATTACAATTGCTGAAAGCATGATCCTGTAAATCTGCACGCACTATTGTGCATCTCATAGTGTATTTCTCTCCGTAAAAGGGTATATTACATTCAAGGTTAGTGTTGAGCGAACAGTTCGAGCATCGTTCGGGTTCGTACCGAATTTTGGGGTGTCCGGGACACGGACCCGAACCCGGACATTTTCAAAAAAGTTTGGGTTCGGGTCTGTTGTTCGGCGATTTCTTCCCGCTTTCTGAAGGGCTGCACAGCAGCCAATCAGCTAGCGTTTTACTTCTTGCCCTAAGAGCCCATCACAGCCATGCCTACTAATGGCATGGCTGTGATTGGCCAAGTGCAGCATGTGACCCAACCTCTATTTAAGCTGGAGTCACGTAGCGCCGCACGTCACACTGCTCTGATTAGTGTAGGGAGAGGACGCAGCTTCTGTGAGGGCGAGATTAGGCAGGCAGAAGTCAGCAACAGCACCTAATGAATGGATCGATCTACAGCTGTGAATGATTGAACTTCTGCTAGTTACTTGCTCACTGGTTTTTAGGCTGCACAGAGCGTTTTTCTGTCACTTATTTTCTGGGTTGATCGGCGGCCATTTTGTGACTTGTGGTGCACCAGAAGAAGCTGCCACCAAGTCCATCAATCCATCAATACTAGTTTTTATTTGCTATATCCTACATCAGGGGCTTGGCTGTGCTAATTGTCACCCCTAGAAACTCAGGATAGCAATTTCTATATTTTATTAAGGGGTTAAATACAATTGCCCAAATACCAATCCCCTAAATCTGGTGTTCCAGCTTTGGCTAGACAAGTATAATATTGTCTGCTGTCTGGCAAAGGATAGATTATTTTCTGTGGTGAAATTCAATTGCCAAAATAGCAATACCCTGAATCTGGTGTCCCAGCTGTTGCAGGCCAGATTTCATAGTAACTGCCAAAACATATATTTTGTTCTGTGGTGAAATTAATCTGCCAAAATAGCAATACCCTGAATCTGGTGTCCCAGCTGTTGCAGGCCAGATTTCATAGTGTCCGTCAAAACATATATTTTGTTCGGGGGTGAAATTCAATTGCCAAAATAGCAATACCATAAATCAGTGGCTTCAGCTGTGGCTTGCAAAATAGAATAGTGTCCGCCAAAACATATATTTTGTTCTGGGGTGAAATTAATCTGCCAAAATAGCAATACCCTGAATCTGGTGTCCCAGCTGTTGCAGGCCAGGATTCATAGTGTCCGCAAAAGCATATATTTTGTTCTGGGGTGAAATTCAATTGCCAAAATAGCAATACCATAAATCAGTGGTTTCAGCTGTGGCTGGCAAAATAGAATAGTGTCCGCCAAAACATATGTTTTGTTCTGGGGTGAAATTAATCTGCCAAAATAGCAATGCCCTGAATCTGGTGTCCCAGCTGTTGCAGGCCAGGATTCATAGTGTCCGCAAAAACATATATTTTGTTCTGGGGTGACATTCAATTGCCAAAATAGCAATGCCTTGAATCTGGTGTCCCAGCTGTTGCAGGCCAGATTTCATAGTATCTGCCAAAACATATATTTTGTTCTGGGGTGAAATTAATCTGCCAAAATAGCAATACCCTGAATCTGGTGTCCCAGCTGTTGCAGGCCAGATTTCATAGTATCCGTCAAAACATATATTTTGTTCGGGGGTGAAATTCAATTGCCAAAATAGCAATACCATAAATCAGTGGTTTCAGCTGTGGCTGGCAAAATAGAATTGTGTCCGCCAAAACATATATTTTGTTCTGGGGTGAAATTAATCTGCCAAAATAGCAATATCCTGAATCTGGTGTCCCAGCTGTTGCAGGCCAGATTTCATAGTGTCTGCCAAAACATATATTTTGTTCTGGGGTGAAATTCAATTGCCAAAATAGCATTACCATAAATCAGTGGTTTCAGCTGTGGCTTGCAAAATAGAATAGTGTCCGCCAAAACATATATTTTGTTCTGGGGTGAAATTAATCTGCCAAAATAGCAATACCCTGAATCAGGTGTCCCAGCTGTTGCAGGCCAGGATTCATAGTGTCCGCAAAAGCATATATTTTGTTCTGGGGTGAAATTCAATTGCCAAAATAGCATTACCATAAATCAGTGGTTTCAGCTGTGGCTGGCAAAATAGAATAGTGTCCGCCAAAACATATGTTTTGTTCTGGGGTGAAATTAATCTGCCAAAATAGCAATACCCTGAATCTGGTGTCCCAGCTGTTGCAGGCCAGGATTCATAGTGTCCGTCAAAACACATATTTTGTTCTGGGGTGAAATTCAATTGCCAAAATAGCAATACCATAAATCAGTGGTTTCAGCTGTGGCTGGCAAAATAGAATAGTGTCCGCCAAAACATATATTTTTTTCTTGGGTGAAATTAATCTGCCAAAATAGCAATACCCTGAATCTGGTGTCTCAGCTGTTGCAGGCCAGAATTCATAGTGTCTAACAAAACATATATTTTGTTCTGGGGTGACATTCAATTGCCAAAATAGCAATACCCTGAATCTGGTGTCCCAGCTGTTGCAGGCCAGGATTCATAGTGTCCGCAAAAACATATATTTTGTTCTGGGGTGACATTCAATTGCCAAAATAGCAATACCCTGAATCTGGTGTCCAAGCTGTTGCAGGCCACGTTTCATAGTGTCTGTCAAAACATATATTTTGTTCTGGGGTGACATTCAATTGCCAAAATAGCAATATCATAAATCAGTGGTTTCAGCTGTGGCTGGTAAAATATAATAATGTCCGCCAAAACATATATTTTGTTCTGGCGTGACATTCAATTGCCAAAATAGCAATACCCTGAATCTGGTGTCCCAGCTGTTGCAGGCCAGGATTCATAGTGTTCGCAAAAACATATATTTTGTTCTGGGGTGACATTCAATTGCCAAAATAGCAATACCCTGAATCTGGTGTCCCAGCTGTTGCAGGCTACGTTTCATAGAGTCTTGCAAAACATATATTTTGTTCTGGGGTGACATTCAATTGCCAAAATAGCAATACCCTGAATCTGGTGTCCCAGCTGTTGCAGGCCAGGATTCATAGTGTCCGCAAAAACATATATTTTGTTCTGGGGTGACATTCAATTGCCAAAATAGTAACACCCTGAATCTTGTGTCCCAGCTGTTGCAGGCCATGTTTCATAGTGTCCGTCAAAACATATATTTTGTTCTGGAGTGACATTCAATTGCAAAAATAGCAATACCCTGAATATGGTGTCCCAGCTGTTGCAGGCTAGGATTCATAGTGTCAGTCAAAACATATATTTTGTTCTGGGGTGACATTCAATTGCCAAAATAGCAATACCCTGAATCTGGTATCACAGCTGTTGCAGGACAGGATTTATAGTGTCCGCAAAAACATATATTTTGTTCTGGCCTGGGGTGAAATTCAATTGCCAAAATAGCAATACCATAAATCAGTGGTTTCAGCTGTGGCTGGCAAAATATAATAATGTCCGCAAAAACATATATTTTGTTCTGGGGTGACATTCAATTGCCAAAATAGCAATACCCTGAATCTGTTGTCCCAGCTGTTGCAGGCCAAGTGTAAATCTGTCCATAAAAGGATACCTTTCATCCAGGGCCTAAATACTAGCCCTAAAAGAGATATTCCCCTAAATCAGGGGTTACTGCTGTGCCTGGATTAGTGTAATACGCTACATAAACAAATAGGCAGATAGTGTTGGGTGCCTGTAAAAAAAGGCCTAAATTTGAAATCAATACATTGGGCAAAATATTTTTTTCCCTATTGTGGTGCTTGGTGAATGGTAACAATAAGGAAAACATCTAGTAAGGGACGCGGACGCGGTCGTGGTGGTGTTAGTGTAGCCTCTGGTGCTGGGAGAGGACGTGGCCATTCTGCCACAGCCACGCGTCCTAGTGAACCAACTACCTAAGGTTCCAGTACCCGCCAGAATTTACAGCGATATTTGGTGGGGCCCAATGCCGTTCTAAGGATGGTCACACCTGAGCAGGTACAGGCACTAGTCAATTGGGTGGCCGACAGTGGATCCAGCATGTTCACAACATTATCTCCCACCCAGTCTTCTGCAGAAAGCGCACAGGTGGCACCTAAAAACAAAGCCCATCAGTCACATCAGTCACATCACCCCCATGCATATCAGGGAAACTGTCAGAGCCTCTAGTTATGCAGCAGTCTCTTCTGCAGTTTGAAGACTCTGCTGGCAGGGTTTCCCAAGGAAATCCACCTAGACCTTCCCCAGTGGTGGATGACATAGAATGCACTGATGCACAACCACTTATGTTTCCTGATGATGAGGATATGGGAATACCACCTCATCGGAGTCCGCACGTCTCTTATGATGACGAAACACAGGTGCTAACTGCTGCGTCTTTTTCAAGTTCATTCACAACTACCCCGACATGTCAGAGCTGCTGCATAAAGAGAGGGCCGTCTGTGCGCGCTCCGGCGTTCACATCCTGCCACTGCTCGCCTGTCTGCGCTACAGCGGAACTTCGGCCTTCCCGCTCACCACCTCATATGCGACGTGCCCACCAGGTGGAACTCCACCTTGCACATGCTGGAGAGACTGTGCGAGCAGCAGCAGGCCATAGTGGAGTTTCAGCTGCAGCACGCTGGTGTCCCAGCTGTTGCAGGCCAGGATTCATAGTGTCCGCAAAAACATATATTTTGTTCTGGGGTGACATTCAATTGCCAAAATAGTAACACCCTGAATCTTGTGTCCCAGCTGTTGCAGGCCATGTTTCATAGTGTCCGTCAAAACATATATTTTGTTCTGGAGTGACATTCAATTGCAAAAATAGCAATACCCTGAATATGGTGTCCCAGCTGTTGCAGGCTAGGATTCATAGTGTCAGTCAAAACATATATTTTGTTCTGGGGTGACATTCAATTGCCAAAATAGCAATACCCTGAATCTGGTATCACAGCTGTTGCAGGACAGGATTTATAGTGTCCGCAAAAACATATATTTTGTTCTGGCCTGGGGTGAAATTCAATTGCCAAAATAGCAATACCATAAATCAGTGGTTTCAGCTGTGGCTGGCAAAATATAATAGTGTCCGCAAAACATATATTTTGTTCTGGGGTGACATTCAATTGCCAAAATAGCAATACCCTGAATCTGTTGTCCCAGCTGTTGCAGGCCAAGTGTAAATCTGTCCATAAAGGATACCTTTCATCCAGGGCCTAAATACTAGCCCTAAAAGAGATATTCCCCTAAATCAGGGGTTACTGCTGTGCCTGGATTAGTGTAATACGCTACATAAACAAATAGGCAGATAGTGTTAGGGTGCCTGTAAAAAAGGCCTAAATTTGAAATCAATACATTGGGCAAAATATTTTTTCCTTATTGTGGTGCTTGGTGAATGGTAACAATAAGGAAAACATCTAGTAAGGGACGCGGACGCGGTCGTGGTGGTGTTAGTGTAGCCTCTGGTGCTGGGAGAGGACGTGGCCATTCTGCCACAGCCACGCGTCCTAGTGAACCAACTACCTAAGGTTCCAGTACCCGCCAGAATTTACAGCGATATTTGGTGGGGCCCAATGCCGTTCTAAGGATGGTCACACCTGAGCAGGTACAGGCGCTAGTCAATTGGGTGGCCGACAGTGGATCCAGCATGTTCACAACATTATCTCCCACCCAGTCTTCTGCAGAAAGCGCACAGGTGGCACCTAAAAACAAAGCCCATCAGTCACATCAGTCACATCACCCCCATGCATATCAGGGAAACTGTCAGAGCCTCTAGTTATGCAGCAGTCTCTTCTGCAGTTTGAAGACTCTGCTGGCAGGGTTTCCCAAGGAAATCCACCTAGACCTTCCCCAGTGGTGGATGACATAGAATGCACTGATGCACAACCACTTATGTTTCCTGATGATGAGGATATGGGAATACCACCTCATCGGAGTCCGCACGTCTCTTATGATGACGAAACACAGGTGCTAACTGCTGCGTCTTTTTCAAGTTCATTCACAACTACCCCGACATGTCAGAGCTGCTGCATAAAGAGAGGGCCGTCTGTGCGCGCTTCCGGCGTTCACATCCTGCCACTGCTCGCCTGTCTGCGCTACAGCGGAACTTCGGCCTTCCCGCTCACCACCTCATATGCGACGTGCCCACCAGGTGGAACTCCACCTTGCACATGCTGGAGAGACTGTGCGAGCAGCAGCAGGCCATAGTGGAGTTTCAGCTGCAGCACGCACGCGTCAGTCACACTGCGGAGCAGCACCACTTCACCACCAACGATTGGGCCTCCATGCGAGACCTGTGTGCCCTGTTGCGCTGTTTCGAGTACTCCACCAACATGGCCAGTGGCGATGACACCGTTATCAGCGTTACAATACCACTTCAATGTCTCCTTGAGAAAACACTTAGGGCGATGATGGAAGAGGAGGTGGCCCAGGAGAAGGAGGAGGAGGAGGAGGATGAGGGGTCATTTTTAGCACTTTCAGGCCAGTCTGTTAGAAGTGGCTCAGAGGGAGGTTTTTTGCAACAGCAGAGGCCAGGTACAAATGTGGCCAGCCAGGGCCCACTACTGGAGGACGAGGAGGATGAGGATGAAGCAGGTTCACAATGGGGTGGCACCCGACACAGCTCAGGCCCATCACTGGTGCGTGGCTGGGGGGATACGGAGGACGATAACGATACGCCTCCCTGCGCAACGACAGCAGAGTTGCCCACATTTTAACGTGTGCGGACTACTGGGTTGCCACCCTGCTGGATCCCCGGTACAAAGACAATGTGCCCACCTTACTTCCTGCACTGGAGCGTGATAGGAAGATGCGCGAGTACAAGCACACGCTGGTAGACGCGCTCCTGAGAGCATTCCCAAATGTCACAGTGGAACAGGTGGAAGCCCAAGGCGAAGACAGAGGAGGAGCAAGAGGTCGCCAAAGCAGCAGTGTCACGGCCAGCTCCTCTGAGGGCAGGGTTAGCATGGCAGAAATGTGGAAAAGTTTTGTCTCCACGCCACAGCTAACTGCACCACCACCTGATACGGAACGTGTTAGCAGGAGGCAGCATTTCACTAACATGGTTGAACAGTACATCTGCACACCCCTCCACGTACTGACTGATGGTTCGGCCCCATTCAACTTCTGGGTCTCCAAATTGTCCACGTGGCCAGAGTTAGTATTTTATGCCTTGAAGGTGCTGGCCTGCCCGGCGGCCAGCGTTTTGTCTGAACGTGTATTCAGCACGGCAGGGTGCGTCATTACTGACAAACACAGCCGCCTGTCCACAGCTAACGTGGACAAGCTGACTTTCATAAAAATTAACCAGGCATGGATTCCACAGGACCTGTGCCTCCCTTGTGCAGAATAGACATTTATAACTGCCTCCCCCTCAACCATGTATTCTTGTACTACGTGGCACTTCTTTATTGAATCCTCATTTTTTTAACTTTACCATAATCTTGCGGTGCAACCCAAAGTTGAATGAACCTCTCCTCTGTTTGGGTGGTGGGGCCGAAATAACTGAAAGTGGCCTTCTCCGGTGGTGGGTGATATGACGCATGATTCCTTGCTGTGGGACCTGTATCCTCGGTCTGGGTGCTGGGCCGAAATAACTGAAAGTGGCCTTCTCCAGTGGTGGGTGATATGACGCATGATTCCTTGCTGTGGGACCTCTCTCCTCTGTCTGGGTGATGGGGCATAAATAACTAAAAGTGGCCTTCTCCAGTGGTGGGTGATATGACGCATGATTCCTTGCTGTGGGACCTCTATCCTCTGTCTGGGTGCTGGGCTGAAATAACTGAAAGTGGCCTTTTCCAGTGGTGGGTGATATGACGCATGATTCCTTGCAGTGGGACCTGTATCCTCGGTCTGGATGCTGGGCCGAAATAACTGAAAGTGGCCTTCTACAGTGGTGGGTGATATGACGCATGATTCCTTGCTGTGGGACCTGTATCCTCGGTCTAAATAACTGAAATAACTGAAAGTGGCCTTCTCCGGTGGTGGGTGATATGACGCATGATTCCTTGCTGTGGGACCTCTCTCCTCTGTCTGAGTGCTGGGGCCGAAATAACTGAAAGTGGCCTTCTCCAGTGGTGGGTGATATGAACCATGATTCCTTGCTGTGGGACCTGTATCCTCGGTCTGGGTGCTGGGCCGAAATAACTGAAAGTGGCCTTCTCCAGTGTTGGGTGAAATGATGCATGATTCCTTGCTGTGGGACCGCTCTCCTCTGTCTGGTTGCTGGGTCCGAAATAACTGAAAGTGGCCTTCTCCAGTGGTGGGTGATATGACGCATGATTCCTTGCTGTGGGACCTCTCTCCTCTGTCTGGGTGCTGGGTCCGAAATAACTGAAAGTGGCCTTCACCAGTGGTGGGTGATATGACGCATGATTCCTTGCTGTCTGACCTCTCTCCTCTGTCTGGGTGCTGGGGCCAAAATAACTGAAAGTGGCCTTCTCCAGTGGTGGGTGATATGACGCATGACTCCTTGCTGTGGTACCTCTCTTCAATTGATATTGGTTAAATTTTATTTATTTTATTTTAATTAATTTCCCTATCCACATTTGTTTGCAGGGGATTTACCTATATTTTGCTGCCTTTGGCAGCCCTCTAGCCCGTTCCTGGACTATTTTACAGCCTTTTTAGTGCCTAAAAGTTTGAATCCCCATTGACTTCAATGGGGTTCGGGTTCGGGATAAAGTTCGGGTCGAGTTCGGATCCCGAACCCGAACATTTTCGGGAAGTTCGGCCGAACTTCCCGAACCCGAACTTCCAGGTGTTCGCTCATCTCTACTCAGGGAGACCAGCCACAAAAACACAGCGGAGCCTCAGTTAAGAGTCTCAACAAAGCAATCCAAAGTGAAAAGCTCCCTGGGAAACATTAATATGCAAAATAAAGGTGGAGCCCCAGTATTGGGTCTACAACACAATGAACGGCAG
Organism: Bufotes viridis; assembly: GCA_033119425.1. Lineage (NCBI taxonomy): Eukaryota > Metazoa > Chordata > Amphibia > Anura > Bufonidae > Bufotes > Bufotes viridis. The sequence goes on along the minus strand of CM065590.1, from coordinate 409,702,013 downwards.
ATATCGCTCGAAGGAAGGAAACGTAGGTGCAAAGAGGTGTCTCCATTACAGAGATCACCAACTCCATCAAATTAAATGGCCCCTATGTCAAGGTCCCGCTTTTTATAAGCTTTAAGGATGTGACAGGAAAACCTAAGCCAGTTATCCATCCACAGACAGCTGTTTCATGGTGTTGTCCCTCATCAGTTTGCAGTAGGATTCTGGCTAACCGGGAGCAATGCCTTGGAGACTACTCAAACAAAACAATAGCTGATCTCAGGGAGAACAGCCACAAAAACACCGCAGAGCCTTAGTTAAGAGTCTCAACACAGCAATCCAAAGTGAAAAGCTCACTTGGAAACAGTAATATGCAAAATAAATGTGGAGCCTTAGTATAGGGTCTACAACACAATGAAAGCCAGATATCCCTAACTGCTCACTGGGTAAATGTAGTGACGGCTGGGCCCCAGGCGGAGAGTTCTTTGGCGCACGTCCTTCCGCCGCCAAGGATTGCAGGGCATCATTCTTTATCCAGTCAGCCAGACACCCTAACCTCTTTTTTTTTATTTTACCATTATATTGCGGTGCAACCAAAAGTTGAATAAACCTATCCTCCGTCTAGGTGCCAGGGGCCTAATTATCTGAAAGTGGCCTGTTCCAGTGGTGGGTGACATGACACCTAATTCTCTGCTATGCGACCTCTCTCCTCCATCTGGGTGCCTGAGGCCTAACTATCGAAAAGTGGCCTTTTCTATTGGTTGGTGACATGACGCCTGATTTTCTGCTATGCGACCTCTCTCCTCCGTCTGGGTGCTGGGGCCTAATTATCAAAAAGTGGCCTTCTCCATTGGTGGGTGACATGACGCCTGATTCTCTGCTATGTGACCACTGTCTGGGTGCTGGGGCCTAAATAAATGAAAGTGGCCTCCTCCATTGGTGGGTGACATGACGCCTGATTCTCTGCTATGAGACCTCTCTCCTCCGTCTGGGTGCCAGGGGCCTAATTATCGAAAAGTGGCCTTCTCCATTGGTGGGTGACATGATGCCTGATTCTCTACTACGTGACCTCTGTCCTCTGTCTGGGTGCTGGGGCCTAATTATCGAAAAGTGGCCTTCTCCATTGGTGGGTGATATAATGCCTGAATCTCTGCTATGCGACCTCTGTCTGGGTGCTGGGGCCTAAATAAATGAAAGTGGGCTTCTCCATTGGTGGGTGATATGACGCCTGATTCTCTGCTATGGAACTCTGTCCTCTGTCTGGGTGCTGGGGCCTAAATAAATGAAAGTGGCCTTCTCCATTGTTGGCTGACATGACGCCTGATTCTCTGCTATCCAACCTTTGTTCTCTGTCTGGGTGCTGGGGCCTAAATAAATGAAAGTGGCCTTCTCCATTGGTGGGTGACATGACGCCTGATTCTCTGCTATGCGACCTTTGTTCTCTGTCTGGGTGCTGGGGCCAAAATAACTGAAAGTGGCCTTCTCCAGTGGTGGGTGATATGACGCATGACTCCTTGCTGTGGTACCTCTCTTCAATTGATATTGGTTAAATTTTATTTATTTTATTTTAATTAATTTCCCTATCCACATTTGTTTGCAGGGGATTTACCTATATTTTGCTGCCTTTGGCAGCCCTCTAGCCCGTTCCTGGACTATTTTACAGCCTTTTTAGTGCCTAAAAGTTTGAATCCCCATTGACTTCAATGGGGTTCGGGTTCGGGATAAAGTTCGGGTCGAGTTCGGATCCCGAACTCGAACATTTTCGGAAGTTCGCCGAACTTCCCGAACCCGAACTTCCAGGTGTTCGCTCATCTCTACTCAGGGAGACCAGCCACAAAAACACAGCGGAGCCTCAGTTAAGAGTCTCAACAAAGCAATCCAAAGTGAAAAGCTCCCTGGGAAACATTAATATGCAAAATAAAGGTGGAGCCCCAGTATTGGGTCTACAACACAATGAACGGCAGATATCGCTCAAAGGAAGGAAACGTAGGTGCAAAGAGGTGTCTCCATTACAGAGATCACCAACTCCATCAAATTAAATGGCCCCTATGTCAAGGTCCCGCTTTTTATAAGCTTTAAGGATGTGACAGGGAAAACCTAAGCCAGTTATCCATCCACAGACAGCTGTTTCATGGTGTTGTCCCTCATCAGTTTGCAGTAGGATTCTGGCTAACCGGGAGCAATGCCTTCGAGACTACTCAAACAAAACAATAGCTGATCTCAGGGAGAACAGCCACAAAAACACCGCAGAGCCTTAGTTAAGAGTCTCAACACAGCAATCCAAAGTGAAAAGCTCACTTGGAAACAGTAATATGCAAAATAAATGTGGAGCCTTAGTATAGGGTCTACAACACAATGAAAGCCAGATATCCCTAACTGCTCACTGGGTAAATGTAGTGACGGCTGGGCCCCAGGCGGAGAGTTCTTTGGCGCACGTCCTTCCGCCGCCAAGGATTGCAGGGCATCATTCTTTATCCAGTCAGCCAGACACCCTAACCTCTTTTTTTATTTTACCATTATATTGCGGTGCAACCAAAGTTGAATAAACCTATCCTCCGTCTAGGTGCCAGGGGCCTAATTATCTGAAAGTGGCCTGTTCCAGTGGTGGGTGACATGACACCTAATTCTCTGCTATGCGACCTCTCTCCTCCATCTGGGTGCCTGAGGCTCAACTATCGAAAAGTGGCCTTTTCTATTGGTTGGTGACATGACGCCTGATTTTCTGCTATGCGACCTCTCTCCTCCGTCTGGGTGCTGGGGCCTAATTATCAAAAAGTGGCCTTCTCCATTGGTGGGTGACATGACGCCTGATTCTCTGCTATGTGACCACTGTCTGGGTGCTGGGGCCTAAATAAATGAAAGTGGCCTCCTCCATTGGTGGGTGACATGACGCCTGATTCTCTGCTATGAGACCTCTCTCCTCCGTCTGGGTGCCAGGGGCCTAATTATCGAAAAGTGGCCTTCTCCATTGGTGGGTGACATGATGCCTGATTCTCTACTACGTGACCTCTGTCCTCTGTCTGGGTGCTGGGGCCTAATTATCGAAAAGTGGCCTTCTCCATTGGTGGGTGATATAATGCCTGAATCTCTGCTATGCGACCTCTGTCTGGGTGCTGGGGCCTAAATAAATGAAAGTGGGCTTCTCCATTGGTGGGTGATATGACGCCTGATTCTCTGCTATGTGAACTCTGTCCTCTGTCTGGGTGCTGGGGCCTAAATAAATGAAAGTGGCCTTCTCCATTGTTGGCTGACATGACGCCTGATTCTCTGCTATCCAACCTTTGTTCTCTGTCTGGGTGCTGGGGCCTAAATAAATGAAAGTGGCCTTCTCCATTGGTGGGTGACATGACGCCTGATTCTCTGCTATGCAACCTTTGTTCTCTGTCTGGGTGCTGGGGCCTAAATAAATAAAAATGGGCTTCTCCATTGGTGGGTGACATGACGCCTGATTCTCTGCTATGTGACCTCTGTCCTCTGTCTGGTTGCTGGGGCCAAAATAAATGAAAGTGGCCTTCTCCATTGGTGGGTGACATGACGCCTGATTCTCTGCTATGCAACCTTTGTTCACTGTCTGGGTGCTGGGGCCTAAATAAATGAAAGTGTCCATCTCCATTGGTGGGTGACATGACGCCTGATTCTCTGCTATGCGACCTTTGTTCTCTGTCTGGGTGCTGGGGCCTAAATAAATGAAAGTGGCCTTCTCCATTGGAGGGTGACATGATGCCTGATTCTCTGCTATGTGACCTTTGTTCTCTGTCTGGGTGCTGGGGCCTAAATAAATAAAAATGGGCTTCTCCATTGGTGGGTGACATGACGCCTGATTCTCTGCTATGCGACCTCTTTCCTCTGTCTGGTTGCTGGGGTCAAAATAAATGAAAGTGGCCTTCTCCATTGGTGGGTGACATGACGCCTGAATGTCTGCTATGCAACCTCTTTCTTCTGTCTGGGTGCTGGGGCCTAAATAAATAAAAGTGGGCTTCTCCATTGGTGGGTGACATGACGCCCGATTCTCTGCTATGCGACTTCTGTCCTCTGTCTGGTTGCTGGGGCCAAAATAAATGAAAGTGGCCTTCTCCATTGGTGGGTGACATGACACCTGATTCTCTGCTATGCGACCTCTGTCCTCTGTCTGGGTGCTGGGGCCTAAATAAATGAAAGTGAGCTTCTCCATTGGTGGGTGACATGACGCCTGAATCTCTGCTATGAGACCTCTCTCCTCCGTCTGGGTGCCAGGGGCCTAATTATTGAAAAGTGGCCTTCTCCATTGGTGGGTGACATGATGCCTGATTCTCTACTATGTGACCTCTGTCCTCTGTCTGGGTGCTGGGGCCTAATTATCGAAAAGTGGCCTTCTCCATTGGTGGGTGACATAATGCCTGAATCTCTGCTATGCGACCTCTGTCTGGGTGCTGGGGCCTAAATAAATGAAAGTGGGCTTCTCCATTGTTGGGTGACATGACGCCTGATTCTCTGCTATCCGACCTTTGATCTCTGTCTGGTTGCTGGGGCCCAAATAAATGAAAGTGGCCTTCTCCATTGGTGGGTGACATGACGCCTGATTCTCTGCAATGCGACCTTTGTTCTCTGTCTGGGTGCTGGGGCCTAAATAAATAAAAATGGGCTTCTCCATTGGTGGGTGACATGACGCCTGATTCTCTGCTATGCGACCTCTGTCCTCTGTCTGGTTGCTGGGGCCAAAATAAATGAAAGTGGCCTTCTCCATTGGTGGGTGACATGACGCCTGATTCTCTGCTATGTCACCTCTTTCTTCTGTCTGGGTGCTAGGGCCTAAATAAATGAAAGTGGCCTTCTCCATTGGTGGGTGACATGACGCCTGATTCTATGCTATGCAACCTTTGTTCACTGTCTGGGTGCTGGGGCCTAATTATCGAAAAGTGGCCTTCTCCATTGGTGGGTGACATGATGCCTGAATCTCTGCTATGCGACCTCTGTCTGGGTGCTGGGGCCTAAATAAATGAAAGTGGCATTCTCCATTGGTGGGTGACATGACGCCTGATTCTCTGCAATGCGACCTTTGATCTCTGTCTGGGTGCTAGGGCCTAAATAAATGAAAGTGGCCTTCTCCATTGGTGGGTGACATGACGCCTGATTCTATGCTATGCAACCTTTGTTCACTGTCTGGGTGCTGGGGCCTAATTATCGAAAAGTGGCCTTCTCCATTGGTGGGTGACATAATGCCTGAATCTCTGCTATGCAACCTCTGTCTGGGTGCTGGGGCCTAAATAAATTAAAGTGGGCTTCTCCATTGGTGGGTGATATGACGCCTGATTCTCTGCTATGTGAACTCTGTCCTCTGTCTGGGTGCTGGGGCCTAAATAAATGAAAGTGGCCTTCTCCATTGGTGGGTGACATGATGCCTGATCCTCTGCTATGTGACCTTTGTTCTCTGTCTGAGTGCTGGGGTCTAAATAAATAAAAATGGGCTTCTCCATTGGTGGGTGACATGATGCCTGATTCTCTGCTATGCGACCTCTTTCCTCTGTCTGGTTGCTGGGGCCAAAATAAATGAAAGTGGCCTTCTCCATTGGTGGTTGACATGACGCCTGATTCTCTGCTATGCGACCTCTTTCCTCTGTCTGGTTGCTGGGGCCTAAATAAATAAAAGTGGGCTTCTCCATTGGTGGGTGACATGACGCCTGATTCTCTGCTATGTGACCTCTGTCCTCTGTCTGGGTGCTGGGGCCAAAATAAATGAAAGTGGGCTTCTCCATTTGTGGGTGACATGACGCCTGATTCTCTGCTATGCGACCTCTCTCCTCCGTCTGGGTGCCAGGGGCCTAATTATCGAAAAGTGGCCTTCTCCATTGGTGGGTGACATGGCGCCTGATTCTCTGCTATGCGACCTCTGTCCTCTGTCTGGGTGTTTGGGCCTAAATAAATAAAAGTGGGCTTCTCCATTGTGCGTGACATGATGCCTGATTCTCTGCTATGAGACCTCTGTCCTCTGTCTTGGTGCTGGGGCCTAAATAAATGAAAGTGGGCTTTTCCATTGGTGGGTGACATGACGCCTGATTCTCTGCTATGTGACCTCTCTCCTCCGTCTGGTTGCTGGCGCCTAATTATCGAAAAGTGGGCTTCTCCATTGGTGGGTGACATGACACCTGATTCTCTGCTATGCGACCTCTGTCCTCTCTCTGGTTGCTGGGGCCAAAATAAATGAAAGTGGCCTTCTCCATTGGTGGGTGACATGACGCCTGATTCTCTGCTATGCGACGTCTGTCCTCTGTCTGGCTGCTGGGGCCTAAATAAATGAAAGTGGGCTTCTCCATTGGTAGGTGACTTGAAGCCTGATTCTCTGCTATGGGACCTCTCCAATTGATATTGCTTAATTTTTATTATTTTATGTTATTTAAATTCATTTCCCTATCCACATTTGTTTTCAGGGGATTTATCTACATTTTGCTGCCTTTTGCAGCACTCTAGCCCTTTCCTGGACTATTTTACAGCCTTTTTAGTGCCCAAAAGTTCGGGTCCCTATTGACTTCAATGGGGTTCGGGATGAAGTTCGGGTCGAGTTCGGATCCTGAACCCGAACATTTTCGGGAAGTTCGGCTGAACTTCTTGAACCCAAACATCCAGGTGTTCGCTCAACTCTAGTAACAGGTCTTCTTTAAATAAATACAATATCTGTCACTCTTTAATTGAAGACATTAATGTAAAAAACATTCATGACTGACCTATGACAATCCAAGTGAAATTATAGTTTTCAAAGAACATTCACACTACTCTGGATTTATTATTATAAATGAGATAAATGAGTTCTGTAATAAGGTTTTAATTCATTATATAAGCCAATTTCTATAACATTTTTGTACTTTTCTAATAGCTCTAAAAGAAAAAAAATGTCGACAAAAATTACGGCTAAATTCTTCATAACACATTTCAAAGGAGAAGAGTGATATAATCATTTGTAAAATGACCTATAATTACAGTATGTCCAGGACGGACATCTTAGTATTCCATTAACAGTAATGAGAGAAGATAAGGGAAATGTATAAGTAATTTTTCATTTACGCATAAAATACACAGCATCTTATTAATGCTCCCTGTTTGACTATTGTCATTGATGATGTTGTCAGGTTAATGGTCATCATGTATGCAGGAAAACTGAGGAATATTAGTCAGCTCCACAAGTGAAAGAGTACTTAGAATAGGAATGTACTCAGTTCTATATACTCAGCTTAATATTAACTTTTGTACTATCTAGATACTTAGTTTGATATTTTCTGTTCTGAGTTATGTTGTTCTAATGGATTGAATTGCTATCCATGTACTCAGCTTTACATATTCAGCTCTGACATATCTGCGTGGGGGGAGTGGTACAGTATATTATACACGTATTCAGCTGTACATACTTAGCCTGATAAATAATTTTTGGTTGAGTGTAATAATTTAGGCTCTTCTTACAATTTGTTTATACTCAGCTTTGTATATGTAGTTGAATACATTTGGTTCTGATTTGTATCCAGTTACTATGATATGGAGTGTTTTACCTGCTTTATGTCCCTTGTGCAATTTATTCTGTATCTATTTCCATCGTGCCATTCTCTTCTATGTTCTGTACACTGGCGTACAGACTGGGCCCGGCACTACAGGGGGCCCGGCTGCCTGTGGATCCCCCCTCCCCCCAGGCCACCCTAAAGCAGGGGCCCGCTGTACTTACATGTAATGGAACGCTCTAAAGGGGCCTGGCAAGAAGTACAGTGGCAATTCCAGGCCCCATCAGAGCGCTCCATTACATGTATAATATGGGGGGGGGGGGCGCACACTCACTCACTCACACACCTGGCCGGCATTTCCTTTCCATAGTGAGGCAGGGAAACCTCTCTCCTCCTTGCTTTACTGATCTTCAGAGCTCAGAAGCTCCCCCTGCTGGCCCCACATCGCGCTGCTGGCTGTGGGAGGAGATCTGAAAACCCGGGAATCTGCTTTCAGCACAGCCAGCAGCGCGTTTTTTTTCTTTTTCTAATTCTGCAGACTGGGGGCGGGGGGTTGATGGGCACAACTAGAGTGAGGGGGCACAAAAGTGGGCATCTCTACTGAGGGGCACCTAACCTGCCATAACTAATTTGATGGGGCACCTAATCTGCCATAACTACTGTGAGGGGGGCACATATGAAGGCATAACTATGAGGGGCACATATGAAGCCACAACTACTGTGAGGGGGAACATAATCTGGCATCACCACTGTGAGGGGCACATATGTGGGCATATCTAATGTGAGGGGCACATAATCTGGCATAATCAATCTGAGGGGACACATATCTGGGCATATCTACTTTGAGGGGGCACATAACTGGGCACAAATACTGTGAATGGGCACATAATCTGGCATTACTACTATGAGGGGCACATAATCTGGCATTACTACTGTGAGGGGCACATAATCTGGCATTACTACTTTGAGGGGACACACAATCTGGTATAATTACTGTGAAGGGACACATAATCTGGCATAACTTCAGTGAAGGGACACATAATCTGGCATAACTTCTGTGAAGGGACACATAATCTGGCATAACTACTGTGAGGGGGGCACATATCTGGGCATATTACTGTGAAGAGACACATCAATTCATCTGGCATTACTACTTTGAGGGGACACAATCTGGCATTTCTACTGTGAGGGGACACATTATCTGCCATTATTACTATAAGGGGCACATATTCTGATCATTACTACTGTGAGGGGGCACATATTTAGCATTGCGACTGTGGGGGGGGGGGAAATATAACTGGGCATTACTACTGTGAGGGAGGCACATAACTGGCATAACTACTGTGAGGGGGCACATATCTGGGCATAACTACTGTGACAGGAACAAAGGTGGGCACTAGTACTTTGAGGGGCCACAAAGTGGGTATTAGTACTGTGTGGTAGCAATAGATCAGTGTTTTCCAACCAGCGTGCCTCCAGGTGTTGCAAAACTACAACTCCCAGCATGCCCAGACAGCCTTTGGCTGTGCTGGCATGCTGGGAGTTGTAGTTTTGCAACAGCTGGAGGCAAACTGGTTGGGAAACACTGCAATAGATTACCCTGCTATACATTGGCATGGCTCAGTCTTACAGGCCAGCATAGCGCCCCCTGCTGGTGATTTCACATGGTCACCATCCCTTCCTTATGTGATTTTTCTTTTTTTCTCACCACAGGGACCTTGTTCTGGATCCAGCGGGCATCATGCCGACACCAGCGACTCCCTGGGTAAGGTAGGACCAGATTTTATTAGGACTGGGTGACTGTAGCCATTAGGTTTAGGGCTCTTTAACACGAGCAGATCTCGTGCGGCTAATCCGCTGCGTGAGAGAGTGCCAAGCCCGCTCTTGACAGCAGAGACACAGAGTAGTAACATGATTGATAATGCTCTTTCTGTGATCTTTTTACTACAAAATCACAGTGAGATAAAATTGTCACTGTCAATTTTGTAGTAAAAAGATCACAGTCAATCATGTTAATGCTCTGTGTCTCTGCTGTCCGAAATGGGGCTTGGCATGGGCGTAGCTATAGGGGGTGCAGAGGTAGAAGTCGCTACCGTGCCCAGGAGCCTGAGGGGCCCAAAGAACCTTGTGCTGCATAAGAAGACACACAAAGCACTGAGGGAAGGGGGCCCAACCTGAACTCTTGCACCAGGGCCCATGAGCCATTAGCTATGCCCCTGGGGCTTGGCACTCATTCACGCAGCCGATTAGCCGCACGGAAAGAGCCCTTAGTGGCCCAAAGCTTAAAGTGTAACTATCATATTTTTTTTTTTTTGTTGCTAAAATGTAGGGCAAGTGATAGGTAACATCTGTGTAATATACTTTTTTTAGCCAAAACGTTTAATTTTAGTAGTAAACTGGGGGTGAAATGGCCCTTAGCAGCGCTCTCAGAAATTGAAGGGGGGGGGTGAAAGGGAGGGGGCCCCATGGATCAGTTTCGCACTGGGGCCCCATGGATTGTGTTTACGCCATTGGTTCTGTATTGAAGTTTTACATTTGGATTAAATAAAGATTATTATATAGTTTATAGTTATAGTCCCATGTTCTTCCTTTTTTGGTTTGGAATGCAATTGTTTTTTTTTTAATAAACAAAGTTCCCTGTTCGGTGACATGTTAGTCATTTAATTCTGATTTACCCCTCAGGGGAAAGTGCACGCTAACGTATCTGCATTAACTTTATACAATGGTCATTTGACCTATACTGCGTGGTTTTTTCACTTTGCCTGAATTCACCGTGTACAGTAAAAAATCTTTATTAGTTCACATTAAAAATCTGTCGTAATTTATTTATGGAATTTTACCCACAATTTTAAAATAATCAGTCGATGTCAGTAGCGGATCAGAGAGGGTATAGCCTCAGGTAGTGTTTATCCTGAGGTATTTTCCTTAATTGCAGGGCATTCACCAAATGCTTGATGGACGCCTCTATTTTCAAACATATATCACTGGCTACGGTGTAATGGAGGGAGCGCGGTAAGTCTGTTGAAACCTCAGTCGACATAGTTGCGGCCGCACTAGTCCGAGGCTGCACTAAGGGTTACTACCCTTATTGTTGTGAAATCACATACACTCCTCCTAGAATACCTAGCTCAAATTTCCCAAGTGTATTGGGTCCCTCACTGACTCGACTGTACTAAAAAGCACACATACAGCATTCCTTGCATCCCGACATGTTTCGCCCCACCGGGCGTCTTCAGGGGATATAATTGCAGGTGCTTCTGTTGGGGACAGGGACCAGCTTTTAAGCCCTCTGTATCGTCGTTGTTATTCTATCCTACCAATGATTTGGGTTCTGACTGATTGATTGTCTGACAATCCAATCAGAGCAGTACTTTGTAGAACCTTACCTGCTGTCGTAGCTACCTGGTCATATAGGGGGCGGTTCCTACTATCTAGTTCGTATCTTCGCTATATAGAGAAGTTCCATCTTCGATTGTGTTTAGGAATGCACATGCGCCTGTACTTTATTCTTTTTCATCCTCGATTGTGTTTGGGAATGCGCATGTGCCTGCACTTTATTCTTTTCTTGAGTTCCAAGCTCTATTGCGCATGCGTCCAGACTTTGTTCAAATTTTCTCACACTCTCTCACAGTGTGTGCGCACGCGTCCAGACTTGAGTTTTTAAGGATTTATATTTTTAGTGTTAGAGGTTGGCACTTGCGCCGATACTTATACTTTATGACCCTTTTCACCCATATTCAATAGCGCGTGCGTTGGGACTTATAGTGAAATCCCTATTATTCTCATGTTTTACAGGCTTTATTAACAGACGCATGTATCTAGGTTTGAACTTATATTGTTCTCTTTTATTTAGACAGCTATAGCTATTACCCATATATTGCTCCTATCAATGACCAGCTCGCAGATCTGGGTAAGTATTGTCATGTTTATGCGGCACAGAGGGGAAGGGTGGTCCCTTCTTTTTGAATGTTCTATTTTATTATTTTAGATTGGCAGTTTGATTTCCATGATACTTCTTAATATGCCTTGATAATGGAATGTCTTCATTAGTGTCCAGGGTACTTAAATGTTTGGAAATCCTCCTCTTTAGTTCTTGGGTTGTTTTACCTACGTACAGTTTATTGCACCCACATTGTATTGCATAGACAACCCCAGTACTTCTACAATTGATATATTGTCTTATTTGGTAGATTTTACCATCCTGTGGGTTTGAGAATTCTTTTTTTGGGAGCATGAATTTGTAGAATGTGCAGTTACCACATGGGTAAGATCCCAGTGTTTTTAACCATGTTGTCGCTTGGTCATGTCTTCTTTGGCTGTGTACCACCATTTCTTTTAGATTCTTACCACGACTATAGGTGATACTAGGAGTTGAAGGCACCGTTTCTCTCAGGTCGTCATCCGCTTTCAGGATATGCCAGTGCTTTTTCAGAGCCTTGTATACCTGTCTATGTTGGTTATCAAAGGTTCCAATACATCGTATTACCTTATCACTCTTAGTTTTCCTATTCTCCAATAGGTGATCTCTGTTTTAATTTTTTGCCCTATTATAGGCCTTATACAGTGTTTTCTTTGGGTAACCTCTTGACAGGAAACGATTATATAAGATCTTGCTCTCATCTTCAAAGGCCTGGTTACTAGTACAATTGCGTTTGGCCCTTAAATATTGTCCAGCCGGTATGCCCTTTTTCAGGGGCTGTGGATGAAAACTGTTCCAATGAAGGAAGCTGTTACTGGAGGTGGGTATTCTGTATATCTCCGTTGAGATCCCTCCGTCGTCCCCAAGGCTAATCTTTAGGTCTAGAAAATTGAGCTGTTTGTCATGAATTTAGCCATGAAACTAAGGCTAAGGTGGTGGGAGGGTAAAATTGTATTTATAGAAGAAAATAGACATTACATTGATTTAATTTCTTTTTGGGGGCGTTATATCGATGATATTTTAATTTTTTGGGAAGGCACTGTCACTTAGTTCACACAGTTCACTGAACACCTCAATAAAAATGAGGTAGGCCTTAGTTTCACGGCTGAAATTCATGACAAACAGCTCAATTTTCTAGACCTAAAAGTGGCCTTCTCCATTGGTGGGTGATATGAAGCCTGATTCTCTGCTATGGGACCTCTCTCCTCTGTCTGGGTGCTGGGGCCTAAATAACTGAAAGTAGCCTTCTCCATTGGTGGGTGACATGAAGCCTGATTCTCTGCTATGGGACCATTCTCCTCTGTCTGGGTGCTGGGGCCTAAATAACTAAAAGTGGCCTTCTCCATTGGTGGGTGACATGAAGCCTGATTCTCTGCTATGGGACCTCTCTCCTCTGTCTGGGTGCTGGGGCCTAAATAACTAAAAGTGGCCTTCTCCATTGGTGGGTGACATGATGTCTCTTTTGCTGCTATGGGACCTCTCTCCTCTGTCTGGGTGCCGGGGATTACATATCTGAAAGTGGCCTGTTCCAGTGGTGGGTAACATGATGCCTCTTTTTCCGCTATGGGACCTTTCTCCTCTTTCTGGGTGTCAGGGGCCTAACTTTCACGTACTTGCTTGCTGTCTTAGTGGCAGACATTTAACTCTTTTTACTGCAAAATGACCTCCCCATTGTCTGGGTGTCAGGGGCCAAAATTTCGTTTAATTGCTTGCTGTCTTGGGGGCAGACATTTAACTCTTTTTACTGTCTAATGACCGCCTCATTGTCTGGGTGTCAGGCGCCTAAATTTCGTTTAATTGCTTGATGTCTTGGTGGCAGACATTTAACTCATTTTGCTGTCTAATGACCGCCCCATTGTGTGGGTGTCAGGGGCCTAAATTTCACGTACTTGCTTGCTGTCTTGGTGGCAGACATTTAACTCTTTTTACTGTCTAATGACTGCCCCATTGTGTGGGTGTCAGTGGCCTATATTTTGTTTAATTGCTTGCTGTCTTGGTGGGAGACATTAAACTCTTTTTACTGTCAAATGACCTCTCCTCTGTCTGGGTGTCATAAATGATAATGGCCTGTTCCATTTCAGGTTGACCCTGGTAAAAATTTACCCAAAGGTACCTTCAGAGCCAATTTTTTTGTAGATAGCCACACTTTGTCTCCCAACCCAAAATTTACCCCTCAAGAGCATCTTTTGTCAGCATTAATTTTCTGAATCTCCTGTACACAGTTCTTTAACTACAAAATCAGCTTCAGGAATCTGAGAGGAAGATGGCAAAAATGAGATGAATCGCGGATAAAATGAAGATTACAAAAGAAGGGAGACATACCAGTAGACGAGTTCACCTGATTATTAATGGAGAATTCAGCCAGGGACAAATGTTTCACCGAAAGATGTTGGTTACCGGAGACGTAACACCTCAAATACTGTTCGAGATACTGGTTTAAACGTTCAGTTTGACCATTGGTTTCCGGATGAAAGGCCGAAGAAAAGATAGAGAAATTACATTTATGACAAAAAAGCCCTCCAAAATTTTGAGATGAATTGAACGCCTCAATCCAAAACGATATTCTCCGGATACCATGTAGACGTATAACATGATCCATAAAAATGGAAGCCAAACTCTTAGCATTGAGCAATTTTGACAGAGGAATGAAGTTAACTATTTTGCTAAATCTGTCAACTACCCACACCACCGACTTACCCATCTGACATTGGTAGGTCGGTAACAAAGTCCATGTAAATATGGGACCATGGTCTTCTAGGGATGGGCAGTGGTCACAACTCCCCAGTATTGGGGAGTGAGAATATATCGCAAAAATGAAATCTTCTGCACTTCAAACATACACTTCTCCCCCTTAGTGAATAATCGGTTCTCCCGAAAAACTTCCAGTGCCTGTCTAGTGTGACTAACGTGAGAATCCCAGTGCGGTGAATAAATCAGAATATCATCCAAAAAACAATCATGAATTTGTCCAAAAAATTGTTTAAAAATGCCATTGATAAAATTTTGGAAAACCGCTGGAGTATTACTCAAACCAAACGGCATCACCAAGTATAATAACCTTCAGGCGTATTAAAAGCTGTTTTCCACTCATCCCCCTTCTTAATTCGAATAAGATTATAGCCCCCCCAAGATCAAGTTTAGTGAACCAATAAGCTCCAAGGACTTGATTAAACAGGTCTGGAATCAAAGGCAAAGAGTACTGGGTTCCTGAAGTAATTTTGTTTAACTCTCTATAATCAATACTTGGTTTCAGTCCACCATCCTTTTTCGCAGCGAAGAAAAACCCTGCCCCCATAGAAGACACCAAGGGCCTAATATGTCCCTTTTGTAAACTTTCCTTCAAGTAGTCCCTCATAGACTTCCTTTCGGGTCCTGATAAATTGTAAATACGACCCTTAGGGTACTTGGATCCCGGAATAAAATCGATTGCACAATCATATGGTCTATGAGGGGGAAGGAAACCAGCCGCAGACATGGAAAAAACATGAGGAAAGTCACTTGGCCGAATACCACATGTACTCGAGTGCAATGCTCGAGTCTCCTCCCCGCACGTTTGGCACCTGGTAGTCAGCCAATAAACCTGCAGGTAAGTAATGCCCTTAACTGTAATGCTGTAGCCATGTTAGCTACTGGAATTACAGTGATTGGTTGGCCGGAACGTGTCATCGGAGGTTATATAGCACCCGATGACACATGCTCGGATAAGTCATAGTCAGAGAGAGCAGAGTGGGGAAGGGAAAAACAGTGTAGGGAGCCAAATTCACAGTTATTATTCTAAGAAAGCTTTTCAAAGACCCTAAAGTCCTTTTAAGGACTACCATGTGTGTGTTTGACAGTAGCAAGATATTTTTCTTTAATACCTATTAGTCACATATACTGTCATCATCCGCAGACTGTGTCTTTTTGAGTAAATTCTAATAATCAGCGCCACATTTATTGTCTATAGTATGTGCATTTAATACACATATGTGACATATACAGTACTTCATCCGAAAACTGTTTATTTAGCGAAACTTAAATAATCTGGGCCTAATCTGGTCTCCATAGTGTGTGACTTTCTGTGACGAATGCTGTACTACATCTGAAACCAGTGTCTGTAGTGCAAATTTAAATAATCTTGGCCTTATCTAGTGTCCATAGTGTGAAGCTTTCTGTGACATATACTGTTCTACATCCGAAAACAGTGTCTGTAGTGCAAATTTAAATAATTTGTGCCACATCTAGTGTCCATAGTGTGAGGCTTTCTGAGATAAATACTGTACTTTATCCAAAAACAGTGTCTGTAGCGCAAATTTAAATAATCTGGGCCTTATCTAGTGTCCATAGTGTGTGGCTTTCTGTGACATATACTGTACTTTATCTGAAAACAGTGTCTGTAGTGCAAATTTAAATAATTTGTCCATATCTAGTGTCCATAGTGTGTGGCTTTCTGTGACATATACTGTACTACATCCGAAAACAGTGTCTATAGCGCAAATTTTTATAATTTGTACCACATCTACTGTGTGTGCATTTAATACATATCACTGACATATACTGTACTTTATCCGTAGATGGTGTATGCTAGTCTGTGACATTATCAGGGCTACATCTCCTGTGTAATGTGTGCGCATCCCAAAGACCTTTTTTAGTTTATTGGCGCATACACTTACAAATCCTACGCTACTGTACATGTGACATACCTTTAAGCATATATAACATTTTATTTTAAGAAGCCGGCCAGTAAGGGCCGTGGAAGTGGCCATAATGCTGATGATGCACGCAAAGGCAATGGCCCTGGGTGTGATGAAACTGAGTAAAATAATGTAGCTGAGGGCCTCCAGATGCGCTAACCCTCAAAAGCATTATTTGGAAGGGCCTTCCGGTCAGCCGACCCTCTAAAACATCATTTGCGAGTGCCTTCAGGGCAGCTGACCCTCAAAAACATTGTTAGTGAGGGTCTCTAGGTTAGCTAACCCTAAAAAACATAATTTTCCAGGGCTTGAGGGTGAGCTGACCCTCTAAAACATTATATGTGAGGGCCTGCAGGTGAGCTGACCGTGTTAAACATTACATGTAAGGGGCCTGCAGGTGAGCTGACTCTCTAAAACATTATATGTGAGGGCCTGCGGGTGAGCTGACCCTCTAAAACATTATATGTGAGGGTCTGCAGGTGAGCTGACCTTCTAAAACATTATATGTGAGGGCCTGCAGGTGAGCTGACCCGCTAAAACATTATATGTGAGGGCCTGCGGGTGAGTTGACCCTCTAAAACATTATATGTGAGGGTCTGCAGGTGAGCTGACCCTCTAGAACATTATATGTGAGGGTCTGCAGGTGAGCTGACCTTCTAAAACATTATATGTGAGGGCCTGCAGGTGAGTTCTGAGCTGTAAATTTATCTGCAATGATATTCTGTTCTATTATTATTATGGTTTGTGGTTGTATTATCATTGGTATTTTTATTGTTATTATGGTTTATGGTTGTAAAATATGTTATGGTTATTTGGTTCTTTATGAGTTAATTAACAGGCCATGCCATTGGTTTACCTCCACTCTGTGGGTTATGTTTTTAGTTATATAAGTTGGGGATGTTTGTTGTGCATGGGACATATATGCTGTATTATTGCAATGTGTATGTGCTTGCCAAGCTCCAAAGCTCCCAAGTTTGGGCCATTATCAGACACAACAACCAACTATGCCCGGTTGTAGGTTAAGTGGCGAGAGTCACAGCTCAGTCTAGTCCATTATACCCTGCGACAGCTCTGCAGCGGTGTGCTGTTTGTCACCTAAGCAGTAAGCAAATGAGTTTCAGCACGGCCTGTTGCCGCTTCGCCACTGCCGTGTTACACTGCTTCCAGATACTGACTGATGGCTGACTGGTATGAGAATTCAGAGGTGGAAGTGGAGTAAGTTTAGGAAAAGGGGGGTTTTGCTGCAACTAATGTAGGTGTTGGTGAGAATCCTGATGTAATGGGGACCCGCAATCCTTGGCGTTGGTAGCACCTGTTCCATCCCAGGGTACGACTAGCTACCGGCCTCCACAAGGTTCACCCAGTATGCCGTCACGGAAAAGTACTGCTTTCCTCGCTTGGCTTGTCACCTTCCCCGGTTGGGTCAGTGATGTCATCGTCCACCACTCCTCTTCCACTTCATCACTTGGGTCATCCTCGTGACTTGTGTTGTTGACCTAACAAGACCCTCACTTATTGACAACTGTGTCTCATCTGCATCATCCACCTCATGAAAAAAGAATTGCCATTTCCCACCGTCATCTTCTTCTGACTGTGGATGATGAAGAGTTTGGTAATCAGTGAAAAAAAAATCTCCTCATGTCCCTCTTCAGGGAGGGTCAGTTCACCTGCAGGCTCTCACCTACAATATTTTAGAGGGTCATCTCACCTGCAGCCCCTCACTTACAATATTTGAGAGGGTCAGCTCACCTGCAGGCCCTCACCTACAATATTTGAGAGGGCAGCTCACCTGCAGGCCCTCACCTACAATATTTTACAGGGTCAGCTCACCTGTAGGCCCTCACCTACAATATTTTAGAGGGTCAGCTCACCTGCAGGCCCTCACCTACAATATTTTACAGGGTCAGCTCACCTGTAGGCCCTCACCTACAATATTTTACAGGGTCAGCTCAGCAGCAGGCACTCGCCCATCATTTTTTCAATGGTCAGCTAAGCAGCAGGCACTCACCCATAATTTTTGCAATGCTCAGCAGCAGGCCCTCGCCCCTAATGTTTTAGAGGGTCAGATCATCAGGCCCTCACCTGTAATGTTTTAGATGGTCAGTTCAGCAGGCCCTTGCTCCAAATGTTTTTGAGGGTCACCAGCAGGCCATCAATCATAATTTTAAGGGTGTGTATGATGCCCTTTATGTGCAACAAAGTGTGTATTGCAGTGCTGATTCCTTGCAATTTTTGGAAGCCATTTCATTTAGTGCATAGGCTTTATGAGTGTAGGAGTCCCACTACCTGAACAATTGTACCACAATGTGAATGAGGCCCTCCTTTATGTGATATACAGGCTTTCGGAGTGCCTCTTGCTTGTACTTTTTTGCAGCACTTGCACTTTATATAAAATTGAATAGACAGGAAAGAATATTTCCTAACATTTTTTTCTGTGAAATAGATTTTTTTTTTTTGGGGGGGTATGCGTATTTTTTCAGTCTGTAAAAGTGGCGTACAACTCAGACAACATGGTTCTCAGCAGCAACCTGGGAGTCCAAGATGCATCCAGACATCGTCCCCATGTTGTTCCCGATCCATTTTGGTGGCGTTTCTGTCACTTTCTGACCTTTTCCAATGGACCAAGAACCCTCCCCTCTTCAGAGCAGGGGGTGCCTGGTTGTCTTTAATTGACTTCCATTATACTGGGGTGCTCGGCCGAGCACACGAATACAGCAATGTGTTCGGGCCGAACACCCGAATACCTTGGTGCTCGATCATCACTAGAAAAGAACTACTCTCCGTATGGAAGACCCCCACAGTCAGGGTCACTTCAGGAGTACAGTATTCTACTATTCCTCCCACCAAAGGAGTGGAGTCAATAGCGAATATATGAATGAGCTTAGGAAGAGACAAAATGGGCACACCAAGTGAAAGAGCAGTCTCCCCACTGACTCCAGAAGGTTACCTGTTTAAATACCCCTGGCAGATGAGTCATGTGACGTGCCAGCGTCATGCGACTCATGTCCTGCCCCTCACTATTCCTGAGTGCCGATTCATTGTAATCAGTGCTCAGTTCTCCTCCTGCTCATTTCATAGTGGATGGCGGACGCCGGCCACACTGAGGAAGTGTGCACGGCCGGGTCCTCCCCACCCCGCCTTCACCATGGAGATGAGGACACAAGCCGCGTCCTCGCTCCTCACCAACGTGATGCCGGCGACGCAGCATGGAGAGTGCGCATCACCGGATCCCCCTTACAATGACCCTCTTAGGTCTCCTTGGACATTTTTGGTAATTAACAGAGGTGCAGTTAAATGTGAGCTGCTACAAACACACAGACGGATCTCTGTATTAAACTGAAATTTTGAGCGAATCAACTTTGGAACTAGGATCTGAAGCTCGCTTTGCTCATGCATAAACATGCATTTATTATACTGTGATAGAGTGGTTTGTACTATACAACTCAGCCTGTTTACCAACTGAGTCAAGTAATAATTGCCCTCTCATTTGCTTGCCACAGAATGTTTTTCTAAATAATTTTCTTATATTTATATCTACTTTTATTGCATTCACTAAGGGGAAGTTCACATCATCACATCAGGATTTCACTTTCTGTTTTAAGAATCCTTTCAAATTTGATTTAAACTGAATTCCTAAAATGGAAAGCAAAACAGAAGACCTTTAAAGGTGTTCCATTTTGATCCATCCTCATAGTGTTCAATAGGGAAAAAAAAAATGAAAAGCAGCATTCCGTCAGGTTTCCCTTGTTTTGGATGGAAAGAACGTCTTGTGCATATGCAGAGGTACAGTAAATGCTGCATGCACCTCCATTTGAGCCCTAGCATGTGTAAGAAGGGTTAACTGTAAACAAAAAGATTTTCCAGGACTCGTTTGGTGAAAATATAAAATGCACAATGTTTAATTTATTGATTTAAAAGCAGCATGAAGCATACCGTAGGGGAAAAAAATCTCTTACGCATTTCAAACTCTCCCCTCGGGGTTCTTAGTCATACCCTGATTCTCTCTTCCATGGGACTTCCAGTTAAAACACCTGGCTGCCAGTTACATGCAAACACTATTCAGGAAAGATTATCTCCTTGTTGTACACATGCCATTTTATCAGCTATGTGTCATGCCATTTACATAAATCAAATATGGTTTCACAATGTGGATTACAACTATAAATCCCATAGTAAACCAATTAACCAAATACTCTGACAATGCAATTAGTATATGTACATGAGGTCTGCCCTATGAATTAGTGCTATAGGAAATCAGGTTTCTAATTTAAGAAGATATGGATATAGAAGGATTCTGAATCAGGCAAATGGTAGTGGTAGGTAGTGTTACCTGCATATTGTATCTGTTATAAAATGCAGTGAATGACATACACTACATGTATAGAGCTGCAGTCAATAAACCTAGATATGTTATACTGTTGCTGTGTAGGGTTACTCGTATATGAGCATGATCCACACCTTGATTTTTTGCACCTCTCTGAGCCCTTGGTAGATAACCATGTTATGTCTTGTTTGTACCTGATAGAATAATTGCTAGGAGGAGCTATATTTCCAATAGTTAACAGAATTTGTACCAAGTAAGAAAGTTATCCCTTATTCATAGGACAAATGATAACTAACTGGGACCATGGCCAATCCTGAGAACAGTGCCCCACGGTCCCATCCTAATGGAGTAGCAGGCCAAACATGAGTCTTACTGCCTTCATGTCAGCAGATGCTTGAGAAAGCGACTGCTGATGTGAAATATCTGCAGGCCATCCATCTTGTGTGTATTGTGTTATACTCGTGTAATATACCCGCTTTGGAGCAAAAAAAGGATAACAAATTTGTACTGAGGCAAGTGCCTTGTTGTTTCTTCTACACTTGGATGAACGGAAGAACTTTATTTTTTTCACTGAACAACCTGACAAAGTGGAACCATACTGGAAGTCCCAGGAGACCCACTTAGGTGAGTGGTATTGCCTGTTGTAAGTTCTTTATACTGGATTGAATTTTTATTGATATAATCAATACATTTTGGAGGCCACATAATCCCTCCATATAAATAAAAATCAGCTATGTAGAGCCTATTTCAACATTTCGAAGATAAAAAAAAGTTTGGAAGTACTGTAAATATACCTCTCAATGAAGGTGGTCAATGAATAATGTGCCATTAAAAAGGGACCCCATAATGCCCCCCCAATCATGTGCCAGTATCATAGTGCCATCTCCCCCGCCCCTTTGTGTCAGTATCAAAGTGCCATCCCCCCCCAATGTGCCAGTATCATAATGCCATCTCCCCCCCCCCAATGTGCCAGTATCATAGTGCCATCTCCCCCCCAATGTGCCAGTATCATAGTGTCATCCCCCCAATGTGCCAGTATCAGAGTGCCAACCCCCCCAATGTGCCAGTCAGGGGCGTAGCTAACTGATCATGGGCCCCGGTGCAAGAGTTCAGCTTGGGCCCCCTTCCCTCACTGCTTTGTGTGTCTTCTTATGAGGCACAAGGGTCTTTGGACCCCTCAGGCTCCTGGGCCCGGTAGCTACTGCTACCTCTGCACCCCCTATAGCTACGCCCTTGGTGCCAGTATCATAGTGCCATCCCCCCCCAATGTGCCAGTATCATAGTGCCACCCCCCAAAAAAAGCCTGTATCATAGTGCTATCTATTCTCCCCCACATGTGCCAGTATCATAGTGCCATCCCCCGCCCAAGTGTGCCAGTATCATAGTGCAAAAAAACTAGAGACCCTATTAAGGGAGGGTTCCATAGCAACAAAAAAACTTTGCTCAAGACAAAGTCTGTCCTTTCCCCTGAAGACGCCAGTTTATCTGGTGAAACATGTTGGGGGACAGAATCTGTTGGTTTTAGCTCTGCTCGAGTTGCTAAACACTGAGTAGGAAACAGTAGGAAACAGTTATTTACTTTAGGGTGTATGTTCACAGCACCGAGTACCCTGCAGGATTAGTGAGGCAGGTAGTTATACACTGATTGCAAACTTGTGGGAAGGTTAGGAGGGTAGTGCACACCCTCCGTTACCACTAGCAACCTGTGCGATAGCAGTGTGCAAATTCGAGCAGTAGTTTTAACAAGTGTGTCAAAACTCACAAACATTTTTAGAGAACTACTAATAAAAGTGAAGTTTTACTGATTTAAATATTAAGGGTAAAAGTATCATAGTGCCCCCCCCAATGTGCCAGTAGTATCATAGTGCCTCCCCCCCCAATGTGCCAGTAACAGATGAAAATAAATAAAAACACTGTTAGGGTCCTTTCACACTGGCATTTTGTTTTCCGGCATATAGTTCCGTCCTCGTCCCTCTATGCCGGAAAAATCCTGATGAGGATCATCCCCATGAATTCTAAATGGAGAGAAATCCGTTCAGGATGCATCAGGATGTCTTCAGTTCAGGACCGGAACGTTTTTTGGACGCAGCAAATACCGCAGCATGCTGCGCTTTTTGTTCCGTCCAAAAATCCGGAACACTTGCCGCAAGGCCGGATCCGTAATTAATGCCCATTGAAAGGCATTAATCCGGATCCGGCCTTAAGCTAAACGTCGTTTCGGCGCATCGCCGGATCCGACGTTTAGCTTTTTCTCAATGGCTACCATGGCAGCCAGGACGCTAAAGTCCTTGTTGCCATGGTAAAATGTAGTGGGGAGCGGGGGAGCAGTATACTTACCATCCGTGCGGCTCCCGGGGCGCTCCAGAGTGACGTCAGGGCGCCCTACATGCATGGAGTGCTCTGACGTCATTCTGGAGCGCCCCGGGAGCCGCACGGACTGTAAGTATACCGCTCCCCACTACTACTATGGCAACCAGGACTTTAATAGCGTCCTGGCTGCCATAGTAACCTGAAAGCATTTCGAAGACTGATCAGGATCCTGATCAATCTTCTAATGCTTTCAGGCGACTTGCGTTCTGACGGATCCAGCGGGACGGAAGTGCCTGCCGGATCCTCAGAACGCAAGTGTGAAAGGACCCTTACTTACCTACGCTGTTATGCAGGCCACTTCTGGCCTGTGTCCCACGCTGTACGGCTCAGGCGGCGTGATGATGACGTCATTGCACCACTTGCACCGGCCTCTGATAGGCCGTGGGCCTGGTGGCGGCAGTCTATCAGAGGAACAGGGAAGGGAGACGCCTTTCTCTCCCCTGCAGAAGCAGAGAAGCGCTCATCTCCTGCTCTGCCCTGCCACCGCCGCAATCCGATTTGTCGGATTCGTATGGGGTAAATTACTTCGGGATTCGAGTCCACGACTCCCACGAATCCAGCAAGATTCGAAGGATTCATGGATTCGACGTATTCGACGTCCCATCTCTACTAGTGATGAGCGGTCTGGACAATATTCGAATTTGCGATATTTCGTGAATTTTTGGCCGAATATTAACCATAAATTTGCTAATTCGAGAATTCATGATATCCAGTCATTATTTACTTGATTACTAAAATCGGCAATGTAATATAATCGCGATAAAAATTCGCGATTAGAATATTCGCGATCAACACTAAGGGGTAGGCAACTTTCCTATTGGTTGCTAGGGATGTTGCTAAGTGCCGATATTCGCAATAAATTCGCAATAAATTTGCATTTAGAATATTCGCCATCAACACTATTCGCAAATACGAATATATAGCCCGATATTCTAAATATTCGCAAATTTTCGAAGTGTCGATATTCGAGATTAAAATCTGTGATTCGAATAATCACACTCAACACTACTCCTTACACCTTTCCACTTTTTTTCACTCACAAACTGAAATGTATTTTTTGGGGGATTTTATGTGATAGACCAACACAAAGTAGCAAGTATGTGTGAAGTGAAAAGAAAATGATACATGGTTTCAAAATTTTTCATAAATAAAAATCTGAAAAGTGTGGCATGCATTTGTATTTGGCCCCCTGTAGTCTGATACACCTAAATAAAATCCATTGTGACCAATTCCCTTCAGCAGTCATCTAATTAGTAAATAGAGGCCACCTGTTCTGTGAAGGCCTCAGAGGTGTGTTAGTGAACATCAGTGATCATACAGCATCATCAAAACCAAGAAACACACCAGACAGGTGAGGGATAAAGTTGTGGAGAAGCTACATATGTAACTTTGCTATTGCTGCCATTGTGTTCAAGAGTTTAAAAGTGAATCAAACAGCAAAAATTCATAAAAAAATATAGAAAGAGAAAACAACAACACATGAAAAAAGGAGAGCTCACAGTGTGATATACTCATTTTCAGGCCAATGATAGCACTTTTGATTTGTGTAGAATCCATTTAGCCACAAATGAAATGTTTTTAAACATTTGATGAATAAGAAACCAAATGAACATTAGGAAGTTTGCTCATCTTGCACTTAAAGGGGTTATCTAGAAAAATATATTTTTGACATACTCATGATAGGTCATCAGTATGAGATCTGCGGGGATGTGACACCTGGGACCACCACTGATCAGCAGAAGAGGCCATGAATGTGCAGCCTCGTCCTAGGCCTGTGACATCACTGTACATTAGTCACATGGCTTAGTTGCAGCTCAGCCCTATTCAAGTCAACGGGACTAAGCTGCAATACCAAGCACTGCCACTATATAATATACAACACTGTCTTTGGAAAGCTGCCAGGAACCTGCATCGCTCACCATAGCTTCAGTGAGCGCAGTGGCTCCCTGAAATCAGCGCGGATACCAGGACTTGGACCCCTGCTGATTTGATGATGGCCTATCCTGAAGATAAGTCATCACTATCTTTTTTAGGATAACCCCTTTAATCTGGACTATGATAGTCTTCTTAAAAGGGAACCACTCCCATAACACTGCACTGCAGGTCTGTACAGAATAGCCATATTATAGCAGTTCAAATGGGATTTAGATCCAGTGTGAAGCACAGCCACTTTTGCGCAAGGGCCATTGTGTATTGCCTGTTGGGCGCTAGAATTGAAAAGCCCCCTCAACAAACCTACATGGCCGATTCTAATGATGGTCTATCAGTAGTGAAGAGCGAGCATGCTCGGCCATAGTATTGGTTTGGCTCAAGCATTGCTGTGCTAGGTGCTCGGCTTTACTCGGCCGAGCACCACGTGTATTTGTTGCATTGCTCGAGTCTCCTTCCCGCATGTTTGGCACCTTCTGAGCAGCTAATGAAGGTCCAGGTAAGTAACTCCCATCAGTGTAAGGCCATAGCAATGTTAGCTGTAAGCCTTACACTGATTGGCTGGCCGGAACACGTGATACCATTTCATATAGGAGCTGAGGTTGGGCGCTCAGCTCATTCAGCATTAGGGAGAGCAGACAGTAGGGAGGGACAGATAGCGTTTTGCTCTAAACTTACTGATTTCAATCCAAAAACCTTATTGAAAGACCTAACATTCCTTTTAAGGACTAGAGTGTGTGTTTGACAGCAGTGCAGCACCTACTTTTTTTTTAAGAAGGGGTTTGCTTCAGCACTATCAGGGACAGGCGTCACCAGGAAGGGACAGATAGTGCACGGCTTGAAAATTGCTTTTTTTAACCGCTACAGGACCGCCTAACGCAGGGATGCGTCCTGCGGGCGGTCCTGTAGCTCTGAGATGACGCATCAGCGCGTCATCTTGTGAGAGCCGAGACTTCCTGTGAAGAGCCGAGACTTCCACAGAGAAGCGCGTCTCGGCAGTTCGGCTACAGCCTCCCAGAGATGATCCATCGCTGGCAGGCTGTAGATGCGAATTAAATCGCATCAAAGAGCTATATCAGACGCTGTTTTGTGAACAGCGTCTGATATACCTGCTACCTGGTCCTCTGGTGGTCCCATTTGCTGGGATCGACCACCAGAGGACCAGGTAACACTGTAAAGTTGCACCAAACACTACACTAACCAAGCCCCCACCCCCCCCTCACCAATTAACCCCTTGATCACCCCATCTAGACCCCCTGATCACCCCCCTGTGATTGATCACACCCCTTGTAAGGCTCCATTCAGACATCCATATGTGTTTTGCGGATCCGTGGATTCACGGATCCGCGGATCGGATCCGCAGATCCTCAAAACACGGACACCGGCAATGTGCTTTCCGCATTTTGCAGATCCGCACATTGCCAGAACTATATAGAAAATGCTTTTTCTTGTCCGCAATTGCTGACAAGAATAGGACATGTTCTATATTTTTGCGGAACGGAAGTGCAGACCCGGAAGCGCAGATCCGTAATTCCAGGTCCGAGCGGGACAAAGTCTGTCCCCATAGAAATGAATGGGTCCACACTTCCGTTCCGCAAACAGAATTTCGGACGTGTGAATGGGGCATAAGGGTCCCCTATCACCGCCAGTTAGTTAGCTACTTGTTAGGTAGCTAGCGCCCAGCCCACCGCACCGCAGTCACTGATTTTGGCAGAGATTTTTTCATCCACATTGACCGATGCGAATTAAAAAATATGTGCCATTCATTTTTTTTTTTTTTTCAGCGCAGAGGCTGAACGGAAAAGAAAAATCTCATTACCCGTATGCTCAATATAAGGAGAATCACAGAAACTCCTAATGCTGGCCATACGTGTAATGATTGCGGAGACCCTCAAATGCCAGGACAATATAAATACCCCACATGTGACCCCATTTTAGAAAGAAGACACCCCAAGGTATTCGCTGAGGGGTATGGCGAGTTCATGCAAAGTTTTATTTTTTGTCACAAGTTAGTGGAATATGAGACTGTAAAAAAAAAATCAATTTCCGCTAACTTGTGCCAATTTTTTTTTTCCTGTGAACTCGCCATACCCCTCACGGAATACCTTGGGGTGTCTTCTTTCCACAATGGGGTCACTTGTGGGGTTTTTATACTGTCCTAGCATTTTAGGGGCCCTAAAGCGTGAGAATCCAAATGCGTAAAAATGGCCTTTAAAATCCTAAAGGTACTCATTGGTTTTAGGGCCCCTTTGCGCATTTTGGCTGCAAAAAAGTGTCACTCATGTGGTATTGCCGTACTCAGGAGAAGTAGGGCAATGTGTTTTGGGGTGTATTTTTACATATACCCATATTTTGTGTGAGAAATATCGCTGTAAACGACAACTTTTTTAATTTTTTTATTCAAAGTTGTCAATTTACAGAGATATTTCTCTCACTCAGCATGGGTATATGTAAAAATGCAACCCAAAACACATTGCCCTACTTCTCCTGAGTACGGCGATGCCACATGTGTGACACTTTTTTGCAGCCAAGATGCGCAAAGGGGCCCAAATTCTAATGAGTACCTTTTAGGAGGGCATTTTTACGCATTTTTCTTCTCACGCTTTAGGGCCCTTAAAATGCCAGGGCAGTATAAATACCCCACATGTGACCCCATTTTGGAAAGAAGACACCCCAAGATATTCGCTGAGGGGCATAATGAGTTCATGAAAAATTAAACTTTTGTCAAAAGTTAGCGGAAAGGGAGACTTTGTGAGAAAAAGCAATAAAAATCAATTTCCACTAACTTGTGCCAAAAAAATCTTCTATGAACTCGCCATGCCCCTCATGGAATACCTTGGGGTGTCTTCTTTCCAAATGGGGTCACATGTGGGGTATTTCTACTGCCCTGGCATTTTAGGGGCCCTAAAGCGTGAGAAGAAAAATGCGTAAAAATGCCCTCCTAAAAGGTACTCATGGAATTTGAGCCACTTTGCATCTTGGCTGCAAAGTGTCACTCATGTGTATCGCCGTACTCAGGAGAAGTAGGGCAATGTGTTTTGGGGTGTATTTTTACATATACCCATGCTGGGTGAGAGAAATATCTATGTAAATTGACAACTTTGAATAAAAAAATTTAAAAAGTTGTCGTTTACAGCGATATTTCTCACACGCAGCATGGGTATATGTAAAAATACACCCCAAAACACATTGCCCTACTTCTCCTGAGTACGGGGATACCACATGAGTGACACTTTTTTGCAGCCTGGGTGCGCAAAGGGGCCCCAAAACCAATGAGTACCTTTAGGATTTCACCGGCCATTTTTATGCATTTGGATTCTCACGCTTTAGGGGCCCCTAAAATGCCAGGTAAGTATAAATACCCCACATGTGACCCCATTTTGCAAAGAAGACACCCCAAAGTATTCCGTGAGGGGTATGGCGAGTCCACAGAATTTTTATTTTTTGGCACAAGTTAGCGGAAATTGATATATTTTTTTTTAATTTTGTTTTTTACAAAGTCTCATATTCCACTAACTTGTGACAAAAAATAAAATTTTACATGAACTCACCATACCCCTCATGGAATACCTTGGGTTGTCTTCTTTCCAAAATGGGGTCACATGTGGGGTATTTATACTGTCCTGGCATTTTAGGGGCCCCTAAAGCGTGAGAAGAAGTCTGGAATCCAAATGCGCAAAGATGCCCTGTGAAATCCTAAAGGTACTCATTGGTTTTAGGGCCCCTTTGCATCCAGGCTGCAAAAAAGTGGCACACATGTGGTATCGCCGTACTCAGGAGAAGTAGGGCAATGTGTTTTGGGGTGTATTTTTATATATACCCATACTTTGTGTGAAAAATATCTCTGTAAATGACAACTTTTAAAAAATTTTATGCAAAGTTGACAATTTACAGAGATATTTCTCTCACCCAACATGGGTATATGTAAAAATACACCCCAAAACACATTGCCCTACTTCTCCTGAGTACGGCGATACCACATAAGTGACACTTTTTTGCAGCCTGGGTGCGCAAAGGGGCCCAAATTCCAACGAGTTCCTTTAGGTTTTACATGGCGGCTCACAATTTAGCCCCGCCCAAAATGCCAGAACAGTAAACACACCCCACAAATGACCCCATTTTGGAAAGTAGACACCCCGAGGTATTCACTGAGGGGCATAGTGAGTCCGTCTGAGATTTTTTTTTTTTTGCCAGAAGTTATCAGAAATTGAAACATTATTTTTTTTTTTCTCAGAAAGTGTCATTTTCCGCTAACTTGTGAAAAAAAATGAAATTATACATGAACTCACCATGCCCCTCTGCGAATACTTTGGGGTGTCTTCTATCTAAAATGGTGTGATTTGGGGGGTATTTATACTATCCTGACATTCTAGCACCTGAAGAAACATGACAGGTGCTCAGAAAGTCAGAGCTGCTTCAAAATGCCGAAATTCACTTTTTTGCACCATAGTTTGTAAACGCTATAACTTTTACCCAAACCAATAAATATACACTTATTGGACTTTTTTTTATCAAAGACATGTAGAACAGTAAATTTAGAGAAAAATTTATACAGAAATGTAGTTTTTTTTTTGAAAAATTTTACAACAGAAAGTGAAAAATGTCATTTTTTTGCAAAAATGTCGTTAAATTTGAATTAATGGCAAAAAAAGTAAAAATGTCAGCAACAATGAAATACCACCAAATGAAAGCTCTATTAGTGAGAAGAAAAGGAGGTAAAATCCATTTGGGTGGTAAGTTGCATGACGGAGCAATAAACGGTGAAAGTAGTGTAGTGCAGAATTGTAAAAAGTGGCCTGGTCATTAAGGGTGTTTAAGCTAGGGGGGCTGAAGCAGTTAACTTCTAAAAGACAGAAAGATTTTCGATTAGTGACATCTACAATATGCCATCATTAATCATGTTGGGCAGATATTATAAAAAGGGGCTTAATCACTGAAGTGTTCCTCGGTACTGAGATATACACTGCACCATCATAAAGCAATGTGTTGGGAAGACATTATAAAAAGGGGATTTTTCACTACAGTGTTTCTAGATACTGAGATATACACTGCACCATCATAAAGCAGTGTGTTGGGCAGACATTATAAAAAGTGGCTTATTCACTACAGTGTTCCTTGGTACTGAGATATACACTGCACCATCATAAAGCAGTGTGTTGGTTAGACATTATAAAATGGGGCTAATTCACTACAGTGTTCCTTAGTACTGAGATATACACTGCACCATCATAAAGCAGTGTGTTGGGCAGACGTTATAGAAAGGGGCTTATTCACTACAGAGTTCCGGCTACCGAGATATTCAATGCACCATCAGAGAAATTATTTGTTCTGGGGAAATTAACTTAACTTGTGCCACATCTGTGTGTGCGTTCAATCTGCAACCGTTATATTAATTACTCCAGCAGAGAGCGATTTATATTTTGGCCATAGTTAACGCATAGTGTGCGTTTAGGCCGCAACCATATATACAGTGTTCCCGCAGAGAATACATTTTATTAAGGCGAGCACAAAGGGAGAGGGAAGTGGGCATGATGCTGATGGTGCAAGCAGAGGCCGTGGCCCTGGGCGTGATGCTGATGGTGGAAGCAGAGCAGGGCTCGAGTCCTGTGGGAACAGATGATTGAGAGGGACTGGGGGCTGATTGAGGGACCACTGGGGGCTGGTGAGAGGCACTGGTGGTTGATTGAGAGGCACTGGGGGCTAATTGAGAGGCACTGGGAGATGATTGAGGGGGCACTGGGGGCTGGTGAGAGGCCCTGGGGCTGATGGAGGGGGCACTGGGGGATGATTGAGAGGCACTGGGGGTTAATGGAGAGGCACTGAGGGCTGATGGAGAGGCACTGAAGGCTGATGGAGAGTCACTGTGGGCTGATGGAGATGCACTGGGGGCTGGTGGAGAGGCACGGGGGGCTGCTATGAGGTAACTGGGGGCTGTTATGAGGCTACTGGGGGCTGCTATAAGGCATGGGGCTCTTATCTGAGGTCTGATTGGGGGTCATTCATATTGGGGTCTGAGCTAAGGTGTGATCTGAGGTCTTATTGGGGTCTTAATAACATTGGTGATCTTATTGGGGCTGTTAGCTGAGGTTTGATTAACATTGGGGGTCTGATTGGTGGTCTGACCTAAGGTGTAATGAAAAATATTTTTTCTTTTTGTCCCCCTCTAAAACCTAGGTGCATCTTATAGGGCGAAAAATACGGTACTTTCTTGCTCCTCCTCCCGACTGCCCCTGCCCTTTGAGTACGCCGCACGCCGTGACGTCACACGGAGGCACTTGGGTGAGTTCCCACATGTTTTTTCCCAGGACTTGACCCCTGAAGCAGAAGATGTGGCCCTGGGTGTGATGCTGATGGTGCAAGCAGAGGCCATGGCCCTGGGTGTGATGCTGATGGTGCAAGCAGAGGCCGTGACCCTGGGCGCAATGAAACTGTGCCTGCTGCCAGTACACCAAAACAAACAAAAAAATACACCTAACCCAGCTTCATGTCCAAGTTAGCTGGGTGGCGCAGGACAACAGTGTCCAAGTCGGACCAGTGCGAACAGTTGGTTGGTTGGATTGCAGAAGGTAATGCTTCCAGTCGGTTAAGCACCACCCTTTCTTCCACAAAGTCAAGTCTCTGTAACCAAGAGTCTGGTCAACAGAATGCTTACTCTGATCCTCCTTCCTCCCACTATGTCGCGTCTGGCCAAACAAGTGATACCACATTTGGATATTCACATGACCTCTTTTCATCGCCAGTACTTGGTTTGGCTCTCTCGCCAAGCACGCTTGAACCGCAATCATTCGTTCACGAGGTGGATGATGATGAGACACAGTTGCCAATCACTGAGGTTGTGGTTAGACCAAGTCAGGAGGATGAGCAGAGTGAGGAAGTGGAAGACGAAGTGGTGGACGAGGAGGTCACTGAACCAACATGGGAAGGTGAAAAGCCGAGCGAGGACAGCAGTACAGAGGGGGAGGGATCCGCAGCACTGCAAAAGTCTGGAAGAGGCAATGGGGTTGCAAAAAGGAGACGTCAGCCCACACCAAACAGGCCCGCAACCGTTACACCGAGCACCCCCATGCATAAATCTACCTTGCAAAGGGGTAGGTGTTCCGCAGTATGGCGCTTTTTTGAGGAAAGCACAGACGACAAAAGAGTGGTAGTTTTTAACCTGTGCTATACCAAAATGAGCCGGGTGTGAACACTAGCAACCTCACCACCACCAGCATGATCCGCCGCATAGCATCCAAGCACCTAATAAGTGGGCCAAACGCCTGGGTCCACACTCTGCGTCTGTGGGTCACACCACTGCTTCCACTTCCCCTGTGTTACGCAATGCTGGCCAATCCCCTGTCGAAGGTGCAGGCCCCGATGCCCCTCACCCTGCACCTGGACCTTCGCATGAACCGTCAGCAACAACATCCACTTTCCTGTCCCAGCGCAGCATCCAAATGCCGATAACACAGGCATTTTAACGCAAGCGCAAATACCCACCCACAGGCCATAGCACTAAATGCGCAACTTTCAAAATGATTGGCCCTTGAAATGTTGCTATTTAGGCTTGTGGAAACTAAGGCTTTCCGCAGCATGATGTCGGCGGCCGTCCCTCGGTACGCAGTCCCCAGTTGTAACTATTTTTCACGGTGTTCCATGCCCGTCTTACACCAGCATGTGTCCCAGAACATTACCCGTGCCACGGACCACGGACACATGGACAAGTGCTGGTGGCTAGGGATGCTACATTTCCCTGACCGCACACTGGGTGAATATTGTGGAGGCCAGGAGTGAGTCGGACCCTGGGATGGCACAGGGGCTCACCCACGCCCAAGATTGTGGGCCCTACGTCCATCAGGGTCTCCGCCAGCAGCTATGTTACTGGCTCCAACCCTCACTTCTCCTCCTCTGCCGCCTCCTGCTCCAATTTTACCTCCAATAGCAGTCATCCATCAGTCCCTAGCTGGAAGCAGTGTAGCACTGCTGTGGGTAAGCGTCAACAGACCGTGATGAAGCTGATCTGTTTAGGGGACAAACAGCACACCGGAGCAGAGCTGTGGCAGGGTATAAGGGACCAGACCAAGCTGTGGCTCTCGCCACTCAACATAGAAACTGCCATGGTTGTGTCTGACAATGGCCGTAATTTGTTGGCGGCTTTGGAACTCGGCAACCTGACACACATTCCATGCCTAGCCCACATTTTAAACTTAGTGGTTCAGTGGTTTATCAAAACCTACCCCAATTTGCAGGAGCTACTAGTGAAGGCGCGCCGCTTGTGTGCTCATTTTCGCAAGTCGTCCACAGCTTCAGCCGGTTTGTCAATGCTGCAGCAGCAATTGCTGCTTCCAGCTCACCGACTGTTCTTAGGTAACACAGATTACTGGGTGTTCACCCTTCTCGACCCCCGCTACAAAGAGAACTTCTCATCACTCATTTCTGTGGTGGAGAGGACGAGTAAAACAGTGCAATACAAGAAGGCACTTGACAGATTGCTCCAAAATTTTCCATCTAACATTGTGGCCGCCAGAGTCCGTACTTCTGTAGGCAACCGTGGAGAGGGAGACAAGGGGAACACACAGTAGTTCCAACATAGGCAGGGCAACACTTTCCAAGGCATAGGACACTATAATGACACCCCGCCAGCAATCTTACCCTGAAACCGGGCCTAGTGCTAGAAGGAGGGAAAATGTATGCTTTATAATGTAATCAATCCACAAGATTCAGATGCACCCATTTCACCGCAAAAAAGGGTATATGCTTGAATATTGTTTTCTCATCCGCCTCCTCCTCCGCCTCCTCTTCCCTACAGAATATATATGCCCTCACTACAATGTTTTGTTGGGTTCGTTCGGCTTCAGGCCCTCACCTCCAATGCTTTATACGATCTGCTCAACTGTAGGCCATCACTGCAATGTTTAATTGGGTTCACTGACCTTCAGTCCCTCACCTCCAATGCTTTAAAAGGTCTGCTCACCTGTTGGCCATCACTGCAATGTTCTATGGGGTTCGCTCACCTTCAGTCCCTCACCTCCAATGCTTTGTATCGTCTGCTCACCTGTAGGCCATTACTGCAATGTTTTATGGGGTTTGTTAGGCTTCAGTCCCTCACCTCCAATGCTTTATATGGTCTGCTCACCTGTAGGCCATCGCTACAATGTTTTATGGGGTTCGCTAGGCTTCAGGTCCTTACCTCCAATGCTTTATACGGTCTGCTCACCGGTAGGCCATTACTGCAATGTTTTATGGGGTTCGCTAGGCTTCAGTCCCTCATCTCCAATGCTTTATATGGTCTGCTCACCTGTAGGCCATCACTGCAATATTTTATGGGGTTCGCTAGGCTTCAGGCCCTCACCTCCAATGCTTACTAACCTGTAGGCCATCACTGCAAAGTTTTATGGTTTTCGCTCACCTTTCACCTGTTGGCCATCACTGCAATGTTCTATGGGGTACGCTCACCTTCAGTCCCTCACTTCCAATGCTTTATAAGGTCTGCTTACCAGTAGGCCATTACTGGAATGTTTTATGGGGTTTGCTCAACTTCAGACCCTCACCTCCAATGCTTTATATGGTCTGCTCACCTGTAGGCGATATTTTATGGGGTTCGCTAGACTTCAGTCACTTACCTCCAATGATTAATAGAATAGATTCTGGTGATGTTTCTGTGGAACCTGTTAATAGTAAATTAAAGGCAATTGCTGGATCTTTAAATGGGGATTTACATTAATATCTCTCTCTCTCTCTCTCTCTCTTCTATATATATATATATATATATATATATATTACAGTCGCAACATTTGAGGGAGCGTGCAATTGGCATGCTGACTGCAGGAATGTCTACCAGAGCTGTTGCCCGTGCAATGAATGTTCATTTCTCTACCATAAGCTGCCTCCGAAGGCATTCAGAGAATTGGGCGGTACATCTAACCGGCCTCACAACTGCAGACCATGTGTAACCACATCAGTCAAGGAACTCCACCTCCAGCATGTACACCTCCATGATCGTCTGAGACCAGCCACCCGGACAGCTGCAGCAACAATCGGTTTGCATAACCAAATAATTTGAGCACAAACTGTCAAAAACCATCTCAGGAAAGCTCATCTGAATGATTTTCTTCCTCATCAGTGTCTGGACCTGACTGCAGTTCGTCGTTGCAACTGACTTGAGTGGGCAAATGCTCTCACATTCGATGGCATCTGGTATATTAAATAGGCATTCTGTTCATGGATGAGTACCGTTTTTCACTGTTCAGGGCATATGGCAGGCAGTGTGTGTGGTGTCGTGTGGGTGAGCAGTGTGCTGATGTAAACATTGTGGATCGAGTGGCCCATGGTTGCCTGCATAGAGTCTGCATAGTAGGCCATCACTGCTCACCTGTAGGCCATCACTGCAATGTTTTAATGGATTTACTTACCTTTAGTCCCTGACCTCCAATGCTTTATACGGTCTGGTCACCCATAAGCCATCACTGCAATGTTTTATGAGGTTCGCTCGGCTTCAGTCCCTCACCTCCAATGCTTTATAAGAACTGCTCACCTGTACACCATCACTGCAATGTTTTATGGGGTTTGCTTACCTTCAGTCCTTCACCTCCAATGCTTTATACGGTCTGCTCTCCCATAGGCCATCACTGCAATGTTTTATGGGGTTCGCTTGGCTTATAGCCCTCACCTCTAATGTTTTATTCGGTCTGCTCCCCTGTAGGCCATCACTGCTATGATTTATGGGGTTCGCTCACCTTCAATCCCTCACCTCCAATGCTTCATATGGTCTGCTCACCTTTAGGCCATTACTGCAATGTTTTATGGGGTTCGCTAGGCTTAAGGTCTTCACCCCCAATGCTTTATAAGAACTACTCAACTGTAGGCCATTATTGCAATGTTTTATGGAGTTCGCTTACCTTCAGTCCCTCACCTCCAATGCTTCATACGGTCTGCTCACCTCATTGGCAATTACTGCAATGTTTTATGGGGTTAGCTAGGCTTCAGGCCCTCACCTCCAATGCTTTGTACGGTCTGCTCACTTGTAGGCCATCACTGCAATATTTTATGGGGTTCGCTCAACTTCAGTTCCTCACCTCCAATGCTTTTTATGGTCTGCTCACCTGTAGGCCATCACTGCGATGTTTTATGTGGTTCGTTTGGCTTCAGGCCCTCACCTCCAATGCTTTATAAGGTCTGCTCACCTGTAGGCCATCACTGCAATGTTTTATGTAGTTCGCTAGGCTTCAGTCCCTCACCTCCAATGCTCTGTATACTCTGCTCACCTGTAGGCCATCACTGCAATGCTTTATGGGGTTCGTTTACCTTCAGTCCCTTACCTCCAATGCTTTATATGGTCTGCTCACCTGTAGGCCATTACTGCAATATTTTATGGGGCTTGCTAGGCTTCAGTCCCTCACCTCCAATGCTTTTTATACTCTGCTCACCTGTAGGCCATAACTGCAATGTTTTATGGGGTTCGCTAGGCTTCAGTCCCTCACCTTCATTGCTTTATACGGTTTGCTCAACTGTAGTCCATCACTGCAATGTTTTATGGGGTTCGCTTACCTTCAATCCCTCACCTCCAATGCTTTATACGGTGTGCTCACCTGTAGAGTTGTGTGAACCCGAACTGTATAGTTCGGGTTCGTACCGAATTTTGGGGGGCAATTTCTTCCCGTTTTCTGAAGGGCTGCACAGCAGCCAATCAGTTAGCGTTTTACTTCTTGCCCTAAAAAGCCATCATAGCCTTGCCTACTAATGGCATGGCTGTGATTGTGCAGCATGTGACCCAGCCTCTATTTAAGCTGGAGTCATGTAGCGCCGCATGTCACTCTGCTCTGATTAGTGTAGGGATAGAATGCAGCTGCTGT
The DNA here is from genome assembly GCA_033119425.1 of Bufotes viridis. Classification (NCBI taxonomy): domain Eukaryota; kingdom Metazoa; phylum Chordata; class Amphibia; order Anura; family Bufonidae; genus Bufotes; species Bufotes viridis. The sequence continues at coordinate 409,665,531 of CM065590.1, read as the reverse complement.
GAGGGTGAGATTAGGCAGGGAAAACTCAGCAAGAACACCTAATGATATGATCGATCTATAGCTCTAAATCATCCAACTTCTGCTAGTTAATTGCTCACTGGTTTTTAGTCTGCACAGAGCGTTTTTCTGTCACTTTTTTCTGGGGTGATCGGCGGCCATTTTGTGTCTTGTGGTGCACCAGAACAAGCTGCCACCAAGTCCATCAATCCATCAATACTATTTTTTTTTTTTTGCTATATACTACATCAGGGGCTTGGTTGTGCTTATTGTCAACCCTAGAAACTCAGGATAGAAATTTCTATATTTTATTGAAGGGTTAAATTAAATTGCCAAAATTGCAATCCCCTAAATCTGGTGTTCCAGCTGTGGCTAACCAAGTGTAATATTGTCTGCTCTCTGGCAAAGGATAGATTTTTTTTCTGTGGTGAAATTCAATTGCTATATCCTACATCAGGGGCTTGGTTGTGCTTATTGTCAACCCTAGAAACTCAGGATAGAAATTTCTATATTTTATTGAGGGGTGAAATTCAATTGCCAAAATTGCAATCCCCTAAATCTGGTGTTCCAGCTGTGGCTAACCAAGTGTAAAACCGTCTGCTGTCTGGCAAAGGATAGATTTTTTTCTGTGGTGAAATTCAATTGCCAAAGTAGTAATCCTCTAAATCTGATGTCCCAGCAGTGGCTGGCCAAGTTTAATAGTGTCCGGCAACGGATAGATTTGGTTCTGGGGTGAAATTCAATTGCCAAAGTAGCAATCCTCTAAATATGGTGTCCCAGCAGTGGCTGGCCAAGTTTAATAGTGTCCGGCAAAGGATATATTTTTTTCTGGGATGACATTCAGTTGAAAAATAGAAATTCCATAAATCTGGTGTTCCAGCTGTGACTAGACAAGTTTCATAATGACCGTCAAAGGATATATTATTTTCTGGGGTGAAATTCAGTTGCAAAAATAGAAATACCGTAAATCTGGTGTTCCAGCTGTTACTGGACAAGTTTCATAGTGTCCGTCAAAGGATATGTTATTTTCTGGGGTGAAATTCAATTGCCAAAATAGCAATATCATAAATCAGTGGTTTCAACTGTGGCTGGCCAAGTTTAATAGTGTCCGGCAAAGGGTAGATTTTGCTCTGGGGTGAATTTATATTGCCAAAATAGCAATCCCCTAAATCTGGTGTCCCAGCAGTGGCTGGCCAAGTTTAATAGTGTCCGGCAAAGGATAGATTTTGTTCTGGCATGAAATTCAATTGTCAAAATAGTAATACCGTTAATCAGTGGTTCCAGCTGTGGCTGGTCAAGTTTAATACTGTCCGGCAAAGGATAGATTTTAAATTGTTGGGTGAAATATTACCATTTTTGCCAGGTACAAACCCCTGCACTGCATAACTGACAGGGAACTTACAATTGGCGGTTACATTCTTGCATGAAATAAAGCCTTTTTGGGCTGTGAAGCCAAAGGGAGTCGCCAATAACTAATATAGTATATAAGACCGAAAAAGACATTTGTGCATCCAGTTTGGCCTGTTTCCTACAAGTTGATCAAGAGGAAGGCAAAAAAAACCTGTGAGGCAAAAGCCAATTTTAACAACTTAAGGGGAAAAAAATTAATTCCCGACACCAACCAGGAAATCAGAATAACTTCCTGGATCAAGGACCCCTCTCTAGTAGCTATAGCCTGTAATATTATTACACTCCAGAAATACATCCAGTCCCCTCTTGAATTCTTTTATTGTACTCACCATCACCACCTCCTCAGGCAGAGAGTTCCATAGTCTCACTGCTCTTACAATGAAGAAGAATCCTTTTCTATGTTTGTCTACAAACCTTCTTTCCTCCAGACGCAGAGGATGTCTCCTCATCACAGTCACAGTCATGGGGATAAATAGATGATGGGAGAGATCTCTGTACTGACCCCTGATATATTTATGCATAGTTATTAGATCTCCCCTCAGTCGTCTTTTTTCTAAAGTGAATAACCCTAATTTTGATAACCTTTCAGGGTACTGTAGTTGCCCCATTCCAGTTATTACTTTAGTTGCCCTCCTCTGAACCCTCTCCAACTCTGCTATGTCTGCCTTGTTCACAGGAGCCCAGAACTGTACACAGTACTCCATGTGTGGTCTGACTAGTGATTTGTAGTGGAAGGACTATGTTCTTATCACGGGCATTTATGCCCCTTTTGATGCAACCAATTATCTTATTGGCCTTGGCAGTAGCTGCCTGACAACTGTTTTTTTATTTTTTATTTTTTTAAATAAATTAGTGTAGACCCCAAAACATTGGGAAAATATAAAAAATAAAGCAAAGTGTAAGTGCACGGTAGTATAACAGTGGTTGGGTAAGGCCGGTATACATGTCTATTCTGCATAAGGTACAAACAAGTCTTGTGGGATCCATGCCTGGTTCTTTTTAACCACCTCAGCCCCCCTAGCTTAAACAACCTTAAAGAGGATCTTTCACCTGAAAATACATGTGAAACTGAAGACATACCGTTACTTGCCTGTCCCCCGTGGTGCTTAATCAGCTCTTCTTCTTTCAATATGTGCCCCCGTTTGTCCGCGGTGCCCCCTGCAATAACTCCCGCCGTGTATGCTAATGAGCCATTCGGCTCAACTGGACGGGCCTGCAAAAGTTCTCCCGGGCGTGTCTTTCTTCTCCCTGGCACAGAGCGCATCCAATCAGTGCGCTCCGCTCTTAGCCAAGGAGAAGAAGCTCCAGTTCTAGCGAGAACAGGAGCAATTTCATTCATCCTTCTCGCGAGGAGTTTTTTGCAATCTAGGTGCGCAAAGGGGCCCAAATTCCAATGAGTACCTTTTAGGAGGGCATTTTTACGCATTTGGATTCCAGACTTCTTCTCACGCTTTAGGACCCCTAAAATGCCAGGGCAGTTTAAATACCCCACATGTGACCCCATTTTGGAAAGAAGACACCCCAAGGTATTCCGTGAGGGGCATGTCGAGTTCATAGAAGATTTTTTTTTTGGCACAAGTTAGTGGAAATTGTCTTTTTTTTTTTTTCTTACAAAGTCTCATATTCCACTAAAAAAAAAAAAAAAAAAAAAATTTACATTAACTCACCATACCCCTCACGGAATACCTTGGGGTGTCTTCTTTCCAAAATGGGGTCACGTGTGGGGTGTTTGTACTGCCCTGGCATTTGAGGGTCTCCACAATCATTACATGTATGGCCAGTATTAGGAGTTTCTGCTATTCTCCTTATATTGAGCATACGGGTAATGAGATTTTTTTTTTCCGTTCAGCCTCTGGGCTGAAAAAATAAAATGAACGGCACAGATTTATTCATTCGCATCAATCAATGTGGATGAAAAAATCTCTGCCAAAAAATGTGCAAAAAAAAAGAGGGGAAAGGACATAGGAGTGCTTGCGAAGTAAGGCCCCAGTAACACGTCCACAAAAATGTCCGCATCTATTCCGCACTATGTGCTCTCCGCATCAGCATTTGCGGAGCTGCGGCCACGCGCGTTCACAGGAAATCTCGCCTCTAGCGAGATGATGCGCCGACGCGTCATGGAGGAACATCCCGGCCGCCCGCAGGACGCATCCCTGCGTTAGGCGGTCGGGATGTGGTTAATAAACGAAAGCTTGCCCACATTGTCTGCGGACAGGCGGCTGCGCTTGTCTGTGATAATGCCACCAGCCATGCTAAACACACGTTCAGACAATAGAGTGGCTGCAGGGTAGGCCAGTACCTCCAAGGTGTAAAGGGAAACCTCAGGACATGTGCCCAACTTGATGACCAAGAAGTTGAATGGGCAGACCAAGTGGCGTAGCTAGAAATGATTGGGCACCACAGCAAATTTTTTAATGGGGCCCCCCTCCCCCAGTAATTTTTGCGCAAACCCCTTCCTTTCATGCCGCCATGCCCGTGGCTACTAAAGATCGCTCTCTCAGACCAGGCCCAGCAACTGTTCCATTCGCTTTCTACAATGTCTATACTGCCATTGTATATAATTTTACATTGTATAATACTGTTGAGGGGACCCTGACAAAGTCTATTAGTCCTCCTCCTCCTCCTGGATGGGCCCCTTCTAGGTCAGGGACCCAAAACAGTGTGCTTCCCACGCTTCCCTGTAGCTACGCCCCTGGGCAAACCCATCAGTCAGTACGTGTACTCTTCCACCATGTTGCTGAAATGCTGCCTCCTGCTAAGACGTTCCATATCTGCTGGTGGTGCAGGTTGTTGTGGCATGATGACAAAGCTTTCCCACATTTCGCCAATGCTAACCCAGCCTTCTGAGGTGCTGATGGTGACCCAGCTGCCCGTGAGCTGACTTGGGTGCCAACCTGCTGAGAACACGGTTCCTCCTCATCATCCTCATCCTACTTATCCTCCTCATCCTCCAGAACTGTACCCTGACTGGACAATTGTGTTCCAGGCCAGGGACTATGTTGATGCAGGAACCCACCCTTCGAGCCACTTGGATGTCACTGGCCTTAAGTTAAGGCTAAGGCGTGTATATAGTTTTGTTTGTTTATATAGTAAGTTTAGCTGCATTATAGTCATTTTAATATGTTTTTAAGAAAATTTGTATATAGTTTGTTAATGGTTTGAGTGAAAGGGGGGGCTGGGGGTGTTGTGTGTGTTCGATTAACTGAATTGATTTTCACTGTCTGGTGTTTAGGAATTTCTGCACCCCAAATTCAGCACATGTGGCAGGTAGGGGATGTGTGTCAAACCGGCTAGGCCAAGACCTGCTAGTATATTTCGCCCATTAGCGCACAAAACCAGGCCGGGCTGGAGGCTCAGTGGCACCAACCAATGGTTGGTCTGTTGTTTCATGCCTGTCCACAGCTCCTGCGCGGTGCGGGGTTTGTCCCACAAACACACAAGTTTTAAAACAACCTGCTGTCGTTTCCCTCTGGTTGTGCTGCTGTGGGTGGTGAAGGTGTTACGCTGAGTGGATGAGGAGGAGGTAGAGGAGGAGGAAGCCGAGTAGGAGGAGGAGGAAACAGGATACAAAGAGAAATGCCCAGCAATCCTCGGGGGCGGAAGGACATTCGCAAAAATGCTATCCGCCTTTGGGCCAGCCGCTACATTTACCCACTGTGTTGTTGGTTATGTGGACGTTGCCACAGATAGCGTTGCACAGTGCACACTTGATTTTGTCCGCAATTTGGTTGTGCAGGGAAGGAATGGCTCGCCTGCCAAAGTAGCGGCGGCTGGGATACACGTACGTACTTAAGGTTTTTAAAACTGTCCACCAGACAGAATGACAGCATTTCAAAGGACCAGGAAGTTTGAAATTAGGCATTCAGAGCCATAGGTAGGGGGGTACTTCCTCTTTCTATTTATTTTTCTCTCCCGTATTTGGGAGATGGACAGCTGATAGCTGAACACTTCCATGGGATTTGGTGGAGAGGCTTGTTGACAATGACAGATGTGGTGGCGTTGCTACCACATCCTCTGTTTGCTGGGTGACAGGTGCCACTGTCACTCACTTGGGCTCAAGTTTAGAATGTTCATTTATTATTTTTCTGTATTTTAGTATAGTTTAAGTCATTTCCCTATGCACATATGTTTGCAGGGCATTTATCTACATTATGCTGCCTTTTGCAGCCCTCTAGCCCTTTCCAGGGCTATTTTACAGCCATTTAAGTGCCCAAAAGTTCGGGTCCCCATTGACTTCAATGCGGTTCGGCCTCGGTGTGAAGTTCGGGTCGAGTTCGGATCCCGAACCCGAACATTTTCGTGAAGTTCGGCCGAACTTCTTGAACCCGAACATCCAGGTGTTCGTTCAACTCTACTCACCTGTAGGCCATCACTTCAATGTTTTATGGGGTTCGCTAGGCTTCAGGCCCTCACCTCCAATGCTTTATTAGAACTGCTCACCTGTAGGCCATCACCGCAATGTTTCATGGGGTTCGCTCACGTTCAGTCCCTCACCTCCAATGCTTTTTAAGATCTGCTCACCTGTAGCCCATCGCAGCAATGTTTTAAGTGGTTTTGTTAGGCCACAGGCTCTCACCTCCAATGCTGTATAAGGTCTGCTCACCTGTAGGCCATCACTGCAATGTTTTATGGTGTTCGCTCGCGTTCAGTCCCTCACCTCCAATTCTTTATAAGGTCTGCGCACCTGTAGGTCATCACTGCAATATTTTATGGGGTTCGTTCACCTTCAGTCCCTCACCTCCAATGCTTTATACGGTCTGCTCACCTGTAGTCCACTACTGCAATGTTTTATGGGGTTCGCTAGGCTTCACTCTCTTAACTCCAATGCTTTTTACGGTCCGCTCACGTGTAGGTCATCACTGCAATGTTTTATGGGGTTCACTAGGCTTCAGGCCCTCACCTCCAATGCTTTATACGGTCTGCTCACCTGTATGCCATCCCTGCAATGTTTTATGCTGTTCGCTCGGCTTCAGGCCCTCACCTCTAATGTTTTATATGGTCTATTCACCTGTAGGCCATCACTGCAATGTTTTATGGGGTTCGCTCAGCTTCAGGCCCTCACCTCTAATATTTTATACGATCTGCTCACCTGTAGGCCATCACTGCAATGTTTTATGGGGTTCTCTCACCTTCAGGCCCTCACTACAATTTTTTAGAGGGTCCGATCACCTTCAGGCCTTCAACTATAATGTTTTAGAGGGTAACCAGCACGCCCTTGCTCCAAATGTTCTTGAGGGTCACCAGTAGGCCATTAATGATAATTTTTCAAGGGTGAGTATGATGCCCTCCTTTATGTGTAATAAAGGGTGTATTGGAGTGCCGGTTCCTTGTAAGTTTTGGCAGCTCTTACATTTAGTGCATATGCTTTATGAGTGAAGCAGTGTACCTGAACAATTGTAGGACCATGTGGTTGGGGCTCTCCTTTATGTGATATATCGAAGTGCTTCTTCCTTGTAATTTTTGGCAGCATTTGCACTGTATATACAATTGCATATACAGGAAAGAATGTTTCCTAACAATTTTACCTCTAAAAATGTCATTTTTTTTTGAATGGGTGGGATTTTCGGCACAATTTTGTCTCTATGTAAAAGTGGCGGACAAATGGGACAATATGGTTCTCAGCAATGACATTGGAGTCCAAGATGGACCCAGACATGGTCCCAATGCTGTTCCATTTCCATTTTGGTGGTCACTTTCTGACCTTTTCCAATGGACCAGGCACCCTCCCCTCATCCGAGCAGGAAGTGCCTCATTGTCTCCCTTTGACTTCAATTATACTCGGGTTCTCGGCTATGTGTTCGGACTGAGTACCCGAACACCTGAACACTTTGGTGCTCGCTCATCACTATCTATCAGTCTTCAAGTACTAGCTTTCCCTTTTAAGAGGAAGTTCTGCTCTTCATATCTGTTTTGCATCCATTAATAATCCATAATCATACATGCTACATAAAATATTGCAGTAGTCAGATTATAGATAAACTTGGACAGTACATAATTTCTTTCTAAGATTTTATATGCACTGCTGCTTCTCAGAACAAATGCACAAAACTGTTCATACTGTTGGACTACTGCTCACCTCATGCCTCCTTGTTTCACGCACAAATCTCGCCCTCGGGCTCTGCAGCTGGCTCAAGGTTATTGCACTTGGGAATAACTAGTGATAGTATCTCTGTAATGAAAACAGCAAGAACATCCTTTATACACACAGCAATTCAGTGTCTTCTTTTATCCCTTATGGCAAGAACTAATTAAAGCTCCAGTGTTCGAAATTCCCAAGAAGACTGCACTTTGTGCTGTTGTATTAGTGACATACAGCATAGTCCTTGTAATAGAAAGATGTTAAACATATAGCATTGTTTGCCCTTCGGGATCTTGAGCATAACACACTACACATATTCTACATATCTGAATATTCTTCTAATACAGTTATACAGATATGGTACAACAGCACCATAGCAACTGCCTCTACCTGACAAAGCTGTTTCTGGCAGCATATTTACAGAGGAATCAGTGTCCTCACCATTACCACTCAATTAAGGCAATGCTATTAGTCCTCTTATGCTTGACCTTGATTGTGACCTTGCCTCAGGTTTCTGCTCTTGTTTTACTCCTTACGATTTATCCCCTGATACTTAACGTCCAGCCTCCTGATCTTGACCTTTGGCCCAGCTTCTAATTAGGTTTCTATCTCCTCCTGATTGTTGATGTCTGGTGATGACCCTTAGCTTTAGTACTGACTTTGCCACTGGTTCTGTTCCTGATATTTCTAGCAGTGTGCCAACTGCCAATTGGTGACTGCACTGCAAATCCATTTGGGAAGGTCAATACCGCCTTGTGGGGTATAAGCTTGAAGATAAAGGAGAATCATAAGACTGCGCACCACAGTGCCAAATAAGTTATGGTTCTAGAATCCACTTCTCCAGTGAGAATCACCTAATGGAACAATCTGGCACAAGCAGCATTAGAAGGAGATACTAGAATGCTGCTTATGTTGTGCACTATCTTTACTGTGAAACCTCCCATTCCATTGACAGAACTTGGGTGCCAGAGCAGCCGGAATAAAGGATCAGCCAGAAGAGGTAAATAGTATAGATTCTGGAGATTTTTTGGGGAACCTGTTAATAGTAAATTAACAACAATAATCGCAGAAATAAACATGGTCTAAATGTTGCGTGTTTCTAACTGGGGGAGCAGCTCCTCCACATGTGGTTCAAAGTGAACGTCCATCCCCAGCAAATTTGCATACAATGGAGGATGCCAGCGTGAACCACATGCACCACAAAACATCCTACACAAAATGAAACAATGTGCTAATGAAAATATATAATCAATAAACTACACGGTCTGAAGACCTGGACAAAATCCCTTTAGGGGTCTCTAACTAACAGTGTCTTAAGATGAAAATATATCTTTATTAGTTCTTGTTTAAAACTGAAAAGTGAAAAAGAAAAAAATATATCTAAAAATATCAGTAACAGTGAGACTAATTTAATTCGTAGCTACTAGTGGTCGCTAATGGCAACTAAGGGACTTGTGGTATCTGAACTATAATACAATCATCCGCAGGTGCACTATTAGTATAGATGATTGAGGTTAAATAGTGTCAATGATTGGCACCAGAGTTGAGCCGAATGTTCGGATGTCCGAATGTCCGAATGTTCGGATTCGAGAAGTTTGGCCAAACTTCCCGAAAATGTTCGGGTTCGGGATGTGAGTGACAGCCCAAGTGAGTGACAGTGGCACCTGTCACCCAGCAATCAGAGGATGTGGCAGCAACGCCACCGCATCTGTCATTGTCACCAAGCATCTCTACCAAATCCCATGGAAGTGTTCAGCTATCAGCTGTCCATCTCCCAAACACTGGAGAGAAAAATAAATAGAAAGAGGAAGTACCCCCCTACCCATAGCTCTAAAATGCCTTATTTCATACTTCCTGGTCCTTTGAAATGCTGTCATTCTGTCTGGTGGACAATTTTAAAAACCTTATGGCGGTGGCTATCCCACAGTACTTGTATCCCAGCCGCCGCTACTTTGGCAGGCGAGCCATCCCTTCCTTGCACAACCAAGTGGCGGACAAAATCAAGTGTGCACTGCGCAACGCTATCTGTGACAACTTCCACATAACCAACAACACAGTGTGTAAATGTAGCGGCTGGCCCAAAGGTGGATAGCATTTTTGCTAATGTCCTTCCGCCCCTGAAGATTGCTGGGCATTTCTCTTTGTATCCTGTTACCTCCTCCTCCTCCTCCTCCTACTCTGCTTCCTCCTCCTCTACCTCCTCCTCATCCACTCAGAGTAACACCTTTACCACCCACAGCAGCACAGCCAGGGGGAAACGACAGCAGGTTGTTTTAAAACTTGTGTGTTTGTGGGACAAACCCCGCATCACGCAGGAGCTGTGGACAGGCATGGAACAACAGACCGACCATTGGATGGTGCCACTGAGCCTCCAGTCCGGCCTGGTGTTGTGCGCTAATGGGCGAAATATACTAGCAGGTCTTGGCCTAGCCGGTTTGACACACATCCCCTACCTGCCACATGTGCTAAATTTGGGGTGCAGAAATTCCTAAACACCAGACAGTGAAAATCAATTCAGTTAATCGAACACGCACAACACCCCCAGCCCCCCCTTTCACTTAAACCATTAACAAACTATTTACAAATTTTCCTAAAAACATATTAAAATAACTATAATGCAGCTAAACTTACTATATAAACAAATAAAACTATATACACGCCTTATCTTTAACTTAAGGCCAGTGACATCCAAGTGGCTCGAAGGGTGGGTTCCTGCACCAACATAGTCCCTGGCCTGGAACACAATTGTCCAGCCAGGGCACAGTTCTGGAGGATGAGGAGGATAAGTAGGATGAGGAGGATGAGGAGGAACCGTGTTCTTAGCAGGGTGGCACCCAAGCCAGCTCACAGGCTGGGTTAGCATTGGCGAAATGTGGGAAGGCTTTATCATCACGCCACAACAACCTGCACCACCAGCAGATATGGAACGTCTTAGCAGGAGGCAGCATTTCAGCAACATGGTGGAAGAGTACACGTACTGACTGATGGGTTTGCCCAGGGGCATAGCTACAGGGAAGCGTGGGAAGCACACTGTTTTGGGTCCCTGACCTAGAAGAGGCCCATCCAGGAGGAGGACTAAAATACTTTGTCAGGGCCCCCTCAACAGTATTATACAATGAAATTAGATACAGTGGCAGTATAGACAGTGTAGAAAGCGGGTGGAAAATAAACCCAAACAGCCTAACACCCTACACACTCTACAAACCCCCCCCCCCCCTTTCACTCAAACCTTTAACAAACTATTTACAAATTTGCTTAAAAACATATTAAAATAACTATAAGGCAGCTAAACTAACCATATAAAGAAACAAAACTATATACATGCCTTATCGTTAACTTATGGCCAACCAAATACAAGTAACATAGTACATAACATAGTAGCATAGTACATAAGGTCGAAAAAAGATATCTGTTTATCCAGTTCGGCCTGTCATCCTGCTAGTAGTGTTGAGCGAACAGTTCGAGAATAGTTCGGGTTTGTACCGAATTTTGGGGTGTTCGGGACACGGACCCGAACATGAACATTTTCAAAAAAGTTCGGGTTTGGGTTTGTTGTTCGGCAATTACTTCCCACCTTCTGAAGGTCTGCACAGCAGCCAATCAGCTAGCGTTTTACTTCTTGCCCTAAGAGCCCATCACAGCCATGCCTACTAATGGCATGGCTGTGATTGGCCAAGTGCAGCATGTGACCCAGCCTCTATTTAAGCTGGCGTCATGTAGCGCCGCACGTCACACTGCTCTGATTAGTGTAGGGAGAGGACGCAGCTGCTGTGAGGGCGAGATTAGGCAGGAAAAAGTCAGCAAAAGCACCTAATGAAGTGATCGATCTACAGCTGTGAATGATTGAACTTCTGCTAGTTACTTGCTCACTAGTTTTTAGGCTGCACAGAGCGTTTTTCTCTCACATATTTTCTGGGGTGATCGGCGGCCATTTTGAGACTTGTGGTGCACCAGAACAAGCTGCCACCAAGTCCATCAATCCATCAATACTATTTTTTTTGTCCTATATCCTACATCAGGGGCTTGGCTGTGCTAATTGTCACCCCTAGAAACTCAGGATAGCAATTTCTATATTTTATTAGGGGTTAAATACAATTGCCCAAATACCAATCCCCTAAATCTGGTGTTCCAGCTTTGGCTAGCCAAGTATAATACTGTCTGCTGTCTGGCAAAGGATAGATTATTTTCTGTGGTGAAATTCAATTGTCAAAATAGCAATCCCCTAAATCTGGTGTCCCAGCACTGGCTGGCAAACTATAATAGTGTCCGCAAAAACATATATTTTGTTCTGGAGTGAAATTCAATTGCCAAAATAGCAATACCATAAATCAGTGGTTTCAGCTGTGGCTGGCCAAGTTTCATAGAGTCCTGCAAATTATATATTTTGTTCTGGGGTGAAATTCAATTGCCAAAATAGCAATACCATAAATCTGTGGTTTCAGCTGTGGCTGGCCAAGTTTCATAGTGTCCTGCAAAGGATATATTTTGTTCTGGGGTGAAATTCAATTGCCAAAATAGCAATACTAAACCCTCACACTGATAAAATTGAGGGGCTAGTTCGACATATCCTACTAGGAGGACATGTCTTAAGCTCGGACACCGCGGCAAGGTCCCTCAAGTAGCCCGAGGCCCTACCACTCAACCTACCTGTGTCGTATGGGCGATACCAGGAGCAGTTGGGCATTACGGGATCATAAGGCCTGACTCACAGACAGCTCACCAGTGACCTCCAGCATGTAACCATGCTTGCAATGGGAGGTGGGAGGTGCCTGTGAGCCCCACCCGAGACCGGCTGATATGGCCCAGAGCCTCCCAGGTGCACCTGAATGTAGCCTGTAGATGAAAAGCAGGCACATTTAAATCGGAGTTTATACACCTCCAAACATATTATACAAACCATTAGAAAACGTGGTGTGGTGTTTAACAAGCAGGATATGCTCAACCCATATGCAGTTGTGCATGTATCTAGGGGAGCACATCCTGCACTTGTAGTCCGTTGCTAGGGCAATCAACAGCAAAAATGCATACATTGGAAGATGCCAGCAACGGACTACAAGTACGTTGATTGCCCCTAGCAACGGACTACAAGTGCAGGATGTGCTCCCCTAGATACATGCACAACTGCATATGGGTTGAGCATATCCTGCTTGTTAAACACCACACCACGTTTTCTAATGGTTTGTATAATATGTTTGGAGGTGTATAAACTCTGATTTAAATGTGCCTGCTTTTCATCTACAGGCTACATTCAGGTGCACCTGGGAGGCTCTGGGCCATGTCAGCCGGTCTCGGGTGGGGCTCACAGGCACCTCCCACCTCCCATTGCAAGCATGGTTACATGCTGGAGGTCACTGGTGAGCTGTCTGTGAGTCAGGCCTTATGCTCCCGTAATGCCCAACGGCTCCTGGTATCGCCCATACGGCACAGGTAGGTTGAGTGGTAGGGCCTCGGGCTACTTGAGGGACCTTGCCGTGGTGTCCGAGCTTAAGACATGTCCTCCTAGTTGGATATGTTGAACTAACCCCTCAATTTTATCAGTGTGAGGGTTTAGTATTGCCGCAGAGTGCACCTGCTTTTGCTATGGTTATGTTTTTGATTGTTGTCCACATCCACATTATCGCTATTGTATGTAGGATGGTTATTGTGGTACTTGTAGTCCGTTGCTGGCATCTTCCATTGTATGCATTTTTTGCTGTTGATTGCCCCTAGCAACGGACTACAAGTGCAGGATGTGCTCCCCTAGATACATGCACAACTGCATATGGGTTGAGCATATCCTGCTTGTTAAACACCACACCACGTTTTCCAAAATAGAAATACCCTGAATCTGGTGTTCCAGCTGTTGCAGGCCTAGCTTAAATCTGTCCGTAACAGGGTATATTTTACCATAAATCAGTGGTTTCAGCTGTGGATGGCCAAGTTTCATAGTGTCCTGCAAATTATATATTTTGTTCTGGGGTGAAATTAAATTGCCAAAATAGCAATACCATGAATCAGTGGTTTCAGCTGTGGCTGGCAAAGTATAATAGTGTCTGCCAAAACACATATTTTGTTCTGGGGTGAAATTCAATTGCCAAAATAGCAATACCCTGAATCTGGTGTTCCAGCTGTTGCAGGCCTAGTTTAAATCTGTCCTTAACAGGGTATATTTTGTTCTGGGGTGAAATTCAATTGCCAAAATAGCAATACCCTGAATCTGGTGTTCCAGCTGTTGCAGGCCAAGTATAAATCTGTCCATAAAAGGATACCTTTCATCCAGGGCCTAACTACTAGCCCTAAAAGAGATATTGTCCTAAATCAGTGGTTACTGCTGTGCCTGGATTAGTGTAATACGCTACATAAATAAATAGGCAGATAGTGTTAGGTGCCTGTAAAAAAAGGCCTGAATTTGAAATCAATACATTGGGCCAAATATTTTTTTTCTTATTGTGGTGCTTGGTGAACGGTAACAATGAGGAAAACATCTAGTAAGGGACACGGACGCGGTCGTGGTGGTATTAGTGTACCCTCTGGTGCTGGGAGAGGATGTGGCCATTCTGCCACAGCCACACGTCCTAGTGAACCAACTACCTCAGGTTCCAGTACCCGCCAGAATTTACAGCGATATTTGGTGGGGCCCAATGCCATTCTAAGGATGGTAAGGCCTGAGCAGGTACAGGCGCTAGTCAATTGGGTGGCCGACAGTGGATCCAGCACGTTCACAACATTATCTCCAACCCAGTCTTCTGCAGAAAGCGCACAGGTGGCGCCTGAAAACCAAGACCATCAGTCTGTCACATCACCCCCATGCATATCAGGGAAACTGTAAGAGCCTCAAGATATGCAGCAGTCTCTTATGCTATTTGAAGACTCTGCTGGCAGGGTTTCCCAAGGGAATCCACCTAGCCCTTCCCCAGTGGTGGAAGACATAGAATGCACTGATGCACAACCACTGATGTTTTCTGATGATGAGGACATGGGAATACCACCTCATCGGAGTCCGCACGTCTCTGATGATGACGAAACACAGGTGCCAACTGCTGCGTCTTTCTGCAGTGTGCAGACTGAACAGGGGGTCAGGGAGGAAGACTGTGTGGAAGACGATGCAGGGGACGATGAGGTCCTAGACCCCACATGGAATGAAGGTCGTGCCACTGACTTCCATAGTTCAGAGGAAGAGGCAGTGGTGAGACCGAGCCAACAGCGTAGCAAAAGAGGGAGCAGGGGGCAAATGCAGACCAGCCGCCGCCAATAGAGTTCGCCTGCTACTGGCCACCGCCACCAAGGACCAAGCAGCCCAAAGGCAGCTTCAAGGGGTTCCTTGGCATGGCACTTCTTTAAACAATGTGCTGACGACAAGACCCGAGTGGTTTGCACGCTGTGCCATCAGATCCTGAAGCGAGGCATTAACGTTCTGAACCTTAGCACAACCTGACTGACCAGGCATCTACATGCAAAGCATGAACTGCAGTGGAGTAAACACCTTAAAAACAAGGAACTCACTCAGGCTCCCCCCTTCTGCTGCTGCCTCTGCCTATTCCTCCGCCTCGGGAGGAATGTTGGCACCTGCCACCCACCAAACAGACGATGTGCCACCAACACCACCACCTGCGTCACCAAACATCTCCACCATGTCACACAGCAGCGTTCAGCTCTCCATCTCACAAACCTTGGAGAGAAAGCGTAAATTCCCACCTAGCCACCCTCGAGCCCTTGGCCTGATTGCCAGCATTTCTAAACTACTGGCCTTTGAAATGCTGTCATTCGGGCTGGTGGACAAATGTTGTTCCCAGCCACCACTACTTCTCCAAGACAATCAAGTGTGTACTGCGCAACGCCCTCTGTGGCAAGGTCCACCTAACCACAGATACGTGGACCAGTAAGCTCGGCCATGGACGCTATATCTCCCTAACTGCAAACTGGGTAAATGTAGTGGCGGCTGGGCCCCAGGCGGAGAGTTCTTTGGTGCATGTCCTTCCGCCGCCAAGGATCGCAGGGCATCATTCTTTGCTTCCTGTAGCCTCCTCCTCCTACTTGGCTTCCTCCTCCTCTGCTTCCACCTGCTCATCTAATCAGCCACACACCTTCACCAACAACTTCAGCAGAGCCCGGGGTAAACATCAGCAGGCTGTTCTGAAACTCAAATGTTTGGGGGACAGGCCCCACACCACGCAGGAGTTGTGGCGGGGTATTGAACAAGAGACCGACCAGTGATTGCTGCTGGTGGGCCTCAAGCCCGCCTGGTGGTGTGCGCTAATGGGCGAAATCTCGTCGCAGCTCTTAGACTAGCCGGTTTGACGCACATCCCTTGTCTGTCGCATGTGCTGAATTTGGTGGTCCAGAAGATCATTGACAACTACCCCGACATGTCAGAGCTGCTGCATAAAGTGCAGGCCATCTGTGCGCGCTTCCGGCGTTCACATCCTGCCGCTGCTCGCCTGGCTGCGCTACAGCGTAACTTCGGCCTTCCCGCTAACCGCCTCATATGCGACGTGCCCACCAGGTGGAACTCCACCTTGCACATGCTGGTTTCAGCACGCACGGGTGAGTCACTCGGTGGAACAGCACCACTTCACCACCAATAACTGGGCCTCCATGCGAGACCTGCGTGCCCTGTTGCGATGTTTCGAGTACTCCACCAACATGGCCATTGGCGATGACGCTGTTATCAGCGGTACAATACCACTTCTATGTCTCCTTGAGAAAACACTTAGGGCAATGATGGAAGAGGAGGTGGTCCAGGAGGAGGAGGAGGATGAGGGGTCATTTTTAGCACTTTCAGGCCAGTCTGTTAGAAGTGCCTCAAATGGAGGTTTTTTGCAACAGCAGAGGCCAGGTACAAATGTGGCCAGCCAGGGCCCACTACTGGAGGACGAGGAGGATGAGGATGAGGAGGATGAGGATGAAGCAGATTCACAGCGGAGGGGCACCCAACAATGCATAGACCCAGCACTGGTGCGTGAATGGGGGGATACGGAGGACGATGACGATATGCCTCCCACAGAGGACAGCTTGTCCTTACCTCTGGGCTGCCTGGTACACATAAGCAACTACATGCTGCAGTGCCTGCGCAATGACAGCAGAGTTGCCCACATTTTAACGTGTGCGGACTACAGGGTTGCCACCCTGCTGGATCCCCGGTACAAAGGCAATGTGCCCACCTTACTTCCTGCACTGGAGTGTGATAGGAAGATGTACTCGTGCTCCTGAGAGCATTCTCAAATGTCACAGGGGAAGCCCGAGGCGAAGGCAGAGGAGAAGCAAGAGGTCACCAATGCAGCTGTGTCACGGCCAGCTCCTCTGAGGGCAGGGTTAGCATGGCAAAAATGTGGAAAAGTTTCGTCACCACGCCACAGCTAAATGCACCACCACCTGAGACGGAACGTGTTAGCAGGAGGCAGCATTTCACTAACATGGTTGAATAGTACATGTGCACACCCTTCCACGTACTGACTGATGGTTCAGCCCCATTCAACTTCTGGGTCTCCAAAATGTCCACGTGGCCAGAGCCAGAGTTCATAAGGACCTATCACAGGACCTATCCATCCCTTGTGCGGAATAGACATTTATCACTGCCTCCCCCTCAACAATATAATCTTGCAATCTGGGGAACTTCTTTATTGAATCCTCTTTTTTTAATTTTACCATTATATTGCTGTGCAACCAAAAGTTAAATGAACCTCTCCTCCGTCTAGTTGCCAGAGGCCTAATTATCTGAAAGTGGCCTGTTCCAGTGGTGGGTGACATGACGCCTGATTCTCTGCTATGCGACCTCTGTCCTCTGTCTGGGTGCCGTGGGCTAAATATCTGGAAGTGGCCTTCTCTATTGCTGGGTGACATAAAGCCTGATTCTCTGCTATGCGACTTCTCTCCTCCGCCTGGGTGCCAGGGGCCTAATTATCGAATAGTGGCCTCCTCCATTGGTGGGCGACATGATGCCTGATTCTCTGCTCTGCGACCTCTGTCCTTTGTCTGGGTGCTGGGGCCTAAATAAATAAAAATGGGCTTCTCCATTGGTGGGTGACATGACACCTGATTCTTTGCTATGCGACCTCTGTCCTCTGTCTGGTTGCTGTGGCCAAAATAAATGAAAGTGGTCTTCTCCATTGGTGGGTGACATGTCACCTGATTCTTTGCTATGCGACCTCTGTCCTCTGTCTGGGTGCTGGGGCCTAATTATCGAAAAGTTGGCTTCTCCATTGGTGGGTGACATGACGCCTGATTCTCTGCTATGCGACCTCTGTCCTCTGTCTGGGTGCTGGGGCCTAAATAAATAAAAGTGGCCTTCTCCATTAATGGGTGACATGACGCCTGATTCTCTGCTATGCGACCTCTGTCCTCCGTCTGGTTGCTGGGGCCTAAATAAATGAAAGTGGCCTTCTCCATTGGTGGGTGACATGACGCCTGATTCTCTGCTATACGACCTCTGTCCTCTGTCTGGGTGCTGGGGCCTAAATAAATGAAAACGGCCTTCTCCATTGGTGGGTGACATAAAGCCTGATTCTCTGCTATGCAACCTCTCTCCTCCGCCTGCGTGCCAGGGGCCTAATTATCGAAAAGTGGCCTCCTCCATTGGTGCGTGTGACATGATGCCTGATTCTCTGCTATGCGACCTCTGTCCTCTGTCTGGGTGTTGGGGCCCAAATAAATAAAAATGGGCTTCTCCATTGGTGGGTGACATGACGCCTGATTCTCTGCTATGCAACCTCTGTCTTCTGTCTGGGTGCTGGGGCCTAATTATCGAAAAGTTGGCTTCTCCATTGGTGGGTGACATGACGCCTGATTCTCTGCTATGCGACCTCTGTCCTCTGTCTGGGTGCTGGGGCCTAAATAAATAAAATTGGCCTTCTCCATTGATGAGTGACATGACGCCTGATTCTCTGCTATGCGACCTCTGTCCTCCGTCTGGGTGCTGGGGCCTAAATAAATAAAAATGGGCTTCTCCATTGATGGGTGACATGACGCCTGATTCTCTGCTATGCGACCTCTGTCCTCTGTCTGGTTGCTGTGGCCAAAATAAATGAAAGTGGCCTTCTCCATTGGTAGGTGACATGACGCCTTATTCTCTGCTATGCGACCTCTGTCCTCTGTCTGGGTGCTGGGGCCTAATTATCGAAAAGTTGGCTTCTCCATTGGTGGGTGACATGACGCCTGATTCTCTGCTATGCGACCTCTGTCCTCTGTCTGGGTGCCGTGGGCTAAATATCTGGAAGTGGCCTTCTCTATTGCTGGGTGACATAAAGCCTGATTCTCTGCTATGCGACCTCTCTCCTCCGCCTGGGTGCCAGGGGCCTAATTATCGAAAAGTGGCCTCCTCCATTGGTGGGCGACATGATGCCTGATTCTCTGCTATGCGACCTCTGTCCTCTGTCTGGGTGCTGGGGCCTAATTATCGAAAAGTTGGCTTCTCCATTGGTGGGTGACATGACGCCTGATTCTCTGCTATGCGACCTCTGTCCTCTGTCTGTGTGCTGTCGGCTAAATATCTGGAAGTGGCCTTCCCTATTGCTGGGTGACATGAAGCCTGATTCTCTGCTATGCGAACTGTCTACTCTGTCTGGGTGCCAGTGGCCTAATTATCGAAAAGTGGCCTTCTCCATTAGTGGGTGACATGACGCCTGATTCTCTGCTATGCGACCTCTCTCCTCCGTCTGGGTGCCAGGGGCCTAATTATCGAAAAGTGGCCTTCTCCATTGGTGGGTGACATGACGCATGATTCTCTGCTATGGGACCTCTCTCTAATTGATATTGCTTAATTTTTATTTATTTTATGTTATTTTAATTTATTTCCCTATCCACATTTTTTTGCAGGGGATTTATCTACATTTTGCTGCCTTTTTCGGGACTCTAGCCCTTTCCTGAACTATTTTACAGCCTTTTTAGTGCCCAAAAGTTCGGGTCCCCATTTACTTCATTGGAGTTCGTGTTCAGGATGAAGTTCAGCTGAACTTCTCGAACCCGAACATCCAGGTGTTCGCTCAACTCTACTGCTGATATGCTGGCATATGCGACGCCTGAACTCCTGTGAGGTCTTGCCACATAGAGTTTTGGACAGTGACATTGCGCTACATATACTATGCCCTTGGTTTTACAGTTAATAAACTGTCTAATTTGGTATTCCCTTTTGTCCACAGGATTTACAAAATTCTTGCATTTCTTGAGAAACGGACAGTAGATACAGTTTCCGCAATGATATGTGCCGATGATGTTGGATTTAATCCAGGTGGTTCCTTGGAGTTCTGAACAAAAAGACTATGAACCAGAGTGTCTGAAAGATTTTTACCCCTACGGTAAGTAATACTGGCATGTTCAGTTATAAGTGCTCTCAGATCACTATCAGCCCTTAGTACATGCCAATAATTTTTGAGAATTTGGAACACTCGATGATTTTGATAATCAAAAAGGCCAGTGCAGCTAACAGCCTAGGCCGGGGGACCTGACCGTGCGGTGGTCAGCAAATCTGAACGCTTAGTACTCTTGGCGCACGCGTACGCATGATGTAGAACCTTTTTAGGGTATCCTCTGGCAATAAATTTGTCAGAAAGTTGATGACTTTCCATAATATAACTGGATTCGTCTGAGCAGTTCCTATGTGCCCTAATGTACTGACCAATCGGTATCCCTTTTTTGAGAGGTCGTGTTAGAATTAAGTGCCTCTGCAAATTGATGAAATGTGTCATTAGTGCCCTCCCAGAGGATCAATACATCGTTGATGTATCTACCCCAAAGTAAAATGTGTTTAGTGTACTCGGGAAAATCATTAGTGAAGACTATAATGTCCTCCCACCACCCTAGAAATAAATTAGCATAATTTGATGCACATTTACTACCCATTGTGGTGCCAACTAACTGCAAATAAAAGTGTCCATCAAAAAGAAAATAAGTGACGTTTTAAATAATATTTGTCTTGGACCTGGGTCAAGATAGGTTAAAGCCTTTTTTTAGGCATTGGAGTATACATTTTAACAGTGACCTCGACAGTGTTCTGCCCCCTTAACAGTAACATCCACAGTACCCTCCCCTTTAACAGTGATCTCCACAGTGGCCATCCCTTTATTAGTGAACTCAGTACCCTGTCTCGTTAACAGTGATTTCCACAATAACCCGCCCCCTTAACAGTGACCTCCACAGAGCTCCATTCCCTTAAAATGTTACCTCCACAACACCTCGTCCCCTTAACAGTTGCCTCTACAGCAATCTGCCTCTTAACACTGACCTCCATATCAGACCGTCCCCTTAACTGTGACCTCCACAACAGCCTGCCCCTAGTGTGGCCAGAGGTCCAGTTTTAGTCCAGACAGTCCGGCTTTCAGACTCCCTGTCCTCTGTCCGGCACAGGGCCTATACACAGGGATGTCCTTTTGAATAGCTCACTCTCAGACAGCAGCACTGTGCTGTCTGTGCGTGAGCTTCAAGGAGAAAGTCCCCCTCTTTCCCACCCCTGCAGCTGACAGAAGTTGATTTTTACCTTCATTGTTTCAATCCCTGACGGCTGCGGAGTGAGGGGGGTGATGTGGCCTAACTGGGCCAGGGTATGGCTTAGTGAGGCCTGGGGGTGGGGCTTTTAATTCTGTCTTTTGAGGGTGGCCTGAATGGCCATCCTAACTGCCCCCTGAACTGTGACCTCCACAGCAATCCGCTCCCTTATTAGTGTCATCCACAGCTCCCTGCACCTTTAAAGCTGACCTGCTGCAGTGAAGAAAAATGACTGGGTTGTCATGGAAACCTAGTGTAAAACTGTGTGTATGTGGAGACTAAAGGCCTGCTAGCTTCTACTGGCTGACAAGGGTCATGTGACCAGGCTTCTACTGGCTAATGCATTTTCGGGGAATATCTCAGGGACGGTACATGCTAGAGAGCTGATAACCGGTCTAAAACCTTTCCTGACACCTGATGTACTTGTGTGCCAAATTTCGTGATTGTAAATGCGACGGTGCGGATTCCTTTAGCGGACATATATAATATACACACACACATACATACACTCAACTTTGTATATTAGATAGTAAGATTGTACAGCTTTTTTATCACTATTTACTGGTCACCATTTTTTTATATTTTTCTGTGGATAGTCTAGTATGAGGGCTTATTTTTTTGCAGAATAAGGTGACTTTTCATTATTACTATTTTGGGGTACATAAGATTTTTGATAGCTTGATATTATGTTCTTTGGCAGGCATGGTGGCAAAAAATGGCTATTCTGGCATAGTTTTTTTCTTTTTTGTGGCATTCCCCTGGCGATAGTTTTCATGTGATATCTTTATAGAGCAGGTCGTTACGGATGTGACAATACCAAATATATCTATCTTTTTTTTCTTTTTCTATTTTTACAATGATAAATGGCTTCATGAGGGGAAGGGGGCTAAAAAAAAATATTTTTATAAAACACTTTTACATTTTTTTTTATTTCTTATGCCTCCATAAGGTCATATAAGATATTTGGGGGGCGGCATTTAACATTAATTTTATTTTTGTAACAGTAGCCACATTTATAGCGAAATTCAGCCTACCAAGGAGGTTGAACAACCCTTTACAGTGCTGTGCAGCCTGACTGCAGAGCTGATCTGGGTCTGATAAGACCCAGCTGCTCAGACAGACTCCAGTTACCCTACGATCACATGACTGCTGGGGCTAGAACAGGAAGCAGCATAGCACTTCCTGATTTGTATACACAGCGCTCGTTCAACACTCTGTATACAATTATAGGGAGGGCAAGGACAGTGAAAAACTATCTCTGCCTTCTCTATGGGGAGCCCTGAAGTCGCTGATCTCAGGCCCACGCTCAGCAGCTGTATGATTAGCCTGCAGCTACAATCTCTGAACAGCTGTTTTAAAACGTCTGTTTAGAAGTAGGTCCAGGCCGTCCAGAGGTTTTTAGTCTATGGGCGGTGAGGCACTGGTTAATAATATGTCAAGACTTCGAGGGAGATTTACACAACTGGTGCAAAGAAAAACTGGCTTAGTTGCCCAAAACACCCTATCTTATTGATCCTTTCATTTTCAAAAAGCACTTTAGAAAAAGAGAGGTGGAATCTGATGTGTTGCAATGGGCAACTAAGCCAGTTTTCCTTTAGGCTGGGGACACACCTAGGCGTTTCTGAATCGCGCGTTTTATGCGCGTTTTTGGATGCGCGTTTTTGTAACTAAAAAACGCGCGTCATACGCGCGATTCAGTGATTCTCCCCTATGGCAACATTGTCCATAGGCGCGTTAAAACGCCCAAAAGAAGCTCATGTACTTGTTTGGGCGTTGGGCGTTTACAGCTGCGTTCAAGCGCGCTATAAACGCCCAAATGTGAACCATGCCCATAGGGATGCATGGCTTTTCACATGTTGAGCGTTTTTCAGCGCGTTTGAACGCGCTGAAAAACGCTCAGGTGTGTTCCCAGGGTTACAGCAGTACACTTTACAGCAGCCATATGCACCATACTCACAATGTACAGCCAATAACTCATTTACTTCTATGGGAGAGTTTTCTAGACATTATGTGAACTTTATAGAGTGGGAAGTAGATATGTGACATCACTTGTTGTGAATGCTGGATCCTGTGTTACCTATTCATAAATGTTATCTTATATTTTAATCTTGCCTGTGATGATAATGGGATGACTTCTGAAAAGTGATCTCTACAAAACAGGAAGTCTCAATGTATTATTAAGGTTATGTAATATATAGAAGACAAAAACATGCGACACTCACCCAATTTTCGTTGCAGCTTGTTTATTCAAAGTTAAAACATGGTCGCTGATTGCTGAGTGCTCGCATCAGAGACCATGTTTTAACTTTGAATAAACAAGCTGCAAAGAAAATTGGGTGAGTGCCGCAAGTTTTTGTCTGCTACATATTACATTAGAATTGGGTCTACATTGATGAGCACCGCCTATATATTACACGCAAATGCGCACGGACTCCAGGCGCACCCCAAAAAGTGGCAGCAGTGCAGACACCGGGATTGCTCTCTTTATATATACATTGTATTATTAGGGTTTGTAGTCAGTGTGAAAATTGCATGATTTTTATAAATTAAATTGGAAAATAAACATGATTTAAACAATAGGGAATTTTCTGAAGACCCATTCCCTTTAAACTAAAATCTTTCCAAACTATTCCACGTGAATTACACATACTCATCACCTACAACCAAGTATTTTGATGAAGCTACTCTGAGGCAAAGAAGCCATGAATGCAAAACCCAGGGTCAGACAATATTCAGCGAGTTGCTGACAAATGCTGGAAGGGTGTTAGGCGAATGATATGAGAGGCCTTCTGAGTATAATAAAATTGTCATTTTCTAAATTATAAGGTGATGTTACACAGTCCTTGGCAGATTCCACTGCAGATATTCCATCTTGTGCAGCAGAAATACTGTGATATAGAAGTTTGTGGAGTTTTATAAAATAGGATGCTGCTTCTTGGATTATTCAGATTAACACTTCGCATACCTGATGACTTGGTAAAAATATTTGGCACTATACTCCACCTTATAGAGATGGTGACGCCCCACTGTGACTTTCTAAAGAGGAAAACTTACCTAATTTTCTGCCAGTAAAGTCATTATTCTATTTTCAATGGGCTCTGTTGTATTTTTGTACTGTTATTTTGGACCATCCAGATGGTCTTATGGATTCCATTATTTTCCGCCATAACCATGTTCTAACGGAAAGCCATAACGGAATATATAACATGAACAAGCCCTAACTAGTTCTTTCAGGGTAAATGCTCTATATCAGAGAAAAGCAGATAAGGGTGAGTTCAGACTACAGTTATTTGGTCAGTTATTGTAAGTCATAACTAGAGTTGAGCGAACACCTGGAAGTTCGGGTTCGACGGCTTCGGACGATCTTCACAAAGAACCCGAATCCCATTGAAGTCAATGGGGAGCCGAACTTTTGTAAAAGGTCTAGAGGACTGCAAAAGGCAGCAAAATGTAGGTAAATGCCCTGCAAACAAAAGTGGATAGGGAAATGACTTAAAATAACATAAATATAGAAAAATAATAAATAAACGTTCTAAACCTTAGCCAAGTGAGTGAAAGTGGCACTTTCCACCCAGCAAACAGAGGATGTGGCGACAACGCCACCACATCTGGCACCGTCACCAAGAATCTCCACCAAATCCCATGGAAGTGTTCAGCTATCAGCTGTCAATCTCCCAAACACTGCGGAGAAAGAGAAATAGAAAGAGGAAGTTCCCCCCTACCCACCCGCGATCCCTGGCTCTGAATGCCTTGATTTCAAAATTCCTGGTCCTTTGAAATGCTGTCATTCTGTCTGGTGGACAGTTTTAAAAACCTTATGCCGGTGGCTATCCGACAGTACGTGGATCCCAGCCGCCACTACTTTTGCAGACGAGCCATCCCTTTCCTGCACAACCAAGTGGCAGACAAAATCAGGTGTGCACAGCGCAACTCCATCTGTGGTAAGATCCACAAAACAACCGATACATGGACCAGTAAGCATGGTCAGGGACGTTATATTTTTCTTAAAAGCACACTGGGTAAATGCAGTGGTGGCTGGGCCTGAGGCGCATAGCAATTTTGCGAATATCCTTCAGCCCCAGAGGATTGCAGGGCATTTCTCTTTGCTTCCTGTTACCTCCTCCTCCTACTCGGCTTCCTCCTCCTCCTCTACCACCCCCGCATCTGCTCAGCATAACACCTTCACCACCCACAGCAGAACAGCCAGGGGGAAACTACAGCAGTTTAAAAACTTGTGTGTTTGTGGGACAAACCCCACACCTCGAAGGAGACAGGCATGGAACAACAGACTGATGATTGGTTGGTGCTACTGAGCCTCCAGCCCGGCCTGGTGTTGTGTGCTAATGGGCGAAATATAATAGCAAGTCTGGGCCTAGCCGGTTTGATGCACATCCCCTGCCTGTCACATGTGCTGAATTTGGGGTGCAGAAATTGCTGAACACCAGACAGTGAAAATCAATTCAGTTAATCGAACACACACAACACCCCCACCCCCCTATCACTCAAACCATTAACAAACTATTTACAAATTTAATTAAAAAACATATTAAAATAACTATAATGCAGCTAAACTAACTATATAAACAAAGAAAACTATATACACGCCTTATCCTTAACTTAAGGCCAGTGACATCCAAGTGGTTCGGAGAGTAGGTTCCTGCACCAACATAGTCCCTGGCTTGGAACACAATTGTCCAGCAAGGGCACAGTTCTGGAGGATGAGGAGGAGTAGGAGGAACCGTGTTCTCAGCATGGTGGCACCCAAACCAGCTCACGGGCAGCTGGGTCACCACCACCACCTCAGAAGGTTGGGTTAGCATTGGCAAAATGTTGGAAAGCTTTGTCATCACGCCACAACAACCTGCACCATTAGCAAATCTGGAATGTCTTAGCAGGAGGCAGCATTTCAGCAACATGGTGGAACAGTACACACACTGACTGATGGGCTTGTCCAGGGGTGTAGCTACAGGGGAAGCAGGGGAAGCTACTGCTTTGGGACCCTGACCTAGAAGGAGCCCATCCAGGAGGAGGAGGACTAAAAGATGTTGTCAGGGCCCCCTCAACAGTATTATACAATAAAATTATATACAGTGGCAGTATAGAGAGTGTAGAATGTGGATGGAAAATTAAACCGAACAGCCTCACACCCTACACACTCAACACCCCCCCCCCCCCTTTCACTCAAACCATTAACAAACTATTTACAAATTTACTTAAAAACATATTAAAATAACTATAATGCAGCTAAACTACCGTATTTTCCGGCGAATAAGACGACTGGGCGTATAAGACGACCCCCACCTTTTCCATTTAAAATAGAGGGTTAGGGCTATACTCGCCGTATAAGACTACCCCTCTTCCAACACATGCCAATCCAAGCCAGTATACAACAACCAGCCAATCACAGAAAGCGATGTACCTGTATTTTCTGTGCACTCTCCATACAAAGCCTGCTTGGATTGGCTGTGTCAGCTCTCCCTGCCTGCCCAGCCCTCCCTGTCTCCAAGACGATCTTCTCCAGTCCAGGGAACTGACCATGGCAGCCAGGGCTTCAGTAGCGTCCTGGCTGCCATGGTAACCGATCGGAGCCCACCAGTGTTTTACTGTATTTATTGCAAAAAACTATTTTACAGATATACAAATTACCAGTACCGTTATCTTTGTGCTCAAGTGTCTACCGCCGTTTTGTGCCCAGCTGTGCCCTGAATCCTGGATCCCAGCCCCGCCCCTCTCTTAATTTATTCACTGCACTTCTGTTTGTTTATCTTCTGAAGTCGCTCGTAATATCGCGCATGCGCAGTTAGTTGGAGCACTCGCGAGATTACGAGCGGCTTCAGAAGATAAAAAAACAGAAGTGTAGTGAATAAATTAAGAGAGGGGCGGCGCTGGGATCCAGGATTCAGGGCTCGGCTGGGCACAAAACGACGAGAGACACTTGGGCACAAAGATACCGATACTGGTAATTTGTATATCTATAATATCGTTTCTTCACAAAAAAATAAACCACAGGCCCCTCCTCCACCCCTCTCTCATTATTGGTGGCAGCGGGCAGCACAGGGGAGAGGGAGGGACTGCTTCCTTCTCCCCTGTGCTGCCTTATACCCGGCGTATAAGACGACCCCCGACTTTTGAAAATAATTTCTAGTGTTAGAAAGTCGTCTTATACGCCGGAAAATACGGTAACTATATAAACAAACAAAACTATATACACGCCTTATCCTTAACTTAAGGCAAACCAAATACAATTGGCTCGGAGGGTGGGTTCCTGCACCAACATAGGCCCTGGCCTGGAACACAATTGTCCAGCCAGGGCACAGTTCTGGAGGATGAGGAGAATGAGGAGGAGGAGGAAGAATGCTGGGGGGATATAGAGGACACAACTCCCTCAAAGAGGACAGCTTGTCCTTGCTTCTGGGCAGCCTGGCAAACATGAGCGACTACATGCTGCAGTGCCTGCGCAACGACCGCCCAGTTACTGCCACATTCTAACTTGTGCTGATAACTGGGTTGCCACCCTGCTGAATCCCAGTTACAAGGATAATGTGCCGTGCCTCACTGGAGTGTGATAGGAAGATGCACCCACCAGTAGACACGCTGCTGATGGCATTCACACCTGACTCCGGGGACTGAGTGGAAGCACAAGGTGAAGGCAGAAGAGGAGGAAAAAGAAGTTGCCAACACAGCTGGGTCACCACCAAAACCTCAGAAGGCAGGGTTATCATGGGTGAAATGTGGAAAAGCTTTGTCATCACACCAAAACAACCTGCACCACCAGCAGATCTGGAACGTCTTAGCAGGAGGCAGCATTTCAGCAACATGGTGGAACAGTACACGTACTAACTGATGGGTCTGTCCAAGGGCATAACTACCGGGGAAGCAGGGGAAACTACTGCTTTGGGGCCCTGACCTAGAAGGGGCCCATCCAGGAGCAGGGGAAGGAGGACTAAAAGACTTTGCCAGCGCCCCTCAACAGTATTATTCAATGAAATTACATACAGTGGCAGTACAGACAGTTTAGAAAGCGGATGAAACAGCTGCTGGGCCTGGTCTGAGAGAGCGATCTTTAGTAGCCCCAGGAATGCCGGCATGAAAGGAAGGGGTTGCGCAAAAAATTATTGTGGGAGGGGGAGACCCAGTCAAATATTTGCTGTGGTGCCCAATCATTTCTAGCTATGCCACTGGGTCTGCCCCATTCAACTTCTGGGTCTTCAAATTGGGGACATGTCCTGAGGTTGCCCTTTAAGCCTTGGAGGTGCTGGCCTACTCTGCAGCCACTGTATTGTCTGAATTGAATGTGTGTTTAGCATGGCTGGGGGCATTATCACAGAAAAGCGCAGCCACCTGTCCACAGACAATGTGGGCAAGCTTTCATTTTTAAAAATGAACCAGCCATGGATCCCACAGGACTTGTTTGTACCTTATGCAGAATAGACATGTATTCCGGCCTCACCAAACCATTGTTATACTACCATGCACTTACACTTTGTTTTATATTTCCGGGGACTGAGTGGATTCCCAATTTTTGGCGGTGTACAGCATTAATTAAAAAAATTGAAAAACATTTTGTTGGAGACTACCTTTGGCTTCACAGCCCAAAAAGGCTTTATTTCATGCAAGAATGTAACCGCCAATTGTAGGTCCCCTGACAGTTAGGCAATGCAGGGGTTTGTACCTGGCAAAAATGGTAATATTGCACCCAACAATTTAAAAGAGGATTATTCACATTTTTGGTCACTGTCACCTATGCATAGCAGGGCTTTGTACAAGGCAAAAATTGCAATATTGCACGCAACAATTTAAAAGAGTATTATTCACATTTACGGTCTCTGTCACCTATGCAGAGCAAGGTTACTTGACAGCAAATAATTGGAATATGTCAACCCCTAAACTCCCAGACGAATTAACTATATTATTTCCCCCAGCACATATGCAGCGCAGGCTGCAAAGGTAATTCCTGGCCTAAAAAATTATGATTTTATCACCACCCATGGAAAACATGGATTTCAGTGGTATATTTTGGGGTGTAGGACCTCATTGTTCTCAACATCATCTTCCACCCAGTCTTCACCCCTGCCCTCTTTGTCGGTCTGCACACAGCAGAAAGCCGCAGCGGATTGCACCTGTGTTTCGTCATCATCAAAGATGTGCTGCCGTGGTCTTCTCCTGTCCCCGTCCTCAAAACTAAATGGTTGGGCATCCATGCACTCAATCTCTTCTGGGGCAGGACTATGGTTATGGTCCTGGGAAACTATGCCAGCAGAGTCATAAAAAAGCATAAGAGACTGGTGCATTTAACTGCCAATAATCAACAATTAATTTCACTATAAAGTAAGGCAGTGCCCGTGTCGTAGACAGAATACATTTCTTTAGGTCACACAACAGTGTAACGGAGCAATGCAATACAATTACTTTACTATTACCAAAAATTAGATTTTTTTAAACCAACAATGTAAAAACAGAAGTTAACGGTTTTATTTGAATACAGCATACACCACAAATGTACTACACCACATCCAACTATGTAAATGCAGAGTTCAAAAGGTTACTTTAAATGACTAAAATACAGGGTAGGCCTCAAATCTGCTACGTATGACAAAACCAGTGTTTATTGCAACAAACAACAGAAATGCAGTTTGTCACTGCTAAATTTTAAAATGTGTTTTTGTGCGTTGTATGCCAAACTGCTCTGTGTAACAACAATACGGGTTTATTTCCCACAAAGTACACTAATGCAGTATTTCACTGCTGCAATTTAAACGTAGGTATTTGTGCGGTTTATTGAAAACTGCTCTGTGGACCAAGAATATGGCTTTTTTTCCCCCAAAAAAACACTAATGCACTATTTCAGTGCAAAAATATAAAATACGTATTTGTACGCTGTATGCACAACTGCTTTGTAAAGGAGAAATACGTTTTTTTTTCAACAAAACAGAAAAATGCACTATTTCAGTGATGAAATTTAAAATACGTATTTGGGCGGTGTATTTAAAACTACTTTGTGGACCAGAAATACTTTTTTTCCCAAAAATACACTGATGCGCTATTTCTCTGCAGAAATGTAAAATAGGTATTTTTACGCTGTATGCACAACTGCTTTGTGAACCAAGAACACAGCTTTTTTCCCCTAAATTCATGAATGTACTATTTAATGGCTAAAAATTAAACGTAGGTATTTGTACGCTGGATGCACAACTGCTTTGTGAACCAAGAACACGGCTTTTTTTACCTAAAACACACTAATGCACTATTTCTGTGCTGAAATTTAAAATAGGTATTTGTACGCTGTATGAACAACTGCTTTGTGAACAAAGAACACGGCTTTTTCTCCCTAAAACACAGTAATTCACTATTTCAGTGCTGATATTTCAAATAGGTATTTGTACGCTGTATGCACAACTGCTTTGTGGACCAGGAATACCCCTTTTTTCCCAAAAATACACTGATGCGCTATTTCACTGCAGAAATGTAAAATAGGTATTTGGGTGGTGGATTTAAAACTGCTTTGTGGACCAGGAATATAGCTTTTTTTCCCAGAAATACACTGATGCACTATTTCACTGCTGAAATTCAAAATACATTTTGGTGAGTTGTATACACAAGTGCTCTATAGCACCACAATGCAGATTTTTGCCCCAGACTACAGAAATTTACTATGTTACCCCTAAATTATACGAAAGGTAATGTAGAGGACTTGACCTGCCAGTAGAAAGGATTTCTTCCTTCACTTCACAAAAGGATTAGACTGATGGCACACATGCAGGTCACATGCAGTTCCAAGGACACTGCAGTGGCTTAAATGGCCGCCGATCCCCACCTCAGTAACAGATGGATTAAAAAAAAACACTTTTCAGTATCACTGGGCTCAGGGATGGGTACAAAAATGTAGAATTGCAGTAGCAACCTCCCTCAATTATTGCTTTAACACCTTTAACCTTTAACACCGTCATCAGTTGATTCCACATAGATGTCTACAAAACCTATTTTATTAAACGCTTATACAAGTAGAGCCCCCACTGACAGAGTGGAGAGGGAGTCAGCAATAAGTTGTGTTGACATCACTGATTATTTTGCTAATACTCGGAGCCATCAGAACAATAACCCCCCAAAGAACGGATCCTGTCTGTTGAGCATCCGCCTTCACTTGGGCAGCATTTGGTCAGTAATCCATCAGTATTGCTAATGCCAAAAAAGAGATGATACATGAATGGAATATTTGCATATCTTCTGTGTTTTGTACCCACTACTGCTTTAGTAGTAGTGGGTCATCCAGTGTCATCCACAGATCCCCTCTTAAGTGTCCTCCACAGATCTCCTACCCGCCCAGAGCCGCCTGCTAGCTAATTAAATCACTGCACTTGCCTCTGTGAAATTGAAGAGAAGTGCGCAGAGGCCAGGAAGACGGTGCCTGCGCACTTCGATGCCTCTGCCAGTGTGCCTGTGCGAGATTATGGTGCTTCTCTTCAACTTCACAGAGGCAAGTGCAGTGAATAAATTAGCTAGAAGGCGGCGCTGGGTGGGGTGGAGCGGCACCAGCGCCCTCAGCAAGAGTGTGTTCCTCAGCCGGCGGCCTGGGCCCACAGTGGCGTAGGGCCCCATAGCCATTGCTATGTCTGCCATGGTGATCCTTACGCCACTGGCCCCACCCATATGATCTGCCATATTACCTAACGCCAGTGCTGAAGTGTGTGTTTACATCAAAAAGCCTGCAGGGAATGGCTATAGACACCAGAACCACTACATTAAGCTGCAGTGGTTCTGGGGACTATAGTGTCCCTTTAATGTGAGGTAAATTAGAGACTACTGCCACAAATAATATACTAGATTGCCTACTTAAAACCAGATGAAAATGACGATGGGCTCTAGCTGCAGTCTCGCTCCACTGGTCTGGTGTAGAACAGGCTCTCTGGAGGCTGTTTGTAACTGTGGTCACAAAAATCAATGTTCTGGGGAGACCAGAAGCAGCTCTGTTTTTTGGTGCCCTTTACACAGCTCAAGTTCTGAGCCCCAGGGCCTGATGGTGAGTATGCCCTTAAGGCCCACCCATAAGTCCACCTACATGTTCCACCCATGAGTTTGTTCACAGTGGGTGAAGTATGTAGGGGATGTGTTATGTGTTGCTGTAGAGAATCTAATGTGTGTGCTTATGGAATGTAGTGTATAGGGATACCAGTTTGTGTAGGTGATGCAGTGTGTGTGTGTGTGTATAGTGGATTGCAGTGTGTTTTTCGTGTAAGTGATAGAAAGCAGTGTGTGTCTGTGTATAAGGTATGTATTGTGTTTCTGAATGTGTGTACGGAATGCTTTGTATGAATCTGTGTTTGTAAGTGTGTATCTCTGTAAGGGGTGCACTGAGTGTGTGTAAGGGGTGCATTGAGTGTGTGTAATGGATGTCAATCTCCCCTCCCCCTCCCTTCTCACTCCCTTTCTCCCCCCTCCCCCTCTCCCATCACTCTCTTCCAAGTTCCTCCCCCGTCCCTCATCACTCTATTCCAAGTGGCCTCCCCTCCCTTTTCACTCTCTTCCAAGTTTGTCCCCCCTCCCTTGTCACTCTCTTCCAAGTTCCTCCGCCCCTCCCTTGTCACTCTTCAAAGTTCCTCCGCCCCTCCCTTGTCACTCTCTTCCAAGTTAATCCCCACTCCCTTGTCACTCTCTTCCAAGTTCTCCCCCCTCCCTTGTCACTCTCTTCCGAGTACTTCCCCCCTCCCTTGTCACTCTCTTCCAAGTTGCCCCCTCCCTTGTCACTCTCTTCCAAGTTCGCCTCTCCCTTGTCACTCTTCCAACTTCCTCCCCCCTCCCTTTTCACTCTCTTCCAAGTTCCCCCCCCCCTTGTCACTCTCTTCTATGTTCCTCCCCCCCACCTTGTCACTCTCTTTCAAGTTACTCCCCCCTTGTCACTCTACCGTCCGCGGGTACAGGAGCTTTTGTTTCCTGTACCCGGGTGGACTGACAGGAAGTGCACACTGTGTGCACACTTCCTATCAGTCTGGCTGGTACAGGAGACAGATGCTCCCTGTACCTGCGGACCATACAAAGCTTGGCCACGCTACAATGGAGTGAAAGGAGGGAGCGCTTCCCTCCTGTCAGCCCCTCTCCTCTTGCTGCGCCTGAGCAGTGCTGCAGCCGCCTGAGGCTCTATATAGAGCACTCGGGCAGCTGCAGCATGAGGGGGGCCAGCGCTCCTGGTGGTGCCCCTTCCTAAGGGGTGCCCTACGCGGCTGCCTAGTCCGCATATAGGACGCGCCGACCCTGGTGGAGAGCCAGTAGTCATCCCTCTGCCGAATGGTGACAATTCTGCTTTCACTACGCAATCAAGTGAGCATGCATCAGGCCATTTGCGCAAGTGACTCAGAGAGACTCCCTGCCTCCATCTCCACTGCATACTGCCACACCGTGTCTGGGTCCTCTGCCTCATCTTCCTCATCTCTCTCTTGCTTCTCCGGCTACTTCTGCTCCTCATCTCCTTTCACCGGTGTAGAAAAACCACCCATTTACATTATCCTTTCATTGGTGAAACTTTTTATTTCAAACACAATTTTTTCTGGAAAAAAGATGGGTGATTGTACACCTCCTTTTGCTGTATTGGCCGAATTACGTCATCGTGGGTCCTGCAGTAAACATAATGAAGACGCTGATGACAACACACCAGCAGACTTTGCCTTTACCATCTATTCACAATTAAATCAAGCAGCTTCTGCTGCGTCTGCATTCAATCTCCACAGCACACAAGACATGACAGGAGAGCCTCTGCTTTCAAGTCCAAGTCCAGTTCTTAAGATCAGGACAGTTCCATCAGAATTGTGCATAACATTCTTGCTCCCTGTGCAAAGCCATTACAAAAGGACTTCGTAGGCATACACATCAGAGGAAGCTGAATCTGGTTGCCCCAATTTTAATTCAGGAGCAGTAAACAGCGGGAAGCAAATAGAGGTGGCTGAACTCCCCTGCTCTGCATCTCTTGTGAAGTCAATGTCTCCAACTATGCCCCTCTCGCGATTTACTGCAAATACATTATTTTCATGTAGAGATCCAAGAATTATGTTGGAGGCATGTAGTGTATGCAAGCCATTTTATTTCAAAGTTTTTTTTTTTTTTAAATTGATGGGTGATTGTCAACTTTCTTCTGTAT
The DNA here is from genome assembly GCA_033119425.1 of Bufotes viridis. Taxonomy (NCBI): domain Eukaryota; kingdom Metazoa; phylum Chordata; class Amphibia; order Anura; family Bufonidae; genus Bufotes; species Bufotes viridis. Next base: position 409,631,464 of record CM065590.1, on the reverse strand, counting down.
GAACGAATTTCATTATCCTTTCATTAGTGAATTTGTTTTGGTACACCTCCTTTTGTGATATGGACCAAATTATGTCATGGTGAAATTTTTTTATGTGAAACAGGCTTTTTTGGGGAAAATTGATGGGTGATTGTAGACTTTCTTCTGTATAAACTGAATTCCATTATCCTTTCATTGGTGAAATTTTTTATTTCAAACACAATTTTTTCTGTAAAATTGATGGGTGATTGTACACTCTTATGACTCTTACGCTGTTCTGCACCTGGTTTGCTTGGCGAATGGCGTCATACAGGGGAGGTACTGCTCTGTGTCCTTCATCAAGAAATCGAATCCTGGCTTTCTCCGTGACAACTCAAAATTGGAATCATGGTGACCGTCAACGGGAAGAACATGGTGTCGGTGCTGCGTCAAGGAGGGCTGAGCCATGTGCCCTGCATGGCACACTTTTTTAATCTGGTGGTCAAGCAGTTCCTTAAGTCTTCCACCCATCTGCAAGACATCCTAAAAATGAGCAGGAAACTTTGCATGCACTTCAGCCACTCATGCACCGCAAAGCATACCCTCATTGAGCTGCAACGGCATTCCACAACATAGACGAATATGTTACGTTTCCACCTGTTGGAATTTCACCCTCCATATGTTGGAATATAGGAACAGAGAAAGGCCATCAAAGATTTATTGATGATCCAAGCAGACAGGAGTACTCCACTGTGTAACTTCGATGTCAGCCAATGGCAGGTCATTGCGTGACACCTGCCATCTTCTTGTGCCCATTGAGGAGGCCACATTATTTGTCAGTCGCCAGGACTAAGTCATGAACAATGTCCTTCCACTGCTTCATGTCCTGGAACAGATGATGGTAAATCTCGCTTGTCAAGGGACAGGAGACGTGGTGCCTACATCTCACGGCCACATGAGCCCTGTGGGGGCTGAATCTGAGGAGGAGGACATTGGAGCAAAAGCAATGTGTAGTGAAATGGGTGGTTTTTACACAGGTGAAAAGAGAGGAGGAGCAGGAGCAGCCAGAGGAGCTACAGAGCGATGAGGAAGACAAGGCAGAGGAACCAGACACACCGTGGCAGTATGCAGTTAACATGGAGGCAAGGAGTCCCTCCGAATCACTTGCACAAATGGCCCGATGCATGCTCACTTGCTTGCGTAGTGACAGCTGAATTTTCACCATTCGGCAGAGGGATGACTTTTGGCTCTCCACCTTGTTGAACTCTCGCTACGGGTCCAAAATGGGGGACTTTTTTACACCCGCTGAGACGGAGGACAAACTGAACTACTATAGAGACATCCTATGTAGGGAGTTGGCTGCTGCCTATCTGTGCCATCGTCCATCCTCTCGAGGTCTGACCGGGAGGCCAACTGCGCTCACGTTTCTCTGCCATCGCTGCTGTGGCAGGGTGGGGGGTAGGAGCAGTTCCAACTCCATCAGCAGCAAATTGAGTCTAGAGTCACTGATGAGCAGCTTTCTTCACCCGCCTAGTGAAGAAACTACTCACCAGTGGCAGAAGCAGCAGGTAGACCTGGAGCAGGACCTAAACCAGCAGATGGTGGCATACTTGGAAAGCACCCTGCCACCCCACATTGAAGATCCGCTGGACTTCTAGGCAGCAAAACTGAATTTATGGCCGCAACTGGCAGAATTTGCCCTGGAAAAGCTGTCCTGCCTGGCCAGTAGTGTGGCATCAGAGCAGGTGTTTAGTGCGGCGGGGCCATAGTTACCCCAAGAAGAACTCGCCTGTTCACCCAAAATGTGGAGAGACTGACCTATGTCAAGATGAATCAGGCGTGGATCAGCCAGGATTTCCACCCACCAATGCCTGATGCATCAGACTAGATTATCCACGGTGCAATACCAACACTTTGACAAAAGAGACTGGTTTCTTCTGGCTACCTGCCTCAGCTACTATTCTGATGCTGCCACCTGCTTGATGCCACACATCTGATGCCAATTGCTCCTTCTTTCACCCACCATCTTCAGCTGTCACTGGAATTTCCACCAACCTCCCCACTCTGTCATCGGGTCACTCTGTGGCCTCCTTATGCTGCTGCCATATCCACACTATGTCAACTTGCCACTCTTTGGTCTCCTCATGCTGCTGCCACCTCCACACTCTGTGATTGTGCCACTCTGTGGCCTCCTGATGCTACCGTCACTTCTAGACTCTGTCATTGGGCCACTCTGTGGTCTCCTCATTCACCTGTCATCCACTTCTTTTATTTTTATTTTTTTTGGCATTACTGATGGACAACTGAACAAAAGCTGACCAAGTGAAGGTTTATGCTCCAGAGACAGGATTCGTTTTTTGGGGTTATTCTTCTCATTCGGTTCTCACCCTCCCCCCTTTCTGACTGGACCACTAGTTTGCCTTTTTGGCTTGGCTGAAATCATCTTTTATTTGATCCTTTTTCTGATCTATCAGAAGGAAGGAAAAATGAGACGCACAACGTGGATTTTCTCTGTGTAACAGCTGTAAGGCCTTTATGGTCCCATCAGAATTAGCTTGTGATTTGGTAGCCAAAAGCAGGAGTGGGTACAAAACACAGAAGACATGCAAATATTCCCTTCTGTTTTGGATCCACTCTTGTTTTTTTTTGCATTAGCAATACTAATGGATTACTGACCAAATGCTGAACAAGTGAAGGCAAATGCTCAACAGACAAGATCCGTTTTTTGGGGGGTATTGTTCTGACGGATTAGAGGAAGGGCAAAATAATCAGTGACGTCAACAAAAACTTACTGCCGAAACCCTCTCCATTCTGCCGTGGGCTCTACTTGTATAAGCGCTTCATAGAACAGGTTCAGTAGACATCTATGTGGAATCAGCTGATGACGGTGTAAACGGAATGCGCTTCTTCTTGGCGCTAACATCGACCTATAAGGCTGAGTTCATATTTGAGTTATTTGGTCAGTTTTGGCCCCGTGACCGCCCAAATAAGTGAAGTGTGCAGTGATTCTAAGAGCGAAGCCTGTCATCTGCATGTCATACAGACTCACATTATTATTTCACTATGAAAGCAGACTTCCTATGCATGTTACTGCAAGGCACAGTGTTTTTAATGAAATTTGTCACAATCAAAATTTTACCCAAAAATCAGGCGAATCGGCGAATCGAATTTTTGAAAAATTTGCTTATCTCTAGGCTGGTGTCACGCATGAGCTACCACTGGCTAACTTCGAAGTTACACAGGGCAGTACTCCTGTCCGCTTGGATTATCAAGAAATTGTTTATGGCCTTTCTCTGTTCGTATAGTCGGTCCAACATATGGAGGGTGGAATTCCAACTAGTGGAAACGTTGCATAGTAGCCTATGTTGGGGTATGCCGTTCTGCCACTGTAGCTCAAGGAGGGTGTGCTTGGCAGTGTATGAGTGGATGAAGTACATTCAAAGATTCCTGGCCATTTTTAGGATGTCTTGCAGATGGGTGGAATACTTCAGGACAACCAGATTGAACATTTCAAAAAGGACTTTAATTTTCTCACTTCACAACACAACAACTATTAAGCCTTTTTCCCCACTAATACACACCAAAAAATACTTTAGAGCATAAAACTGCAGCCGTGAATGGCAAATAATATATTTTTTTTGCCAATAATACATGCCAAAAAGGGCTTTAATTTTCTCACTTCACCACACAACGGCTAATAAGCCCCTTTTCTTTTTCCCCACTAATACATGCCAAAAAAAAGCTTTAGAACATACAGGTTAAACTCGAAAAATTAGAATATCGTGCAAAAGTCCATTTATTTCAGTAATGCAAATTAAAAGGAATTGCATTAATGCAACTTAAAATTAGAATTTTTTGAAAAGGTTCAATATGCTAAGCTGAAAGTGTTACACTCTAGTCAGCTTATTAATACATACCCCCTGAGCAAAGGGTACCTCAAAATTGTGACTTTATTGTTTTATAAGCTGTAAGCCATAATCATCAAAATTATAACAAATAAAGGCTTGAAATATCTTGCTTTGCATGTAATGAGTCTATTTCATTTATTAGTTTCACCTTTTAAGTTGCATTACTGAAATAAATGAACTTTGCACGATATTCTAATTTTTCGAGTTTCACCTGTATAATTGCGGCCCTGAACAGCAAATAATATATTTTTCTGCCACTAATACACGCCAAAAAGGGCTGTAATTTTCTCACTTCACCACCTGCAGGCCTGCATTGGAATATAGTAGTAATAGTATAGAACCTTTGTACAAGCTCTAGGCTATTACTTCTTTGGAACAAGTGCTTCCAGGCTTTTTGCCTTTCAGATGCTGCAGGGTTAAATCCCCGTGATCAGTGTTATTGCCAATCGCAGACATTATCCCTGGGTGTCTGCTGTGTGAAAAAGCAGGCACTCAGTGGCTAAGGTGCACGCTTTAAAAAACGTGTTACAAAATCTGAAAAGTACCTGTACAGGTGCAGGTTCAAGTTGTGGTAATCCACATGTGGCCTGGTTTCACCAGGTACAGTCATCAAGACAATATTTTTCCATATGTCTTAATAGAGCATACGGAAATCATTGAGGGGATCCTTTCTACATGCCAACATGGTTTAAGTAACTTTGGTGGATTCAATTAATTTCAAAAGCCACCTGTAAAACTACATTTCTCCTATAGTGGCCACTGGCATGAAAGCTGATGGTAACAACAAATCATCTGATGACAAATCAAGGCATATTGTTACATCTAAAGACATTTTAAAAAGAGCCAAAGATGTGAAATTTTAGCACAAAACCATGCAATAAATTGCTGAAACGCCTGTGAAATTCACAGCACAGGTATTATTAGACTTTATCTTGCTAAAAAAATTATTGTGGAGATGTCCCTTAGAATGCTTTATTTCAATTCTTTGGTTTTGCTCATAAAAAAACAAAAAACAGATTTCTTCCTTAATTTTGCTAGCTTTTTATTCACTGTCATTGGCATTGCACCAAGAGAACAAGGCACCATGTAATTCAGTGAAGAATCTGTTACAGAAAATAGCTCTACAGATGATAAAATGACTTCTAGTGCAGCCAAGGTACTTTCTGGACCAATGTTTTTTAGGCTAATTAACTTCCAGTGCACTGACTGTGGCCTCTCGATAGTAATACCAGACAGGCCAGTGGATTACCAGCCAGGTAGCAACCAAACAGGGTATAGTGATAGAAAAAGAAGAGTTCTCAACTGCAGTATTGTCATATTTTAAAGGAGTTGCTCAGGCAGTATATATTATTGACCTATCCTCAGGATAGGTCATCAATATCTGATTGGCAGGGGTCCAACACTGACCACCTTCCTGATCAGGTGTTTGAAAAGGAGACAATGTTTCATGCGAGTGCTGCTTCCTCTTCATTACACAACACTGCGTTTCCCTAGCAGTGGCAGTGCAGTGTAATTATAACTACTCGCTCCATTCAAGTGAATGGAGTGCAGGGGCGGACTGGAAACTTAAAGTGGCCCTGGAAAGAAATGGCTCCATGTTGAAGGTGGGTCAACATTGACAGAAGGCGAGCATCACAAGTAAGCAAGGCCAAGACAAGTAGGCAGGGCCAGCAATACTGTAGTGCAGCATAAAATACCACAAAGCAGAACTGAATTCCACAGTGCAGCACAAAATACTACTATACCTGCCATAGTATTCAACTGCATCACCGTCCTAAGGACAACTATTCAATGAATTGAATAATTAAATTGAATAATTCATTGTATTAATACCACTGGCCAGATACATAAGTACCTAATGCTCCTAGCATTAATTGTAGGCGTGAGAAGGGCTTAGGTGACCCCTAGGCATCGACCCACTGAGAAATTCCCTGTGGGGTCTATAGCTGGTCCACCCTTGATGGAGTGAGTGCTTCTAGTTACACTGTGCCACCAAGCCTTCTCAGACAACAGGCAGTGTAATGAAGAGGAAATAGTTTTCGCATGGCGCGCCACCTCTTTTTCAAACAGCTGATCAGCAGGGGTGCTGGATATTGGACCTCTTCCGATCAGATATTAATGACCTATCCTGAGAATGGATCATCAATATATACTGTCTGCACAACCCATTTAACTACTTCCAGACTGCCTCATGTAAATTTATGTCAGTGGTAGGGTATTAATCAATGCCAAAACTCAAGTGCAGCAGGCGTAATAGCGGCCACGTGACTGTTGTTTTAATCAGTAGGCACCTGGGACCAATGTATGCGGTTGATGATAATGTTGATCGCATACATTTAACCACTAAGATGCTGTGGTCAAATGTGATCATGGCATCTGGAAATTTAAAAACCAAGCATGTGCTCTAGGCTGTGCACTGGCTGCCCCTAGTGAGGATCATGGGAGCCGGATGGTATATTGCAGCCTCTGTCCTCCTGAGTGACAAGAGGCTGTCACACTTTAGATCCTATGGAGAGCCTACCTGTGGCAGGGCTCCATAGGAACATAGCATAATCCCCTTAAACTCCATGTTAATGCATTGGAGTCTTTAAAATAAGTAATCTAATTATTGCTTGTTATAGTTCCCTAAGGAAACTATTAATAATTGTAAAAAATATATATTTTTCAAAATATTAAAAAAATATAAAAATTCAAGTCCATTTCCTCAAACTCAAAATATATAAACAATAAAAAAAATCATCATGGGCATCGCCAAGTGCGAAAACGTCCATACTATTAAAATATTTTTAAAAATATATATACGGCAAACAATGAAACAGAAAAAAAGTGAAAATGGCAGATTTGCCATTTTTTGGTCACTTCACCTCCCAAAACATTTTTAATAAAAAGTGAATCAAAAAGTCATACACACCCCAAAGTGATATTAATAAAAAGTAAAGATTGCTCTTCAAAAGATGAGCCCTTACACAGCTTTGTACACATAAAAATAAAAAGTTATGGGGTTACAATGTGACAAAAGAAATTAGATTTTTTCCCCAAAGTTTTTATATATATTTTTCCAGTATTACAACATAAAAAAAAATATGCATATGTGATATTGTTGTAATCATACTGACCCAGAGAATTAAAGTAACAGGTCAGTTTTACCGTATAGGAATGCTGTAAAAACAAAACCCATAAAACTGGCTGAATTGTGTTGTTTTTTTTTAAATAATTTTACCCCATTTTGGATTTTTTTCCCACTTACAACTACATTTTACGCAACCATAAATTATGCCATTAGGGCTTGTTAAGGGGATAGGCTGCTGAGGAGTTCCCATTTTGACCTCTACACGACCGCCTAACGCACGGATGCGTCCAGCGGGCGGTCGTGTTGTTCTGGCCGGACGCATCCGTGCGTCATCTCGCGAGACGCGAGATTTGCTGTGAACGCGCGCGCACGTTCACAGCGGCGCGCAGCTCTGCAGTTACACTGCAGCCTGCCAGTGATGATCAATCACTGGCAGGCTGTAGAAGTAAAATAAATCGCATCAAACAGGTATATCAGACGCTGTTTTGTTAACAGCGTGTGATATACCTGCCACCTGGTCCTCTGGTGGTCCCATTTGCTGGGATCGACCACCAGAGGACCAGGTATCTCTATAAAGTAGCACCAGGCACCACACTACACCCAGGGCCGGTGCAAGGATTTTTGCCGCCCTAGGCAAAAGAAAAGTTTGCCGCCCCCCGTCATTCTTCACCCCTCCTTCTTTGTCATTCTCCCCCCGTCATTCTTCACCCCTCCTCCTTTGTCATTTTCCCCCTTGTCATTCTTCCTCCCCTCTTGTCATTCTTCTCCCCCCCTCTTGTCATTCTTCCTTCCCCCCTCTTGTCATTCTCTCCCCCCCCACCCTTGTCATTCTTCCTCCCCTCTTGTCATTCTTCCTCCCCTCTTGTCATTCTTCTCTCCCCCTCTTGTCATTCTTCTCCCCCTCTTGTCATTCTTCCCCCACTCTTGTCATTCTCCCCCTCCCTCCCTCGCCTGTAATGTAGCGTGGCCGAGCGCTTTATGGTCCACGGGTACAGGAGCTTTAGATTCCTGTACCCTGACGGACTGACAGGCAGTGCACTTCATGTCAGTCCGGCCGGGTACAGGAGACACATGCTCCTGTACCCGCGGCAATACAGAGCTCGGCCGCGCTACAATGGACTGACAGGAGGGAGTGCTGAGCGCTTCCCTCCTGTCAGCTCCTCTCTTCATGCTGAGCCCGGGCGGTGCGTCCTCATGGACGCGCCAGCCCGGGGAGTGCTGCAGCCGTCTGAGGCTCAATTCAGAGCGCTCGGGCGGCTGCAGCATGAGGCAGGGCCGGCGCTCCTAGCAGCGCCCCTTGCCAAGGGGCGCTCTACGCGGCGGCCTAGTCCGCTTATAGGACGCGCCGGCCCTGACTACACCCCCCCCCTGTCACTCTGTCACTTATTAACCCCTTATTAACCCCTGATCACCCCATATAGACTCCCTGATCACCCCCCTGTTATTGATCACCCCCCTGTAAGGCTCCATTCAGACGTCCATATGTGTTTTACGGATCCGCGGATCCGCAAAACACAGACACCGGCAATGTGCTTTCCGCATTTTGCAGATCCGCACATTGCCAGAACTATATAGAAAATGCCTTTTCTTGTCCGCAATTGCGGACAAGAATAGGACATGTTCTATATTTTGAAGTGCGGATCTGCAATTCCGGATCCGAGCAGGACAAAGTCTGTCCCCATAGAAATGAATGGGTCTGCAATTCTGTTCCGCAAACAGAATTGCGGACTTGTGAATGGGGCCTAAGGGTCCATTATCACTGCCAGTTAGTTAGCTACTTGTTAGGTAGTTAGCGCCCAGCCCACCGCACCGCAGTCACTGATTTTGGCAGAGATTTTTTCATCCACATTGATCGATGCGAATGAAGAAATCTGTGCCGTTCGTTTTTTCTTTCAGCCCACAGGATGAACAAAAAAAAAAAAATCTCATTACCATATGCCCGTATGCTCAATATAAGGAGAATAGCAGAAGCTCCTAATGCTGGCCATACATGTAATAATAGTGGAGACCCTCAAATGCCAGGGCAGTACAAACACCCCACAAGTGACCCCATTTTGGAAAGAAAACACCAAAAGGTATTCCGTGAGGGGTATGGTGAGTTCATGTAAAATTTTATTTTTTGTCACAAGTTAGTGAAATATGAGACTTTGTAAAAAAAAAAATATATATATATCAAATTCCGCTAACTTGTGCCCAAATTTTTTTTTTCTGTGAACTTGCCATGCCCCTCACGGAATACCTTGGGGTGTCTTCTTTCCAAAATGGGGTCACATGTGGGGTATTTATACTGCCCTAGCATTTTAGGGGCCCTAAAGCGTGAGAATCCAAATGCGTAAAAATGCCCTGTGAAATCCTAACGGTACTCATTGGAATTTGGGCCCCTTTGCGCATCTTGGCTGCAAAAAAGTGGCACACATGTGGTATCGCCATACTCAGGAGAAGTAGGGCAATGAGTTTTGGGGTGCATGTTTATATATACCCATACTTTCTGTGAGACATATCGCTGTAAACGACAACTTTTTAATTTTTATTATACAAAGTTGTCAATTTAAAGAGATATTTCTCTTACCCAGCATGGGTATATGTAAAAATACACCCCAAAACACATAGCCCTACTTCTCCTGAGTACGGTAATACCACATGTGTGACACTTTTTTGCAGCCAAGATGCACAAAGGGGCCCTAAAACCAATGAGTACCTTTAGGATTTCACAGGGCATTTGTACGCATTTGGATTCCAGACTTCTTCTCACGCTTCAGGGGCCCCTAAAATGCCAGGGCAGTATAAATACCCCACAAGTGACCCCATTTTAGAAAGAATACACCCTAGGGTATTCCGTGAGGGGCATGGCGAGTTCATAGAAGATTTTATTTTTGGCACAAGTTAGTGAAATATGAGTTTTTGTACTTTTCATATACTATAGTCTCATATTCCACTAACTTGTGCACAAAAATTTTCTAAAATCTTACATGAACTCTCATGGAATACCTTGGGTTGTCTACTTTCTAAAATAGGGTCACATGTGGGGTATTTATACTGCCCTAGCATTTTAGGGGTCACTAAAGCGTGAGAAGAAGTCTGAATCAAATGCGTAAAAATGCCCTATGAAATCCTAACGGTACTCATTGGAATTTGGGCCCTTTGCGCATCTTGGCTGCAAAAGTGGCACACATGTGGTATCGCCATACTCAGGAGAAGTAGGGCAATGAGTTTTGGGGTGTATGTTTATATATACCCATGCTGGCTGTGAGACATATCTCTGTAAATGACAACTTTTTAAAATTATGTATTCAAAGTTGTCAGTTTACAGAGATATTTCTCTCACCCAGCATGGGTATATGTAAAAATACACCCCAAAACACATAGCCCTACTTCTCCTGAGTACGGTAATACCACATGTGTGACACTTTTTTGCAGCCAAGATGCGCAAAGGGGCCCTAAAACCAATGAGTACCTTTAGGATTTCACAGGGCATTTGTACGCATTTGGATTCCAGACTTCTTCTCACGCTTCAGGGGCCCCTAAAATGCCAGGGCAGTATAAATACCCCACAAGTGACCCCATTTTAGAAAGAATACACCCTAGGGTATTCCGTGAGGGGCATGGCGAGTTCATAGAAGATTTTTTTTTTTTGGCACAAGTTAGCGGAAATTGATTTTTTTTTTCTTTTCTTACCAAGTCTCATATTCCACTAACTTGTGACAAAAAATAAAATTTTACATGAACTCTCATGGAATACCTTGGGTTGTCTACTTTCTAAAATAGGGTCACTTGTGGGGTTTTTATACTGCCCTGGCATTTTAGGGGTCACTAAAGCGTGAGAAGAAGTCTGGAATCCAAATGCGTAAAAATGCCCTATGAAATCCTAAAGGTACTCATTGGAATTTGGGCCCCTTTGCGCATCTTGGCTGCAAAAAAGTGTCACTCATGTGGTATCGCCGTACTCAGGAGAAGTAGGGCAATGTGTTTTGGGGTGTATTTTTACATATACCCATGCTGGGTGTGAGAAATATCTCTGTAAATGACAACTTTTTAAAAAAATGTATTCAAAGTTGTTAGTTTACAGAGATTTCTCTCTCACCCAGCATGGGTATATGTAAAAATACACCACAAAACACATTGCCCTACTTCTTCTGAGTATGGCGATACCACATGTGTTCCACGTTTTTGCAGCCTAGGTGCGTAAAGGGGCGTAAAGTCCAATGAGTACCTTTAGGCTTTACAGGGCTGCTGACAATTTAGCCCTGCCCAAAATTCCAGAACAGTAAACACACCCCTCAATTGACCCCATTTCGGAAAGTAGACACCCCAAGGTATTCACTGAGGGGCATAGTGAGTCCGGGGGAGATTTTTTTTTTTTGCCAGAAGTTAGCAGAATTTGAAACTTTATTATTTTTTTTTTCCTCAGAAAGTGAAATTTTCCGCTAACTTGTGAAAAAAAATCAAATGATTCTTGAACTCACCATGCTTCTCCGCAAATACTTTGGGGTGTCTTCTTTCTAAAATGGTGTTATTTGGGGGATATTTATACGATCCTGGCATTCTAGCACCTGAAGAAACATGACAGGTGCTCTGAAAGTCAGAGCTCCTTCAAAATGCGGAAATTCACTTTTTTGCACCATAGTTTGTAAACGCTATAACTTTTACCCAAACCAATAAATATACACTTATTGCATTTTTTTTATTAAAGACATGTAGAACAATACATTTATAGAAAAATTTATATAGAAATGTTTTTTTTTTTTTAATTTTACAACAGAAAGTGAAAAATGTCATTTTTTTGCAAAAAATCATTCAATTTTTATTAATAGCAAAAAAAAGTAAAAATGTCAGCAAGAATGAAATACCACCAAATGAAAGCTGTATTAGTAAGAAGAAAAGGAGGTAAAATTCATTTGGGTGGTAAGTTGTATGACCGAGCAATAAACCGTAAAAGTAGTGTAGTGCAGAATTGTAAAAAGTGGTCTGGTCATTATGGGTGTTTAAACTAGGGGGGCTGAGGCGGTTAAGGAGACTGGGCACTCTGGGGGGTAAGTGTTAAAGGGGTTGCAAAAAACAAGCCCTCATACGGCTATACGAATGGAAAAATGAAAAAGTTATGGCTTTGAGAAGGCTGGGAGTAAAAAACTGAAAATGTCCTCGACATTAAGGGGTTAAAGGAGTTGTCCGGGCTTTTAATATTGATGACCTATCCTCACTGTGCGCGCGGTCTCCTCAGACAGACGATCAACGGGTGTGCTGGGTGTTGGACCCCCACCGATCCTATATTGATGACCTATCCTGTGGATAGGTCATCAATAGTGATGAGCGGCTTAGGAAAATTTGAATTTGCGATATTTCGAAAATTTTTGGCCGAAATTCGAGAATTTGTCATCTCCATCTACAGTCATTATTTACTTGATTGTGAAAATTGGCAATGTAAAATATTCACGACAAAAATTTACGATTAGAATATTCACGAGGGGTTGGCAACTTTCCTATTGGTTGCTAGGGATGTTGCTAAATGCCGATATTAGTGATAAATTTGTGTTAAATTCGTGATAAATTCACAATTAGAATATTCGCAATCAACACTATTCGCGAATGCGAATATATAGCACCATATTCTAAATATTTGCGAATTCTTGAAGTTGCAATATTCACGATTAAAATTTGCGATTCGAATATTCGCGCTCAAGAGCTAGTCTTTAATATTAAAAGCCTGGACAACCACTTTAAGTTTTTAAGGTTTTAGTACAGATGCTCTGTGTTACAGGAAAATATGGCTCTCAGCCTGATGACCACTCAAATATGTCTAAAAATTGGATATAGTGTAAATTATTATCTAGTGGTATTCACCCATTGAGTGATATAAGTATGGCCAGAAGCAATTTGGTCATTGTTTCTCTAGTTAGCATATCAAATCAGGAAGGGAACATTTTAAAAGCAGTTGAACAACATTCTCTTGTTCAACACATAGGGAAGATATTTGAGTGATCATAGGGTGGAGTCGATGGTGGGAACTGAGACACAGGAATATATAGGCCAGTGTTTCCCAACCAGTGTGCCTCCAGCTGTTGCAAAACTACAACTCCCAGCATGCCCACACAGCAAAAGGCTGTCCGGGCATGCTGGGAGTTGTAGTTTTGCAACAGCTGGAGGCACACTGGCTGGGAAACACTGATATAGGCTATGTGAAACGTGGGAGGCTCTCTCCTCCTGCCACCCATGGATGAACAGCACTTCAGGAGCAAGCTAAGTAATATTATATGTGTGCTTTTTGTGTATGTATAATATCTCAGTAGACTTTATATGTGTCCATATAGATATTTGTAGTCTGCAATTGTATTACCAGTAGATTATATATGCTACTAGCAGAAGGACCCGGCTTCACACGGGTATACAGTAGTTCATTTATTTCATTTAATGTTTCTGTGCGTCATTAAAATATATCAACAGGATCCCCCATAACAGTGACCTCTACAGTACCCTGCTCCCTTAACAGTGAACTCCACAGCCCCTCACCCCTTTAACATTGACCCTTCCATTGCCCCGCCTCCTTAAAATGGGACATTCACAGCAGCCCACCTCTTTAACAGTGAGTTTCACAGCACCCCACTCCCTTGACATTGAGCTCATCAGGGGCCCGCTCCCTTAAACGTAACCTCCACAGCACCCCCCCAACACTGAACTCCATAGGGGACCGTCCCTTTTTTTTTGACCTCCACTGTTCCTTGCCCCCTTAACAGAGACCTCCACAGCACCCGTCCCTCTAAAAAAGACTGCCACAGTACCCTGTTGCCTTAACAGTGACCTCCACAGTACCCTGCTGACTTAACAGTGACCCGCACAGCAGCTGCCCCCTTAATAGTGACCTTCACAATGCCTGCCTCCTTAACAGTCACCTCCACAGTACCCGCCTCTTTAACAGTGACCACCACAACGGCCTGCCCCCTTAACACTAACATCCACAGTGAACACCCCTTTAACAGTGACCTCCACTGTGCCTGCCCATTTAACAGTTTCCTCCACAACAGCTGCCCCTTCAATAGTGGCCCCTGCCCCCTTAACAGTGACCCCCACAGCACCCTGCTTCTTTAAGGCTAGGGCTACATGACGACATGTGTCGCTCAACATCTTGTCATACCAATGTCACACAACAATTCTTATAATGATAGGCTATGGTGTCACACTGCAACATGCGATATGCTGCAACTGCGACATGATAGTCACAAAAAATCCATCCAAGATGGATGCATCTAGCAGTGTAGTTTTGCCCTAAGTGTCATGCGACTTATTGTCGTTGTGCAGCCCTAGCCTAAAGCTGACCTACGGCAGTAAAGAAAAATGGCTCGGTTGTTATGGAAACCTCGAGTAAAACTGTGTGTATGTGGAGACTAAGGGCCTGCAAGCTTCTATTGGCTTATAAGGGACATATAGTGACCGTATGGCAGTTGGGATATGAGTGAAAGACTTGCAGGCTTCTACTGGCTAATGCAGGTCATTTTTTTGGTAATATCTCAGGATCGGTACATCCTACAGAGCTTAGACCCGGTCTAAAACCTTCCCAGACACCAGTTGTATCTGTGTGCCAAATTTGGTGAAAATCGGTCCAGTTGTTTGGTCGCGCATAAAAAACAGACAAACAGACAGACAGGCAGAAGTTCAGATAGAACAAATAAAAAAATTGTGTGGTGTTAAAAAGGCAGGAAGTGCTGAAACCCAAATGCAGTTGTGCATCTATATACAGAGGAGCAGATCCTGCACTTGTAGCCCATTGCTAATGGCGATCCCCAGCAAAAATGCATACAGTGGAGGATGCCCACAGCGGATTGGCAATTGTGTGAACGTGATAAACAATATAACAATATAACAAAAACAACTGAAAAGATAGGTGCACTCTGCGGTCCAACTAAACCCTCATACTGATGTTAAAATTGAGAGATTAGCCACCATATCCTGCAGTGGAGGATATGTCTGAGCCCGAGAACCGCGCCAAGGTTTCTCAAGTAGCTCACGACCTAACACTCGCCCACTGGCCCCTGGTATTGCCCATATGGCCCAGGTAGGTGAGTGTTAGGTCCCGAGCTACTTGAGAAACCTTGACGCGGTGCTCGGGCTCAGACCTGTCCTTCACAGCAGTATATGTTGACTAATCTCTCAATTTTAACATCAGTATGAGGGTTTAGTAAGACCGCAGAGTGCACCTGTCTTTTCAATTGTTATTGTTAGAAGTTCAGACAGACAGAAACTCATATTTATATATAAAAGAGATTTATGCATGAGTCTCTATATGTACATTTACAAATGGTAAGGTACTGGATATGAGTTTTGTAGAAGTGTAGATCTCGTAGACGGTATATTGGTGGAATTTGTATATATTGATATTGTATATATGTACATACACAATGATTAGCATCCAGGGGGGAGAAATGGAGGCAGCTGTATGTGGTGGTGTCTAGAGATGAGCGAACACCTGGATGTTCGGGTTCGAGAAGTTCGGCCGAACTTCCCGAAAATATTCGGGTTCGGGATCCGAACTCGACCCGAACTTTATCCCGAACCCCATTGAAGTCAATGGGAACACGAACTTTTAGGCACTAAAAAGGCTGTAAAATAGTCCAGGAACGGGCTAGAGGTCTGCCAAAGGCAACAAAATGTAGGTAAATCCACTGCAAACAAATGTGGATAGGGAAATGAATTAAAATAAAATAAAATAAATAAAATTTAACCAATATCAATTGGAGAGAGGTCCCACTGCAAGGAATCATGCTTTGTTAGAGGGATGAGAGATTAATTGCCAAAGAGAGCAAAACTAGCCCTAAAATGTTTTTCAATTATATAAATGGTAAAAAATATAAATCTGAAGGAGTCGGCCCTCTACATAGCAATGAGGGGGGAGTTGCAGAAAGCGACGAGGATAAAGCTAAGCTATTAAATATTTTCTTCTCCACTGTTTTCACTGAGGAAAATAAACTGTCAGATGAAATGCAAAATGTCAAAGTAAATTCCCCTATAAAAGTGCCCTGTCTGACCCAGGAAGAAGTACAGCAGCGACTTAAAAAGATTAAAATAGACAAATCGCCAGGACCGGATGGCATACACCCCCGTATCCTAAGGGAATTAAGTGATGTCCTAGCCAGACCCTTATTTTTGATATTCACGGACTCCATACTGACAGGGAATGTTCCACCAGACTGGCGTATAGCAAATGTGGTGCCAATATTCAAAAAGGGTCCAAAAACAGAGCCTGGAAATTATAGGCCGGTAAGTTTAACATCTGTTGTGGGTAAACTGTTTGAAGGTTTTGTAAGAGATGCTATCTTGGAGTATCTCAATGAAAATAAGCAAATTACACCATATCAGCATGGCTTCATGAGGGATCGGTCATGTCGAACTAATTTAATCAGTTTCTATGAGGAGGTAAGTTCTAGACTTGACCGGGGTGAATCAGTGGATGTCATATATCTGGACTTCTCCAAAGCATTTGACACTGTACCACACAAAAGGTTAGTATATAAAACGAGAGCACTTGGACTAGGAGAAAATATCTGTATGTGGGTAAGTAACTGGCTCAGTAATAGAAAACAGAGAGTGGTTATTAACGGTACACACTCAGATTGGGTCACTGTCACCAGTGGGGTACCTCAGGGGTCAGTATTGGGCCCAATTCTCTTCAATATATTTATTAATGATCTTGTAGAAGGCTTGCACAGTAAAATATCAATTTTTGCAGATGACACTAAACTGTGTAAAGTAATTAACACTGAAGAGGACAGTTTTCTGCTACAGAGGGATCTGGATAGATTGGGGGCTTGGGCAGAGAAATGGCAGATGAGGTTTAACACTGACAAATGTAAAGTTATGCACATGGGAAGGAATAAAGCAAGTCACCCGTACATACTAAATGGTAAAACACTCAGTAACACTGACATGGAAAAGGATCTAGGAATTTTAATAAATAACAAACTAAGCTGTAAAAACCAGTGTCAGGCAGCTGCTGCTAAGGCCAATAAGATAATGGGTTGCATCAAAAGGGGCATATATGCCCGTGATGAAAATATAGTCTTACCACTTTATAAATCACTAGTCAGACCACACATGGAGTACTGTGTACAGTTCTGGGCTTCTGTGAACAAGGCAGACATAGCAGAGCTAGAGAGGGTTCAGAGGAGGGCAACTAAAGTAATAACTGGAATGGGGCAACTACAGTACCCTGAAAGGGTATCAAAATTAGGGTTATTCACTTTAGAAAAAAGACGACTGAGGGGAGATCTAATAACTATGTATAAATATATCAGGGGTCAGTACAGAGATCTCTCCCATCATCTATTTATCCCCAGGATTGTGACTGTGACGAGGGGACATCCTCTGCGTCTAGAGGAAAGAAGGTTTGTACACACACATAGAAAAGGGTTCTTCACGGTAAGAGCAGTGAGACTATGGAACTCTCTGCCTGAGTAGGTGGTGATGGTGAGTACAATAAAGGAATTCAAGAGGGGCCTGGATGTATTTCTGGAGCGTAATAATATTTCAGGCTATAGCTACTAGAGATAGGTCATTGATCCAGGGAGTTGTTCTGCCTGATTGGAGTCGGGAAGGAATTTTTTCTACCTCACAGGGGTTTTTTGCCTTCCTCTGGATCAACTAGCATGAAACAGGTCGAACTGGATGGACAAATGTCTTTTTTTCGGCCCTATATACTATGTTACTATGTATATCACTCAACACTGGAGAAGGCCACTTTCAGTTATTTCGGTCCCAGCACCCAGACAGAGGAGAGAGGTCCCACAGCAAGGAATCATGCGTCATATCACTCACCACTGGAGAAGGCCACTTTCAGTTATTTCGGCCCAGCACCCAGACCGAGGATACAGGTCCCACAGCAAGGAATCATGCGTCATATCACCCACCACTGGAGACGGCCATTTTCAGTTATTTCGGCCCAGCACCCAGACCGAGGATACAGGTTCCACAGCAAGGAATCATGCGTCATATCACCCACCACTGGAGAAGGCTACTTTCAGTTATTTCAGCCCAGCACCCAGACAGAGGAGAGAGGTCCCACAGCAAGGAATCATGCGTCATATCAACCACCACCGATAAGGCCACTCTCAGTTATTTCAGCCCAGCACCCAGACAGAGGAGAGAGGTCCCACAGCAAGGAATCATGCGTCATATCAACCACCACTGGAGAAGGCCACTTTCAGTTATTTAGGCCCAGCACCCAGACAGAGGAGAGAGCTCCCACAGCAAGGTATAAGGCGTCATATCACCCACCACTGGAGAAGGCCACTTTCAGTTATTTAGGCCCAGCACACAGACAGAGGAGAGAGGTCCCACAGCAAGGAATCATGCGTCATATCACCCACCACTGGAGAAGGCCACTTTCAGTTATTTCGGCCCAGCACACAGACCGAGGATACATGTTCCACAGCAAGGAATCATGCGTCATATCAACCACCACCGGAGAATGACACTCTCAGTTATTTCGGCCCAGCACCCAGACAGAGGAGAGAGGTCCCACAGCAAGGAATCATGCGTCATATCAACCACCACCGGAGAAGGCCACTTTCAGTTATTTCGGCCCAGCACCCAGACAGAGGACAGAGGTCCCACAGCAAGGAATCATGCGTCATATCAACCACCACCGGACGAAGGCCACTCTCAGTTATTTCGGCCCAGCACCCAGACAGAGGAGAGAGGTCCCACAGCAAGGAATAAGGCGTCATATCACCCACCACTGGAGAAGGCCACTTTCAGTTATTTAGGTCCAGCACCCAGACAGAGGAGAGAGGTCCCACAGCAAGGAATCATGCGTCATATCACCCACCACTGGAGAAGGCCACTTTCAGTTATTTCGGCCCAGCATCCAGACAGAGGAGAGAGGTCCCACAGCAAGGAATCATGCGTCATATCAACCACCACTGGAGAAGGCCACTTTCAGTTATTTAGGCCCAGCACCCAGACAGAGGAGAGAGGTCCCACAGCAAGGAATAAGGCGTCATATCACCCACCACTGGAGAAGGCCACTTTCAGTTATTTAGGCCCAGCACCCAGACAGAGGAGAGGTTCATTCAACTTTGGGTTGCACCGCAAGATCATGGTAAAGTTAAAAAAATGAGTATTCAATAAAGAAGTGCCCCGGAGTACAAGAATACATGGTTGAGGGGAAGGCAGTTATAAATGTCTATTCTGCACAAGGGAGGGACAGGTCCTGTGAGATCCATGCCTGGTTCATTTTTATGAACGTCAGCTTGTCCACGTTGTCTGTGGACAGGCGGCTGCGTTTGTCAGTAATGACATCCCCTGCCGTGCTGAATACACGTTCAGACAAAACGCTGGCAGCCAGGCAGACCAGCACCTCCAAGGCATAAAATGCCAACTCTGGCTACGTGGACAATTTGGAGACCCAGAAGTTGAATGGGGCCTAACCATCAGTCAGTACGTGGAGGGGTGTGCAGACGTACTGTTCAACCATGTTAGTGAAATGCTGCCTCCGGCTAACACGTTCCGTATCAGGTGGTGGTGCAGTTAGCTGCGGCGTGGAGACAAAACTTTTCCACATTTCTGCCATGCTAACCCTGCCCTCAGAGGAACTGGCCGTGACACAGCTGCGTTGGCGACCTCTTGCTCCTCCTCTGCCTTCGCCCTGGGCTTCCACCTATTTCCTTGTGACATTTGGGAATGCTCTCAGGAGCGCCTCTACCAGATTCAGGATATTGCTATTTTGTCAAATTAATTTCACCCCAGAACAAAATGTATGTTTTAGCGGACACTATGAAATCTGGCCTGCAACTGCTGGGACACCAGATTCAGGGTTTGGCTATTTTGCCAGATTAATTTCACCCCAGAACAAAATATATGTTTTAGCAGACCCTATGAAATCTGGCCTGCAACTGCTGGGACACCAGATTCAGGGTATTGCTATTTTGCCAGATTAATTTCACCCCAGAACAAAATATATGTTTTAGCGGACACTATGAAATCTGGCCTGCAACTGCTGGGACACCAGATTCAGGGTATTGCTATTTTGCCAGATTAATTTCACCCCAGAACAAAATATATGTTTTGGCGGACACTATTCTATTTTGCCAGCCACAGCTGAAACCACTGATTTATGGTATTGCTATTTTAGGAATTGAATTTCACCCCAGAACAAAATATATGTTTTAGCGGACACTATGAAATCTGGCCTGCAACTGCTGGGACACCAGAATCAGGGTATTGCTATTTTGCCAGATTAATTTCACCCCAGAACAAAATATATGTTTTAGCAGACACTATGAAATCTGGCCTGCAACTGCTGGGACACCAGATTCAGGGTATTGCTATTTTGCCAGATTAATTTCACCCCAGAACAAAATATATGTTTTAGCAGACACTATGAAATCTGGCCTGCAACTGCTGGGAAACCAGATTCAGGGTATTGCTATTTTTCAAAATTAATTTCACCCCAGAACAAAATATGTGTTTTGGCAGACACTATGAAATCTGGCCTGCAACTGCTGGGTCACCAGAATCAGGGTATTGCTATTTTGCAAGATTAATTTCACCCCAGAACAAAATATATGTTTTGGCGGACACTATTCTATTTTGCCAGCCACTGCTGAAACCACTGATTTATGGTATTGCTATTTTGGCAATTGAATTTCATCCCAGAAAATATTCTATCCTTTGCCAGACAGCAGACAGTATTATACTTGGCTAGCCAAAGCTGGAACACCAGATTTAGGGGATTGGTATTTGGGCAATTGTATTTAACCCCTTAATAAAATATAGAAATTGCTATCCTGAGTTTCTAGGGGTGACAATTAGCACAGCCAAGCCCCTAATGTAGGATATAGCAAAAAAAAACTAGTATTGATAGATTGATGGACTTGGTGGCAGCTTGTACTGGTGCACCACAAGTCACAAAATGGCCGCCAATCAACCCATAAAATAAGTGACAGAAAAACGCTCTGTGCAGCCTAAAAACCAGCGAGCAAGTAACTAGCAGAAGTTCAATGATTCTCAGCTGTAGATCGATCCGTTCATTAGGTGCTGTTGCTGACTTTAACCTGCCTAATCTCGCCCTGACAGAAGCTGCGTCCTCTCCCTACACTAATCAGAGCAGTGTGACGTGCGGCGCTACGTGACTCCAGCTTAAATAGAGGTTGGGTCACATGCTGCACTTGGCCAATCACAGCCATGCCATTAGTAGGCATGGCTGTGATGGGCTCTTAGGGCAAGAAGTAAAACGCTAGCTGATTGGCTGCTGTGCAGCCCTTCAGAAAGCGGGAAGAAATCGACGAACAACGGGCCCGAACCCGAACTTTTTTGACAATGTCCGGGTTCGGTTCCGGACACCCCAAAATTCGGAACGAACCCGAACGATGCTCGAACTGTTCGCTCAACACTAGTGGTGTCCTCTATGTAATGTGTTGTATCTGTATCTTCTAGTAATGTTCATTGCTTTGTCATCTCTATGTTATGAGTAAACTATTTTTCTATATAAGTATCTGCAAGGGTTGTATATTACTCCTCGGGTGTATGAAGGACTGGAGGGGTGTGTATAATACACAGAATAAGCGGGTTACAGGGGAAACAAAGACAACAGTCTAGGGACAGAATAAAATGGACAGAATACGGAGATAGAGATAAATCTCCAATTTCCAATAAGCAAAATTCCCCTTTATCACTCTATATAAGGGCATGAATGTGTGCATCCTGTTCCCATGCTGCTGCAAATAGAGGTCCGCAATGCACAGGCACCAGTCATGTGCCTGCCATTTGTGAATGTGGACCCATTAGCTAGAACGGGCCGGTGATCCGCAAGATTCAGTCCACACCACAAAAAATAGAACATGTTTTATTTTTTTGCGGTGTGAAGGCACAGACCAAAATCCGCATAGCTCTGTATCTTGCGGATTGCGGACCCATTCAAATGACTGGGTCCAGATCCGTGATACAGAGCGCACATGTCTTGTTCCCGTATATTGCATACCCGCTGTTTGTGGGCCACAATACGGACATGGACTGCATATGTTCGTGTGCATGAACCCTAATAGTGGTTCTGTCACTTACTGTACCTTTCACCTGGTATGGTAAGATTTTCCAGTTAGGACATTTGTGGTCCTAAAATAGTAGAAAATTTTGTAAACCCCAACATATTAATGTTTACTGGTGCCATTAATTATGCAGAGAATAGGCAGCAGAAGGGAGTTATACATCCACTTTAAAGGGATTGATTGGGACTACAATCAAGTCCTTCCCATTCCAAGCATTTCACCATTAAAAAAATAAGACTTTGTATCTTACTCAACTTTAACATTTTTCATCATAGAACTGCAGGTTTTTGATTCACTGTTGTAAAGGGGAAGTGATGACATCTTAGAGGCCTTTCAGTTAGTCTGCTCATTGGAACAGAGGGGAATTTTAGAACATTGCTTTGACCTTTTAAAGGGGGCAGTTTGGGATGGGGAAGTTCACTTTACTTTTTATCAAGATACTTTTTATCTCATTGGAAGGTCATCAAACAAGCCCCTGCAGATTACAGTGGAAGTCTCCTGTGCAGCACATACAGGTAGAAGACTATAAAGCTGCAGTACAAGTGCTCATGAGAAGAAAGGTTGGAGATACAGTATACAATGGCCTTGTTATTTAGTACTAATTAAGCTGTGTGTATACCAGAAGTAGAATGGAGTGAGGTGAACTTGAATTGGCCCACAACCAGTAAATTGCAAACATTCATTCAAAGCTTACGTCCCATACCAAAACCTTTGTTACAGCATTTGCACTAAATGTATCACACAATATTAAAATATTGTAGACTGAATTTTATACAAGGTAATGCCAAGAAATTAATTCTACTGTGGTACCGATTTGCCCTTTCAGAAGAGTTAGAAGCACATTTAATCATTAATAACGTTAGATCACTAATATGAGATGAATGTGACAAAAGAAGCCAGGACAAAGAGAGATGGTTTAAATAATGTAAATGTAGACCTCAGGGATATGCAAATGTTTAGCTTGAAAGGGCTTAAACATATTCTTTCTATGTGTACTTGATAATAATCGGTAACATGATGAAGTACTGTAGGTTGTTAGAATTCATGAATATGGTATGGATATACTGGCTCATAGCATTTAAACACACAAGGTACTAGGGTTTCAAAATTGATGTACCAATTCAACTTTAATAATGTAGTAATAACATTTAGCAAAAGGGAGGTTACATATTTTAACTGAATACCCTTTGGACTATGCATCTTCCTCAGAATTTCTTCAGAATTCTGTATTCGTTCTCTTTCTTTTCCTCACACAAGAGTATTCAATGACCTTTGGGCCTGTCCATCAATTATTTCTTTACAAATTTTATGTCTTGTGTCTAGTTTCTCCAGTATTAATATGGATTATTTCTATCAGTAAAGTGGAGCGATGGGCAAACATGGCACCCGCTTGCGTGTGCAGCGGGTGTCCTCACCGGCGGCTCCATCGCAGTAATTGATGATCACATCAATTAAAGCATTTACATGCTGCCGTCAAGTGAGATCATGACATCTAAAGGGGGAAAAACCCAGAAGCTCGCACTTCCGGGCTTCTTACCAGCATCCTCTGCGGCCAATGAGGATTTTGGTAATTGATTTAAGTATACTAGGTCTCGCTGAAGAGACCGGGGACATTTAAGCTGCAATTCTTATTTTGGCCTGCAGGTGGCAGGCCAACATAAGAAATTAGCAATTCTGACTATTAAATGGATGTAAAAAAAAAATGCATGTATGTTCAGAATTAAAAACAAAAAACTGTATTTTGTAAGCACAAAGAAACTGTTGAAAAATATATAAAAACAATATGTATATAAAGGTTTAAATCACCCCCCTTTCTGTAGAATAAAAAAAATACATAAATAACAAAAAAATATAAACATCATGGTTATCACCGTGACTAAAAATGCCTTTACTATAAAAATATAAAAATATTTTTTCAATGTGGCAAAAAGGGTAATGGAAAAAAGGGTCAAAATGGCCAATTTGCCTTTTTTTCATCGCTTCTAGGGGTCAGAATATGGTGATGTAAAAAAATATATATTTTTTTGAAGTTTACACTTATTTTTAGACTCTTTACACATAAAAAAAAACCTATACATTTGTGATATTGTTGTAATTGTACTGACCCGGGAAAATGAAAGGCACGAGTCAGTTTTGCTGCAAACGTAACGATGTGAGAACAAAACTAGTAAAACGGTGGTGGAATTGTTTTTTTTTTAAATTTTCACCCCATTTAGAATTTTTTCCCACTTAGCACTATATTTTATGCCATATTAAATGGTGGCATTAGAAAGTACAACTTGTCACGCAAAAAATAAGCCCTCATACAGCTATGTGAATGGAAATCTAAATAAGCTATGGTTCAAGGAAAGGGAAGAAAAATGAAAACGTAAAAATGAAAAAACCTCCAGTAGCCTAGGGTTAAAATGTGATTTAGTAGTACTGAAAGGCCTGCATGAGTTTAGTCTGTTGGCAGAACCAAGTGAGGCAACAGGGAGCAGTGTGGATGAGGTGGACCTGCAGGAGTAATAAAGCTAAGAATTTTGTCAAGTTGCTTGAATATGCTACATTAATCCATTGGTCAATGAAAGGAGATGAATGAGTGTAGTTAATAATTCTACCTTAGGCTAATAAATCCCACTTGATATCAGGAACAAGCTAGGTCAGGGTTGCCAGCAAATAATCTTAAGGAGAATTTCTCATCTAATAACATACACTGAAGCGCACCCTCTACTTCACTTATCTCTCAGGCTGCAGTATAACTCAGTGGACCGCACTACCCACTGCACTAGAAGGAAAACCAAATAATGAAACATGTATACTGCGCCAATATGACTACCAGATTGAGCGCTTAGACCGTAACACCAACAACCTATATAAGAACAAGTACCACTCGCCACTATATCACCGCGACTGTTTCAACCTATATAACACAGCTGTAATACCTGATTATCAGCGGTGCCTGTGGATCTATGCAGTCCTCAATGCGGTTTAGTGTTCGCTGCCTATGTACGGCTGTGCTGTTCAAACTAGGATTTTTCGCTGCCCGCGCCCCGGCCGGTGGCGCTGGGCTGCTTGTGGTGAGGAGTCGCGCGCGCACTCTGGAGCCGGCTCGTGACGTCACTCCTGCAGCTACGGTATGCTGCAGTAGCCAGAAGACCCCCAACGCGTTTCGGACAAT
This sequence comes from Bufotes viridis, assembly GCA_033119425.1. Taxonomy (NCBI): domain Eukaryota; kingdom Metazoa; phylum Chordata; class Amphibia; order Anura; family Bufonidae; genus Bufotes; species Bufotes viridis. The sequence goes on along the minus strand of CM065590.1, from coordinate 409,606,339 downwards.
AAACGTTGTCCTTCCTCAGGGAGTATGTTCTGTCAGTAGTCTTCTTGCCCTTTTAAGTGCTGCCGCAGTTAACCTATTCATCACCACTGGCCCACATGCAAATTTTATTGCTCCGTACATATCAACCTAACCATGTGATACTTTTTATGCTGTATTTATTCAAACGCATATAGCTCAATCTCTGCGTTTAGCCCATATGGACATAAAGTATTCAGATTGAAGATCCATTTAGATTCCACTCGGGACATGCATTTTATAAAATCACCTCCTCTTTTTTCTGGTTTAACCATGTCTATCCCACTGAAACTGGAACCTTTAAGTTTGCCGTCATGTTTATCCCTGTAGTGTCTTGACAGGGGATGACCTTCATATTTTCTTTTTATATTGTATATGTGTTCCCCAATTCTTTTCTTTAACTGTCTTTTTGTTCTCCCCATGTATATCTTTTTGCATGGGCATGTAATGATGTATATTACTGCATGGCTGTTATGTCATGTTTGATTGTATAGCATTGTGTTGCTTCTGTGTTCGTAACCTGTGTGATTTTTTTCATATTTTTCATTGCCCTACAGCCCACGCATCTTGCAGGGAAAAAAACCTCCTGTATTTTTCAATGGGATTAATTCTGACTCTGTTTTAGTACTTATACAGCTATTTGTAGAAGCTATAAGGTTCCCCAGATTTTTAGCCTTACTGAATATGAAGCGGGGTTGACTGGGGATATTATCCCCAATAACCTTATCATGCTTGAGATGGTCCCAATGCTTTTTAATAATTCTTTTCATGGCGGGTATTTGGATGTTATATGGTAGAATAATAGGTGGAAAATATTCTGTTTCTTTATCTTTTTCTTGTTCTTGATTATTCATACCTATTTTTCTATTTTCTAACAATGTTTGTCTGTCTATCATATCCACCTCTCTACGCTGTCTCTCCAGGTGATCCTTATTGTACCCTTTGTGCTCAAATTTCTCTTGTAGGGAGTCAGCCTCTTTTATATATTCATGTGTATCTGTACAGTTCCTTTTAAGTCGTAATAACTGACTCCTAGGGACATTTTCCAGCCACCCTGGGAGATGGCAGCTTGTCATGACAATATAGCTATTGGCATCCGTGGATTTGTTATGTGTTCTTGTCTTTAGTTGATTTTCTTCGATGTAGATATTTAAGTCCTACTGTAATTTAGTGTAAATTCAAGGTAAAAAGAATTTTTATTTATTTCATTTAAAAACAATTTTAAAGCTTCTTCCCCATTTTCTCAAATAAAGATGACATCATCAATAAAACGCCGCCAGAGGACGAGGCCCGCCCGGAGCCCGCCATTAGGGTGGATAAAAAGTTGTTCCCACCACCCCACATATAAATTAGCGAACCCCGATGCGAACCTCGTCCCCATGGCGGTCCCCCACGTCTGGAGGTAGAATTCTTCATCATATAAAAAATTGTTTTTAGTTAAAATGAACAGGATGCACTCCCCTATGAAGTCCACTTGGTCTTCCGACATATTACCCTTTTTATTTAAAAAGTATTTTACCGCCTCACATCCTTTCTGGTTTTCGATGACCGTATATAACGATTTGACGTCTAACGTACCGATAATATATTCCTTTTTCCATTCAATGTTGTTAAGAATTTGCAGTGTGTGTTTGGTGTCCTTAAGGTATGTGGGGAGGTCTTTCATGTAAACTTGTATCTGTTGATCAACATATCTGGACAGGGAACTAGTTAAGCACTCCACCCCAGATATGATGGGTCTCCCCGGTGTTTTTTCACTATTTTTATGGATCTTCGGGTTCTGATAAAATATTGCAATTTTTGGGTTTTCTATTAGAATGAAGGCTGCTTCCTTTTTATTTAGAATACCCTTATCCCTGCCCTTTTTTATCAGTTTTTTTAGGTCTGCTTTATAGGACTGTGTTGGGTCCATTTTAAGTTTTTTATATGTTCTTTCATCCTTTAGTATGTTGAGGGCCTCATTATGGTAATCCTCCCTGTTTAGGATTACAATTCCCCCCCCCCCCTGTCTGCCGGACGGATAATGATTTGTTGGTTTTGTTGCATTCTCATAATTGCTTTCTTTTCTTTCTTTGTGATATTGTTTATAAACAATATTTGATTTTTCCTGGGGGATCGGATTTTACGGATATCTTTGGTAACCAGATCCATGAAACTATTGAGGGATGAGGAATATTCATGCAGGGGGTTATATTTGGATTTTGGTTTTAACTGGGTGTGTTTAATCTCATTTTCTACTGCCTCATCTCGATTGTCCATATCTGGACCTTTTATGGTATTTTGTTTTTTACTTGTACCTTCCTTCACATAATTGTTGGTATCTAGATTTATGCTATTTGTTTTAACACAGTTCGCCTTTAACTCCTGCTTTATATGATATTTTTTAAGGGCTACTTTTCTCATAAACCTCCTAATTCCAATGAAGGCTTCAAATTTGTTCATAAATTTTGTAGGGGCAAATTTCAGGCCCTTTTTCAAAACTGAGTCCTCCTCTTTAGACAATTTATAATCACTCAGATTGTATATCTTCTGTATTAATCCCTCATTATTTTTCGTTTCCATATTCTTCTGTTTTATTAATTTTTTCTTTTTGGAGAATTTCCCCCCTCTGCAACCCCTTTTTTGTTTATATTTTTGCGTACCTGAAAAAAATCTGGTTTCACTGTCTTCCTTATCGTCGCTTTCTTTTTATGTTGTTGTTGTTCAGGGGTATTCCTGCCCGGATTATCATCCATATCCGTATTATGTTCCACCCCCCCCCCCTCTATGTCTTTGGTAACTTTATACCTATTGGATGTTTTTCTTCTGGTTCCCCCCACAATGGTGGTATCCTCCTTAGGTGTATTTGATATTTTGTTAATGGGGCATTTTTGACCCTCATTAGTCCCAGTAGTAGTGCCAGTTGCTCCCATTACTTCACCACTTTGGTCAGTTCTCTCCATTTCTATATGTTTATTCAAAGGGGAAAAACGATTATGAGTCATTATCCCCGCAGCTTTGCCTGGAGACGGGGTTACCCTTCTATTGGGGGCTGAGATATGTCCATCTAGGTACATGGAATATAACATCCAAATACCCGCCATGAAAATAATTATTAAAAAGCTTTGGGACCATCTCAAGCATGATAAGGTTATTGGGGATAATATCCCCAGTCAACCTCGCTTCATATTCAGTAAGGCTAAAAATCTGGGGAACCTTATAGCTTCTACAAATAGCTGTATAAGTACTAAAACAGAGTCAGAATTAATCCCATTGAAAAATACAGGAGGTTTTTTTCCCTGCAAGATGCGTGGGTTGTAGGGCAATGAAAAATATGAAAAAAATCACGCAGGTTACGAACACAGAAGCAACACAATGCTATACAATCAAACATGACATAACATGTAACAGCCATGCAGTAATATACATCATTACATGCCCATGCAAAAAGATATACGTGGGGAAAACAAAAAGACAGTTAAAGAAAAGAATTGGGGAACACATATACAATATAAAAAGAAAATATGAAGGTCATCCCCTGTCAAGACACTACAGGGATAAACATGACGGCAAACTTAAAGGTTCCAGTTTCAGTGGGATAGACATGGTTAAACCAGAAAAAGAGGAGGTGATTTTATAAAATGCATGTCCCGAGTGGAATCTAAATGGATCTTCAATCTGAATACTTTATGTCCATATGGGCTAAACGCAGAGATTGAGCTATATGCGTTTGAATAAATACAGCATAAAAAGTATCACATGGTTAGGTTGATATGAACGGAGCAATAAAATTTGCATGTGGGCCAGTGGTGATGAATAAGTTAACTGCGGCAGCACTTAAAAGGGCAAGAAGACTACTGACAGAACATACTCCCTGAGGAAGGACAACGTTTATTGTCCGAAACGCGTTGGAGGTCTTCTGGCTACTGCAGCATACCGTAGCTGCAGGAGTGACGTCACGAGCCGGCTCCAGAGTGCGTGCGCGACTCCTCACCACAAGCAGCGCCAGCGCCACCGCTGTTCCTAGTTTGAACAGCACAGCCGTACATAGGCAGCGAACACTAAACCGCATCGAGGACTGCATAGATCCACAGGCACCGCAGATAATCAGGTATTACAGCTGTGTTATATAGGTTGAAACAGTCGCGGTGATATAGTGGCGAGTGGTACTTGTTCTTATATAGGTTGTTGGTGTTACGGTCTAAGCGCTCAATCTGGTAGTCATATTGGCGCGGTATACATGTTTCATTATTTTAATTTTTCATCTCCCTTAAGGACTATTAACTGTGGTACTGCATGAGTAATGGTACTGATGATGAACCAGATTTCTACTTCATAATTGTATGTACTTTATAGTGTATTTTCTTGTCTTTTATCCTACCCTCTCCTGCTTACTATGATGTATGTTGAGTGGGCCAGTTGCTCATGGCATACTGTAAGAGCTTTCTGGTGTGCTGATCAAATGTTTCCCCATGATGTACCCAAGTCAGCATTTCATCCAGCGCGAAATCAGACGCTGCACAAAATTTCCCACTGGACCTTCAAACAAGATGGCTGTGGCGGCCTCTTTACAATCAAATGGATAATGTAAGTACAATTTTTTAAAACCTGAAATGCTAAAATGCTTTATTATGGATCTCAGATGCCACAATCAGCAATGAAGGTAGCATCTGAGGGGTTCAATGATGGGGGACACAGTAATCGCCATTCCCTATTGTTGCACCTGTTATTTACAAAGAAATGCGCTTTGTGGAGGAGTAATATGTCACAAAGCAAATTTTTTTGCAAAATTCGGTGAAGCAGCCAAATCGAATTTCAGACAACTTCACTTATCTCTAATAATAAGATATAGTTTCATAACAACTAGAGATTGGCCGGTTGAGCTATCTAGAACGATATGTTTGGAACTTTTGAGATATCTGAGCCATATACAATAGGCAAGAAATGGGTAACTACAGGCTACTGAAAAGTGAGAGAGATTTCATTTAGTAACATATAAACTACTACTGCTTCATGCAAAAATAATTATAATGCTCGGAAGCTACCCAATGTCAGGCTAACAGGTACAAAGGAAACAAAATCAGGGCTACAATTCAAGCTAAGTCTCAGAGATCAGGCAGAGAAGATGTATTAAAATTCTTTGTTACTTTATTTTGATATATTTTGTTGATGAAACATAATAATAAATCAATTACTTAGAAGATATAGAGGTTGGCTTGATACACTAATACATAAACTGGGTGTTGTAACTTGGCTGGAAGGGCCAGATAAGTCATGAAGATTCACATTCTGTGTTTATTGATGTAAGTACCTTTTTATGTGAACCACTGATATAACAAATGGGAATGAGAATTCTTTGCGTTTTAGATAAACTGGTCATAAACAAGAATTTGTTTTAGTCAGCCATTTCTCATCCCATAGTTAGTAGCTGTCGTTATGGTAAGAAAGACTGGGAACAACTGCACTAATGACGCTCTGCATTCATCAGATGCTGAGCCAAACAACTCATCATCACAACACTATTGGCATAGAAATGGGCTACATCTAATTTTATCTCTCTCAGTTAAGCTAAATATATTTCCCTTTTTCCCTAAGCTGTTAACTTGCTATTTCCTGGAGCATTCACTGCTGGCTATTATGATAAGAAATGAAGAATGTCTATATTTAAATTTAGTTATTACTAGAGATAAGCTAATTTCCCAAAATTCATTTTGGGTCTGAATTGGTCAAATCAGCAGTCAGATTTGATTATGTCCAAATAAATTTGGTCCAAATCAAAAGTGCCTTAAATGTCATGAAAAGGCATGTGTGACACTTTGAGGTTTCTGTCTCCTCTTGGGCTGAATCATAAAAGTTTTGGTTTCATTGAAATTAGAATTTTGGGGGAAATTTGCAACAAATTAAATTCCTGTAGAATTGTTTTGCACAGCTCTAGTTATTACTAAGGGTATGTTCAGACGACGACAATTGTTGCGCAACAAAAAGTCGCACTATTGTCGCGCGACAATTTTTATAATGGGAGTATATGGTGTCGCAGTGCGACATGCGACATGCTGCGACTGCGACACGACAGTCGGCAAAAATCCATCCGGGATGGATTTTTTGCGACTGTTGTGTCGCAGTCGCAACATGTTGCATGTAGCACGAGCGACACCACCATAGACTCCCATTATAAAAATTGTCGCGCAACATTAATGTGACATCAATGTCTCGCTACAAATGTTGCAATGTAGTGGTTCCCAAATTGTCGCGCGACTTTTTGTCACGCGACAATTGTCGTCGTGTGAACGTAGCCTAATACTTAGCAGACCAACCTTAAAGGAGTTGTCCAACTAAGGAAACCTCATGTTACATTGTCGCAGCTTTCCAAAAAATGAACTGTGATATGCTAGGTGGACTGTACACTTTGAAGCCAATACATGTAATACATGATTGCACTAGGTTCTCCAGAGTGGTAGCTGCTTGTATTACTAGCTAATAGAAAAGGGATCTGTGTGTCTTAATAGGCTTCCTCTTGGTATTTTGATTTTACGAACAGCTGTATGTAATCTCTTTCATATTATCTTGTGCTCTAAAGGTGGTGACTGCCTCCATTAAGGTCCATATTTTATTGACTCTATGAGAGACAACATATTGGCAGTTCTATATAAAGTTTTACAAAACTGTTTTGTCTGCACTACTTTTAGTCTACTTTCCCACTCGCGTTTTGGCTTTCCGTTTGTGAGATCCGTTCAAAACGGATCAGTATGCATTCTAATGCATTTTCCAGTTCCCCTATAACAGTGCCTATAACAGTGCCATCCACAGATCCCCCTTAACAGTATCTACCACAGATCCCCACAACAGTGTCAGCCACAGATCCCCCATAACAGTGTCAGCCACAGACCCCCATAAAAGTGTGACATCCACAGTACCCCATAACAGTGTCAGCCACATATCCCCATAACAGTGTCAGCCACAGATCAGCCACAGATCCCCCATAACAGTGTCAGCCACAGATCCCCCATAACAGTGTGCCCTCCACAGATCCTCTCCATAACAGTGCCATCCACAGATCCTCTCCATAACAGTGCCATCCACAGATCCCACCCATAACTGTGCCATCCACAGATCCCCCATAACTGTGCCATCCACAGACCCCCCCATAACAGTGTCATTTACAGATCCCCCATAACTGTGCCACCCACAGATCCCCCATAACAGTGTAATCAACAGTTCCCCTATAACAGTGCCATCCACAGATCCCCTATAACAGTGTCAGCCACAGTGCCCCCATAACAGTGTCAGCCACAGACCCCCATAACAGTGTAAACCACAGACCACCCCTTTAACAGTGTCAGACACAGATCCCCCCATAACAGTGACATCCACAGTGCCCTCATAACAGAGTCAGCCACAGTGCCCCCATAACAGTGTCAGCAACAGACCCCCCGATAACAGTGACATCCACAGCGCCCCCATAACAGTGTCAGCCACAGTGCCCCCATAACAGTGTCAGCCACATACCCCCATAACAGTGTCAGCCACATACTCCCATAACAGTGTCAGCCACAGATCCCCCATAACAGTGTCAGCCACAGATCCCCATAACAGTGTCAGCCACAGATCCCCCTTAACAGTGCCAGCCACAGATCCCCCTTAACAGTGCCAGCCACAGATCCCCATAACAGTGTCAGCCACAGATCCCCCATATCAGTGTCAGCCACAGATCCTCCATAGCAGTGTCAGCCACAGATCCCCCATAACAGTGTGCCATCCACTGATCCCCCATAACAGTGCCATCCAGAGATCCCCCATAACAGTGCCATCCAGAGATCTCCTCCATAACAGTGTCAGCCACAGTGTCAGCCACAGATCCCCCATAACAGTGTGCCATCCACAGATCCCCCATAACAGTGCCATTCACAGATCCCCGCCATAACAGTGTCAGCCACAGATCCCCATAACAGTGTGTCCTCCACAGATCCCCCCATAACTGTGCATTCACAGATACCCCCATAACTGTGCCATCCACAGATCCCCCATGACAGTGTCATCAACAGATCCCCCATAACAGTGTCAGCCACAGATCTCCCATCAGTGTCAGCCACAGATCCCCATAACAATGTCAGCAATAGATCCCCCATAACAGTATCATCCACAGATCCCCCATATCAGTGTCAGCCACAGATCCCCCATAACAGTGTCAGACACAGACCCCCAATAACAGTGTCAGCCACAGACCCCCATAACAGTGTGCCATCCACAGATACCCCCATAACAGTGTCAGCCACAGATCCCCATAACAGTGTGTCCTCCACAGATACCCCCCATAACAGTGCCATTCACAGATCCCCCCATAACTGTGCCATCCACAGATCCCCCATAACAGTGTCAGCCACAGATCCCCCATAACAGTGTCATCCACAGATCGCCTATAACAGTGCCATCCATAGATCCCCTATAACAGTGTGTCCTCCACAGATACCCCATAACAGTGCCATCCACAGATCCCCCCATAACAGTGCCATCAACAGATCCCCCCCCCCATAACAGTGCCATAGTATATTATAATGATACAGAGGGAATTATACTTATTGGCACTACGATGGGAGGGGAGGTCTGTTATCTGAGGATGATAGTAAAGTGAGAAATCTAAAAAAAATTCTGTGAAACTCTGCAGAGACACGGCTGAAAGAAGGTATCATGGTGGTCTAATCTCCAAATGAAGACTTTGAGGAAAGTCTACATCACAGGAGACGTCACTGGATGTAACAGGTATGTGCTGCTGTATTCTACTGTATATTGGATACCATTATATGTAATGTCCATCCACATATCTGTTTCGGGGGGGGGGGGGATATGATTTGGCCCACACTGCCAAAGCCTGGCCTCACTTTACATGTTCTGAATTCTGGGGCTTCACACCCATCTTCTACATTATCTGTACTTAGAGAGCTATCACTGTGATATCTGAGGTGTTACATAGGACTGTAGGTGACATCTACTACATTATCTATATTCAGAGAGTAATCACTGTGTTATCTGTGGTGTTACATAGGACTGCATGTGACATCAACTCCATTATCTGTACTCAGAGAGTTATCACTGTTTTATCTGTGGTGTTACATATGACTGCAGGTGACATCTGCTACATTATCTGTACTCAGTGAGTTATCAAAGTTTTCTGTGGTGTTACATAGGACTGCAGGTGACATCTACTACACTATCTGTACTCAGAGAGTTATCACTGTTTTATCTGTGGTGTTACATAGGACTGTAGGTGACATGTACTGCATTATTTGTAAAAAGTGGCATGTCCACAGGTTGGGGGGCGCAATACTTGTCTTGCCCCGGGTGCTGGCAACCCACGCTACGCCACTGGAACTCTGCCCTGGCTGAGAATCACGCCCCATATAAGTTAGTTATATAACGCTAAGTTAACGCAGAAAGTATGTTCCTTGGTGCTTGCTATCCCACCTCATTTATACCCCGGTATAATGTACCCTGATACCCCTCAGTTATATTTTCAGCAAAATGGATCACAGCACTCGCTCTTAATACTGGAGAGATGGGTGCACGTCAGTAAAGGCTTTGTTCAATGCTCCACCACATGAACTTTTTCATCATATAGATACAATTCAGACAGCACTCCAGGGATGATGATGCAAAGGTGTATTTATTAAGCTTTCAGCCGGACATATTGGCACATATAAGCAGGAGACGTTTCGGGCTATATAAGAAGCCCTTCATCAGGCTAACAAAAATAAAGAAGAAAGTGTACAGAATAATGAGTTTATCTAATATAAACAAAAGATATGAAATAATACATAAGTATAATTAAGTGAAAAATCAAGATCAACATGTCACAATGCGGAAGAGGATTCCTACATCGCATGTCAGCAAAGCATGCAACATACCCTGTAAATCATTCTCCTCCGACAGAAAAGACATACTAGACACTAATAAACACAACCATTTGGTGTGGATGGGGTCTGGTAGACTTCATAATACCCTAGTAGGGGGAGGGGGGGGGAGGGATGGGGAAGAGATGATGTGGAAAACAGAGCTGACAACAGCAAAACAAACTGCATCGTTTTCATAGTAGGAGGTATTAGTAGCTCCCGGTATAAATCTCAGAGCGGGATATGTATAGTAGACAGACGAAATAAACATAGACCATGGGAGAGTAATACTGTCCCAGTATGAGAAAGTGGCTGAAAGTAAGGAAACAGTAATACATAGTGGGGAAAAGAGGTAAATTGAGATGTATTATTAAACCCAAGCGCTTACCCATATGTAAATGCGATAGCTGGTGCGTCCGGCGTGTGAGGTGGTTGGCGCCATATCGCGCTTAAGAAGGCAGGATCAAGGCGTGATTGGCCATTGCATCTGGAAGCCAGATACCCGCCTAGAAGTAAAAGCGCATGCGCACAGCGCCTAATGAGAATGACCGCGCCATCTTTGGGGAAGATTTATCCAACAAGGACCCAATGACGTGCTTAGCGGGTGTCCCCACTTGCTATTGAACGACTTCGGGGTAGTGATGTCGCGAACAAAAAAATTTCCGTTCGCGAACAGCGAACGCGAACTTCCGCAAATGTTCGCGAACGGGCGAACCGGGCGAACCTCCATAGACTTCAATTGGCAGGTGAATTTTAAAACCCACAGGGACTCTTTCTGGCCACAATAGTGATGGGAAAGTTGTTTCAAGGGGTCTAACACCTGGACTGTGGCATGCCGGAGGGGGATCTATGACAAAACTCCCATGGAAAATTACGTAGTGGACGCAGAGTCGGGTTTTAATCCATAAAGGGCATAAATCAACTAACATTCCTAAATTGTTTGGAATAACATGCTTTAAAACATCCAGTGTGTGTATATGATCAGGTATGATGTTGTATCGATCAGGTAGTGTAAGGGTTACGCCCACTTTACAGACATTGACAGACCAAACTCCCCTTTTAAAGCGAACCTGTCACCTGCTTTTTACCTCTTAAGCTGTTAACTGTACCTTATAGATCATTGTAACCTTGTTTCCAAACAGGTGTTCTTCGTTTTTCTGGGGTTTATATTCCTGAAAAAATCACTTTATAATCTCCTGCTCTGCTGCGTCTGAAGTCACCAGACAAGTCAAGGAGGCAGACCCTCCTTGACTGCTGGATGCGACTCCCCCGCCCTAACCCCGCCTCTCATCCCTATGATTGACACTAGCTCTTCTGCCCGGGACCGCGCTGGTCTCGGCGGCGCATGCGCCGTCTGCCTTCATAGCAGCGCGATCCCGAGCCTCGCGCTGAGTGAAGCGCGATCCCCTTGCTAGATCGCGCTTGCGCACTTCTCTCCTCTCTAGCCGGGCCGCTGGTGAAATGCAGATCACTCAGCGCGAGGCTCGGGATCGCGCTGCTATGAAGGCAGGCGGCGCATGCGCCGCCGAGACCAGCCGGTCCCGGGCAAGAACAGCTAGTGTCAATCATAGGGATGAGAGGCGGGTTAGGGCGAGTCGATCAGCAGTCAAGGAGGGTCTGCCTCTGACTTGTCTGGTGACTTCAGACGCAGCAAGCTGAGGAGATTATAAAGTGATTTTTCAGGAATATAAGCCCCAGAAACGAAGAACACCTGTTTGGAAACAAGGCCTGCAATGATCTATAGGCTACAGTTAACAGCTTAAGAGGCAAAAGCAGGTGATCAGGACCGCTTAATGCACAGCAAACAACCGCTAAACAGTTCATTTGCACAACCGCAAACTCCCCATTTGCACAAGGTTGGATACCAAGCTAGCCACGTCCCGGTGATGTCATTGAAGGTTTCTTCCTCCACCCAGCCACGTACAACACCAAGGGTCCCCGAAAGGTGAATTGAATTGATTTTTCGAACGGGGAGATGGTTAAAAACGCTGGCTCCCTCCCTTTGTTTTTATCCACGGTCACTGCGTCTGCGCCGTGCAATTTACTGTCACACCCGATATGAGTGGTATTTTCTGTAGTACTATTCTCATCAGTTTAATCCCTCTAACGTCCCCAATCTGGGGGCCATTTATTGAATTGATTTTTCGAACGGGGAGATGGTTAAAAAAACGCTGGCTCCCTCCCCTTTGTTTTAATCCACGGTGACTGCGTCTGCGCCGTGCAATTTACTGTCACACCCGATATGAGTGGTATTTTCTGTAGTACCATTCTCATCAGTTTAATCCCTGTTACATGCCATATCAGGGATTGCCTTTTGTGAAAAAAAATTTAGGCCGGGTACCTTCGACTGCCTTCACAGTGACAGACCAAACTCTCATACACCAAACTGAATTGATTTCAGGAACCGCGAGATGGAAAAAGCAGCTTGGTCGGTCCTCATACTCCCAAATTGGGGCACTGCGCGTGCACAGAGCAATGTGCTGTGACACCCTATATGAGTGGTGTCTTAACTCGTACTATTCCTATCAGCGGCGGGCGGGTGCGTGATAACTTGAGAGCAGGTGACTGAAGCTGAGCTGGAGGAGGATGGTGCGTCAAGGTTCTTAGCGGAAGCTGTTGAAGATTGGGTGTCCTGTCTAAGCCAGTCAACTATGTCCTCAGAATTTTTCGGGTTCAGGGTACGTGGCCTCTGAACACTAGGCATTATTCCAGGGACAGTGAAAATCACAGCACCACGACCACGACGGCCCCTGCGGGGTGGCCTGCCTCTGCCTGTCATTTTTTTTTAGATAAGTGGTACTACACGTGCTAGGTACTGTGCCACCCGGTATCAGTGGTGGGCACTGGCAGTGGGCACACTACAGTCTGTGGAAGTGGGCCTGACACACACTGGCAGCAGGCAAGCAACTGAAATTTGACTAATGTGTAAAAATTAAATGCCTTATTTATCGGCAAGCTACTGTGCCAACCGGTATCAGTGGTTGGCACTGGTAGTGGGCACACTACAGTCAGTGGAAGTCGGCCTGACACACACTAGCAGCAGGCAAGCAACTGAATTTAGACTACTGTCTAAAAATTAAATGCCTTATTTATCGGACAAGCTACTGTGCCACCCGGTATCAGTGGTTGGCACTGGCAGTGGGCACACTACAGTCTGTGGAAGTGGGCCTGACACACACTGGCAGCAGGCAAGCAACTGAATTTAGACTACTGTCTAAAAATTAAATGCCTTATTTATCGGCAAGCTACTGTGCCACCCGGTATCAGTGGTTGGCACTGGCAGTGGGCACACTACAGTCTGTGGAAGTGGGCCTGACAAACACTGGCAGCAGGCAACAACTGAAATTAGACTAATGTGTAAAAATTAAATGCCTTATTTATCGGCAAGCTACTGTGCCACCCGGTATCAGTGGTTGGCACTGGCAGTTGGCACACTACAGTCAGTGGAAGTCGGCCTGACACACACTAGCAGCAGGCAAGCAACTGAAATTACACTAAAGTGTAAAAATTAAATGCCTTTTTTTGATGCAAAGTCCTGTGCCACATGGGATGACAGGGGTGGGCACTGGCAGTGGGCACACTACAGTCAGTGGAAGTCAGCCTGACACACACTGGCTGGCAACTAACCTTAGATTAAAGTGTAAAAATTAAATGCCTTTTTTTGATGCAAAGTCCTGTGCCACATGGGATGACAGGGGTGGGCACTGGCAGTGGGCACACTACAGTCTGTGGGCCTGCAGCTCCTCACACACAGGCAGGCCAGGCAACTGCAATATGTATATAAAGGAAAAAAAAAGCAGACTAATGTTGCAGCCCTAAAAAGGGCTTTTTGGGGTGCTATCAGGATGCTGTCCTTACAGCAGAGATCAGATGAGTCTTTCAGGACTGGAGTGGACACTGAATTCACTAGCCTAGCTATCGATTTTGCTATTAAATCAGCAGCAACTACACTCTCCCTCCTCTCACTAAGACTGTAAATTCCGAATGAATCTAAAATGGATGCTGTTCAGGAGATGGGAGGGTCTGGGAGGGAGGGTATGCTGCTGATTGGCTGGAATGTGTCTGCTGACTGTGAGGTACAGGGTCAAAGTTTGCTCAATGATGATGTATAGGGGGGACCGAACATCGCATGTGTTTGCCCGCTGCGGCCAACGCGAACAAGCTATGTTCGCCGGCGGATAGTTCTGGCCATCTCTACTTTGGGGTATCAGGATAAATTACATGGGGTAATATAACTGAGGAGGGCTATTGGGGACATTTTACAGGGGGTAATATAACTGAGGGATCAAAGTAAATTATGCAGGCGGTAAAACTATTGGGTATCAGGGTACATTATTATACAGGGGTAATATAGCTGAGAAGGGCTATCTCAGGGGACATGATAAAGGGGTAATATAACTTATATAATTTAAGTTATATTACCCCTGTATAATGTCCCTGATAGCCCTCCTCAGTTATATTACTTCTGTATAATTTACCATATATATATATATATATATATATATATATATAATATAATACATACATACATACGCCTATGGTGCTGACAAAAACTCACCCGTCCGGGACCCATATCCGTCCAGGAAATGTTTATAACATCATTCAGACACAAACCAGATGTAGAGAAGGCATGTGGAGACACCATGGCATCCATATTCAGGAGTTGTCTCTGGTGCCTGAGCACAACAAATAACTGTTTGGTCCACTGTAAGAATATCTATATTCCAAGGTGGATTATGTGGATGTGTACTGTAAATATAGCAACCAGTTCAAAAAAGGTGCAAAAGAGATGTCCTGCCATGAGGGGACTGCCCTTTGGTTCCATTGTATTATCTAAAATATACACCCCTCATCTGGATGAGTCCATTTTCAGAGTATACAGAAAAATTGATATTTTATGTGTAGCTGAAAGGCCACACATTTGACAAGAATTCCCAGATAAATCAAATCAAAAGCATATTTGCTTCTTCTTATCAGTAGTCTGGTGTCCTCCATGTTATAATTATATGTCTATATCTGCAACTATTGGAAGAATTAAGCCCCACACTCATGCTCGTAACTTGCCATTTTTACATTCATATTGCATATTGCCTAATCTGCTTTACTACATTATTTTTTTTTCCTGACGAAGAGCGGCACTTACCGCTTGAAACGCGTAGGATAGAGAGTGTACTGTTTTGTCTCTAGCTACACCCCGTAAGCTCCCAGAGTGACGTCACTCGCTCCAACGTGAGCGCGAACTTAGGGGAGCCGTTTTTGGAGCTAGTGCCACCGGCCGGGGCACGCTCCACACACAAAGAATGCTGTACCAAGATTGAAAACCTGACCGTAATCCCGCAATCACTATATCGCAAGAGGCGGCATCTAAATTGTCCCAAAGTAACGAGGACATAAGGTAGGCACTGAACTTTAACTACTGAAGAGCTAGTCAGTGTCAATACGCATCGCCTGGGACATATAGTTAACACAGTTATAATACACCCCCGGTAATGTTGTATATTCCATGAAAGGGAGTGATATAGCGAGTGTGGTATTTAGTAGTGATTGGTATCAAACGCATAATAGGTAGCAAGGTCCTTATAAGCGCAATATCTTTATTTATATTTACTGATTTTTATTTTTATTTATATTAACTGTATAAAATGTCCATTCTAATTTCCCTCTGATATTAAAAAGCTTCTAAAACTTTTCGATTGATTTTAAGCTTTAATTGACCTTTGGAGACCCCTTGACTTAGGATACTTTCACACTGAACACAGGAGGGAAGGGGAACAGTAACTGGGCCTGGAAACTAGGGAAGGAACAGGTCACCTCTTAAACAACACTAATCCGGGCCCTAACTACCTATCAATATGAAAAGACCTTGAAGGTAGGAATATTCATAGGATCGGTACCTAGGCCGTTATTTCCCTAAAAGGCCCTGGAATAAGGTTAGGACCAGAGACAACCCATTTCTCCCCAGATGGACAAATGGAAGTCTCTGTCTCAGGCACAGATACAAACATCAGGGATTATAACAAACACAATACTCTAAGGAAAGACAAGACTTAGCTTATAGTAGAAAACTGGCAACTCCAGAAGCACAACCGACCAGCTAGTTTGAAGGCAGGAAGAAAATCTATAAACCGCACCTCCAAGAATGAGAAGCGGCTACTTAAAGGGAAGGTAAATTACCAACAAGCAACACCTGAAGCAAGGGGTGTGGTATTCACCAAAACACAGACACAATAAGATCCACAAAGAACTTGTTAATTTAACCCACGTGATGCCATTTTTTATTTTATTTCCTGGTACCTGCCACGGGAACGTCTGTGACATCAGTTTTGCCCTAATGATTTCTGAATGGAAAAGGATCTGCTCAGAATGCATCAGTTTGCCTCCGTTCAGTCACCATTCTACTGTAGAGGCGGACACCAAAACCCTGGCTGCCCGACGAAGCAGAGCCAAATCAATCTGTCCTGGCACACAATGTAAGTAGAGTTGAGCAGAAACCTGGAAGTTGTGGTTCGATGGGTTCTGCCGAACTTCACAAAAAAGTCAATGGGGACCCGAACTTTGGGGCACTAAAATGGCTCTAAAAAAGTCTTGGAAAGGGCTAGAGGGCTTGAAATTGAAGCAAAATGGGGATAAGAGTAGCACAAGTGCCCTGCAAACAAATTTGGATAGGGAAATAACTTAAAATAACATAAAATACATGCAAATAAAAAATAAATGTTCTAAACCCAAGCACAAGTGAGTGACAGTGGCACCTGCCACCCCACAAACAGAGGATGTGGCAGCAATGCCACCACATCTTTCACCGTCACCAAGCATCTCCACACTATCCCATGGAAGCGTTCAGCTGTCCATCTCCCAATTAGAAAATAAATAGAAAGGGGAAGTACCCCGCTACCCACCCGCGATCCCTGGCTCTGAATGCAAGGATTTCAAAATTCCTGGTCCTTTGAAATGCTGTCATTCTGTCTGGTGGAGATGGATGGAGACTTTTAAAAAATGTATAGCGGTGGCTGTCCCACAGTATGTGGTTCCCAGCCGCCACTACTTTTACAGGCGAGCCATCCCTTCCTTGCACAACCAAGTGGCGGACAGAATCAGATATGCACTGTGCAACACCATGTGTGGCAAGGTCCACATAACCACCAATATGGACCGGAATGATCGGGCAGGGAAGTTATATCTCCTTAACAACACACTGGGTAAATGTAGTGGCGGCTAGTCCAGAGGCGGATAGAAGTTTGGCGCATGTCCTTCTGCCCCCGGGGATTGCAGGGCATTTCTATTTGCCTCCTGTTGCCTCCTCCTCCTACTCCACTTCCTCCTCCTCTACCACCTCCTCATCCTTTCAGCGTAACACCACCAACATCATCACAACCAAGGGGAAATAACAGCAGGCTGTTCTGAAACTCATCTGTTTGGGGGACAAACCTCACACCGCGCAGGAGCTGTGGACGGGCATGGAACAACAGATGAGTGGTTGGTGTCACTGAGCCTCAAGCCCGGTCTGGTGGTGTGCGATAATGGGCAAAATCTCGTAACAGCTCTGGGCCTAGCCCGTTTGACACACATCCCTTGCCTGGCGCATGTGCTGAATTTGTTGGTGCAGAAATTCCTGAACACCTGACAGTGAAAATCAATTCAGTTAATCCAGCTCTTAGATTCTGGTGGGACAAATTCACTTTTTTTGGTGCTCAAGGATCCCTGCAGCCTGAGCAGCAGATGTGACAGGCAAATCATTTTATAAAATTTGTCAGTTAGATTGTTGGGTAACATTTCCACGGTTATCAGGACTTTTTATTATAAATCGTAACAAAAACTATACAAGGAACATTTCAAAAAGAGAAAATTAACCCGACCAGACTCCCGCCCTACACCCCCCCCCCCTTTCACTCAAACCACTCATTAATGCCCATTCACAAACTATTTACAAATTTACTTATAAACATATTTAAATAACTATGTCAGATAAACAAAATAAACAAACAAAACTATATAAATGACTTTCCCTTAACTTATAAGGCCAGTCATATACAAGTGGCTCGGAGAGTGGGTTCCTGCACTAACATAGGCCAGGTACACAATTGTCCAGCCAGGGCACAGTTCTGGAGGAGGAGGAGAAGAAGAAACATTGTTCACAGCAGGGTGGCATAAAAGCAGCTCACGACCATCACTTGAGCATGGCTGGGGGGATACGGAGGACACAGATGATACACCTCCCACAGAGGACAGCTTTTCGTTGCCTCTGGGCAGCCTGGCACACATGAGCGGCTACATGCTGCAGTGCCTGCGCAACAACTGCCGAGTTGCCCACATTCTAACTTGTGCAGATTACTGGGTTGCCACCCTGCTGGATCCCCGTTACAAGGACAACGTGCTGTCCTTAATTCCATCACTGAAGAAGCCAATGCTGGTAGACGCGCTGCTGATGACATTCATACCTGGCACCGGGGGCTCAGTGGAAGCACAAGGCTAAAGCAGTGGAGGAAGAAGAAGTCACCAACGCAGCTGGGTCAACGCCCACACCTCAGAAGGCAGGGTTAGCATGGCCGAAATTTAGAAAAGCTTTGTCACCACGCCACAACAACCAGCACCACCAGCAGATATGGAACGTCTTAGCAAGAGGCAGCATTTCCACAAAATGGTGGAATAGTATCTGTTTACGCCTACACGTAATGACTGATGGGCCTGTATCGAGTCGTAGCTACAGGGGAAGCAGGGAAATTGGCTGCTTTGGGGCCCTGACCAAGAAAGGGCCCATCCAGGAGGAGGAGGACTAAAAGACTTTGTCAGGGCCCCCTCAACAGTATTATTAAATGAAATTATATACAGTGGCAGTATAGACAGTGTTGAAAACGGATGAAACAGCTGCCTGGTCTGAGAGAGCGATCTTTAGTAGCCACAGGAATGGGGGCAGCATGAAAGGAAGTGGTTGCGAAAAAATTACTGGCGGAGGGGGGCCCTATTCAAAAATTTGCTGTTGGGCCCAGTCATTTCTTGCTACGCAGTGAGTCTGCCGCATTCAACTTCTGGGTCTCCAAATTGGCGACATGGCCTCAGCTTCACCTTTACACCTTGGAGGTGCTGGCCTGCCCTGCAGCCAGTGTGTTGTCTGAACGTTTGCCAACTTTGACAATCTCACGTTCATTAAAAAGAACCAGGCATGGATCCCACAGGACTTGTTTGTACCTTATGCAGAATAGACATGTATACCGGCCTCACCCAACCATTGTTATACTACAGCGCACTTACTCTTTGTTTTATTTTTTATATTTCCCAATGTTTTGGGGTCTACCCCAAATTATTTAAAAAAAAACACAAAAAAAACACATTGTTGTTGGCGACTAAATTTGGCTTCACAGCCAAAAAAGGCTTTATGTCAGGCAACAAAGCAACCGCCAATTGTAATGAACTAAGTTCCCTGTCTGTTATGCAGTGAAGGGGTACTTTGAAAGAAAGAAGGGGTACAGATTAGCCAACAATCTGAATGCCACCTAAATTACAGCATATATTTCCCAGTCAGGTATGCAGGGCAGGGGTAGTTTGAAAGAAAAAAGGGGTCATGGAGCGTCCCCATCATCAGGCATCTATTTGTCCCGCTAATGGACTATTTTTAAAGTGTATAGAAGCCACAAGGGGCCCCCATGCTGCATATTTATCATGGAGACATCATGGAGATTTTATAGCATATAACTACAATTCCCAACAATGTAAACACAGCCGAATTTACAGAATATAATTCCCAGTCAGGTATGCAGTGCAGGGGTATTTTGAAAAAAGAAGGGGTACAAATCACCTAACAATCTGAAGGCCACCTAATTTTCTGAATATATTTCCAAGTCAGGTATGCAGTGCAGGGGTACTTTATCGCCCAAGAATGTAACATGCGATTTTTAGAAATTTACCTCCCTGTCACTTATGCAGAGCAGGGGTTTGTATATGGAAAAACTGGCAAAAAAACTGTTTTTTCAGCGTTATATGCAAAAGTGCTCTGTGGCACAACAGTACGGGTTTATTACAGCAACTACAGAAATGCACTATGTCACCGCTTTAAAAAATGAATTTTTCCTCCACTGAGCTACCAAAAAATAATTAGACTGATGTTCCTAGCAGGCTGGCACACATGCAGGTCACATGCAGTCCCAAGGACACTGCAGCTGCTAAAATGGCCACCAACCCCTACGTCAGTAACAGATGGATTAAAAATTATTTTGCAGTATCACTGGGCTCAGGGCTGGGTACAAATGTACGTATCATAGCACCCTCAATATTTGCTGTAGTTTGAAAAGTTAACACCACCAAGTTCAACAGATTTCTTCCCTAATCTCTCCCTGAGAGCAGCAACCTGTCCCTACACTAAGAGCAGCAGAGTGACGTGCAGTGCTACGTGACTCCAGCCTAAATAGAGGCTGGGTCACATGCTGCACTTAGCCAATCACAGCCATGCCAATAGTAGGCATGGCTGTGATGGCTTCTTAGGGAAAAGTAGTCAAACACTTGTTGCAGCCTTTCAAAAAGCGGGAAGAAATTGCCGAACAACGAACCCAAACTTCAACGGAAATGTTCGGGTTCGGGTGCGGAAAACCA
The DNA here is from genome assembly GCA_033119425.1 of Bufotes viridis. Taxonomy (NCBI): domain Eukaryota; kingdom Metazoa; phylum Chordata; class Amphibia; order Anura; family Bufonidae; genus Bufotes; species Bufotes viridis. Next base: position 409,585,880 of record CM065590.1, on the reverse strand, counting down.
TAAAGTTCAGTACGAAGCCCAACTATACAGTTCGGGATCGCTCATCTCTAAATGTAAGTCAATGGGGACGGATCCGTTTTCTCTGACAGAATCTGGCACAATAGAAAATGGATCCGTCACCCATTGACTTTCAATGGTGTTTAAGATGGATCCGTCATGGCTATAGAAGACATAATGCAACCGGATCCATTCATGACAGATGCATATTTTTGTAACGGATTGATTTTTGCAGATCCATGATGGATCCACAAAAAATGCTAGTGTGAAAGTAGCTGTCATGCTGTTATACTGTCATGTTTCCACAAACTGTCAATACGGGAATCTCGCCCCTCGTACACACAAAATTTGTAAGTGTACCCTGAGGTACTCTCACAAATTTTGTACATTTTGACGCCATACCTCACTCGCTGAGAGGGAATGTATTGGCGTAAACTGAGTCTCCCCTTGAAAGCAACGAGAGACTCATCAACCGCAACCTCCCTTCCAGGTACATAGGCCTCCACAAATTTGGCCCCAAAGTGATCAATGACCGGCCGTATTTTATACAGCCGGTCATAGGCAGGATCGCCTCGGGGGGGGACATGCTGCATTATCTGCATAATGCAGGCATTTCCATATGGCCTCAAACCGCGAAAGTGTCATGGCAGTACTGTACAGTGGGGTCTGGTAGAGGACGTCCCCACTCCAGTAATACCTGACAATTTTTTTGACCAGGCCCATGTGCAGCACGAGGCCCTAAAACGTCCTCATCTCGGCTGCACTGACCGGGGTCCAGCTACCGGGCCTATCCAAAAAGGAGCCCGGGTGTTGAGCAATGACCTGTTGGGCGTACTGGTTCGTTTGCTCCATCATCAGATTCACAAATGGGTTACTGAAAAAAAACAACTAAAAAAGTCAATTTCAGTAAATCCCACTGTGGGAATCTGGATTCCTGGATTGCCAACAAACTCAGGAATCTCGGGCCCAAAGTCCTCTGGGGTGCACCAGACTCGTTCACCTGTAGGGGGCTCAAGTGCACTTGGCTGGTGGGCCGTAAAACTAGTACAAGCCCAGGAGCTTCTTGTACTAGTGCTGGCCACCGGGTCCCTAGCATGGGGTTCAAACTCGCTGATCAGAGGTAGGAAGATGATCAGTGGTGGGGCAGGCGATGTGCTAACAGTGGCCGGACAGAAACACAAGGGGGGGTCAGTCAGCACGTCCCTGTATGCAGGTGCACGTAGCTATGGCAATTATACATACAAACAAAAAAAATGCAACAGCACTCTGCAACCAGAACTCTGCCCAAGATAGAAGCTGTAAGAGGACATTAGTGTACATTTTGATCAAAAGGTAATAAGCCTCTCGCCACGTCAAGGCTGTCCCGTGAGTGGTCCTAACGCGAAATCTTACCTGTTATGGGCCACGACAGCCACATAAAATCCAGGGAGTGTGGGCCCAGCATGCATGCTGGGATAAACCATACTTATTAACCCTTTCTGGTGCTGTAACAGCCTCCATTAGATCCAGGGACGCAGGCACCAACATGCACGCCGAGCCCACTGTGCACTCCTCCCTGAGCCAGATGGCTACTAGCAGGTACTGTGAATGCACAGTCAGCTTTATACTTACTCTGATTAAAACCAGCCTCTAGGGCAGACAAACTAGTCAGGTGTGCACGACTGAAAAGGAGGTTGCCACACCTCCAACACATACTAATCAGAAACACAAGGGGGGGTCAGTCAGCACGTCCCTGTATGCAGGTGCACGTAGCTATGGCAATTATACATACAAACAAAAAAATGCAACAGCACTCTGCAACCAGAACTCTGCCCAAGATAGAAGCTGTAAGAGGACATTAGTGTACGTTTTGATCAAAAGGTAATAAGCCACTCGCCACGCCAAGGCTGTCCCGTGAGTGGTCCTAACAGTGGCCGGACGTTAGAGAGCTGGCCACAGTCAGCGCACGCACACAAAAAAAAAAGGCTCCCGCAATAAATGTGGGGGGGGGGGGGCGGGAACCCCTGGTGGGTCTAGGGTGGCACAGCTAAGTGGTGTGTACCCTAGACACCAAAACCAGGACCTAAGTTCAAAAACAAAACTTTCTCCTAACTAACTTTCCCTTACTATCCCTGCCTAAATACGCTCTCCCTTACTGACCCAACCCTACCCTTAGGGGATGCTGCTGGGTATGCTGCTGCTGCTGGGGATGCTGCTGCTGGGGATGCAGGTCCGGCGGTCGGCTCCTCTCTCCTCTGCGACACTGGAAACTGTGGGAGGAGAGAGGTAAGCAGCAGAAGTTTGAACTTCGCGCCGCTCGCCGCTGCCGGCCAATCATGGGACAGCAATGTAAACAACTCCGCCACTGTCCCCCAATCTAAGGACGGTGCTTGGTGGTGTGTTTTCACACCACCGATCACCGTTCTTTTTTGGTTCATCTGCTCACCGGGGACCCGAATGGACCGGAAATGCAGCAAACCGCAGGTCTGACTTGACCTGCGGTCGGCTGCGATCGCTGATATGGGGGGGGGGGGGGGGTCACAGGACCCCTCGGTATTAGAACACGGTTCCTTCTGAACAATATCAGCAGGAACCATGTTGCTATCACACCCGGATCGAGTGCAATAGCAATTAATACACAGGACGTAATTTACCACAAATTTATCAACAAGAATGTTGGTAAGTATTCACATTGACATGTTACATGTATGAATGGGGTATGTGTAGCATACATACAGTGTGTGATTGCCACCTTTGCCACATGTATTCAGTATGTGAGTGCTGCCTGTGCCACATGTGTCTAGTGCATGGGAGTGCCATGTTTGGCAACTGTTCCGTGTATGAATGGGGTTAATAACACTTGTAGGGCATGTATCCATCTATTATCCATCTATTATTTTATCTGGTTATGACTCAGAATGCTTGGATTAGGGGAAAATATCTGCATGTGGGTAAGTAACTGGCTCAGTGATAGCAAAACAGAGGGTGGTTATTAATGGTACACACTCAGATCGGGTCACTGTCACTAGTGGGGTACCAAAGGGGTCACAATTGAGTCCTATTCTCTTTAATATATGTATTAATGATCTTGTAGAAGGATTGCACAGTAAAATATTAATTTTTGCAGATGACACTAAACTGTGTAAAGTAATTAACATGGAAGAGGGCAGTATACTGCTACAGATGGATCTGGATAGATTGGAGGCTTGGGCAGAGAAGTGGCAGATGAGGGTTAACACTGACAAATGTAAGGTTATGCACATGGGAAGAAATAATGCAAGTCACCCGTACATACTAAATGGTAAAACAGTGCGTAACACTGACATGGAAAAGGACTTGGGAATTTTAGTGAACAGCAAACTAAGCTGTAGAAATCAATGCCAGGTAGCTTCTGCCAAGGCCAATAAGATAATGGGTTGCATCAAAAGGGGAATAGATGCCCGTGATGAGAACATAGTCCTCCCACTTTACAAATCACTATTCAGACTACACATGGAGTACTGTGTACAGTTCTGAGCTCCTGTGAACAAGGCAGACATAGCAGAGCTGGAGAGGGTTCAGAGGAGTGCAACTAAAGTAATAACTGGATTGGATGGACTACAGTACCCTGAAAGATTATTGAAATTAGAGTTATTCACTTTAGAAAAAAGACGACTGAGGGGAAATCTAATAACTATATATGAATACATCAAGAAGCAGTACTGAGATTTCTCCGATCATCTAATTATCCCCAGGACTGTGACTGTGATGACGGGACATCCTCTGCATCTGGAGAAAAGAAGGTTTGTACACAAACATCGAAGAGGATTCATTACGGTAAGAGCAGTGAGACTATGGAACTCTCTGCCTGAGGAGGTGGTGATGGTGAGTACAATAAAAGAGTTCAAGAAGGGTTTGGATGTATTTTTGGAGAGTAATAATATTACAGGCAATAGCTACTAGAGAAGGGTTGTTGATCCAGTGAGTTATTCTGATTGCCTGATTTGAGTCAGGAAGGATTTTTTTTTCTCATTTAATGTTTTATTGAAGTTTTTAATATAACATTTTCTTTTCTGTGCCATTTGGTAGAAACATGCACTCATGCATTAAGAGAGAGCACACAAAACATTTAGTGCTCGACATAGTAATCTACGTAACAGTGTGGAAACAAACGTTAATAAATACAGAATCAAACATTTAAGAAAAGACACATAAAAGAACATAAGACAGTGGGAGGGGGTGGGCAAAATGGGGGGGTAGGAGGGTGACCATGTCTAGATATGCTTAATTTACATTTGTATGTTCCAAAAAGTTTCTGAGGAATGGAACGTGTCCCATGGGCCCAAGTCTTAAGGTATCGTGAGGCATCCAGGTGTGTCACGCTATTAAGATCCTTCATTCTCTGGTATAGGGCAATCTCTTCAAACTATTCCTCCAGTGATGGGAGAGAAATGGATTTCCAGTGGTGTGGTATTACTGCTTTTGCTGCCTGATCATATATTTCAGAAGTGAATTATTGTAGGCAGGGAAATTAAGGTCAAGTATAAACAATAGAAGAGCTTCAGGGCTATTCTGGATGGGAATGCCTGTTACCTCTCTGATTACCCTATGTACAAAGTTCCAAAAGGGACGTAGAATGGTAAAATGCCACCAGATATGAATCATCGTACCCTTCTCCGTGTGGCATCTCCAGCAGCGGTCTGACACTGTGGGGAACCATTTATGGAGCAACGCAGGTACTCTGTACCATCTGGATAGAATTTTATAGCTCGTTTCTTGAGCCTTGGTAGAGATCAGTGCTTTGTGAGATAGAAGAAAACTTCTATTCCATTGGGATGGGGTGAGATGAATACCTAAGTTCTGTTCCAAGGCCTGACAGAATGGAGTAGGGTACGAGGAGCATTGATGTATCAGAAGCTAATATATATAGTTGCTATTTCTCTAAAAACCGCTGAGGGGGAGATGCACATCTGCTAGAATGTTGTAAGGTTTCCAGTCAGTGTGTGGGTCTTACAAATGGATGAGTGGAAGTGCTTTAGTTGTATATATATTTAAAGGAGTTGCGGGTTGATGTGGTGGGGGTCCCAAGTAGTTGAGGTAGGGGTTTCAATGAGGATCCAGAGAGGATATGGCAAAATCTGATCGGGCTGATCCTAGTGCCCTGGGGAAAGGGCTGAGACGAGCTTCCTGGAGGGAAAGGAGGATGGTCCGTTATTGGAACCAGAGGACCCTTAGGGTCAATTAGTGAGGTGTGGTGACTTATGGATGCTAGTGTTGCAAACATATGATGGGCGTGAGGTTCCTATTAGCCATGGTAGGGCTGCTATAGAGCAGGAGGAGGATTCATGTGCAATGTGAACCCAGGACCTAAATGTGTCAGTGCGGATCATGTCTAAAAGCCGGGCATAGGCAGTGGCCACACAAATTGCGTGAAGCATCGGTGTATGTGAGACCAGAATATAGATGGAATACGGAGGGGATGGTCTGCAGGAGATAGAGTAGTTTTTGTAGCATAGTCATTTTCAGGATGCTAATCCTGCCAAACCAGGAGAAATCCTTGAACATGTTAATTTTGAAGTTGGTAAAAACACCAAAACGGGAGATCTCACGGAGCAAAGATGGCAGAGAAATGCTGGGATTAGTTGTATAGAGCAAGAGATCATCTGCGAAAGCCACACATTTGTATTCACATTGTCTGATCTTTATTCCCGAGATGTCCGGGTTGACGTGTATGGAGGAGATAAGGTGATCCATTACCGGAATGTAAAGCAGTGGAGACAGCGGACAACCCTGGCGCATCCCGTTATGGATAGGGAATGAAGGGGAAAGAGTGCCATTAATCTTAACTTGCGCCGAGCGTTGTCGTACAGACTGAAAACCTTTGACATAAACCCAGACCTAACCACAGATGAAAGAGGACAGTGTTAATAGAGTGCCAGGAGATTCGGTCGAAGGCCTTCTCGGAGTCTAGCAATAAGATCATGAGGGGAATTTTACTTGCTTTTGCATGATGGATCATGATATCCAGAGTTTTAATAGTATTGTCCCGGGCACGAACCCCACCTGATCAGGGTGGATAATTAAGGGAAGAGTACATTTAACCTGTTGGCTAATAGCTTGGCAAATATTTTGAGATTTACATTCAAAAGTGAGATAGGACGATAGCTGCACATAAGTGGGGGTCCTTACCAGATTTTGCGATGACTGCAATAAGGGCCTCAGTGGTCTGCCCCGGGAAGCCCAGGAGATACTGTGTTAAAGACCTGAAGCATAAGAGGGGAAAGAGAGGTCGCAAAGGACTTGTAGAACCTGGCCGTGAGCCCGTCAGGGCCTGGGCTCTTGCCCCCTGGCAAGGATTTGAGAACCATTTGGAGCTCGGCTTCCGAAAAATGACGTCTCCAAGCTAGTAGATTCTAGTGCAGTTAATTTAGGGAGCTGAGGGGGGTTCAGGTGTAGAATCTGCCTGTGTTGACTGTTGAGAAAGCTCAGGGCAGATTGTAGAGCTCCAAATAAAAAGAATGGAAGATGTGATTCATAGGGTTTTTAATCGCAGGGATGTGTGAAACAGCTAATTTTCCCCTAAGAGCCCTTGCCAACATGTGCCCACTCTTATTTCCATATTCGTGGAACTTTCTACGACATATTTTTATCGTGCGTTTTAAAGATCATGGAGAGTCGGCAAGGAGATTGCTCGTTTGTGGGCAAGTTCCATGGAGGCGACCTTTTGTAATGCAAGTTTGAGGGAATGTGCTTTCTCCTTCTTGAGACAGGAGCCATGTTTAATAAAGCCTCCGCGCAGGACACACTTCAGGGCTCCCCATTTCATTGGGAGAGGAGTGGTGTCCGCACTGTGATCAGACAAAAAATCTGACACAATGCTGGTAAAGTCAGCAGCGCACACCGGGTTAAAAAGGAGAGATTTGTTTAAACACCAGGTCCATTCATTTTTGGTAAGAAAGGGAAGGTTCAGGGAGCAAAATATCGGGGCATGGTCTGACCACAGGATATTGCCTATTCATGTGGAGTCCAACCACGATAGAGGCGGTTGTTGGAAGAGAATGTAATCTATGCAGCTGTAGGAAGAGTGAGAGGCCTTGTTTTGGTTGGGGGCACAGGCATTTAGAAAGGTGAATTCACGTCCACTAATTAATAATGAGAGAACTTGATCCAGGATCAACAGTGCAGCCTAGTACCTGGTAAGGCAAAGACCTATGGATTGCTATGGCGTCACCCTTTGTCTTATTCACCCTGAGAAAGAGCAAGTGAAAGGAACAAGGTGGTGTTAGGCATGAAATAAAGAGAAGCCATCATGGCTGTGGGTTAATAGTCCCAAACAGAAATAGCAGGTGGTCCTTCAAGTGACGAAGTTAGATGAGATTCCGCCTCTAGGACCAGCTGATCATCTTGTCTCCAATCCTGTGGAGTTGGCATAATTGCTCCAGGTGCCTCATAGTTGACGGCAACATGTCCTTTAGTCAATTAGAGCAAATGGGTAAACCCAGCGACAAGGGATGCCTCAGTCCTGGAGAAGATCCAATAGTGGGCGTAAGGGCAGCTCGCTGCAACAGAGTGTGGGGTGAGGATGGTGGGGAACCCGTCATAGGATAGAGGGGAGTACTGTCGTTCTTTATTAAGGATCTGTCCCTTGATGGCATAAAAGTGGATTCTGCAAATGATGTCTCTCGGTTTAGCACTATCGGGGTTAGGAGGTCTCAAGGCCCTATGTGCTCTCTCAATCTCTATGTGAGAGTTTGGCAGGCACCCCAGGATTCTGTTGAAGATTCCCACTATCGTGGGTAGCAGGTTCACCGCTGTTATTGACTCTGGAAGGCCTCTAATCTGAAAATTGTTGTAACGACTGCGGTTTTCAATATCATCTAGGTGTTTCTGTAGGGCATATAGTTGTGCATTGTGAGCTTAGACTTTGTATTGTAGAGCTTCCAAAGTAGCTGATAAGGTTGCATGATCCCATGTGACAGAGTTGACTTTGATGTCGAGCATGGCCATCTCAGATTGGACCTGGGAAAATTCGCCTTTACATGCTTGTAGGATGTTGGCAGTGAAACTAGATAGATCTGCCTTAGAGGGTAGGGAGCAAATAAGAGTGCGAAAATCCGCCATGGTGGGCAGCCTGGAGTCCTCATCAAATAAAGCAGAAGAGGATGGCGGTCTCAGGGAGGAGTGTATGGGAATTCCCTGGAGCGGTATATCCGCAGGGTCGGTCGTGGCCCCTGTACCTGGTGGGGTTGCTCCAGACAATTGCAGACGGGTGTCGTCCCATGAAGATCCAGTGGACCATTGTCGGAACGTCGCCAAGGAGGGATCAGGGGAATGGGAAGGAGGACGAAGGAGATCTTGTGCAACAGGGGGAGAGGGGGCATAGGGTGCCGGTTGGTTGGGGGACCTCTGATTCTGATCCAAGAACTGCTTCAGGAAATGGGGGCCATGATGTGATGATGACTGGTCACAAGGGTACCACTGATGGATCTCTGGGGTACACAGCACCATGGACAGTTGAGGGGTATGTCCCCTGGGCCAAAAGGGGCCAGCTGAGGGCCTCAGTGCAGGATTTCCTGCCGTGGCAGGGTTGGGAGTCATTTGTGAAGCCTCTTGTGAGGAGGGTGAGCCCTCTGAACTGACCTGCTGTGCTGTATGGAGCAGCAGTGTGACGGTGGTTTGCTGAAGCTCATACAAGTGGGGGAGCCAGGGCCACTGTATGTCTAGAGAGATCGTGGCCCAGAGATGTCAGGAGGACCTCGGTCTGGGCTGTGGGTCCATGCAGGCGAGCGCTTATGTGGTTTGCGTGGCGTGGGTACTTGCGTGAGCGTATGGCGCGGTCGTTCAGAGTGGCATCTGGTGAGGTGGACTGGCCGGCGAACAGACTCAGTAAGTCGCCTTGAGAGGATGCCAGGGGAGCCGATGGTCGGGCTCTACTCTTCTTCAAAGTTTTCACATCAGTGGCTATCAGTTTGGAACAAATCTCGCTGGGGATGTGGAGGAGCTCTGGTTGAGCACGTCTTCACTCCTCCATGGCTTACCACCCTCCCCCCCCTCTTCCCCCCGGGTAGGAATTTTTTTACCCTAAAGTGGGGAAAATTCGCTTCTACTTCACAGGGTTTTTTGCCTTCCTCTGGATCAACTTGCAGGATAGATGTCTGTTTTCAGCCTTATAAACTATGTTACTATGTCACTATAACAATGCAGTTTTGTGTCTGGTGGCAAAAGTTTTGATATGCAAAATGTCTCTGGCTATGGACTCTGGCCAGGTCCTAAAATGTACAACTTTTCGTCTCCTTCATCTTGAAGCTACTGGGTCCCAATTTGAAATCTGTAACAGTTCTCCACCTACCATGTGCCATGACTGCTAGCCAGTGGCGTACATAGAGAAGTTAGGGCCCCATAGCAAGGATCAAACCAGGCCCCTCACACAGGACAGAAGGGTTTCTGCCTAAACCCTATTCAATGACCCTTGGGCCATTTTTCCACTGCCTCATTTGCTAAAAGTTTCTTTAGAGGGTAGAGTCCTGACCAAGTTTGCACGCCCAGTAGAAGAGGAGAAAATCCCAACTAAGACTGGGCCCCCCTTGTTTTGGGCCCCATAGCAGTCGTGCGGTGTGACGCTATGGTAGTTACGCCCCTGCTGCTATCTCTGAAACCCCAATAGATAAGTCTCTGCTATATAATATATAGTACTGATTTAGCAGTAGTAATGAGCAAAGTTATGAAATTTATGAAGTTTATGAAGTTATGAATTTCACGAAGAAGTTCAATTTGTGACAAATTACTTCATCACAAAGTGCATTCCTTTGAACCCCTCAGATGCCACGTTTATATATTTATTAAAATTAAGTCCTTTCAGGGGTTAACCCAGTTTTAAAAAGAAAAAAAAAAGCATACTCACCTTATCTATTTGATCGCAGAGAGGCTGTCTTGGCCATCTTGATAGAAGACACAACGCTAGCCAGGAGTGGTGACTTCATCACTGATGACATTACTGTGCCTGGCCAGCGCTGTGACGCACACGTCCCCCAGTGTGAGATTTCATGCGGTTTCTTCAATCAATTTGACCATGTCAGCCTCTTCACGCATAAATGTATCAGGTGAGTACTGTATGTTTCAGGAAAAATAAATTTGTTACCACAAAGCGTGAGGAAATTGGGCTTCAAATTTTTCCTCAAATTTGGATCGAAGTCCACTTCAGATAGCCCGACTCGCTCAACGCTATTTAGCAGTACTGACTAGATAATCTTGGGAATATGAGCTGCCAAGTGTGAAATATTTGAGTATGTAAAGGCAGGGCAGGCCAATCCAGTCTCAACTCTGTAATTCTACTGATTTTCTACTTAAACAAAAAAATCCTTTAAAACCCTCTCTGTACCCTTGATTCCTTTTTTGAAGTAAATAATTGTGGCAGTTGCATAATAGTGAGGAGAGGGAACTCTGAAGCTAATTGCACCTTACTTAGGAATACATTTTATTTAATTACCTTTTTCAACAGAATGCTTGGTTTCAAGCTGTGCTTTGCCATCTTTTTCTTTAACACCCCCTCCCTCTGCACTGATCATTACATAAGGTTCTGTATGTCATTATTAAAGTTAAATTATTCATTGTGTTGGGTAAAGAGAGTGTGTGTGGGTCTCATTCCAACCTTCTGGCAGGCGGGTGAAATGTTTCGGAAAAGTAACACATATTTGTTCTGAGATATAAGAGAATCTGGCACTGCTGATCAGCCTGGGAAAGAAGAAGCCGCGAAGCTGTCAGAATTATTTGGCAAGCAATATGAAGCATCCTGATATATAAGTCTCATTTAGTGAACTCCACACTACCGTACACTCCTTCAGCTGAACATTCTGTAACCCTCCACAGTAGTAGACGTTGCTGGGCAGATGAAATGTCCGCTTGTGCTACAAAGCAAATAGATATAAAAACGTACATTAACGTGAGTTTTCTTTTTCTGTTGTTGCTTAAAGTTTGCAGGTGGAGTGTAATAGCTATCAACAGAGTAACTGTAATGTAACACAATGCTAAGGTGTTAGCTTATTTTGCAAAGAAACTCACAGTTATACCATATAACATCCACAGCACTGCTACATTTTCCATAAACAAGAAGGATACCATTTATAAATAGTATACTGGAAGAAGATGTCCGTTGTAATGTAAATGATACAAAATCTGACTATTATACAGGTGCTATACACCGACATTCCTATTTCAATAGCAGTGTGTGTATCGAGATTGGAGGAGCCAGAGCAGAGGATGGGAGTGATAGTGGTCCTGATGAAGTATTGTGTCACAGTGTACTACCTCAGGCCATTACTTCCTGGGGGATTGATGCAGTGGAAATGTAGTATTGAAGAATGAAGCCAGAATTAAATATATAAAAATCTCTTTTACTAAGTGCAACTTAGAACTTCAGGTACATTCATCATCTGATTTCAAGTGCAATTTTCTGGTGCCAATAAGGCTTATGGAGGCATGTTAAATGGCTTCAATTTAGCAATTGTATGGTACTATGCTAGGGTGGAGAATTGTGTCTATGTGAGTTATTTGCTATAATAAGAAATCTTTATTGCGAGTGCTGGAACCCTTTCTTCCTATTCTTTATGTGAGAGATTTGCCTTGCTCGTTCCTTGCACAGGGCTGTGGATCATGAGGTGAGCTAGATTCTTTTACTGACTATGGTACTGGCCTAGTAGTATTCTGGGTGATGGGTGTCTTAGCCATAGTCCCTCACCCTACAGCAATCTCTTTAAATGCTGATAGTAGCTGGTTACTCTGCTGTCTGCCTTCTCAAGAATTTACTTGAGGCTGTCTCTAGCTGTTAATCTCTATGGAGAATCCTTCTTAGGAGCAGGAGCTCAGCAGTGTGCCTCTCTCTTCCTGTAAGGAAGCAGGACCAGCCAATTCTTACCTAGTGGGAAGGCACAAGGTAGTTAGTTTTCTTTCTGCCACTTTTCTGGTGCACATCTTAAATGAATCAGGCCACAGGGAACCAACTCATAACCCACCCCCTCTCACCCATGCTCACTTTTGGAAAAGTGGTGAGAGAGTTGGAAAAAGGACTAAAAAGAAAACTGGTATACAGTCATAATAAATGATGACAGAGAGAGAAAATTACACATTCCTCTCTTTCCTATTCACTCCTTTATCCTAAATCATGGGAGAAACTGGTATTAACCCTCTACTACCCTATCCGACCAATTATTGTATCATATAGTACTAGACTACTCTAGCCCATCAGCAAAACTGGTATTTATTTTTCCACTGCATTAAACTTCCATTACCCGTCTTCTTGGTTTCATACTGCGTAAAAATGAAACCTTTTTCTATTTTCCAATATTTTTTATAATATGAAAATAAAGGAACTATTATGCTGGATGCATGTGTCCATCATAGTTGCTCCACTCACCCTGTTTAAATTGGGACTAGTGGTCAGTGAACTGCCTTATACCACTGATAGAGGTAATCCTTACTTTGTTTCCTGGCCAGCTGCTGGTTGAGATGCTCATAAGTGTTGAGCGCGAATATTCGAATAGCGTTTTTTTTTAGCGAATATCGGCACTTCACAAATTCGTGAATATTGCGAATATAGCGCTAGATATTCGCTATTTCGAATTTTATTTATTTTATTTTTAAGTTGTTAATCCTTGTTGCTCTCTCGTTGTCTTCCCACTTCCCAAAAGCTGTTCTTGCCTGTCCAGAGGATTCTTGGCTCCCTGCCCGCTCCAGTCAATGCCCGTTGCCGCTTCTGCTGACTTCCCGTGTACATGGGAACGCCTCCATGCTAAAATGTACTGTCGGATGTGAGAATCACGATCTCACAAATTTGACTACCTTGTAATCGCAATGCGATTAATATAACCTGAATTACTCGCATTGCGAATTGATCTTAGAGCTAAGTTCCTAATGGTTGTATTGCTAGAATATAACGAATATCACAAATTCACGAATATAGGACTCTATTCTCAATCTTCGTTATATTATAGCAAGCCAATCATTAGGAACCCAGCTCTAAGTTTAATTCGCAATGCGAGTATATGTTCGCATTGCGAAATCAACTTAGAGCTGAGTTCCTAATGGTTGTTGCTAGAATATAATGAAGATAGAGAATATAGTGCTATATTTGTGAATTCTTGATATTCGTCATCTTCGTTATATTCTAGCAATACAACCATTAGGAACTTAGCTCTAAGATCAATTCGCAATGCGATTACATGTTCGCTTCGCAGATGAAACTTAGAGCTGAGTTCCTAATGGTTGTTGCTAGAATATAATGAAGATAGAGAATATAGTGCTATATTCATGAATTCGTAATATTCGTCATCTTCGTTAAATTCTAGCAATACAACCATTAGGAACTTAGCTCTAAGATCAATTCGCAATGCGATTATATGTCCGCGTCGCGAATTAAACTTAGAGCTGTGTTTCTAATGGTTGTTGCTAGAATATAACGAAGATAGAGAATATAGTGCTATACTCGTGAATTCGAGATATTTGTCATCTTCGTTATATTCTAGCAATACAACCACAACCATTAGGAAATTAGCTCTAAGATCAATTCGCAATGAGATGATATGTTCGCTTTGCGAATGAAACTTAGAGCTGAGTTCTTAATGGTTGTTGCTAGAATATAACGAAGATTGAAAATATAGTGCTATATTCATGATATTCGTTATCTTCGGTAATTCTAGCGATACAAGTTACAACCATTAGGAACTCAGCTCTAAGTTTAATTCGCAATGGTAATATAAATTCGCGTAACATTCGCAATATATAGAATAATGACAAATATTCGATTTTGAAGAATATATGACGAATATTCAATCGAATATTCGCGAAATATCGCAAAATCGAATATGGCACCTCCCGGTCATCACTAGTGCTGATCAGCCTCCCTTTTTAGCTATGCTGTGGTTTCCCTTCATGGCCTGAGCTTTGAGATTTTCTAGTGTCTAGTAACCAGCAAAAGTGTGATCTCCTGTGTGACTCCTTGCTTGACTATCACATCTGTTCCTTGCTGCCTGCCTCAACCTTGGAATTGATATTTGGAGTACGAATATACACTATTTGGAATACGCACATACTCAGACTGCCTTGATTTTGGACTGTATTCAGACTACGCTTTTGCTTGTTCCCTTGGTGCTTTGCACTGGTGTCTCCGAACTCCATGGGTCAGCTGCCGTCTACACTAAGACTACTCCAGGAGGTAGCAGCCTGGTTGGTTCACTGCAGCAAAGGCCAGATCTCTGTACAGGGGTTAAAGAGTGAATGGCAGGACAATGTCTTTAGGTTTAGCCCAAAGTCAAACTTGTCAGTTGGCATTGTGGGCCCAAATCCAGTGCCCATTAAAGGTTTAAAGAGAGGAAAAAATGTCAAAATCAATTTAGCTTATGCATTTCTGGTGGGTAACCATAGCATGACTAAGGGTGGTTATATATACAGTGGTTGTGGCTGGTATTAAATGAGCTAAACGTGACCAACAGGGGTTCCAGGAGTGCTCCAATTAGTCTGATATTGAAGGCCTATCCTAAAGGTAGTATGTTGTAATCTTCTTTTAAGGGTAGTAGGGAATTCGAAACTCTGTGGCAGATGTAATACGATAAAAATGAAAACAGTTTACCTCCACTTTTCTAATTTAGTATAACAAACTATGTTAAAGTTTTTTTTTCAGGACATAGATATTGAAACAGATCCTTAGGATAGGTCATCAATATCATATTGGTTAAGGTTCTACTCTCAGCACTCCCACAGATCAGCTGGAAACAAATTATAACTGTGTCATAGATTGGCTATTTCCTTGCAAAATCTCACTCCAACAGCTTGTATGACAATGTTCATCAACATGGAGTGATCATTTGAAGAGTTGGCTGAAGTGGGCAACTGTGCCAGCAATGTACATTTTTCGAAAATTGCATGGCTCTTACTATTAATATATCACACTTACATTTTAACAGTTTAATATTATATATTTGTTCACTGAGAGTGTTGAGGAAGGGTTGAAATATATATTATATATATATATATATATATATATATATGCGAACACATGCATGCATGCATTATATATATGCATACCTAAATAGGCACATTATAGGATGATGTACGCAGATGTGCCCAGCATCTGCGCACATCTGCCCTTAGTATTCCACAGAGGCTCATTGTGGCCCCTGTGGGGAATATGTGCCCCCTTATATGTCCCTTATATATATATATATATATATATATATATATGTGTGTGTGTCCCCTTATAGAATGTGTTAACCCTTGCATTGCCATTTCCCCTGGACTGCATTGTGATATTGCAGTAGGGACAGTGTGAGTAGCCAGGTGGGTGGGTTACTGCTGTAATGTATGTTAGTGTAATTGTATATGTAATAAATAGAAAAAAGAGAGAGAGGGGGGCAGCGCCTCCTGTGTGGTACTGTCTTTGTGTAGGGAGTATTAAAATAATATTAATAATATAATGTGCTTACTAGATGCGGTTGTGAGGAAGTCACAACAGCTTGTAGTGCTCTGCTGGTATTGCCCGACCAGCGTCCGGGGTTATGCCTTGCTGCAGCCTCTTGTTCCTTCCACTTGTGAAGCGGTGACGAGGTAGATCTATCTTATCTATTTATCTATTTATCTAGTGTAATTGTATAGCTAGTTTGTGGGGAGGAATAGAGATTGTATGTAGTGTAGTTCGGAATATTGTATGTGTAGTAGTGTTTTAGTGTTGTAATTGACTGACTGTATTACTGTGTGGCTATAAATATATATATTCATATTCCCTTTTATATGGATATATATAATTATTGACTATAGACGTGTATTGTGTTAATAAATACCTTTTATTATCTAAGCACAGTGTGTAGTCTTTTGTTATCGTAGGCGCCTCAGTATATAGTAGCAGTGTAAGTCGCACATAGATGAGTTCAGTGGATAGTGTAAGGCAAAAGGAGGTATTTATCTTTATTTAAGGTATAAATGGGTGGAGTCATCACTAGACGGGGTACGCCTATTTATGAATATTAATTATTGATATTTGCATAAATATTAATAATTAATATCACCCATTAACAAAGAGCAAACATAATCTCCAGTGTTTGATTTCGTAGATGCAGACCTCAAGTCAGTGTTTTGGGAGGCAGGTTACTACTACTTAATTGAGTTTCTCTCTATTACTTCTTTTCTGTTTGATCTCGATACTCAGAGCTGTCTGGCCCGGCCATGTCTCTGAGGTGATGTAACCACAAATGTAGAGCAGTCAGAGATCATATCAGCTTCCAATCCCAAAGGCAGCAGCTTATACCAATCTAATTATTTCTTTTACAGACCCCGCCAAGAGAGTACTACTCTAAGCCACACAGTTAATATGAAACGGGACACATGACAATGATAATATCAGATCTATCACATAACCATTGCTTTCTGCAGATAAGACTTTAGAATGGTTGGCCCTCTGGGATGAGATGCTTGGTCAGTTTGATTAAATGCAACAGAGGATGGGCATGAGAACATAGAGAGCGGCACCTTTTATACCTAAGAACTCAAAATTATGGGATGCAGGAATTGTTTATTAATTTATCATTCAAAACTTGTCCAAAAATGAATAAAACATCTGCTGAAAAAGATCAAGGAGCTGTGGTAAAGTTTATTTCTAGGTAACCTCATTGTATCACACTTTCAGAGCAAATGATGCTATGATTCCAAATTGGGAGTAGTGTAAATGCTGGCATACCGAGATTTTAGAATGCAAAATAAACCACAACCACAGCATAAGGCCTCATGCACACGACCGCAAAACAGGGTTCCGCAAAACAGTCCGCAAAACAGGGTTCCGTTGTTTTGTGATCCGTGTCCGTTTTTGCTTCCATTGTGTTACCGTGTGTCTTCCGTTTTTTTTAGCGGACATGACCCAAAAGATATTACCAAAAGACAGGCTGACAAGTTGCCAAATGCCTGCCAAGGGATCCGCAAAAAAATGCGGACGCTGAACGCGGATGACACACGGATGGCCATCCGCATTTTTTCACTGTCCCATTGAGTAGAATAGGTCCGCGAACCGTTTTTCGCGGACAAGAATAGGACAGGTTATATTTTTTTGACGGACTGGAATCACGGACCACGGACACGAAGGACAAACGGTGCATTTGCCGAGTTTTCCACGGACCCATTAAAAACCAATGGGTCCGCAGAAAATCACGAAAAACGGAGCAACGGACACGGAATCAAACAACGGTCGTGTGCATGAGGCCTAAAGCTCAATATCAAAGATCATATAAAAATCAATGTGGAAATGTTTCTGGAGGACCAATTTCATAAATATTTAGATTGCATTCAATATTTTAGTCCACTTTGATTAAAATTTCCTTTCTCCATAGTAGTCAAACTAATTCTGTCCTTAAAAAAAAAACTGGTTTACCAACAATGAAAAGTAACATTAAACACCCAAAATAATTTGCGGATAAAACCAGATTTTGGCAAAAAAATAAAACAAAACAGTTTTTGTCAAAAACAGATTTCGACAGCTACATTATTGAGTAGTAATTGTGAAGAAAAATGTGTGAGCTTTAAAACTAAAATCATAAGTGGTTATTATTGTTAAGTATAGGGAAGTAATAATTGATTTCAGATAAGGTATGGGAGTTGAAAGACCTCACAATGTTTATGTTTTAAATAATAAATTATTCCTTTTATAAAACTGCTAACTCCAGGGCAATGCACATATGGAAAAAGTTTATCTGTATAATATAATTTAAAAAACCGTACAATAATAATGAACTTTGGATGGCAGGGGACAGACTGATGTGGTAGTATAGCGATTTTAAGTTCCAGAGTATGGAGGATGCCATAGGGACATTTTGGAGATGATTAGCAGACCAGAGGAAATGTCTTGTTGTCTTCAACAGGAATTTCCTGCAAGTTTCTCACTAAATTTGTTTGAAGCAGTTGCTACTGTTTACAATTGCCTTATACCTGCATCTGGCTCTTCACAAGTAAATGGAGGAGGTAAGTATGTTTTTTGAATATTTTTTTACTGCCATTCAGGGAGAATCGATTCGCTACCACGAAGCACAAGGAAATTTGGCTCAACGGCAATTATTGCCATCACTGATAAGAAGAAAAACTGTAAATAAGCAACAACTCCAAGTGGAGATGATTTTAGAACCAGTATCTTGCCATTCGTATGTAGATAAGGGTGGGTTTGCATCTGCGTTCTGGATTCCGTTATGGCTTTCCGTTATTACATGGCTATAACGAAAAATAACGGAATCCATAAGACAGAAGTCAAAACGGAAGCCTTAAAAGGCATTCTGTTTTGGTCCATCATAATAGAAGTCTTTGGGAATCATAACAGATCTGTCTGGTTCCCGTTATGCAAGACAGAAAACAAAGTCCTGTTGACTTGACAGAACTTTTTTTCCATTATGCATAACGGAAACGGGACGGATCCGTTATGATCCCCATAGACTTCTACTGTGACGGAAAGCAAAACAGAATGCCTTATAAGGGCTACCGTTGTGCATTCCGGCTTCATACAAGTCTATGGGCAGCATAACGGATCCGTCCCGTTTCCGTTATGCAGAACTGGACACCTGCATAATAGAAACCAGGACGGATCCGTTCTGCTTCCCATAGTCTTTTATTATGAAGGATCAAAACGGAATGCATCTTATAGGCTTCCGTTTTGACTTCCGTCTTATGGATTCGGTTATTTTCCATTATAACCATGTTATAACGGAAAGCCATAACGGAATCCAGAACACAGATGTGAACCCACCCTCAATGTGAAAAAAAGAGTACCTTGAATTGCGCTGCTACCGAATGATGAATTCAGAGAGCCGGCATTTTGTCCATATGTTTATTAACTGTGTACAAATAAAGGGACTACTCCAATCCTGAAATGCACTACTTAGATTGAGTTTGGACTTGATATTAGTACACATTATTGTTTAAATGTCCGGTGTGTACAATAATAATGTTTACAATGCAGTTGAAAGTGAAAATGTGCATGTTCTGTATGCTGTGGCTGGATGGTGGGCAAGTGAAACCATGGGTGGTGCAGAGAATTGCAAGTGCACCTGAGTCCTGGAACCTCAGAGAGCCCAAAACTCCTTCTACCCAATCTGAAGAGTACTATCAAAAAAGTGTGAAAGTTGAATGGCTCAAATCTAGGAGGTGCAGCCTCTTGAAATTGGTTGTCCATAGTGGAAAACACAAGTCTGAGCATTTTTTATGGTAAGATTTATATTTCATTAGTACATTTATTTTTCTGTAAATTAGGAAAACTGTACAGCATCAATTTTAAGGTTTCTACTGTATACTTTCTGTCATGGGACTATTTTTATAGTTCCACAATTTTAGACAGGGGAATAAACAGTTAAGGAAGAACACTCTTTTTTTCTGCATCTTGAAATGCGTTAAAAGAAATCCAACTTTTCCTCACTGCTGTGTGACACACAGAGTACCTGTCGATTATCCTCTCACGTCTGCTAATGAGCTCTAGGCTGCCTTTTTTAGCCTCCTAGTTAATAGATCAGCAAAGGACAGCATGCCACAAGGAGAAAAAAAATAATAAAACATTGCAAACTGTAAAATTCACTTTTCCTTCCAAAATCTCAAATTGACTGAATCTGATTCTCGAGTCCAGCTGTCACCCACCCACCAATCAGATGTCCCGGATCATACATGAGAATATTCTCCTTGTTCCTTCTCAATCTGCTGTAGTGTTATCTCCAGAGCTCGTTCTCTCTCTCTTTTATTTGCTTGGAACTGGGTAATGAAAGGAGGTTTCAAAATAGCAGGTGGCCTCTCTTTGTATAATGAATTCAACTAAAGACATCATAGTTCTAAATGTGTAGGTGGAACAGTGGCATTGACAAAATAACAATATAATGTGGTCATAAAAGGCAGAAAGATGCTCAAAACCTCATATGCTGTTGCACATATATAATCGGGAGAGCAATTCCTGCACATGTGGTCCGTGTTGCTAGCAGCAATCCCCAGCAAAAATGCACACACTGGAGGATGCTGGCAGCGGACCACATGTACCACAGAAACATCCTACACGGGGGAACCAAATGTGTGGATGTAATTGGATATATAAAGCAAAAATGTACAACAAAAAAAAGCCTCATCTAAACCTGACACATACTGTATGGCAATAAAGTACCAGAAAGAAAGAGCAAGGGAGATGGATCTATGACAAATTTATTTTAAATATGTCAAAGGGTTAAAAATGGATGTGAAGTATCTGAATTATCATTCAGTAGCTAACACTCTGCAGGCAATTGTTTATATTGACGAAGTCTTGAGTTTCCAGTCTGTAGAGTAGTTCATATAGTTAGTATAAAAACAAATACAGGAGGAGCCATACCATACCACTTTTGAAATTGGGCCAGGTTCTTTCTTCATCTATGTTATAGATATTGGTGACCTATACTTGAGTAAATCATCAATATCAAAATGGTGACAGTCTAACACCTGACACCACCACCGATCAACTCTTCACAACAGCTGCCAATACTGGAACTAACAGAGCAGAGACAGAAGCAGTCAGCAGCTCTTATTGTGTAGAGGCCATGACTAGTGTTGAGCGAACCCAAACTGTAAAGTTCGGGTCTGTACCGTACTTTGTGAGTTCGGGTACCCGGACCAGAACCTGAACTTTGCTGGAAAAGTTTGCATTCAATTTCGGTGTTCGGGCATTTAATAAAGCTTGTTTAAAGGCTGCAGGGCGGCCAATCAACACGCTTTTAAGCTGTGGACACTTAGAAGCCATCACAGCCATGCCTAATAATGGCATGGCTGTGATTGGCCCATGCATCATGTGACCCAGCCTCAATAAAAGTTGGATCACGTGTAGCACCACCCATCAGCTCTGAATATTGCAGGGACAGGATGCAGGCAGCTGAAGTGAGGGAAAGTGTTGGGAATCTCATTTGGCTATATATACTGTGGTGACCTCTAGTTATTTTTTTGAGGGTGCAATACACCATCTGACAATTTGGAAAAGAGTTTGCTGTTCACTGAGCAAGCACTCTATGGGGTAGATGTGGGGGAGGGTGGTAGCGAGGAGGCTGAGGAGAGTGAGGTAGTTAGCTGGGAAACGGTAAGAAAGCGGGGTAAAGGGAAGAGTGCCAGGGAGGCTAGACCTGATCTGAAACACCCCAACAAGTTTGCACGATTGGCAGATGAGGGGGATGACAGTTCAGGGACGGCACTGCTGCAGCCGGACACTTCCTCTGCCAGTCAGGGGAATGTCAGCTCCATTAAGCAGGGGACCAGGAGAGCAGGGCAGGCTAGACAGGTGCTGGTAGTGGGAGACTCAATTATTAGGGGTACAGATAGGACGATCGCCGAACAGTGTGCTGTCTTCCTGGCGCTAGAGTTCGACACATCGCTGATCGGGTTGACAGATTACTGGGAGGGGCTGGAGAAGACCCAGCGGTCATGGTCCATATCGGAACCAATGACAAAGTTAGAGGACGGTGGAGAGTCCTTAAAAATGATTTCAGGGTTTAAGGTCAAAAGTTTAGGGCAAGGACCTCAAAAGTAGTATTTTCTGAAATACTGCCCGTACCACGAGCCACACAAGAAAGGCAGCGGGAGATTAGGGAGGTTAACAAGTGGCTCAAGAGCTGGTGTAGGAAGGAGGGGTTCAGGTTTCTGGAGAACTGGACCGACTTCTCTATCGGCTACAGGCTCTATCGTAGGGACGGGCTGCACCTCAATGGGGAAGGGGCAGCTGTGTTGGGGAGAAAGATGGCTAGAAAGTTGTAGGAGTGTTTAAACTAGGGACTGGGGGGAGGGTAATTACATTATAGGAGGGGAAGATAGTGCAGATAGAGACCAGGGGAGAGGTAGTATGACTGGGCGAGGAATGGAAGGGGGACTAAAACAGCTCAGAATGAAAGATGTAGGGTAAAAATGCACATAAACCTGTCAAATGTATGTATACTAATGCCAGAAGCCTGACTAACAAGACTGGTGAACTGGAATTGTGATGTGTGAGGAGGACTATGACATAGTGGGAATAACTGAGACATGGCTGGATGATAGCTATGACTGGGCAGTTAAAATAAAAGGTTCAATCTGTTTAGAAAGGATCGTCAAAACCGAAGAGGTGGAGGGGTCTGCCTCTGTGTGAAGTCCTGTCTAAATCCCGTAATTCGAGAATGCATCTCCGAAGGACATGAACATGTGGAGTCACTGTGGGTAGAAATACATGGAGCAAAAAACAATCCCGTATCCTAAGGGAAATAAGTGATGTCATAGCCAGACCTTTATTTCTGATATTTACGGACATATTTACGTGTATATACTGACAGGGAATGTTCCACAGTATTGGCGCATAGCAAATGTGGTGCCAATATTCAAAAAGGGTCCAAAAACAGAGCCTGGAAATTATAGGCGGTAAGTTTAACATCTGCTGTTGGTAAACTGTTTGAAGGGTTTCTAAGAGATGCAATTTTGGAGTATCTCAATGAAATTAAGCAAATAACGCCATATCAGCATGGCTTCATGAGGGATCGGTCATGCCAAACGAATTTAATCAGCTTCTATGAGGAGTTCTAGACTTGACAGCGGCGAATCAATGGATGTCATATATCTGGACTTCTCCAAAGCATTTGACACTGTACCTCATAAAAGGTTAGTATATAAAATGAGGATGCTTGGACTGAGAGAAAATGTCTGTATGTGGGTAAGTAACTGGCTGAGTGACAGAAAACAGAGGGTGGTTATTAACGGTAGATACTCAGATTGGGTCACTGTCACTAGTGGGGTACCTCAGGTGTCAGTATTGGGCCCTATTCTCTTCAATATATTTATTAATGATCTTGTAAAACCCCTCACAGTAAAATATCTATTTTTGCAGATGACACTAAACTGTGTAAAGTAATTAACACTGAAGAGGACAGTTTTCTGCTACAGAGGGATCTGGATAGATTGGAGGCTTGGGCAGAGAAATGGCAGATGAGGTTTAACACTGACAAATGTAAAGTCATGCACATGGGAAGGAATAATGCAAGTCACCCGTACATATTAAATGGTAAAACACCCAGTAACACTGACATGGAAAAGGATCTAGGAATTTTAATAAACAGCAAATTAAGCTGCAAAAACCAGTGTCAGGCAGCTACTGCCAAGGCCAATAAGATAATGGGTTGCATCAAAAGGGGCATAGATGCCCGTGATGAGAACATAGTCCTACCACTTTACAAATCACTAGTCAGACCACACATGGAGTACTGTGTACAGTTCTGGGCTCCTGGGAACAAGGCAGACATAGCAGAGCTGGAGAGGGTTCAGAGGAGGGCAACTAAAGTAATAACTGGAATGGGGCAACTACAGTACCCTGAAAGGTTATCAAAATTAAGGTTATTCACTTTAGAAAAAAGACGACTGAGGGGAGATCTAATAACTATGTATAAATATATCAGGGGTCAGTACAGAGATCTCTCCCATCATCTATTTATCCCCAGGACTGTGACTGTGACGAGGGGACATACTCTGCGTCTGGAGGAAAGAAGGTTTGTACACAAACATAGAGGTGGTGATGGTGAGTACAATAAAGGAATTCAAGAGGGGACTGGATGTATTTCTGGAGTGTAATAATATT
Source organism: Bufotes viridis (assembly GCA_033119425.1). Lineage (NCBI taxonomy): Eukaryota > Metazoa > Chordata > Amphibia > Anura > Bufonidae > Bufotes > Bufotes viridis. The sequence goes on along the minus strand of CM065590.1, from coordinate 409,562,320 downwards.
ACAGGCTATAACTACTAGAGATGGGTCATTGATCCAGGGAGTTATTCTGATTGCCTGATTGGAGTCGGGAAGGAATTTTTCCCCTTAAGTGGGGAAAATTGGCTTCTACCTCACAGGCTTTTTTTTGCCTTCCTCAGGATCAACTTGTAGGAAACAGGCCGAACTGGATGGACAAATGTCTTTTTTCGGTCTTATATACTATGTTACTATGTTACTATCTTGGCATCTCTGACACAGAAATTTTATAGTTATTCTGGCTACTATTTCTGTGAGTAACCTATAGCGATTTTTTTGTGGGTGCAATGCACCATATTCGTACCCCTGACACAAGAATATAATAGTTAATCCATCTGTTACATCGGTGGGTGACATATACCAATTGTTTGTGTGGGGTACACCTGCACTGTATATGTGATGGGGAAATAAATCTAGTTAATCCATCTGTTACATTGGTGGGTGACATATATCAATTGTTTGTGTGGAGTACACCTGCCCAGCATACATGATGGGGAAATGAGCCCAAAGTCATGTAGTAGTCTCTTATTTTTTGATGACTCTGCTGGCAGGGTTTCCATCTGCAATACACCTAGCCCTGCCCCAGAAGTGGAAGAGATTGAGTGCACTGATGCCCAACCACTTATGATTCAGGATGTGAACATGGGAGGACAACCGCAGCACATCTCTGATGATGACAAAACACAGGTGCCAACTGCTGCGGCTTTCTGCAGTGTGAAGACCGGCAAGGAGGGCAGGGGTGAGGAGTGGGTGGAAGATGATGTGGAGGATGATGAGGTCCTAGACCCCACATGGAATCAAGGTCATGCGAGTAACGTGTGCCATTCGGAGGAAGAGGTGGTGGTCACACAGCGCCAGCCGCACAGCAAAAGAGGGAGCAGTGTGCAAAAGCAGAGTAGCTGTCCCCTAGCCAGTCCGCCTGCTACTGCCCACCGCACCGAGGGACTCAGCACACCAAACCAGCTCCAAGGCATTCCCTGGCGTGGCAGTTCTTCAGACAATGTACTGACAAAAAGACGCGAGTGGTTTGCACGCTGTGCAATCAGAGCCTGAAGCAAGGCATAAATGTTCTAAACCTGAGCAGCACCTGCATGACCAGGCATCTAAATGAAAAGCACGAGCTGCAGTGGAGTACACACCTCAAAAACCACAAAAGATCTCAGGCTCCTCCTGCTCCCTCTTCTGCTGCAGTCTCGGCCTCTTGCTCCCCAGCATGTCTACACTGTCCCATGGAAGCGTTCAGCTGTCCATCCCCCAAACACTAGAGAGAAAGAGCAACTACCCTCCCCCCCCCCACCCACCAGCGATCCCTGGCCCTGAAAGCCAGCATTTCAAAATTTAAATGCTGTCATTTCACCTGATGGAGATGGAGACTTTTAAAAACCTTATGGCAGTGGCTGTCCCACAGTATGTGGTTCCCAGCTGCCGCTACTTTTCCAGGTGAGCCATCCCTGCCCTGCACAACCACGTGGCAGACAAAATCAGGTGTGCACTGCGCAACGCCATCTGTGGCAGGGTCCACATAACCACCAATACCTGGACCAGTAAGCATGGGCAGGGACGTTATATCTCTCTTAACAGCACACTGGGTAAATGCAGTGGTGGCTGGGCCTGAGGCGCATAGCAATCTTGCGAATATCCTTCAGCCCCAGAGGATTGCAGGGCATTTCTCTTTGCCTCCTGTTCTCTCCTCCTACTCGGCTTCCTCCTCATCTACCACCCCCTCAACCACTCAGAGTAACACTTTCACCACCCACAGCAGAACAGCCAGGGGGAAACGACAGCAGGCTGTTTTAAAACTTGAGTGTTTGGACAAACCCCACACAGCGCAGGAGCTGTGGACAAGCATGGAACAACAGACTGATGATTGGTATCTCCCTAACTGCTCACTGGGCTCAGTCTCGTCCCTTATTCCCTGCCACAGCTCTGCGGCGGTGTGCTGTTTGTCACCTATGCAGATCAGTTTAAGCATGGCCTGTTGCCGCTTCCCCACTGCAGTGCTACACTGCTTCCAGCTACTGACTGATGGCTGACTGGTGCTGCAAAATGATAATTCAGAGGTGCAAGTGGAGGAGGAGGCGGAGGAGGAGAAGGGGGGGTTGCAGCCACTAACGTAGGTGGCGGCGGAAACCCTGATAGAAGTAGGGCCCACAATCCTTGGCATCGGTAGGACCTGTGCCATCCCAGGGTACGACTTGCTCCCGGCTTCCACAATGTTCACCCAATGTGCCGTTAGGGAAATGTAGCGTCCCTGGCGAAAAGCACTTGTCCTTGTGTTAGTCAATAAGTGGACCTTCCCAATAACTGCATAGGTCAGGGCACGGGTGAAGTTAAGGGACACATGCTGGTGTAAGGCTAGGACTGCACACTATGAAATGTATTGGCGGCTGGGGACAGAGTAATGCGGGAAGGCCGCCGCCATCAGGCTGCAGAAAGCATCAGTGTCCACAAGCCTAATTGGCAACATTTCCAGGGCCAGCAATTTGGAATAGTGCACATTTAGCGCTATGGCCTGGGGGTGGGTGGCAGGGTATTTGCAATTTCATTAAAAGGCCTGTGGTATGGACATCTGTACCCTGTGCTGGGACACAGAAGTGGATGTGGTGCTTGCAAAGGTCCAGGTGCATGGCGGGAGGCATCCGGGCCTGTGTCTTGGACAGGGGATTGACCAGCATGTACAAACCGGATTCCAAAAAAGTTGGGACACTATACAAATCGTAAATAAAAACTGAAATGCAATGATGTGGAGGTGCCAACTTCTAATATTTTATTCAGAATAGAACATAAATCACGGAACAAAAGTTTAAACTGAGAAAATGTACCATTTTAAGGGAAAAATATGTTGATTCAGAATTTCATGGTGTCAACAAATCCCCAAAAAGTTGGGACAAGGCCATTTTCACCACTGTGTGGTATCTCCCCTTCTTCTTACTCAACAGACATCTGGGGACCGAGGAGACCAGTTTCTCAAGTTTAGAAATAGGAATGCTCTCCCATTCTTGTCTAATACAGGCCTCTAACTGTTCAATCATCTTGGGCCTTCTTTGTTGCACCTTCCTCTTTATGATTCGCCAAATGTTCTCTATAGGTGAAAGATCTGGACTGCAGACTGGCCATTTCAGTGCACGGTTCCTTCTCCTACGCAGCCATGATGTTGTGATTGATGCAGAATGTGGTCTGGCATTATCTTGTTGAAAAATGCAGGGTCTTCCCTGAAAGAGATGACGTCTGGATGGGAGCATATGTTGTTCTAGAACCTGAATATATTTGTCTGCATTGATGGTGCCTTTCCAGACATGCAAGCTGCCCATGCCACACGCACTTATGCAACCCCATACCATCAGAGATGCAGGCTTCTGAACTGAGCGTTGATAACAACTTGGGTTGTCCTTGTCCTCTTTGGTCCGGATGACATGGCGTCCCAGATTTCCAAAAAGAACTTTGAATCGTGACTCGTCTGACCACAGAACAGTCTTCCATTTTGCCACACTCCATTTTAAATGATCCCTGGCCCAGTGAAAACGCCTTGTGGATCTTGCTTAGAAATGGTTTCTTCTTTGCACTGTAGAGTTTCAGCTGGCAACGGCGGATGGCACGGTGGATTGTGTTCACTGACAATAGTTTCTGGAAGTATTCCTGAGCCCATTCTGTAATTTCCATTACAGTAGCATTCCTGTTTGTGGTGCAGTGTCGTTTAAGGGCCCGGAGATCACGGGCATCCAGTATGGTTTTACGGCCTTGACCCTTACGCACAGAGATTGTTCCAGATCCTCTGAATCTTCGGATGATGTTATGCACAGTTGATGTTGATAGACGCAAAGTCTTTGCAATTTTTCGCTGGGTAACACCTTTCTGATATTGCTCCACTATCTTTCTGCACAACATTGTGGGAATTGGTGATCCTCTACCCATCTTGGCTTCTGAGAGACACTGCCACTCTGAGAAGCTTTTTTTATACCCAATCATGTTGCCAATTGACCTAATTAGTGTTAATTGGTCTTCCAGCTCTTCGTTATGCTCAAATTTACTTTTTCCAGCCTCTTATTGCTACTTGTCCCAACTTTTTGGGGATTTGTTGTCACCGTGAAATTTTGAATCAACATATTTTTCCTTTAAAATGATAAATTTACTCGGATTAAACGTTTGATCTGTCATCTACGTTCTATTACAAAAAAAAAAAAAATTGACATTTGCCATCTCCACATCATTGCATTCAGTTTTTATTCACAATTTGTTTAGTGTCCCAACTTTTTTGGAATCCGGTTTGTACCACAGGGGAAGAGGAGGCAGTGGTGTGACCCGCAGACACTGATTGTGGACCCAGGCGTTCAGTCTACATATTAGGGTGCTTTGATGCCATGTGGCGGATCATGCTGGTGGTGCTGAGGTTGCTAGTGTTCCCGCCCCTGCTCATGTTGGTATGGCACAGGTTGAAAATGACAATTCCTTTATCGCCCTCATTTATTTTCCTCAGAAAAGCACCAGACTGCGGAACACCTACCCCTTGGCAAGGGAGATTTCCGCAAGGGGGTGCTCCTGGGAACAGTTGTTGGCCTGTTTAGTGTGGCCTGCCTTCTCCCTTTTGCCACCACACTGCCTGTTCCAGCCTTTTTTAGTGCTGCGGATCCCTCCCCCTTTGTACTGCTGCCCTTGCTTGGCTTGCCACTGTCCCAGGTTGGGTCAGTGACTTCATTGTCCACCACCTCCTCTTCCACTTCCTCACTCTGGTCATCCTCCTGACTTGTTGACCTAGCAACAACCTGTTATTGACAACTGTGTCTCATCCTCGTCATGAACCTCTTGAGACACTAATGGCGGTTGACTTATTGGCAACTGTGTCTCATCATCATCATCCACCTCGTAAAACACTAATTGCCGTTCCCCACCATCATCTTCTTCTGACTGGATGTTTAAGAGTTTGGGAATCAGGGCACAAGATCTCATCATGTCCCTCTTCAAGCGGGCTTGTCTAGAGGCCCAAATTAAGGAATGGTGATGAAAAGAGCTCCTGGGAATATCCGAGTGTGGGATCATTTGTTTTCCAAGACTATTCATGGTGGGTGGAAGGAGTATTAAGGTGAGGATTCTGTTGACCAGACTCTTGGCTACAGAGACTGGACTTTGTGGAAGACAGGGTGGTGCTTAACCGATTGGAAGCATTATCTGCTGCAATCCTACCGACCACCTGGTCGCACTGGTCTAACTTAAAGAGTGGTGTCCTGCGCCTCCCTACAAACTGATGAGTGTGTTTCTTGTGCTCTGGCGGCAGACACAGTTTCACCGCGCCCAGGGCCACGGCCTCTGCGTACTGCATCAGCAGCACGGCCACTTCCCCGTCCCTTACTGCTCGCTTAAATGGCAAATATGTGCTTGCAAGTATGTCACATGTACATTAGTGCAGTTTTGTTAGTGTATGTGCAAATAAAGTACACAGAATGTCACAGAAGTGCCACCACTGCCTAATAGAAAATTTCCACTAAAAGAATGTCACCGATATTTAGGATGCACAAACGTTATACGAAATGTATAGCACAAGTAATTTTTCTGTGACCACCGGCTAATAAAAAATTACACTGAATGAATCACTGATATTTAGGATGCACAAATCTTATACAGGAGGTATAGCGCAAGTAATTTCGCTGTCACCACCGTCTAATATAAAATTACACTGAATGAATGTCACTGATATATTTAGGAACGTTATACAGGAGGTATAGCGCAAGTAATGTCGCTGTCACCACCGGCTAATAAAAAATTACACTGAATGAATGTCACTGATATTTTTGATGCACAAACGTTATACAGGAGGTATAGCACAAGTAATGCCACTGTCACCACCGGCTAATAAAAAATGACACTGAATGAATGTCACTAATATTTAGGATGGGCAAACGTTTAACAGGAGATGTAGCACAGTTAATGTCGCTGCCACCAGCAGCAAAAAAACTTAGACTGAATGTCACTGATTAGTGATGAGTGAGCATGCTCGGCACATGGTGGTATTTGGCCAAGTACCTATGTGCTCGAGCGGAATGCTCAAGTCTCCCCCCCGCGCACGATTTGCGGGTTTTAGGCAGCCAATAAAAGGTAAGGTAAGTACTGCCCTCACTGTAATGCCAGTAGCCATGTCAGCTGCTTGCATTACAGTGACTAGCTGGCCAGAACGCCTCATTGGAGGTTATATAGCTCAGACGTAGTCAGGAAGAGCCTCAGGTAGGAAGGGAAGGACAGAGCAGGGAGCGAATTTCAGAGATTTTAGTTACAGAAAGCTTTTCAAAGGCCCAAATGTCCTTTTAAGGACTACTGTGTGTGTGTGTGTGTGTGTGTGTGTGTGTGTGTTTAGATCAACAATATATTTAACAGCAGTGTCAGGGACATCCATGCTAAGGAAGGGACTGATAGTGCAGGGAGAGAAATTTGCTGTATTAAATACCAAAAACTTTTCAAGTGAACTCCAAATCCTTTTAAGGGCTACTGTGTGTGTTTCACAGCAGCAAGATATTTTTATTTTATAACTATTAGTGACATATACTGTACATTATCCACAGACTGACTCTTTAATAATATGGGTCACATCCAGTGTCCATAATCTGTTGTGCTCTCTTTAAACAATACTGTCCTGCCTCATAAAACACTGTCAGTATTATAAATTCCAATAATCTGGTCCTCATATAGTGTCTGTAATCTGTAGTGTTCTATAACCAATACTGAACTGAATCTGAAAACACAGTGTATATTACAACTTCCATTAATCTGGGCCTAGTAAAGTGTCCAAAATCTGTGCGTTTTTGTATCCCATACAGAACTGAATCTGAAAACACTGTGCATATTACAACTTCCATTAATCTGGGCCTAGTAAAGTGTTCCCAATCTGTGGCTTTTTGTATTCAATACTGAGCAGAATCTGAAAAGAATGTGTATATTACAACTTCCATTAATCTGGGCCTAGGAAAGTGTCCACAATATGTGGGTTTTTGCATCCCATACTGAACTGAATCTGAAAAAAGTGTGTATATTACAACTTCCATTAATCTGGACATGGTAAAGTGTCCACAATCTGTGGGTTTTTGTATCCCATACTAAACTGAATCTAAAATCTCTGTCTATATTACAACTTCCATTAATCTGGGCCTAGTAAAGTGTCCAAAATCTGTGGCTTTCTGTATCCAATACTGAACTGAATCTGAAAAAGTGTGTATATTACAACTTCCATTAATCTGGGCTTAGTAAAGTGTCCAAAATCTGTGGCTTTCTGTATCCAATACTGAACTGAATCTGAAAAAGTGTGTATATTACAACTTCCATTAATCTGGGCTTAGTAAAGTGTTCACAATCTGTGGGTTTTTGTATCCAATACTGAACAGCATCTAAAAACACTGTCTATATTCCAACTTTCATTAATCTGGGCCTAGTGTAGTGTCCAAAATCGGTGTCTTTAGCGGACAGGAAAACAATCTGCACCACATCAACATACAAAACCATTAATATGAAGAAGACGAGCACAAAGGGACGGGGAAGTGGGCGTGATGCTGATGGTGCAAGCAGAGTCCGTGGCCCTGGGCGCAATGAAACTGTGCCTGCTGCCAGTGCACCAGAAAAAAACAAAAAAATCCACCTTACCCAGCTTCAAGTCTAACTTAGCTGGGCGGCGTAGGACAGGACTGTCCAAGTCAGACCAGTGCGAACAGGTGGTCGGTTGGATTGCTGAAGATAATGCTTCCAGTAAGTTAAGCACCACCTAGCCATTTTAGTGCCCAAAAGTTTGAGTCCCCATTGACTTCAATGGGGTTCGGGGTTAAGTTCGGATCCCGGACCCACACTTTTTTGTGAAGTTCACCGAACCCGTCGAGCCCAAACTTCCAGGTGTCCTCTCAACGCTAGTAAGGACATCTTTACGCTGTGCTTGGACACAGAAGTGAGTGTGCTAGCTGATGGTGCTTGCAAAGGCCCAGCTGCAGGGCAGGAGTCATCCAGGCCTGCGTCTAGGACAGAGGATTGGCCAGCCCAGCATGTAACACAGGGGAGGAAGAGAAGACACTGATTGTGGACCAAGGGGTTCGGGCCACCTTTTAGAGTGCTTTTATGTCATGTGGCGGATCATGCCGGTGGTAGTGAGGTTGCTAGTGTTCACAACCCCTACTCATTTTGCCTCCAGTGAACTTTTTTCCCCCATTATGTTCGGGTTTGAGTTTTTATTGTTATGGTTTGAGTTAGAGTTAATGAATAGGATGTAAGATATGTTATGGTTATTTGTTTATTTATGAGTTCTTATTTTGGTGAAGCACAGTTACAGTTAGCAAATTACAATTATTTTATCGTCCTCACTTTCCTCAAAAAAGCGCCAGACTGCGGAACACCTACCCCTTGGTAAGGCAGATTTCCGCAAGGGGGAACAGTTGCCGGCCTATTTGGTGCTGCCCACTTTCTCCCTTTTGCCAGTGCATTGGATCCCTCCCCCTCTGTCCTGCTGTCCTCACTTGGCTTTCCACCTTTCCAGGTTGGGTCAGTGATGTTATCATCCCCCATCTCCTCTTCCACTTCCACTGTTGACCTAACAAGGCCCTCACTTATTGACAACTGTGTCTCATCCGCATCATCCACCTCGTGAATTGCCATTCCCCATGTCATCTTCTTCTGACTGTGGATGCTGAAGAGTTTTAGGATCAGTGCACAAGATCTCCTCATGTCCCTCTTCAGGGAGGGTCAGCTCACCTGCAGGCCCTCACCTACCTCTTTTACAGGGCAACCAAAAAATATTGTTAAAATTTCAATAAAATTTTTCACAGCCGGTGCTTACCGCCATTTCATGTGCTAACTCTTCAATGTAACATTACCGCAATCAAAAAATATTGTTAACATTTCTATAATATTTTATCGTGGTGAGTGTTATTAATAATATCTCTACAATGTCCTTGCACTGCCAGCCGGGGGTGACGTAACTCTTTAGCATGCAAGAATCTCGTTGGTTATCGGAATGAACCAGACAAATCGCTATACCCATTCACAACGGCCATGCACCACCACTCACAGAATCGAGAAAGAGGTATCAATCTGTCAATTCTTTCAGTCATCCATCTTGATCATGGCCCGAATTCTGAAAAAAAACTAAATTTTTGGCAGGACTTGCACTTTATATACAATTGAATATTTAGGAAAGAATGTTTCCTAAAAAACTTTCCTGTAAAATTGTTTGTTTGTTTTTTTTTTTTTTGGGGGGGGGGGTTGGGCGTGTATCTGTTATTAAGTAAAAGTGGTGTACAACTGGGACAACATGGTTCCCAGCATCGACTTGGGAGTCTAAGATGCATCCAGACATTGTCCCCATGCTGTTCCCGGTCCATTTCGGTGTTGTTTCTGACACTTTCTGACTGTTTCCAATGGACCAGGCACCCTTCCCTCTTCAGAGCAGGGGGTGCCTGGTAGTCTCCCATTGACTTCCATGATACTCAGGTGCTCGACCGATCACACGGACATAGCAATGTGTTCGGCCCGAATATCCGCACTCCCGAATACTTTGGTGCTCACTCATCACTTTTATGGGGGGATCTGTGGATGACACTGTTATGGGGGGATCTGTGGATGACACTGTTATGGAGGGATCTGTGGATGACACTGTTATGGGGGGGGGATCTGTGGATGACACATAGCATCTTATAGTGACCCCATTACACCGGGCCTCGCTCACAGAAGTCTTTACATGTAAAGTCTGTTTATTTAATCCTTAACCAGTGGCTCTGTTTTTTTAAACTAGTGTGATCGTCTGTAGTAGTATTCATTATCAAAGCGGCGGGCAGGCCATCAGCGTAAGCTCTCTCACTCATCCATGCTCCTTCCACTTCATGAATGGAGCAGGAGGTGCATGAATGAGTGAGAGAGGTTACGCTGCCGGCCTGCCCGCTGCTTTGATAGTGAGTACTATAGACAATTACACTAGTTTAACAAACCAGAGCCACTGGTTAAGGATTGAATAAACAGACTTTACATGTAAAGAATGCTGTGAGCGGAGCCCAGTGTAATAGAGTACAGTGACTGTACCAGGCCCTGCTGCGAGTGCAACAGCAGTTGCCGGCCTCCAGCCCTTCCTCCCGCCCCGCTTATTGTAACTGATACATCGTAGGCCGCACTGTGCAGCATAGTGGCCGGCGATGTATCAGTGTCAGCCATGTAAAAATTACACAATTCGCTTTATAAGATGCACTGCCATTTCCCCCCCACTTTTGGGGGAAAAAAGTGCGTCTTATAAAGCGAAAAATATGGTATGTTATTTTTACCACACAGTGAACACCGTAAAATAATTCCACAAAATAATGTAAAACTTGCTGTTTTTTTATCCTAAAATAAACTACTACTAATCCTGCTAAATAAAAAAATAAATAAATAAAAGAAGAAGTAATGACTGCTGAGTAATGACACAAAGGTGGAAAATATTATTGGTCCTGAAGGCTAAAATTAATGATGTCATTAAACTGGTTAAAAATGCAATAGTGTCCCCTGAGTTGTGCGCCAATAAGATTAACTGCAGACACACATTAGAAATCTACAATAGAAAAGGGACATTTTGGGAAGGATTTTTCCAATTTTAACGTGATTGCTAGAAGGTTAATGTTAATGTATACTTTTTTGCATTTTTTTTTTTTCAATAGAACTTTATAGTGATGGGCGCCACTGTATGACACCTGTCTGAAGCATCCAATTACATATTCGATATTTGTGGGTCCTCCCATATCTTGACATCACAGTGAGAGAGACTTCCTAATTTACAAAATAGGCAGGGATGCTGGGCTGCTTGGTTAAATCTACTATGAATCTACTAGAAATTGAAATATCAGTGACCAAATATGAGTTTATTAATCAGTGGGAAGTCAGGGAGAGAGAAAATTAGTAATACACTTCTCATTTAACATGACTTAAAGTGTAACTGTTGTTTCAGATGATTGTTCAGAATAATCTGTCATGTGTGAGCACATGAGGAATAACTATATCTGGCCATTATATGACTTGTATTCTGCATTTTTAGCAGTTTTCTTTCTGCAGGATCTTTTTCTAATTCCCAATTTTCTGTGAGCTAGTGTGTGGAAATTAGCTGCTATTATGTCTCCCATAGAATGCACAAATAGAAAAGAGGAGACCATGCTCCCTTAACTCTCTATAGCACGCCCTCAGAAGCAGCAATAATGGATGTAATTATACAGCAGAAATAAGCAGTTTATAGCGTAATCCGGCAGCCAAATGAGACAGTAGAACACTTACTAGCCAGCAGCATGCTCTGTGTGCTTCTCTGCCTCTCCTTCTGTCCAGCACCCCCACTCAACTTCTCCTCCACCCACTTATTCTTTCCATAGACATGTATGAGTAGTCTGATCCTCCAGTGAGCTGCTAACTTGCCATCAGGGAAGACAGATTTGATCAGGGGAAAGAAGCATTTTTCTCTCATAACTAGATATATTAGACATTTTCTAATATTTGTTTATAATATTAATTTGTGCAAAAAAAAATGTTATGTTAAAGATTTATATTGTAGACCAGAACACAATCATTGTGTTGTACCTTCTAACTAGAGATGAGCGAACACCTGGACGTTTGGGTTTGGGAAGTTCGGCCGAACTTCCCGAAAATGTTCGGGTTCAGGATCCCAACTCGACCCGAACTTTATCATGAACCTGAACCCCATTGAAGTCAATGGGGACCCGAACTTTTGTGGCACTAAAAAGACTGTAAAATAGACCAGGAAAGGGCTACAGGGCTGCAAAAGGCAGCAAAATGTAGGTAAATCCCCTGCAAACAAATGTGGATAGGGAAATGAATTAAAATAAAATAAATAAAAATTAACCAATATCAATTGGAGAGAGGTCCCACAGCAAGGAATCATGCGTCATATCACCCACCACTGGAGAAGGCCACTTTCAGTTATTTCGGCCCCAGCACCCAGACAGAGGAGAGAGGTCCCACAGCAAGGAATCATGCGTCATATCACCCACCACTGGAGAAGGCCACTTTCAGGTATTTCGGCCCAGCACCCAGACAGAGGAGAGAGGTCCCACAGCAAGGAATAAGGCGTCATATCACCCACCACTGAAGAAGGCCACTTTCAGTTATTTTGGCCCAGCACCCAGACCGAGGAGAGAGGTCCCACAGCAAGGAATCATGCGTCATATCACCCACCATTGGAGAAGGCCACTTTCAGTTATTTAGGCCCAGCACCCAGACAGAGGAGAGAGGTCCCACAGCAAGGAATCATGCGTCATATCACCCACCACTGGAGAAGGCCACTTTCAGTTATTTGGGCCCAGCACCCAGACAGAGGAGAGAGGTCCCACAGCAAGAAATATGGCGTCATATCACCCACCACTGGAGAAGGCCACTTTCAGTTATTTTGGCCCCAGCACCCAGACAGAGGAGAGAGGTCCCACAGCAAGGAATAAGGCGTTATATCACCCACCACTGGAGAAGGCCACTTTCAATTATTTCGGCCCAGCACCCAGACCGAGGAGAGAGGTCCCACAGCAAGGAATCATGCGTCATATCACCCACCACTGGAGAAGTCCACTTTCAGTTATTTCGGCCCTAGCACCCAGACAGAGGAGAGGTTCATTCAACTTTGGGTTGCACCGCAAGATCATGGTAAAGTTAAAAAAATGAGGATTCAATAAAGAAGTGCCCCGGAGTACAAGAATACATGTTTGAGGGGGAGGCAGTTATAAATGTCTATTCTGCACAAGGGAGGCACAGGTCCTGTGGGATCCATGCCTGGTTCATTTTTATGAACGTGAGCTTGTCCACGTTGGCTGTGGACAGGCGGCTGCGTTTGTCAGTAATGACGCCCCCTGCCGTGCTGAATACACGTTCAGACAAAACGCTGGCCGCCGGGCAGGCCAGCACCTCCAAGGCATAAAATGCTAACTCTGGCCACGTGGACAATTTGGAGACCCAGAAGTTAAATGGGGCCGAACCATCAGTCAGTACGTGAAGTGGTGTGCAGACATACTGTTCAACCATGTTAGTGAAATGCTGCCTCCTGCTAACACGTTCCGTATCAGGTGATGGTGCAGTTAGCTGTGGCGTGGAGACAAAACTTTTCCACATTTCTGCCATGCTAACCCTGCCCTCAAAGGAGCTGGCTGTGACACAGCTGCGTTGGTGACCTCTTGCTCCTCCTCTGCCTTCGCCTTGGGCTTCCAACTGTTCCCCTGTGACATTTGGGAATGCTCTCAGGAGCGCGTCTACCAGAGTGCACTTGTACTCACGCATCTTCCTATCACGCTCCAGTGCAGGAAGTAAGGTGGGCACATTGTCTTTGTACCGGGGATCCAGCAGGGTGGCAATCTTCTAACAGACTGGCCTGAAAGTGCTAAAAATGACCCCTCATCCTCCTCTCCTCCACCTGGGCCACCTCCTCTTCCATCATCGCCCTAAGCGTTTTCTCAAGGAGACATAGAAGTGGTATTGTAACGCTGATAACGGTGTCATCGCCACTGGCCATGTTGGTGGAGTACTCGAAACAGCGCAACAGTGCACACAGGTCTCGCATTGAGGCCCAAACATTGGTGGTGAAGTGGTGCTGTTCCGCAGTGCGACTGACAGTGCTCGCACAGTCTCTCCAGCATGTGCAAGGTGTAGTTCCACCTGGTGGGCAAGTCGCATATAAGACGGTGAACGGGAAGGCCGAAGTTCTGCTGTAGCGCAGACAAGCGAGCAGCGGCAGGATGTGAACGCCGGAAGCGCGCACAGACGGCCCGCACTTTATGCAGCAGCTCTGACATGTCGGGGTAGTTGTGAATGAACTTCTGCACCACCAAATTCAGCACATGCGCCAGGCAAGGGATGTGCGTCAAACCGGCTAGTCCCAGAGCTGCGACGAGATTACGCCCATCATCGCACACCACCAGGCCGGGCTTGAGGCCCACCGGCAGAAACCACTCGTCGGTCTGTTGTTCAATACCCCGCCACAACTCCTGCGCGGTGTGGGGCCTGTCCCCCAAACATATGAGTTTCAGAATGGCCTGCTGACGTTTACCCCGGGCTGTGCTGAAGTTGGTGGTGAAGATGTGTGGCTGACTGGATGAGCTGGTGGAAGCCGAGTAGGAGGAGGAGGCTACAAGAGGCAAAGAATGATGCCCTGCGATCCTTGGCGGCGGAAGGACGTGCGCCAAGTAACTCTACACCCGGGGCCCAGCCGCCACTACATTTACCCAGTGTGCAGTTAGGGAGATATAGCGTCCCTGGCCGTGCTTACTGGTCCACGTATCTGAGGTTAGGTGGACCTTGCCACAGATGGTGTTGCGTAGTGCACACTTGATTTTATCGGATACTTGGTTGTGCAGGGAAGGCACGGCTGTCTTGGAGAAGTAGTGGCGGCAGGGAACAACATACTGTGGGACAGCCATGGACATCAGCTGTTTGAAGCTGTCTGTGTCCACCAGCCTGAATGACAGCATTTCAAAGGCCAGTAGTTTAGAAATGCTGGCATTTAGGCCCAGGGCTCGAGGGTGGCTAGGTGGGAATTTACGCTTTCTCTCCAAGTTTTGTGAGATGGAGAGCTGAACGCTGCCGTGTGACATGGTGGAGATGCTTGGTGACGCAGGTGGTGTTGTCGGTGGCACATCCTCTGTTTGGTGGGCGCCAGGTGCCAAAATTTCTCCCGAGGCGGAGGAGGAGGCCGAGGCAGCAGCAGAAGAGGGAGCAGAGGGAGCCAGAGTGAGTTCCTTGCTTTTAAGGTGTTTACTCCACTGCAGTTCATGCTTTGCATGTAGATGCCTGGTCATGCAGGTTGTGCTAAGGTTCAGAACGTTAATGCCTCGCTTCAGGCTCTGATGGCACAGCGTGCAAACCGCTCGGGTCTTGTCGTCAGCACATTGTTTAAAGACGTGCCATGCCAGGGAACTCCTTGAAGCTGCCTTTGGGGTGCTCGGTCCCTGGTGGCGGTGGCCAGTAGCAGGCGAACTCTCTTGGAGGAGGCTTTTCTGCTTTTGCCCCCTGCTCTCTATTTTGCTACGCTGTTGGCTTGGTCTCAACACTGCCTCTTCCTCTGAACTATGAAAAAGTCAGTGGCACGACCTTCATTCCATGTGGGATCTAGGACCTCATCGTCCCATGCATCGCCTTCCACACAGTCTTCCTCCCTGACCTCCTGTTCGGTCTGAACACTGCAGAAAGACGCAGCAGTTGGCACCTGTGTTTCGTCATCATCAGAGACGTGCGGACTCCGATGAGGTGGTATTCCCATGTCCTCATCATCAGGAAACATCAGTGGTTGTGCATCAGTGCGTCTTCCACCACTGGGGAAGGGCTAGGTGGATTTTCTTGGGAAACCCTGCCAGCAGAGTCTTCAATCAGCATAAGAGACTTCTGCATAACTTGAGGCTCAGACAGTTTCCCTGATATGCATGGGGGTGATGTGACAGACTGATGGGCTTGGTTTTCAGGTGCCACCTGTGCGCTTTCTGCAGAAGACTGGGTGGGAGATAATGTTGTGAACATGCTGGATCCACTGTCGGCCACCCAATCGACTAGCGCCTGTACCTACTCAGGCCTTCCCATCCCTAGAACGGCATTGGGCCCCACCAAATATCGCTGTAAATTCTGGCGGGTACTGGAATCTGAGGTAGTTGGTTCACTAGGATGTGTGGCTGTGGCAGAATGGCCACGTACTCTCCCAGCACAAGAGGGTACACTAACACCAACACGACCGCGTCCGCATCCCTTACTAGATGTTTTCCTCATTGTTACCGTTCACCAAGCACCACAATAAGAAAAAAAATATTTGGCCCAATGTATTGATTTCAAATTCAGGCCTTTTTTTACAGGCACCTAACACTATCTGCCTATTTATTTATGTAGCGTATTACACTAATCCAGGCACAGCAGTAACCACTGATTTAGGGGAATATCTCATTTAGGGCTAGTATTTAGGCCCTGGATGAAAGGTATCCTTTTATGGACAGATTTACAATTGGCATGCAACAGCTCGAACACCAGATTCAGGGTATTGCTATTTTGGCAATTGAATTTCACCCCAGAACAAAATATATCCTTTGCAGGACACTATGAAACTTGGCCAGCCACAGCTGAAACCACTGATTTATGTTATTGCTATTTTGGCAATTGAATTTCACCCCAGAATGAAATATATATAATTTGCAGGACACTAAGAAACTTGGCCAGCCACAGCTGAAACCACTGATTTATGGTATTGCTATTTTGGCAATTGAATTTCACCCCAGAACAAAATATACCCTGTTATGGACAGATTTAAACTCGGCCTGCAACAGCGGAACCACCAGATTCAGGGTATTGCAATTTTGGTAATTGAATTTCACCCCAGAACAAAATGTATGTTTTGGCGGACACTATTATACTTTGCCAGCCACAGCTGAAACCACTGATTTATGGTATTGCTATTTTGGCAATTGAATTTCACCCCAGAATGAAATATATATAATTTGCAGGACACTAAGAAACTTGGCCAGCCACAGCTGAAACCACTGATTTATGGTATTGCTATTTTGGCAATTGAATTTCACCCCAGAACAAAATATACCCTGTTATGGACAGATTTAAACTCGGCCTGAAAAAGCGGAACCACCAGATTCAGGGTATTGCAATTTTGGTAATTGAATTTCACCCCAGAACAAAATGTATGTTTTGGCGGACACTATTATACTTTGCCAGCCACAGCTGAAACCACTGATTTATGGTATTGCTATTTTGGCAATTGAATTTCACCCCAGAACAAAATATACCCTTTTACGGATAGATTAACACTTGGCCTGCAACAGCTGGGACACTTGATTCAGGGTATTGCTATTTTGGCAATTTAATTTCACACCAGAACAAAATATATGTTTTGGCGGACACTATTATACTTTGCCAGCCACAGCTGAAACCACTGATTTATGGTATTGCTATTTTGGCAATTGAATTTCACCCCAGAACAAAATATACCCTGTTACGGACAGATTTAAACTAGACCTGCAACAGCTGGAACACCAGATTCAGGGTATTGCTATTTTGGCAAATGAATTTCACCCCAGAACAAAATATATGTTTTTGCGGACACTATGAAACTTGGCCAGCCACAGCTGAAACCACTGATTTATGGTATTGCTATTTTGGCAATTGAATTTCACCTCAGAACAAAATATAGGATTACCTACTCAGGCCTTCCCATCCCTAGAACGGCATTGGGCCACACCAAATATCGCTGTAAATTCTGGCGGGTACTGGAATCTGAGGTAGTTGGTTCACTAGATATGTGGCTGTGGCAGA
Organism: Bufotes viridis; assembly: GCA_033119425.1. Taxonomy (NCBI): domain Eukaryota; kingdom Metazoa; phylum Chordata; class Amphibia; order Anura; family Bufonidae; genus Bufotes; species Bufotes viridis. Next base: position 409,545,040 of record CM065590.1, on the reverse strand, counting down.
TTGGCAACTACTCTCCCAGCACAAGAGGGTACACTAACACTAACACGACCTGGTCCGGCCTTACTAGATGTTTTCTCATTGATACTTTCACCAAGCACACAATGAGAACAACATATTTGGCCGCAATGCTATTGATTTCAAATTAGGCTTTTTAGGCACCTGAACACTATCTGACTATTTATTTATGTAGCAGTATTACACTAAGCCAGCACAGCTGTAACCACTGATTTAGGGTATTGCTATTTTGGCAATTGAATTTCACCCCAGAACAAAATATATCCTTTATGGACACGATTACACTTGGCATGCAACAGCTGAACACCACTGATTTATGGTATTGCTATTTTGGCAATTGAATTTCACCCCAGAACAAAATATACCCTGTTACGGACAGATTTAAACTTGGCCTGCAACAGCTGGGACCACCAGATTCAGGGTATTGCTATTTTGGCAATTGAATTTCACCCCAGAACAAAATATATGTTTTGGCAGGACACTATTATACTTTGCCAGCCACAGCTGAAACCACTGATTTATGGTATTGCTATTTTGGCAATTGAATTTCACCCCAGAACAAAATATACCCTGTTACGGACAGATTTAAACTAGGCCTGCAACAGCTGGAACACCAGATTCAGGGTATGGCTATTTTGGCAATTGAATTTCACCCCAGAACAAAATATATGTTTTTGCGGACACTATGAAACTTGGCCAGCCACAGCTGAAACCACTGAATTATGGTATTGCTATTTTGGCAATTGAATTTCATCCCAGAACAAAATATATAATTTGCAGGACACTATGAAACTTGGCCAGTCACAGCTCAAACCACTGATTTATGGTATTGCTATTTTGGCAATTGAATTTCACCACAGAAAATAATCTATCCTTTGCCAGACAGCAGACAGTATTATACTTGGCTAGCCAAAGCTGGAACACCAGATTTGGGGGATTGGTATTTGGGCAATTGTATTTAACCCCTTAACAAAATATAGAAATTGTTATCCTGAGATTCTAGGGGTGACAATTAGCACAGCCAAGCCCCTGTTGTAGGATATAGCAAAAAAAAAAAAAAAACTAGTATTGATGGATTGATGGACTTGGTGGCAGCTTGTTCTGGTGCACCATAGTCACAAAATGGCCACCGATCACCCCAGAAAATAAGTGACAGAAAAACGCTCTGTGCAGCCTAAAAAACAGTGAACAAGTAACTAGCAGAAGTTCAATCATTCACAGCTGTAGATCGATCAGTTCATTAGGTCCTGTTGCTGACTTTTCCCTGCCTAATCTCGCCCTCACAGAAGCTGCGTCCTCACCCTACACTAATCAGAGCAGTGTGACGTGCGGCGCTACGTGACTCCAGCTTAACTAGAGGCTGGGTCACATGCTGCACTTGGCCAATCACAGCCATGCCATTAGTAGGCATGGCTGTGATGGGCTCTTAGGGCAAGAAGTTAAACGCTAGATGATTGGCTGCTGTGCAGCCCTTCAGAAAGCGGGAAGTAATCGCCTAAAAGCGAACCAGAACTTTTTAGAAAATGTTCGGGTTCGGGTCCGTGTCCCAAACATCCCAAAATTCGGTACGAACCCGAACTATGCTCGAACTGTTCGCTCAACACTACTTCTAACAAAACAGGGTTATCTAAAGCAAAAAAGCCAGATTTTGTTGCACAAAACCTTATCAGTACAAAGCAATGAGTAAACCCCTTATGCCTTCTATTCCGAATAGTTATCCTTTATTACTTTAATGTGCTGGATATGATATATGTGGTAGGACACACAAAGGTTGAATTACAAAACAGTCATTTGAGAAGATGGTTTTTCATGCAAACATAATTAAAATATACTAGTGTAACTTGAAAAACATTGAATAGTGCCATGTTGCTTTTGGGATAATTATACTTGAGTAATCAACATTCATGATCCTTGGAATGTAAATTCCATGCTTACTTCTCCATGGCAACCCGCTGATGGGTTATGAGTGATTTTAACTTTCTCTATGTATCATACTGATTCACCTCTTGCTAGCAATACAGATATCAGACGGTGGAAGGGCTTTGAAATAAAAAGAAGGGCTGATTAGATAAGGTAGCTCTTCATACCTCAATTCAGTGGCATTGCTAGGGCTGGTGTCACCCGGTGCGGTAGAAAATGGTGTCACCCCAGACCCCCCCCCCCCCAAAGCAATAATGTTTTAGTCATATAACCAAAAATAACAGATACTCACTAGTGCTTAGGCCTCTTTCACACTTGCGTTTTTCCTTTCCGTGCTAGAGTTCCGTCCTCGGGGCTCTAAGACGGAAAGATACTGATCAGGATTGTCCCAGTGCATCTTGAATGGAGAGCAATCCGTTCAGGATGCATCAGGATGTCTTCAGTTCAATATTCAAACGTTTTTTGCCGTTGAAAATCCACAGCATGCTGCGGATTTTCCTTGGGCCAAAAAATTGAAGGCATGCCGCAAGGACGGATCTGGAATTAATGCCCATTGAAAAGCATTAATCCGGATCCGACTTTAAGCTAAATGTTGTTTTGGCGCATCGCCGGATCTGACGCTTACCTTTCTGAATGGTAACCATGGTAGCTAGGACGCTACTAAAGTCCCGGCTGCCATGGAAGTAGTGGGAGCCAGGGAGGAGCTACTACCGTCCGTGCGGCTCCAGGGTGCTCCACAATGACGTCACAGCGCCCTACATCACATGGATAATGTGATCATGCGACGTAGGGGCGCTGTGACGTCATTGTGGAGCGCCCCAGGAGCCACACGGAAGGTAAGTAGCTTCTCCCTGGCTCCCCACTACTTTTTCATGGCAGCCGGGACTTTAGTAGCGTCCTGGCTGCCATGGTAACACTGAAAGCATTTTGAAGACTGATCAGTCTTCAAATGTTTTCAGGTGTGTTGCGCTAGACGGATCCGTGGGCATTTCCGCGACGGAAGTGCACGCCGAATCCTCACAACGGTAGTGTGAAAGGGGCCTTAGTTATTAATTCACTTACAGTCCGGTGTGTACGAAGTGTCTTCACATATAACTAAAGAGGAATTGCTGCTGTTATGTTAATGGATGCTATAACATTGCACCATCCTTCTGAACATACACATCTGTCATCCGCCTTACCTCATGATCCTGGAGCTGTGCTGTAGAGCTCGGCGGCCACTGTACAGCACAGCTCCAGGATCATGAGGTAAGGCGGATGACAGATGTGTATGTTCAGAAGGATGGTGCAATGTTATAGCATCCATTAACATCAGCAATAAGTCTGGGCTGGTTCAGGCTGTGCTGTGCCTGTGTGAGTGACGTGACCTGGGCCGGTGCAAGCTCAAGCGAAGCTACATCTTGGCGACCCCCCGCCCGCAGCTCACCTGGTCCTGGTCCTGTGTGCAGCAGCTGGCTTCTCCTCTGTGCGGTCCTGGTATCTTCGCTATGCTTCAATCGCTTGAAGACTGTACTTTTCGCCCTATAAGACTATAACACACACATAGGTTTTAGAGGAGTATAATAAGAAACAATATTTTCCACTATACCTCAGGTCAGACCACCAATGTTAATCACACCTCAGATCAGCCCCCGGTGTCAGCCGTCAGCCCCCATCCATCATGCCCCCCCATGTCAGCCGTCAGCTCCGATCCTTCATGATCCTCAATGGGGGAAATGTTGGAGTCTGTACCATCAGGGGTGACATGATGAGGACAATGTTGAGGTCTGACTGTGCCGGGGGTACATGATGTCCCCCCATGGCACAGATTCCAACATTGTCCCTCTCTTCATCATTGTCCCCTCATCATGTCATCCCCCCCATGGGTGGCACATTTCTTTCTTCCCCTCCAGGCTCCATGGCACAAACAGACATTTTGTGATTGTCCCCCATCATTTCTCTTTTCTCACACCCAGGATTGAGGCGCACATAGTGCCCCATAATAATGTGCCAGTAACACGTGCCTCTCCATGCCACCACATGTGCTAGTAATAAGTGCCTCTCTTGTGCCTCCCCATGTGCAAGTAGCTCCCCTTATTGTGTGACAGTAGCCCCCCCCATGTGCCAGTAGCCGTCTCCCTTATGTGCCAGTAGCCATCTCCCTTATGTGCCATTAGGCCCCTCATGTGCCATTAGGCCCCTCATGTGCCATTAGTCCCCCCTCATGTGCCAGTAGCCGTCCCCTTTATGTGCCAGTAGCCGCCCCCTTTATGTGCCAGTAGCCGTCCCCTTTATGTGCCAGTAGCCCACTTTATGTGCCAGTAGCCCCCGTTAGTGCCAGTAGCCCCCTTTAGTGCCAGTAGCCCACTTTATGTGCCAGTAGCCCCCGTTAGTGCCAGTAGCCCCCTTTATGTGCCAGTAGACCCCTTTATGTGCCAGTAGCACCCTTTATGTGCCAGTAGCACCCTTTATGTGCCAGTAGCCCCCTTTAGTGCCAGTAGCCCCCTTTAGTGCCAGTAGCCGTCCCCTTTATGTGCCAGTAGCCCCTTTAGTGCCAGTAGCCCCTTTAGTGCCAGTAGCCCCCTTTAGTGCCAGTAGCCCCCGTTAGTGCCAGTAGCCCCTTTATGTGCCAGTAGCCCCCTTTAGTGCCAGTAGCCCCCTTTAGTGCCAGTAGCACCCTTTGTGTGCCAGTAGCCCCTTTAGTGCCAGTAGCACCCTTTATGTGCCAGTAGCCCCCTTTAGTGCCAGTAGCACCCTTTATGTGCCAGTAGCACCCTTTAGTGCCAGTAGCACCCTTTTAGTGCCAGTAGCCCCTTTTAGTGCCAGTAGCACCCTTTATGTGTCAGTAGCCCCTTTAGTGCCAGTAGCACCCTTTATGTGCCAGTAGCACCCTTTAGTGCCAGTAGCCCCTTTATGTGTCAGTAGCCCCTTTAGTGCCAGTAGCCCCTTTATGTGCCAGTAGCACCCTTTAGTGCCAGTAGCCCCTTTAGTGCCAGTAGCCCCTTTATGTGCCAGTAGCCCCCTTTAGTGCCAGTAGCCGTCCCTTTAAGTGCCAGTAGCCCCTTTTAGTGCCAGTAGCCCCTTTAGTGCCAGTAGCCCCTTTAGGTGCCAGTAGCCCCTTTAGTGCCAGTAGCCCCTTTATGTGCCAGTAGCACCCTTTAGTGCCAGTAGCACCCTTTAGTGCCAGTAGCCCCCTTTAGTACCAGTAGCCCCTATTAGTGCCAGTAGCCCCTTTAGTGCCAGTAGCCCCTTAGTGCCAGTAGCCCCTTTAGTGCCAGTAACCCCAAAAAAAAAAAAAAAAAAGAACACTTGTACTTACCTCCAGCGATGCGATGCAGGCCTCTTCCGGCCTGTGTCTCGAGCTGTACGGCTCCGGCGGCACGATGACGTCATCGCGCTGCCGGAGCCGGCCTCTGATAGGCTGCCGGCCTAGTGCTGGCAGCCTATCAGAGGAACAGGGAGAGAGAGGACACGCCTCTCCCTCCTCTGCTGCTGCTCCGCACGGAGATGAGCGCAATGCAAGCGCTCATCTCCTTCGCGCGTCTGCCAATAGTCAGTCCGCCCCTGGTGACACCCCATCAGACTGGTGTCACCCGGTGCAGACCGCACCCCCCGCACCCCCCTCGCAACGCCACTGCCTCAATTTCATAAGAAAATACATTGTTCATATTTTTTTTTATTTAGGCCCCTTTCACACGAGCGAGTTTTCCGCACGGATGCAATGTGTGACGTCAACGCATAGCACCTGTACTGAATCCTGACCTATTCATTTCAATGGGTCAGTGTACATGAGCATTTTTATCACGCATCAGTTCTGCTATATTCTGCATTTTTTACGCAGCCCTGACCCCATAGAAGTGAATGGGGCTTCAGTCAAAAAATCATTGAATCCGCAAGCAGGTGCGGATGCAATGCGTTTTTCACTGATGGTTGCTAAGACATGTTGTTTGTTAATCTTCAGTTTTTTATCACGTTCATGAAAAACGCATTAAAACGCATTGTACCCACACGGAAAAAATGAACAAATGAACGCAATCGCAGACAAAACTGACTGAACTTGCTTGCAAAATGGTGCGAGTTTCACTGAACGCACCCTGAACCATCCCGAGCCTTAGAATATAATAAATGTAAATTTCTCTTAATACTCTTAATTACCTAATTCAGGAATGTGTTAGCTTAGATTAACGGAGTTCATGTCCTATATGTTTTATACATTGTGTTTATGTGCATCTAGTTCTTATAAGCCCCTTTAGACTGCCTGAAGTTCGGACAGATTATCGCTAATGAGCATTCATACAAATACTCGTCAGCGATAATCTGCTCATGTAAAAGTGTCACCGATTACTCGATGAATGAGCAAAACACTTGGTCCTTGGGTAATAGAACCGTTTGTGCAGAAACCTAAATCATCAATGTGCCGTGTAAACAGCATTCTGCTGCTGGCAAACAGTGATTCAGTATGGGGACAAATGATGGCACTAGCAATCGCTCATTCCCATACTGTGAAGGAGATCACTGTATGTAAATGCAGCGGTCTCCTTCACCAACAAGCAGGCGATTTTTGGGAAGGAATGCTTCCTTCCCCACTATAGTGCTCAATTGAGCAGTGTAAAAGGGCTTTTACGCCAAAGGTAATTCCTAGTTTTATAGTGTTACTAGCAGAAAGACGCGGCTTTGCGCGGGTAAATTTCCTCTATTTCACTTAATGTTTGTGTGTGTCACTAAAATATATTGACAGTATCCCACATAACAGTGAACTCCACAGCCCCCCGCCCCTTAACACTGACCCCCCCCCCCACAGTGCCCAGGCTTCTTAAAATGGGACCTCCACAGCAGTAAATCCCCTTAACTTTGACCTTCACAGCAGCCCGCCCCTTTAACAGTGACCTCTACAGCACCCGCCCCTTAACACTGAACACTGAACGGACCGTCCTCTTATCTGTGTCCTCCACTTTTCCCTGCCCCTTAACAGACACTTCCACAGGACCCGCCCCTTTAACAGTAACCTTCACAGTACCCCGCTCCCTTAACAGTGACCTGCACAGTACCCTGCTCCCTTAACAGTGACCTCACAGCACCCTGCTGCCTTAACAGTGACCTCCACAACAGCTGCTCCTTTAATAGTGGCCCCCGCCCCCTTAACAGTGACATCCACAGTGCCTGCTCCTTTAACAGTGACCTCCACAGCAGCCTGCCCCCTTTACAATAACCTCCACAGTGAACGCCCCTTCAGCAGTGACCTCCACAGTGCCTGCTCCTTTAACAGGGACCTCCACAGTACCCGGCTCCCTTAACAGTGACCTCCACAGTACCCTGATCCCTTAACAGTGACCTCCACAGCAACTACTCTTTTAATAGTGGCCCCTGCCCCTTTAACAGTGACCTCCACAATGCACACCCTTTAACAGTGACCTCCACAGTGGCCTTCACAGTGAACACCTGTTTCACAGTGACCTCCACCACAGCTGCCCCTTCAATAGTGGCCCCTGTCCCCTAATAGTGAACTCCACAGTGCTCGCCCCTTTAACAGTGACCTCCACAGCATCCTTCCACTTTAATAGTGGCCTCTGCTCAATTAACAGTGACCGCCACAGCACCCGTCCCTTTAACAGTGACCTCCACTGTACCTCGCTCCCTTAACAGTGACCCCACAGTACCCTGCTGCCTTAACAGTGACCTCCACAGCAGATTCTCCTTTAATAGTGGCCCCTGCCCCCTTTAACAGTGACCTCCACCATGCCCTCTCCTTTAACAGTGACCTCCACAGTGCCCGGCCCTTTAATAGTGACGTCCACAGCAGATGTCCCTTAAATAGTGAACCCTGCCCCCTTAACAGTGAACTCCACAGTGCCTGCCTCTTTAACAGTGACCTCCACAGCGTCCTGCTCCTTTAATAGTGGCCCCTGCCCCTTTAACAGTGACTTTTACAGCAGCTGCCACTTTAATAGTGGCCCCTGCCAACTTAACAGTGTCCTCCACCGCGCTCTGCCCCTTTAAGGCTAGTGCTACATGATGACATGTGTCCCGCAACATTTTGTCATACCAATGTCACGCAACAATTTTTATAATAATAGGCTATGGTGTCGCACAGCGACATACTGCGACTGTGACACGACAGTCGCAAAAAATCCATCCAAGATGGATGCATGTAGCAGTGTAGTTGTGCCCTATGTATCGTGCAGCCCTAAAGCTGACCTACAGCAGTGAAGAAAAAAGGCTGTGTTGTTATGGAAACTTGGAGTAAAACTGTGTGTGTGTGGAGACTAAAGGCCTGCAAGCTTCTATTGGCTGATAAGGGTCATGTGACTGTGTGTATGGCAGTTGGGATATGAAGAGAAAGACTTGCAGGCTTATATTGGCTGATGCAGGTCATTTTTTGGGAATATCTCAAGAACAGTACGACTAGAGAGCTGTGATGGTTTTTGAGTTATCGCAGAACATATACACACACTTATATACGTCCTTCTTCATATTTAAAGATTCTTCAATTTTAATAAAGGGATGACTGGAGAGATATCAGCATTGTCCTAAATTTAGACAGCTTAAACCTAGACTAGGCAAGAAGAAGAGAAGTCAAATTTATCACAGTGTCTCATGTCGTGTGATAACTATGGTGCATCTTGCTACACATGTTTAACATATGTACCCCATAGTTCCCCAGTAATAATAATTCTGATTATAATGTGTGCCAGTGCCAAAAATGGCCCCTTATTAGGCATGCCAGTGCAACAAAAAAAAAAACTTATAATGTGTTCCTGTACAAAAATATCCCCTTATAATATGTGCCATCTTTTAGTGCCCTCAGTAGAGCCAATGTCCCCATAGTGCTCCCTATAATGTGTGTCAGCACAAAATGCCGCCAGTAGAAACAATGCCCCCACAGTGCTGCTTTCCACCCCTCCTCTCCACCATAGTGCCCCAACAGCATGGTGCCAAATAAAAAATGTCAGTGATGCGACAGGCACTAGGCCTGATGCCTATCAGAGGGAAAGGTGGGACAGGAAGACAATGCTCCCATGCCCCATAGCAACATTGAACTGTATCTCCACCCTGAGGAGGGCAATATAGTTGGATACAGAGAGATGAGCCCTTCCACAATGGAAGCGCTCATTTCCTGCCACTGCCCTCACTTGTCTCCGGGTCGGTATAGAGGCCTGGTCACAACTGCCCTATAGTTATGTGACTGTCAGCTAGGCCACATCCATATGCAGTACAGTGTCCTTGTCATCATCACTTACTGCTTCACCCACTTAGACTACTCCTCCTATTACTATTTCATTATGCCGCCAGTCATTGATAATGTGATATGTGGCCTAGAAACAGCTCTGCATGTCCTACAATACACTAGTACCCAAGCTTAGCTCCCACCTGGCCAAGTTGCTGGCGGTTCAGTCACTGCCGTACCACTTAGTTTATTCTTCTGTCTTTAGGGAGCTGATAACAGGCACTCGGCCTTGCTTTAAAAAAAAAAAAAAAAAAAACCTATCTTGTATTGTCACGTGGCAGAGGAAGTGGGCTGCTCTTCGCAATCCTTGTTATACAGCAAGGTGCATGCCACCATAGAGATATTGAGCAGGTGTTATGGGCAGGGACAGTACACCGAAGCACCATAGAAACAAGGCCAGGTCCTAATGACACCTCCACATTTGTGTCATCTGTTTCCACACTAGGCACATACTTGCCTTCTCAGCATTCTACATGATGGATATCCTCCCTTTCACAACAGCTGCATAGCAGATTGTCACTCCCACTTCCCCTCCCTCTTATGATTTGTGTGAATTGAAAGATTGCCATGTGGGGCTACAGCTGATCGGCCTGGACAAGAGTAGCCACACAGCCAACCACTTGCTAAAGAAGCAGCAGCAAACATCCCACTGGCTGTCTCCCTGCCAACTTCAGTTGGGCAAGGTGCTCATCAACATTAACAGGAATATCGTAGTCATGCAACACTTTTTTAAAAAGTACAGTGGCTTGCAGAGGGTGCAAGGAGGCTGTCCTCGCTTTTCAGCCATTCTTATATGAAGAGGAACACACTCCTCGACATGCAGCGACAGCATGGTCTGCCATTGCACCACTTGATCCACGACCTTTAAAATCCTGGAGTTCCACACTGAATATGCTAGACCGTCTGTACTAGCAACGTAAAAAGGTGAATGATTGTCATGCAGCAGACCACCTCAGCAAGGAGCATGTGTTGTTTCAAGGTCAGGCAGTGCCAGATCACTGTCACATACTCAGGGCCTTCTAAGAGGCCACCAGATCTGCGAGTAGGGCAACTGCTGCATCAACTATGTCATCCCCCTGATTTTTATCTTGGAGCAAATACACATGCTCGTAAAAAAAGGGAGAGCAAAAGAAGAACAGCTTACACATCAGGCTGGCTGCTCTGTAGTTGTTGGGACCTCATCTGGAGAAAGTCAAATGGATGAGTAAGTGGTAGATGAGAAAAAAGAACTGTCACTGGAGGAGGAGGAGCATGAGTAGTAGGTGTCAGTTGTGGAGAAGGACATGGCTGATGATGATAATGACGATGACACTGGCCACGATGACTGCTGTATGCTTGCTTATGTAATGACAGGCATATCCTTACCATAAGAAATCGGATTATCACTGGATAACCGTGCTTTTAGACCTAGACTATCAAAGCAAAATGGGGGAATGTTGTCCTATTGCTGGATGAGAAGCCAAATTGCTTTATTACCAGGAAAAATGGTGTATGCAGCTTGCAGACACCTGCCACCCATATGTCTGACACCCCTCTTCCTCTTTGAAAGTCACCCACCTCCCACTGTCTCTGTCACCACAAGCAGCAGAAGCAGCAGCAGCTAGATCAGTCTCATAGATATGATGATGGAGAAATGTGTTATGTGCCTAGCCAGGCTGATGCAAATCAGCAAACAAAGACATACCGCCTGAACACCTAGGTTTAGTCCTACCTGGACTCTGGAATTTTGCCAGCCCGTACCGCATTCTATGACCACATGGACTTCTGGGCAGGAAAAATGAAATAGTGGCTCAAACGGATTCAGTATGCTATCTCTATTCTGTCTTGTCCAGCCTCTGGTGTCATCTCAGAGAGGGGTTTCAGTGTGGATAAACAAAGTTATCCTCTGCCAGTTTACAAAACATCACTTTTGTCAGAATGTACAAGGAATGGATCCATGAGGATTTTCACACTCTTCCACCTGAAGCCGATGAATATCTCTGGCAGTGCCACTATCTGCCTTCCAACCATTATGTTCCATACTGTATAGCTGCTGCTACCATCATGGACTGCTACTGTTTGCCTGCCTACTATCATGTTTCATACTTTATGGCTGTTGCTGCCACTTCCATTACCCATACTACTGCTATCATTACCGCTCCACAGCCACCACTACTGCTACTACAGTACCTCTAAACAGCCACACACACACATCTCCTGCCTTGTCTGTTTCATGTTGTTATATACAGAGTGTCATATACTAATTTTCAGGCCACTTGGGGGGACTTTGCTTCGTGTAGAATTAATTCAGAGACAAATAAATTTTTTAGAAAATTTGATGAATCAGACTAATTTTATAAGGGTATGACTGCCACACACAAACTATTAGGCCTCTTTTACCCGAGCGTTATCGATTCTTTCAGGGTCTGTTCGGGAAAAAGCTGATGGTTTTGCATGCAAGTTCAGTCAGTTTTGTCTGCAATTGTATTCAGTGTTTCAGGTTTTTCCGCACGGGTGCAATCAGTTTTGGATGCATTTTTCTAGGGAGTGAAAAAAAACCTGAAGAATAACAATTTACATCTCCTAGCAACCATCAATGAAAAACACATTGTATCCGGATTGAATCCGGGTGCACTCCATTTTTCACTAAAGCCCCAATCACTTCTATAGAACCAGAGCTGGATGAAAAATGCACAATATAGAATATACTGCGACTTGCAGAAATGCAGAAATGATCCATGAAAAACGGATGCTATTTTTCACACATTGCACCTTGACAGAAAAGTCGCTCATGTGAAAGAGGCCTTAGAGGATCTTCCAGTGAATCTACGTTCTAATGCAATAATGGACTTCAAGGTAGAGCAGGCTTTGAGAAAAAAAAGTGCTTCATCAACAAGAATGACAAGGGCCCGCCATAGCAGATAGCTTGGGGGACACATGGTGGCCTAGTCACTGTCATTGTTGATTGAAAGTGTAATAGTTCATTCAATATGGCTATGTGTCCTATATGGCTGGTGTTGTCTCTCCCCCCTAGTTTGTTTGTTTCCCCCCTCTTGTGTTTCAGTGGTACTTACCGGTCTGGTCATCTTAAGGTCAACTGTGCTTGACACGAGTGGTCATTTCTGGTACTGTCTAGTTCTGAGGCGGGAAGATTCTCTGATCTTGATTGGTCCAGGAGGTAAATGGCGGGAAAATTCTTCTTTTATATTGGAGTGCTCCGCTGGGGTCTGTGCCTGTAAGAAAAAAGAAGACCTGGATCTGATGCCACAGATGCCGTCACCTTGACGGGCTGTGTTGCTGATAAGTGGATTCTAAAGTGTCTGAAGAAATGCAAGGAAAGACATTGGAATAAATTGTCCACTTCCGCCAAAGTGACCTCGACCTTTGATTTATGAATATCATTCCATAAAGTCTTGAAGTTCTCTGTGTGAATGGCAAAATAAATGTCCATAAAAGGTTAGACAGGCACAGAAAAAACAAGCTCTTTGGCCGACACTGATCCAGACACGTCATACCCAGTCCACATTGCTGCTAGCCACATAAGGTCCTGAGAACTGATCACCCGCTTACCGAAACAACTGTCAAATTTTCTTTGGAACCACATCCCTACGATAGTCGTAAGCACCTCAGATCCGATATACAGGAAGAATGGGAGACAAGTAAATGTCTCTGGTATCACCTCCAATAGATCGTCCTCTGTGTACGTCCCGCAGAACCAACCTGTCCACACAATCCGGTCCTCTGTGCTTACCTTGGTGAGTGGAGGCTTGGATGAAATCTGAATGAGCACAGCCAGTGGATCTCTGTCCTTTCATTTATACCCAGGTAAACAGGAAAATTTGACTTTTAGGTTCAGCTCTGAGCCCACTTCAATGGTAAGACCCTTCTGCTTCTCGGCAGCTATGTGGGCAGACAGGTGCTTGGAATACTCTTTCAATCTGGTGTATGAGAAATTATACATCGGTGTCACGCTGTACAGAGTCCATTGTTTTTGAAGGAGCAAAGCAGCCTGTGCCAAATCAAGAGTTTCCTCCAAGGGGGTGCACTGCGGGATTTTTCTTTTAGACAAGCTTCGCAATGCAGACCGTCGACGTGCAGAGGTCAAGCTTCTGGGAGGATACCTCGAGCTGTGAAAATGACTGCTCCTTCGTGCCGATGACCTACTTCTGAGGGTTAACACCCCATCGGTAGGTGTTTGTATATCTTTGCAATAAATTATGTTCCCCTTCACTAACTGTAATCAGAGATCTTGACAGACAAATGTATCAAACTCTGCCGCCATCTTTCTAGGCGTCACGTCCCCAAGTTCCCTGACCAGCCAGATTTACCAGCATCTGTTCCAGGACATGAAGCAGTGGAATGACATCGGTCATTTCATAGTCCTGGCGACTGACAAATAATGTGGCCTCCTCAAAGAGCCTGAGCAAACGGCAGGTGTCACACCTGAGCTGCCAATGGCTGACATCGAAGTTACGCAGGGGAGTACTCCTGTCCGCTTGGATCATCAAGAAATCGTTTATGGCCTTTCTCTGTTTGTACAGTCGGTCCAACATATGGTGGGTGGAATTCCAATGGGCGGAAACGTCGGATATTAGCCAATGTTGTGGGATACCGTTCTGCCGCTGCAGCTTTTTTCACAAAAGAAATTCACCACTGAATGGCTAATCTACGTAATTCAGTCCATACAGCAAAAGGAAGTCTACGATCACCTATCAATTTTTCCAAAAAAGGCTGTTTCACAAAAAAATTTCCCCACTGAATGGCTAATCGACGTAATTCGGTCTATACAGCAAAAGGCCGTGTACAATCACCCATCAATTTTCCAAAGAAGGGCTGTTTAACAAAAAATTCCCAGACGAATGGCTAATCGACGTAATTCGGTCCATACAGCAAAAGGCGTTCTACAGTCACCCATCAATTTTCCCTAAAAGGGCTGTTTCACAAAAAATTTCCCCAACGAATGGCAAATCAACGTAATTTAGTCCATACAGCAAAAGGCGTTCTACAGTCACCCATCAATTTTCCTAAAAATGGTTGTTTCACAAAAAAATTCCCCAACGAATGGCTAATTGACGTAATTCGGTCCATACAGCAAAAGGCGTTCTACAATCACCCATCAATTTTCCCCAAAAAGGCTGTTTCACTAAAAAATTTCCCTACTGAATGGATAATCAACGTAATACAGTCCATACAGCAAAAGGTGGTGTACAATCACAGATCAATTTTCACAAAAAACGCTGTTTCACCAAAAAAAATTCCCCAATGAATGGCTAATCTTTTCAATTTGGTCCATACAGCAAAAGGCGTTTTACAATCACCCATCAATTTTTCCAAAACAGGTTTTTTCACAAAAAAATTCCCAACGAATGGCTAATTGACGTAATTCAGTCCATACAGCAAAAGGCGTTCTACAGTCACCCATCAATTTTCCCAAAAAGGGCTGTTTCACAAAAATTTTCCCAACGAATGGCTAATCAACGTAATTTGGTCCATACAGCAAAAGGCGTTCTACAGTCACCCATCAATTTTCCCAAAAATGGTTGTTTCACAAAACAAAATCCCCAACGACTGGCTAATCGGAGTAATTCGTTCCATACAGCAAAAGGCGTTCTACAATCACCCATCAATTTTCCCAAAAAAGGCTGTTTCACTAAAAAATTTCCCTACTGAATGGATAATCAACGTAATACGGTCCATACAGCAAAAGGTGGTGTACAATCACAGATCAATGTTCACAAAAAACGCTGTTTCACAAAAAAAAATTCCCCAATGAATGGCTAATCTTTGCAATTTGGTCCATATAGCAAAAGGTGTTCTACAATCATCCATCAATTTTCCCAAAATAGATTTTTTCACAAAAAAATTCCCCAACAAATGGCTAATCGACGTAATTCAGTCCATACAACAAAAGGCGGTCTACAATCACCCATAAATTTTCCCAAAAAAGCTGTATCACAAACAAATTTCACTACTGAATGACAATATAAATTCACCGCAGAACGACTAATAATAGGTATTCATTTCTCCCATTAATACACCACAACAATGGCAGTATAACAATGTCGGTTCACTGCAGACCATCTAATAAGAAGTATTCTTTTAATAAACCCCAAAAATAAATATAACAATCACAATTAAATGCAGAATGGCCAATAGGACGTATGTATCTATTCTATTAATACACCGTATAAATGGCTGTAGTACAATGGAACCTCACCGCTGAACGGCAAATATTTTTTTCCCACTAATACACACCAAAAAGGGCTGTAATTTTCTCACTTCACCACACAATGACTAATAAGCCCTTTTTCTTTTTACTCACTAATACACACCAAAAAGGGCTTTAGAACATATAACTGCACCACTGAACGGCAAATATATTTTTTCTTTTTCCACTAATACACGCCACAAAATGCTTTAGAACAGATAACTGCATTGCTGAGCAGCAAATATATTTTTTATTTTCCCACTAACACACGCCACAAAAGGCTTTACAACATATAACTGCACTGCTGAACGGCAAATATATTTTTATTTTGCCACTATCATATGCCACAAAAGGCTTTAGAACAAATAACTGCACCGCTGAGAGGCAAATATATTTTTTCTTTTTCCACTAACACACACCACAAAAGGCTTTAGAACAGATAACTGCACCGCTGAGCGGCAAATATATTTTTTCTTTTCCCACTAACACACCCCACAAATGGCTTTACAACATATAACTGCACTGCTGAACGGCAAATATATTTTTATTTTGCCACTATTACTGTATATGCCACAAACGGTTTTAGAACAAATAACTGCACCGTTGAGAGGCAAATATATTTTTCTTTTTCCACTAATACATGCCACAAAAGGCTTTAGAACAGATAACTGCACCGCTGAGCGATAAATATGTTTTATTTGTGTCACTAATACACAGCAAAAAGGGCTGTAATGTTCACTTCACCACACAATGGCTAATAATCCCTTTTTTCCCACTAATACAAGCCAAAAAATGCTTTAGAACATATAACTACACCGCACAAGGGCAAATAAGACATAAATATTTCCTTGTAATAAACCCTGTCAATGCCTGTATCAAACAGCACTTGCACCCTAATAAGAACGGTTTGCTGGAATTAAAGAGCTGTATAATGGCAATTTGGATCCCCAGTCAGTGCAGTAAGGTGTAATTGGATTGTTCCTATTACCCAGGCTGTAACCTCCCCTACTGAACCCTGTTCAACAAAAATGCTGTGGAATGATTCCTCCCTATCCTTTCCCTACACCTTGAAAAATCTTTCCCTGCACTTGCAAATCGTTTTTTTTTTAGCACAATTAATTTTTCTCTGACACTGTCCCTAGCTCCTGCTGACGTCTCTCCCTCCACTAACTACACTGGGAAATGACAGAATCTAAGATGGTTGACGCTATTTATAGGGCTGTGACATCATAGGGCTGGCTGGCTGATGATTAGCTGCATGCATGGCATTATGGGTGATCCCACCTTCCAAAAGTTCCTTGCGATTCATTACCACGAATCGTGAGGAAATTCGGCTTTGGTGCAAAACTAATTTTTTTTAAAATTCGGATCTAATTCCACTTCGTCAGCTTTGATTCGCTCATCTCTATTGATTGTATGCTTGTGCAGTTTATGGAGCAATTAAAATCTACTGAATAGACTGATGACACTTGAGACAACTACATTTTTGGTGGTTTCAAACTAGTATGTGCACAATGGTAAACTGATTTAGTCCAAAATCTATGGGAATATAATCTAAAAGTCAGCATACTTTTTCTAATTGTTTTCTTAGAAGTAAGGAGTTAGTTAAAACACAAAACACATGAGCTAAGCTGTTTTCTATACAGACACTTCCAAGTTGGTAAAACATGGAGATGAATACATTGGACCAGTCCTATTGTATTTTTTTTTTTTTTTTTTATTGGACAGATGTTAGAAGTTCCTGAATCTTAAGAAACAAAATTCAAAAACAAAATCATCAGTCGGTTTTGTAGAGATTTGCATTACAAACGATAGACTTCTAACATAAATTATCAGAAAAGATAAAAGCTTTTTACAAGATAGAAGATAAAGATGGCTAAATAATTCTCAACTGCAAATAGACCATAAAATGATAGAGGCATTTGATGCAAACAGATCCATTACAAGTGTGAAGAGAGGGAAACAGTGGAAAAAAGTTTTCAGAAACCAAATTGTGGTCCCCAATGCACGGAATGGAACCACAACGGCCATGTGCAAGAGGCCTAATAGAAGAAGGTTCGGTTTTTTAGGGTATAGCCACACGGTCATGTTTCCTGGTGCAGCTCTGAAAGCCAAAATAAGGAGGGGGGGAAACTATATAGGGCAGATACTACTTTCTTTTTGGCTTCAAAACCTGCATCTAGAAGCCTGACTGTGTGGCCGTACCCTAAGGCCTCTTTCATACGGGCGTCATGTTTGACGCCCAGATAAGAGGCGGGTGCGTTGCGGAAATATGCGCGTTTTTCCCGCGCGGGTGCAAACGTTTGTAATGCGTTTTGCACGCGCGTGAGAAAAAACGCCATGTTTGGTACCCAACCCGAAGCCGGACTTCATCACTGAAGTCCGGTTTCGGGTCTTCTGGAGAATTGTTTATTTCCCCTTATAACATGGTTATAAGGGGAAATAATAGCATTCTTAATAAAGAATGCATAGTAAAATGAAGTGGAGGGGGTTAAAAATAATAAAAGTTAACTTACCTTAGCCACTTGATCGCGTAGTCGCGATCTCTCCTCTCTTTCCCTGCAGCATCTAAGATCTATAGGACCTGTGATGACATCACATCACATGGTCCAATCACAGGGTCCATCTTACCATGGTGATGGACCATGTGATTGGACCATGTGATGTGACGTCATCACAGGTCCTATCTAGATGCTGCAGGAAAGAGAGGAGTGATCGCGACTACGCAATCAAGTGGCTAAGGTAAGTTAACTTTTATTATTTTTAACCCCCTCCACTTCATTTAACAATGCATTCTTTATTAAGAATGCTATTATTTCCCCTTATAACCATGTTATAAGGGAAAATAATAGAGATTGGGTCCCGTTGCTAAGCAACAATGCGGGAAAATCACAACGCATCCACACTTGCTTGCGGATGCTTGCGATTTTCCCGCAGCCCCATTCACTTCTATGGGGCCTGCGTTGCGTGAAAAACGCAGAATATAGAACATGCTGCAATTTTCACGCAACGCAGAAGTGATGCGTGAAAATCACCGCTCATGTGCACAGCCCCATAGAAATGAATGGGTCCGGATTCAGTGCGGGTGCAATGCATCCTCCTCACGCATTGCACCCGCGCGGAAAACTCGCCCGTGTGAAAGGGGCCTAAGTGTTACTGGTTGCAACCTTGCCCTTTTTCCAGTTAAGGTGACTAACTGACAGTCGCAACCTACTAGCCACACCTCTCAAATAAATTCTCAGCTAGTGGTGAAGTGGGCAGTGTGGTTGCCAGGATAACTGGAACATGCATAAAGGCCAGGGTGACGATGGACGGGAAGAAGTAAGCATCTGCTAATGGCAAGAAAGGATATTAAAATTCTGAAAACATCCCAAAAAATTCAAATACTCTGTTAGGGCATTCTGAGTTGTGAAAGGAGAGGTCTCTAGTTTATGATCCACATTACTTGTCAGAGTAAAGAGAGCAGCTGCGAAGAAAGCATGTCCATATAATACACAGACAGCATATTAATTTCAGTGAAAGCCAATATACTGAACAATAATACTTCTATTTTCCTGTGGTGGCACTGTCAGGAAATTGAACACTTCCTGCCAGTTGCAGCTTGCCATTCTTATAAAAAGGAATTGACTGTGAACTTCACTTGAAAGGGATATATAGATAGATAGATAGATAGATAGATAGATAGATAGATAGATATGTATATATAGTACCAAAGTTTTAGGCAGGTGTGGAAAAAATGCAGCAGGGTAAGAATGCTTGCAAAAACAGAAGTGTTAATAGTTTATTTGTAACAATTGACAAAATGCAAAGTGAATAAACAAAAGAAAAATCAAAATAAAATCAATATTTGGTGTGACCACCTTTTGCCTTAAAAACAGCATCAGTTCTTCTAGATATACTTGCGCAGTTTTTAATGGAACTCGGCAGGGAGGTTGTTCTAAACCAGGGATGCCCAACCTGCGGCACTCCAGATGTTGCAAAACTACAACTCCCAGCATACCTCAACAGCCTACAGATATCAGTCTACAGCAGGGCATTGTGGGAGTTGTAGTTTTACAACAGCTGGAGGGCCGCAGGTTGAGCATCCCTTGCTCTAAACATCTTGGAGAACTAACCACAGATCTTCTGTGGATGTAGGCCTGCTCAATCCTCTGTCTCTTCATGTAATCCCAGAGACACTCAAAGATATTGAGATCAGGGTATTGTGGAGGCTATATAATCACTTCCAGAACTTCTTGTTCTTCTTCTTTAAGCTGAAGAGAGTTCTTAATGATATTGGCTGTATGTTTAGGGTCGTCCTTATGCAGAATAAATTGAAATTTAAACTATTATCACTTCTATTTTTTTGAAAGCATGCTTACTTTGCAGCAAGCATTTTTCCACAATCTTTAAATAGTACTGTATATATAGTAAGGTCCGCAGCATATGACCCTTGACCCCCATCTGGCAGCGATCTGTATGTGTATGTATGCTCCAATTTTTCTGTGGGAGGAGTGATCCGCAGTATGCCTGATGTAAGCGCAGTGTGTGCTCTGGGCATCTCCTTCCTCTAGGATGACGCGGCAGGAGAGAGAATGGTCACATGATAGTCACATGATTACCTGACGTCAGTTCTATCATATTCCGGCGCATGCGTGGTCGGCTGACCGGGATGCCGTGGAATGAACGGACTATTACTCATGCGGTTAGTGCACTGGTGTCTAGTGCCTCCCTCTTCCCTCGGTTTCCGCCTACTCACACTCCACCGGTGAATAGATTTTTTAACTCTTAGTATGAACTGTCATCAACACTGAATGATATGTTGTATTTTTATCGGTACACCAACTGTTATTTTTATGAAATCACATCAATTATGCACATGCACTATTATGGATGTATGTACTTGACCACTTTATGACACTGTATCTGTTTTATATGTACCCACTGTTTATTCTGGCAATGTATGAGTTAATTGTCAGTCTGATTACAAGGTCACATGATATGAAGTTTGATTGCATTTACCCTTTAAATACTTAAGTACTTCATCTTTTGTCCTTCTCTCTCTCTCTCTCTCTCTCTCTCTCTCTATATATATATATATATATATATATATATATATTATATAAGATCATTATCTTATTTGTGCTGCTGTGGTTTTTTTTTCATATATATATATATATATATATATATATATATATATATATTTTCACAGTAATATATATAAAACATGTATATAGGTATGTATGGTACCCCATGCACTTTTGTGTCCTGGGTTGCTGGCACTGGTAGGTCATGGTGCTTCATAGGTATATCCAATTTGGGGGATAGGACTCAAAATACTAATGTTATAGTATATTTAAAGAAAATGCCTAAAAAAATGTTTTAAACTTTTTTAAAGGAAGGTCATCCACAAATTTTGAGTTACTGGTATAACTCCTCTTGGCTAATCTCAAAAGGAAAAATGACATAATTTATCCATCCCAGAAGTCTCCTTGTCTTTTAGAGTGTTAAAGAGTATAGCTAGTTACAGATGGTAATTTAATGGCACATTAAGAACATGTCTTAAGTGCATAATATTGTAAAATCAATTCTTCCCAGTATGTCTAGCAGAAAGCTGATAGACAGAGCATTTAATGGATTCTGAATTGAACACCTAAACTCTTTCACCTCGTCATTTATGAAGCACTACCTTTGATATACGGCTCTGGAGATACTGAAGCATCTTCCTACTCTCTGAGATACACTCCAAGGGCATAGGACGGCTAATGAAAGCTCTGCTACTGGAAGCATCCTTCCAAGATGTGGCCATTAGCTGAGAATATTCTAATTTGTTTAAGTTGTATTTTTCATTCAGAATTTGTAACAATATTTAGTGATTTATCTTTTTTTTTTCAAAGATTTAGTTACAATTTAGATACATTTAAATGACACATCACAATTAGAGATGAGTAAATTTAAAAAAATAAATTGATTCAGCAGGTTCGCTGAAATTTGTTCAAAAAAATTTGGTTCGATCTGAATTTGTACATTAAAAAGCAGCTATTTCCTGGCTGCAGACAGCCTTTATAGTGGTGTAGAAGACTGTGCCTTGCAGTAACATGCATAGGGAGTCTGCTGTGCTAGTGAAATAATACTGTGAGTCAGTATGACAGGCGTCACTCTTAGAATCAGTGCATACTTCCCTTATTTGGGCAGTCACTGGGCCAAAACTGACCAAATAACTCAAGTATGAACTCAGCCGTACAGGTCAATGTTAGCGCCAAGAAAAAAAGCACTCCTTTTACACCATTGTCAGTTGATTCCACATAGATGTCTACAGAACCTGTTCTATTAAACGCTTATACAAGTAGAGCCCCCCGACAGAATGGAGAAGGTGTCAGCAGTAAGTTTGTGTCGACATCACTGTTTATCTTTCCCTTCCTCTGATCCGTCAGAACAGTAACCCTCAAAAAACGAATCCTGTTTGTTGAACATCCGCCTTCACTCGGTTAGCATTTGGGCAGTAATTCATCAGTATTGCTTTTGCAAAAAAACAGGAGTGAATCCAAAACAGAGATGACACGTGAATGAGGAGACCACAGAGTGGCCCAATGACAGAGTCTGGAGGTGGCAGCAGCATCAGGAGGATGCCACAGAGTGGCACAATGACAGTGTGGAGGTGGCAGTAGTATCAAGAGGCCACAGAGTGGCACATCGACTGAATGTGGAGGTGGCAGCAGCATCATCAGGAGGCCACAGAATGGCAAGGTGACATATGTAGTGTTGATGTAGTAGCAGAATCAGGAGACCACAGAGTGGCAAGGTGACATATTGTGGAGGTGGCAGCAGCATGAGGAGACCACAGAGTGACCTGGTGACAGAATGTGGAGGTGGCAGCAGCATCAGAAGACCACAGATTTGCAAGGTGACAGAGTGGGGGGTGGCAATAACAGTACCTGCTGATGATGGCAGGTGTAAGAAGGACTACTTGGCTTCATATGTATGGCATCAGACGGGTGGCAGCATCAGAATAGTAGCTGAGGCAGGTAGCCAGAAGAAACCGGTTTCTTTTGTCAAAGTTTTGTTGTGGCACCATGGATGATCTAATCTGATGCGTCAGGCATTGGTCGGTGGAAATCCTGGCTGCTGCTCCTGATTCATCTTAGGACAGCATTTCCAGGACAAACTCTGCTAGTTGCTAATACACTAATACACACCAAAAGGGCTGTCATTTTCTCACTTCAACACACAACGGCTAATAAGCCATTTTTCTTTTCCTCCACTAAAACATGCCAAAAAATTCAACCCCCAAGTGACATTCAATCTTAGAACTTAGTACAACATCCTTTTCCAGTTATAACAGCTTTTAAACATGAAGCATAGCTTGACACAAGTGTCTTGCAGCGATCTACGGGTATCTTCGCCCATTCTTCATGGGCAAAAGCCTCCAGTTCAGTCACATTTTTAGGCTTGCTCGCTGCAACTGCTTTCTTTAAGTGCCACCAGAGGTTCTCAATCGGATTTAAGTCTGGTGACTGTGATGGCCACTTCAAAATGTTCCAGCCTTTAATCTGCAACCATGCTCTAGTGGACTTGGAGGTATGCTTGGGATCATTGTCCTGTTGAAAGGTCCAACGTCTCCCAAGCCTCAGGTTTGTGACGGACTGCATCACATTTTCATCCAATATCTCCTGGTACTGAAGAGAATTCATGGTACCTTGCACACGCTGAAGCTTCCCTGTACCTGTAGAAGCAAAACAGCCCCAAAGCATGATTGACCCCCTGCCATGCTTCACAGTAGGCAAGGTGTTCTTTTCTTCACAGGCCTTGTTCTTCCTCCTCCAAACATAGCATTGATCCATGGGCCCAAACAGTTCTAATTTTGTTTCATCAGTCCACAGAACACTATCCCAAAACTTTTGTGGTTTGTCCACATGACTTTTGGCATACTGCAGTCGACTCTTCTTATTCTTTGGAGACAGCAAGGGGGTGCACCTGGGAGTTCTGGCATGGAGGCCTTCATTACGCAGTGTGCGCCTTATTGTCTGAGCTGAGCATATGGTGTCTCTTGGTATGTTTAACATCTTTGAAATCTTCTTATAGCCATTGCCCTTCCTGTGAAGAGAAATCACCTCTTCTCTTGTCTTCCTGGACCATTCTCTTGACTTCACCATGTTTGTAAACACACCAGTAAATGTCTAGAAGGAGCTGAGAATCACAGTCATTTTAAATCTGCCAAATTGGTGCTTATTATGCTTGATTGCTGCTCCTTTACATCCACAGGTGTTTTCAATACCTGATCGAAAACACTTGAATGAACCTCTGTTCTTAAGAGTGGTAGTCTTTAAGGGGTTGAATAATTGTGTCAATGAAGAAATCACAAAAAAAACATTTAATACTGTATTACAAAAACAATTGATGTCATTTTAGTTGCATTTGGTTCTTTAAAAAGTCCTTGTAAGATTTCATTCTGAACATACTTACACTTACAAATGTACACTAAATTCCCTAAAACCCTTTACAGCATTAGGGGTTGAATAATTTTGAACACAACTGTATAACTGCGATGCTGATGGGCAAATATATTTTTCTTTTTTTCACTTATACACAACACAAAAGGCTTTAGAATATATAACTGAACCGCTGATCGTCAAATATATTTTTCTTTTGTTTCACTTATACAGGCCACAAAAGGCTTTATAACATATAAGTGCACAGCTGAACAGCAAATATATTTTATTTTTTCCACTTATACACAACACAAAAGGTTTTAGAATATATAACTGCGCCGCTTATCGGCAAATATATTTTTCTTTTTGCCACTAATACACACCACAAAAGGCTTTAGAACAGATAACTGCACCGCTGAGTAGCAAATATATTTTTTCTTTTTCCACTAATACATGCCACATAAGGCTTTACAACAGATAACTGCACCGCTGATCGGCAAATATTTTTTTTCTTTTTCCACTAATACATGCCACAAAAGGCTTTGGAACGGATAACTGCACCACTGAGTGGCAAACATATTTTACTTTTGCCACTAATGCACGACAAAAAGGGCTTTAATTTTAGCACTTCACCACACAATGGCTAATAAACCCTTTTTTTCCAACTAATACAAGCCAAAATTACAACATATAACTGCACTGCACAAGGGCAAAAAAGACATAGAAATATTTCCTTATAATAAAACCTGTTAATGCCTGTATCAAACAGCACTTGCACCCTAAAAAGAACGGTTTGCTGGAATTACAGAGATGTACAATGGCAATTTGGATCCCCAGTCAGTGCAGCAAGGTGTAATCAGATTGTTCCTATTACCCAGGTGGTAACCTCCCCTACTGAACCTTGTCCAACATAAATGATGTGGAATGATTCCTCCCTATCCTTTCCCTACACCTAGCGCCTGCTGACTTCTCTCCCTGCACTAAGGACACTGGTAAATGGCAGAATATAAGATGGCTGACACTATTCATAGGACTGTGACATCACAGGGCTGGCTACTGATTGGCTGCATGCATGGCATTATGGGTGATTCCGCCTTCCCAGAGTTCCTTGTTCCATGTGCTCACACGTGCAGCAGCCATTCTAATAAAAAAATGTGATTCTTTACCACGAATCGCGAGGAAATTCAGCTTCCGTGCGTATTGAATCTTTCATGAAATTCAGATCGAATTCAACTTCGTCAGCTTCGATTCGCTCATCTCTAATTTGAACCCTGGCCACGCTTCACCTTCTGCCCACAGATTCTAAATATGGCCATGTTCACCTCATCCGGCGGCTTAACAAAAAACTGCCACACCACCGAGTAGGTGATTTTACCCCCAACACTACGCACTGCTGCTTCTCTCGATGATGATGAAGCCCTTAATTCACCCGGCTCCCAAATGTGATCAGCTACATCATCATCATCGAGTACTGCACATCACTGATGTCCTCCTCAACCATCTCTGGGTCAGGAGCCTGACCTCTTGCAACACCAGCTTCCACGCCACTCTCCTCATGACTACTTGCCTGCCTAGCGGAGGAAGCAGCGGATGTCTCCTCCACATCTTGGCTGGCCTGTAGCTGCTGACTGTCCAATAGTAGCTCATCTTCACTGAATAGTGAGGCTGAGCCCACAGCATATAATACTTCTCTGGCTGACGGAACAGAAAAGGACAGAGACAGGTAGATGACAGGAGAGGGCACAGGGCCTGCTCCCGGGCCATTCCAACTAAGGGTTGTGTCTGACGAACCCACTGACTCTTTTACCACTAATACACGTCAAAAAGGGCTTTAGAACATATATAACTGCACCGCTGAACGGCAAATATATATATATATATATATATATATATATTTTTTTTTTTCACTTATACACTGCACAAAAGGCTATAGAACAAATACACCGCTTAACGGCAAATAGAGCCTTATTTCTTCCACTTATAAACGACACAAAAGGCTTTAGAACATATAACTGCACCGCTGTACAGCAAATAGGCCCTTATTTTTTTCCACTTATACACAACACAAAAGGCTTTAGAATATTTAACTGCACCATTGAACGGCAAATATATTTTTCTTTTGCACTGATACACGACAAAAAGGGCTTTAGAACATATAACTTGCACCGCTTAATGGCAAATAGATTTTTCTTTTTCCACTAATACACGACAAAAAGGGCTTTAGAACATATAACTTGCACCGCTTAATGGCAAATAGATTTTTCTTTTTCCACTAATACACGACAAAAAGGGCTTTCGAACATGTAACTGCATGGGTGAACGTCAAATAATTTTTTTTTTGGGGCCACTAATATACGCCATAAAGGGCTGTAAATTTCGCACTTCATCACAAAATGGCTAATAAGCCCTTTTTTTCCCCTAATAATACAAGTCATTTTCTGCCTACAAGCCATTTTCTTCCTACCTTTAGCATTATGTGCCTTTTCTGACTGCTCAGTAGTGATGTCGCGAACATAAAATTTTCCGTTCGTGAATGGCGAACGTGAACTTCCGCAAATGTTCGCGAACGTGCGAATCGGGCGAACCACTATAGACTTCAATTGGCAGGCGAATTTTAAAACCCACAGGGACTCTTTCTGGCCTGGAAAAGTTGTTTCAAAGGGAATAACACCTGGACTGTGGCATGCCGTAGGGGAATACATGGCAAAACTCCCATGGAAAATTACGTAGTGGACGCAGAGTCGGGTTTTAATCCATAAAGGGCATAAATCAACTAACATTCCTAAATTGTTTGGAATAACATGCTTTAAAACATCCAGTGTGTGTATACGATCAGATATGATGTTGTATCGATCAGGTAGTGTAAGGGTTACGCCCGCTTCACAGACATTGACAGACCAAACTCCCCTTTTAATGCACCGCAAACAACCGCAAGCAGTCCATTTGCACAACCGCAAACTCCCCATTTGCACAAGGTTGGATACCAAGCTAGCCATGTCCTGGTGATGTCATTAAAGGTTTCTTCCTCCATCCAGCCACGTACAACACCAAGGGTCCCTGAAAGGTGAATTGAATTGATTTTTCGAACGGGGAGATGGTTAAAAAAACGCTAGCCCCCTCCCCTTTGTTTTAATCCACGGTCACTGCGTCTGCGCCGTGCAATTTACTGTCACAACCGATATGAGTGTTATTTTCTGTAGTACTATTCTCATCAGTTTAATCCCTGTTATGTCCCCAATCTGGGGTCCATTTATTGAATTGATTTTTCGAACGGGGAGATGGTTAAAAAAACGCTGGCTCCCTCCCCTTTGTTTTAATCCACGGTCACTGCGTCTGCGCCGTGCAATTTACTGTCACACCCGATATGAGTGGTATTTTCTGTAGTACTATTCTCATCAGTTAAATCCCTGTTATGTCCCCAATCTGGGGTCCATTTATTGAATTGATTTTTCAAACGGGGAGATGGTTAAAAAACGCTGGCTCCCTCCACTTTGTTTTAATCCACGGTCACTGCGTCTGCGCCGTGCAATTTACTGTCACACCCGATATGAGTGGTATTTTCTGTAGTACTATTCTCATCAGTTTAATCCCTGTTACGTCCCCAATCTGGGGTCCATTTATTGAATTGATTTTTCGAACGCGGAGATGGTTAAAAAAACGCTGGCTCCCTCCCCTTTGTTTTAATCCACGATCACTGCGTCTGCGCCGTGCAATTTACTGTCACACCCGATATGAGTGGTATTTTCTGTAGTACTATTCTCATCAGTTAAATCCCTGTTACGTCCCCAATCTGGGGTCCATTTATTGAATTGATTTTTCAAACGGGGAGATGGTTAAAAAACGCTGGCTCCTTCCACTTTGTTTTAATCCACGGTCACTGCGTCTGCGCCGTGCAATTTACTGTCACACCCGATATGAGTGGTGTCTTAACTAGTACTATTCCTATCAGTTTAATCCCTGTTACGTCCCATATCAGATTGTCTTTTGTGAAAAATTTTTTAGGCCGGGTACCTTCGACTGCCTTCACAGTGACAGACCAAACTCTTATACACCAAACTGAATTGATTTTAGGAACCGGGAGATGGAAAAAGCAGCTTTGTCGGTCCTCTTACTCCCAAATTGGGGCACTGTGTGTGCACAGAGCAATCTGCAGTGACACCCCATATGAGTGGTGTCTTAACTCGTACTATTCCTATCAGTTTAATCCCTGTTACGTACCCTATCCGGGGACGTGTGTCGAATTGATTAACCATTGTCGAATTAACGAACCATTACGACATCATGAAATAATTTAGTTCTGAGCTCTGTACTTGCTTTGCATTGGAATTGATGGGGATTTTTCTAATTGTCTGCATTATTTCTAATAAACTATTAAGAGACTTTATTATGATTTTTTATTTTATGTATTAAAAACCCATAAAACTTAAAAAAAAAAAAAAGGTAAATTAATGTTTTTTCAATGAAATATTATCCAGCCGTCCGATCGCTTTTGGTCTGACCATAATGAAGCAACGGCCTAAACATCTGGGGTGTGGCAACATTGCCAACACACTCATAGAGGTGATGATTTCTTCATTGTGATACGCAAGCCCCTTCACCACAACAAGGTAACAATCACGAAGGGGAATTGCCTTTTTTAGTTTGTTTTGTTTTTGCAGCCACAGTGCTGCACCATAGGACAGAAAAATTAGGCATGTACACATGCCTGAAAAATAATGGCATTGTTGCAGCGGCCAGAAAAATTGATGTTTTCCAGGCAGAAAAGTGACTAAATCATTGTGGCTTGAACCCTAGTTGGTGGGGGAGAATTCACGCAAGTCATCCGGTATGCAGACATTAAATACAGCAGCGTGAGGACCATTTTGCCATTTTGAGGCCAAGGCATGTCATCAGGCCTTTTGTTAGTCAAACGTATCCCCCACTGTCAGTCACTTTGGGATCCATGCCTCATTCATCTTTATGAAGGTGAGGTAGTCAACACTTTTTTGACCGAGGCGACTTCTCTTGTCAGTGACAATGCCTCCTGCTGCACTGAAGGTCCTTTCTGACAGGACACTTTAAGCAGGGCAGGCCAGAAGTTCTATCGCAAACTGGGATAGCTCAGGCCACAGGTCAAGCCTGCACTCCCAGTAGTCAAGGGGTTCATCGCTCCTCAGAGTGTCGATATCTGCTGTTAAGGCGAGGTAGTCTGCTACCTGTCGGTCGAGTCGTTCTCTAAGGCTGGATCCCGAAGGGCTGTGGCGATGTTTAGGACTGAAAAAGCTCCGCATGTCCTCCATCAACAACACATCTGTAAATCGTCCAGTCCTTGCCGCTATGGTAGGAGGAGGATTACATTGACCTCTTCCCCAGTTAGATTCCCGTTGTGCTGTGACATTCCCCTTATAAGTTGTGAAAAGCATATTTTTTTGTTTGGTTTTGAACTGCTGCATCCTTTCCGACTTTCGGTAATTTGGTAACATTTCTGCCACTTTCTGCTTATAACGGGGGTCTAGTAGCATGGCCACCCAGTACAGGTCGTTCTCCTTTATCCTTTTTATACGAGGGTCCCTCAACAGAAATGATGTCATTGACGGTCTGTTCTTCCCCCCAGCCGTACAACACCACAGGTCCCAGATAGGTGACAACAACGAGCACCCTGGGGTGCCTGCTGTGGTTGGTCTTCCTCCTCCTCAAAGCCACATTCCTCCTCTGACTCCTCTTCCTCATACTCCTCTTCCAGCGTTGCCACAGGTCCGGCAAGCGATGAGACAAGGCTGATTCTGGTGGTGATGGTGACCACAACTCTTCCTCTTCTTCTTCATGCTTATCTACAGCCTGATCCAGCACTCTTCGCAGGGCATGCTCCAGGAAGAAAAAAAATGGGATGAGGTCGCTGATGGTGCTTTCGGTGCAATTGACTAGGTTTGCCACCTCCTCAAAAGGACGCATGAGCCTACAGGCATTGCGCATGAGCGTCCAGTAACGTGGCAAAAAAATTCCCAGCTCCGCAGAGGCTGTCCTAGCACCCCGGTCATACAAATACTCGTTGACGGCTTTTTCTTGTTGGAGCAAGCGGTCGAACATTAGGAGTGTTGAATTCCAACTTGTCGGGCTGTCGCAAATCAAGCACCTCACTGACATGTTGTTTTGCCGCTGAATATGGGAAAAGTGCGCCATGGCCGTGTAGGAATGCCTGAAATGGCCACACACCTTCCTGGCCTGCTTGAGGATGTCCTGTAAGCCTGGGTACTTAGACACAAACCGTTGTATGATGAGATTCAACACATGTGCCATGCACGGCACATGTGACAACTTGCCCAAATTCAATGCCGCCAACAAATTTGTTCCATTATCACACACCACTTTGCCGATCTCCAGTTGGTGCGGGGTCAGCCACTGATCCACCTGTGCGTTCATGGCGGACAAGAGTGCTGGTCCTGTGTGGCTCTCTGCTTTCAGGCAAGTCAACCCCAAGACAGCGTGACTCTGTCGTATCCGGGATGTGGAATAGCCCCTGGGGAGCTGGGGGGATTCAGTTGATGTGCAGCCAGATGCCGCAGCAGAAGAGGACTCAGCTGAGGAGGATATCGAAGAGGATGGAGTAGGAGTAGAGGAGGTGGCAGTAGGCCTGCCTGCAAGTCGTGGCGGTGTCACCAACTCCGCTCCGGAGCCACGCATTCTATGCTTGTCAGCAGTCAGCAGGTTGACCCAATGCGCAGTGTACGTGATATACCTGCCCTGACCGTGCTTTGCGGACCAGGTGTCAGTGGTCAGATGGACCCTTGCCCCAACACTGTATACCAGAGATGCCATGACTTCCTTTTCAATAACATAATAGAGGTTTGGGATTGCCTTTTTTGAAAAAAAAATTAGTCCGGGTACCTTCCACTGTGGTGTCCCAAAAGCGACAAATTTTTTGAAGACCTCAGACTCCACGAGCTGGTATGGTAAAAGCTGGCGGGCTAAGAATTCTGTCATGCCAGCTGTCAGTCGCCGGGCAAGGGGGTGACTCTGTGACATTGGCTTCTTACGCTCAAACATTTCCTTAACAGACACCTGACTGTGGGCAGATGAGATGGAACTGCTGAAGGTAAGAGGTGGAGTGGCGGGTGGTTGAGAGGGGGCAAGGAGGACAGCAGTGGTTGACGTGGCTGAAGATGCTGGACCAGGAGGAGCATGGTGGCTTTGAGTTTGTGTGCTGATTGTACCCATGTGTTGATCCCATTGGCATTTGTGATGTGAGATCATGTGCCTTCGCAAAGCAGTTGTACCGAGGTGGGTGTTGTACTTCCCATGACTCAGTTTCTTTCGGCACAGGTTGCAAATGGCATTGCTGTTATCAGAGGCAGACACACAAAAAAATGCCACACTGCTGAGCTTTGCAATGATGGCATTCTGGTGGTGGCAACAGCATGCGTTGACTGGCGTGCTCTCTGGCTGACCCCGGGTACTGATACATGCTGTCTGACTGTGCCACTAACTCCTTGCGACGACCTCCGCCTGCTTCCAACTCGCCTCCTCCTTCTCTCTGTCTCCCCTTCTGAACTTCCCCCTCTTCTTCTCTTCGAGCAGGCACCCATGTGGCGTCCGTGGACACATCGTGATCATCAACCGCTTCACTTGTATCTGACACCTCAGCAAAGGAAGCAGCAGCGGGTACAACATCATCATTAGAGTTGAGCGCGAATATTCGAATAGCGAATTTTTATCGTGAATATCGGCACTTCACTAATTTGCGAATATTTCGAATATAGCGCTATCAATTCGCTATTTCGAATATTCGTTTTGTTTTTTTAGTTATATTTTTTTCTTTCCCACTTCCCAAAAGTAGTTCTTACCTGTACTGAGGATTCCTGGCTTTCTGGCTGCTCCAGTCAGTGCCTGTTGCCGTTTCTGCCGACTTCCGTGCTCATGGAGTGTCCCCATCACCATGGGAACGTCTCCATATACTAAAATGTACTGTCGGATTTGAGAATTACGTTGAAATCGCAATGCAATTAATTCAAGATATATTAATCGCATTGCGATTACAACTTAGCAGTGCACTGCTATCTTACATATTAGGCTAGAATTAATGAATATGTAATATAGCAGCAGTGCTAAGTAGAAATCGCAATGCGATTACTTCAAGTTAAATAAATCGCATTGCGATTTCAACTTTGAGCTGGGTTTATAATGGGTCAGCTTGCTAGAATTAACGAAGTTAACGAATATGGAATATATTATAGCAGTGCTAATTGAAATCGCAATGCGATTAATATAACTTGAAGTAATCGCATTGTGATTTCTACTTAGCACTGCTGCTATATTCCATATTCGCTAATTCTAGCCTAATATGCAAGATAGCAGTGCTAAGTTGTAATCGCAATGCGATTAATATAACTTGAATTAATCGCATTGCGATTTCAACAGACATGGTTTACTATGGTTGCTAAAACGAAGATGGAGAATACTTCATTATCTTCGTTTTGAGGAATATGACGAATGCATTCGTCATATTCGCTAATTCTACCAAGCCAACCATAGTAAACCAGGTCTAAGTAAAAATCGCAATGCGATTAATTCAAGTTATATTAATCGCATTGCGATTTCAACGTAATTCTCAAATCGACAGTACATTTTAGTATGGAGACGTTCTTGGCTTGGTAGAATTAGAGAATATGACAAATGTATTTGTCATATTCCTCAAAACGAAGATAACAAAGTATTCTCCATCTTCGTTTTAGCAACCTATTCGTCAACTTCACTAATTCTAGCAATCAAATAGGAAGGTTGACTATAGAGACAGCTGTGTTTAATTCGCTATGCGATTATATATATATTTTTTTTAATAAATAGAATAATTATAATAATTATCAAGTAATATAATTATTTTCTTAAAAAAAGCAAAGTAATATAATCGCATAGCGAACTAAACACAGCTGTCTCTATAGTCAACCCTCCTATTTGATTGCTAGAATTAGCGAAGTTGACGAATAGGTAGCTAAAACGAAGATGGAGAATACTTCGTTATCTTCGTTTTGAGGAATATGACGAATACATTCGTCATATTCGTCATCTTCGCTATAATTCTAGATATGAAACCAATAGGAAAGTAGCCTAAGTTAAAATCGCAATACGCGATAATTTAAATCGCATATTAATCGCGATAACTAGAATAATGACGAATATTCGATTTCGACGAATATGAAACGAATATTCTTTTGAATATTCGCGAATTTCGTTAAAATCGAATATGGCACCTGCCGCTCATCACTAAGCATCATCATCATCATCACACTGTACGAACATGTGTGTAATCCTGCCTGACTGAGACAAATCCCTGTAATCTACATCATCTGGCAATAATGGTTGCGCATCACTAATTGCATCCATTTGATGTGCAAATAACTCCTCTGACGGATCAAGTGAAGCGGCTGTGGTGGCTGTGGTGGAAGTGGTTGTGGTGGCGGCAGGCGGGAGCGTGGTAACTTGAGAGCAGGTGACCGAAGCTGAGCTGGAGGAGGATGGTGCGTCAAGGTTCTTAGCGGAAGCTGTTGAAGATTGGCTGTCCTGTGTGAGTCAGTCAACTATGTCCTCAGAATTGTTGGGGTTCAGGGTACGTGGCCTCTGAACACTGGGCATTATTCCAGGGCAAGTGGAAATCACAGCACCACGACCACGACGGCCCCTGCAGGGTGGCCTGCCTCGGCCTGTCATTTTTTTTTAGATAAGTGGTACTACACGTGCTAGGTACTGTGCCACCCGGTATGAGTGGTGGGCACTGGCAGTGGGCACACTACAGTCTGTGGAAGTCAGCCTGACACACACTGGCAGCAGGAAAGCAACTGAAATTACACTAAAGTGTAAAAAATAAATGCCTTTTTTTTATGCAAAGTCCTGTGCCACCCGGTATGAGTGGTTGGCACTGGCAGTGGGCACACTACAGTCAGTGGAAGTGGGCCTGACACACACTGGCAACAGGCAGGCAACTGAAATTAGACTAAAGTGTAAAAATGAAATGCCTTATTTATCAGGCAAGCTACTGTGCCACCCGGTATGAGTGGTTGGCACTGGCAGTGGGCACACAACAGTCTGTAGAAGTCGGCCTGACACACACTGGCAGGCAAGCAACTGAAATTGCACTAAAGTGTAAAAAATAAATGCCTTTTTTTGATGCAAAGTCCTGTGCCACACGGTATGAGTGGTGGGCACTGGCAGTGGGCACACTACAGTCAGTGGAAGTGGGCCTGACCCACACTGGCAACAGGCAGGCAACTTAAATTAGATTAAAGTATAAAAATGAAATGCCTTATTTATCGGCAAGCTACTGTGCCACCCGGTTTGAGTGGTGGGCACTGGCAGTGGGCACACTACAGTCTGTGGCAGTGGGCCTGACAAACACTGGCAGCAGGCAAACAACTGAAATTCCACTAAAGTGTAAAAATTAAATGCCTTTTTTGATGCAAGGTCCTGTGCCACACGGTATGAGTTGTGGGCACTGGCAGCGGGGCACACTACAGTCAGTGGAAGTGGGTCTGACACACACTGGCAACAGGCAGGCAACTGAAATTAGATTAAAGTGTAAAAATGAAATGCCTTATTTATCGGCAAGCTACTGTGCCACCCGGTATGAGTAGTTGTCACTGGCAGTGGGCACACTACAGTCTGTGGAGGTCGGCCTGACACACACTGGCAGCAGGCAAGCAACTGAAATTACACTAAAGTGTAAAAATTAAATGCCTTTTTTTGATGCAAAGTCCTGTGCCACACGCTATGAGCGCTTGGCACTGGCAGTGGGCACACTACAGTCAGTGGAAGATGGCCTGACACACACTGGCAGCAGGCAAGCAACTGAAATTACACTAAAGTGTAAAAATTAAATGCCTTTTTTTGTTGCTAAGTTCTGTGCCACACGGTACGAGTGGTGGGCAGTCGCAGTGGGCACACTACAGTCTGTGGGCCTGCAGCTCCTCACACACGGGCAAGCCAGGCAAATGCAATATATATATGGAGAAATAAAAAAAGCAGACTAATGTAGCAGCCCTAAAAAGGGCTTTTTGGGGTGCTGTCAGGACACTGTCCTTACAGCAGAAATCAGATGAGTCTTTCAGGACTGGAGTGGACACTGAATACACTAGCCTAGCTATCGATATCCCAATTAAATCAGCAGCAGCTACACTGTCCCTCCTCTCACTAAGACTTCAGCTTCTGAATGAATCTAAAATGGATGCTGTTCAGTAGATGGGAGGGTCTGGGAGGAAGGGTATGCTGCTGATTGGCTGGAATGTGTCTGCTAACTGTGAGGTACAGGGTCAAAGTTTGCTCAATGATGATGTATAGGGGGCGGACTGAACATCGCATATGTTCGCCCGACGCAGCGATCGCGAACAAGCTATGTTCGCCGGGAACTGTTCGCCGGCGAATAGTTCGGTCCATCTCTACTGCTTAGCAAATATGATAGTGAAAAATAATCAGTAAATCCATCTGTTTCACTGGGGTAGAAAAAAATCCACTTTTTTTCCTATAAAGTATCTTATTGCCTTGTAGTGCAAATCAAATAAAATCAGTAAATTACACTGAGACATTGTGGGTGGAAAAAACACGTAATTTTTGGCACAAAGTTAATTTGCGGCCTGCTCTGTACTACTGCTACTGAAAGAATTTCACTTGCATCCGTCAGTTTCATTGTTGGGTGCAGAAATCATATATTTTGTTGAAATAAATTCTATCCACTTCCTGCACAGGCAATCTGATAGTGAACAATAATCTGGTTATTCATCTGTTTCACTGGGGTTGAAGAAATCATATATTTTGTTGAAATAAATTCCATCCTCTGCCTGCCCAGACAATCTGATAGTGAACAATAATCTGTTTATTCATCTGTTTCACTGGGGTTGAAAAAATCATCTTTTTTTCCCAATAAAATTCCTTATTGCCTTGTACTGTAAATCAAATACAATCAGTAAATTCCACTGGGACATTGTGGGTGGAAAAAAAAACTAAATTTTTGGCACAAAGTAAATTTGTGGCCTGCTCTGTACTACTGCTAGTGACAGAATTTTACTTGCATCTGTCAGTTTCACTGGGATTGAGGAAGTCATATATTTTGTTGAAATAAATCCCATCCTCTGCCTGCACAGGCAATCTGATAGTGAACATTAATCTGTTAATTCATCTGTTTCACTGGGGTAGGAAAAATCCTCTTTTTTTCCTATAAAGGACCTTTTTGCCTTGTACTGCAAATCAAATAAAATGAGCAAATTTCACTGGGATATTGTGGGTGGAAAAAACATGTAAACACTGTACTACTGCTTTTGAAAGAAATTCATTTGCATCCGCCAGTTTCATTGGTGGTTGAAGAAATCATATATTTTGTCGAAATAAATTCCATCCTCTGCCTGCACAGGCACTCTGATAGTGAAAAATAATCTATTAATTCATCTGCTTCACTGGGGTTGAAGAAATCATATATTTGGTTGAAATAAATTCCATCCTCTGCCTGCACAGACAATCTGATAGTGAAAAATAATCTGTTAATTCATCTGTTTCACTAGTGTAGGAAAAATCCTCTAAAGGAAGAAGAAAATAACGAATATTCTAAAAAATGAAAATATAGCACTATATTCTTTAGTGCTATATATTCGGGTGTTAGAATATTTGCATTACGCGAATATTACATTGCCGATTTTTCGCATAAGAGAACATTTTTTTTAATAATGAAGAATATTTTACTTCACTGCAGACTACAATATTGCAGCTTTCCCACAATCAAGAATAAGGTATGTATACTAGGCAATGAGTTCAGAAAAAAAAAAACTGAATATTCATTTTTACGAATATATATCCCTATTTTCGAAATATTAGCAAATTTTCGAAGTGCCGATATTCGCAATAAAAATTCGAAATTCTAATATTCGCGCTCAGAATTACTAGTGTAGTGCAAGAATTTCACTTGCATCCGGCAGTTTCATTGGTGGGTGAAGAAATCATATATTTTGTTGAAATAAATTCCAGCTTCTGCCTGCACAGGCAATCTTATACAGAAAAATAATCAGTAAATCGATCTGTTTCACTGGGTTAAAAAAAAGTACCTTATTGCC
This sequence comes from Bufotes viridis, assembly GCA_033119425.1. Taxonomy (NCBI): domain Eukaryota; kingdom Metazoa; phylum Chordata; class Amphibia; order Anura; family Bufonidae; genus Bufotes; species Bufotes viridis. The sequence continues at coordinate 409,508,242 of CM065590.1, read as the reverse complement.
TTGTACTGTAAATCAAATAAAATCAAATAAAATCCGTAAATTCCGCTAGGACATTGTGGTTGAAAAAAAACCCATAATTTTGACCCATAAAATACCCCTGCGGCCTGCGTTGGTGTTCCTGCTGCACTGCATACCTGACGTGCCAAAATTTATTCAGTAAATTAGGTGGCGTACTACCGATTGTTGGGAGATCTGTGCCCCTTATATCTTTTAAAGTAACTTGTGACCTTAACTAGTTCAAATCCAGTGCTGAGCCATGCCCCCTGCACTGATCACATGACGGTGACGTCACCCCAGGTCCTTCGGCTGTTCAACAGTTCGGGTTCGTGGAAGCCGCCCCTTATGGATTCCATATGCCGGGATAGTCCGCGGTAGTGGAATCCATAACGGGATGCGGCGATTACCACAACCCGAACGCCGAACGCCGAACTTTTTTTTAAAGTTCGCTCATCTCTAACCTTAACCAATCTTTTATCTTTAACATGATACCAGGGCATATTAGGCAGGGCACAAAGTGTAATAAATTCATCTGTCACATAGAGGTGTGACCAAAACCATTATTTTCTGTTTATAAAACGGGCAAGGCATACCTGACAGGAAACAAGTTTTATTAAATCTTTCTGTTACTTCATTTGGTTACCAAAAAGAATGAGGAGAGCGTCAAATAAGGGACGTGGCCATGGTCATGGTGTTGCTGGTGTTGGTGAGGCTCCTGTTGCAGGGAGAGGACGTGGTGGATCTGTGCCAGCTACATGCCCAAATGAAAAACCTTCCTCAGGTTTGCGTAGATGACAGGGTCTTCCACATTATTTAGTAGGCCCGAATGCTGCTCTACGAATGATGAGGCCAGAGCACGTACAGGCGCTAGTAGATTGGGTGGCTGATGTACCTGATGTTTGGGTGCCTCCAGTACCTTCAGATTGTCTTCCACCCAGTCCACTGCTGAAAGCTCAGAGTTGACACCTGCAGTCCATGGGCAGCTATCTAGCACCTCACCCCCTTGCAAATAAGCCAAGCAGTCTGAGCCCCATGTCATGCAGCAGACCCTCATTCTTTTTGATGACTCTCCTGGCAGGGTTTCCGCAGCTCATCCACCTAGCCCTGCTCCAGAAGTGGAAGAGATTGAGTGCACCGATGCCCAACCACTTATGTTTGAGGATTAAGACATGGAAAGACAACCGCAGCACGTCTCTGATGAGGAAACACAGGTCCCAACTGCTGCAGCTTTCTGCAGTGTGTAAACCGACAAGGAGGGCAGGGGTGTAGAAAAATTGGTGGAAAATGATGTGGAGGACGATGAGGTCCTAGACCCTACATGGGATGAAGGCCATGCTAGTGACCTGTGCAGTTCGGAGAAAGGCAGTGGTCTCACAAAGACACCAGCCCAGCAAAAGAAGGAGAAGAAGCAGAGCACCCGTCCCCTAGACACTACGTCTGCTACTGCCCACTGCACCCAAGAACGGAGCACACCAAAGACAGCTCCAAGGAGTTCCCCGGTGTGGCAGTTCTTCACACAATGTGCAGACGACAAGACATGAGTGGTTTGCACGCTGTGTAATCAGAGCCTAAAGCGAGGCATAAACGTTCTAAACCTGAGCACAACCTGCATGACCATGCATCTAAGTGCAAGACATAAGCTACAGTGGAGTAAACACCTCCAAAACCAAGAAAAGTCTCTGGCTCCTCCTGCTCCCTCTTCTGCTGCAATCTCGGCCTCTTCCTCCACCTCTGGAGTGACAGTGGCAATGGCCACCCCGCAAACGGAGGATGTGACACCAACGCCACCACATCCATCACCTTCAACAAGCACCACCACAGTGTCCTATGGAAGCGTTCAGCTGTCCATCTCCCAAACACTGGATCAAGGCGGATAGCTGTTTGGCGCATGACCTTCCGCCGCCGGGGATTGCAGGGCATTTCTCTTTGCCTCCTGTTGCCTCCTCCCCCTACTCCCCTTCCTCCTCTACCACATCCTCATCCTCTCAGCATAACACCTCCCCAACCAACTTAAACTCATCTGTTTGGGGGATAAACCCCACACCGCGCAGGAGCTTTGGACGGGCCTGGAACAACAGAACGATGAGTGGTTGGTGCCACTGAGCCTCAAGCCCGGCCTGGAGGTGTGCGATAATGGGCGAAATCCCTTGCCTGGCGCATGTGCTGAATTTGGTGGTGCAGAGATTCCTGAAAAACGACCCTGATATGTCAGAGCTGCTGCAGAAAGTGAAGCCCGCCTGTGCGCACTTTCGGTGTTCTCACTCTGCTGCTGCTCGCCTGTCTGCGCTGCAACATAACTTTGGCCTTCGAGCTCACTGCCTCATATGCGACGTGCCCACAAGGTGGAACTCCACCTTGCACATGCTGGAGAAACTGTGTGAGCAGCAGCAGGTGATAGTGGAGTTTCAGCTGCAGCACACATGGGTCAGTCGCTCTGCGGAACAGCAACACTTCACCGCCACTGAGTGGGCCTCCATGCGAGATCTGTGTGCCTTGTTGCGCTGTTTTGACTACTCCACCAACATGGCCAGTGCAGATGACGCCGTTCTCAGCGTGACTATCCCCCTTCTATGTCTCCTTGAAAAATGCTTTGGGCGATGATGGAGGAAGATGTGTCCCAGCAGGAAGAGGAGGAGGAAGAGGGATAATTTCAACGGTTATCAGGCCAGTCATTCACTGGTGGCTCGGAATGTGGGTTCCTGCACCAACATAGGCCAGGTACACAATTGTCCAGCCAGGGCACAGTTCTGGAGGATGAGGAGGAGGAACCGTGTTCACAGCAGGGTGGCACCCAAAGCAGCTCATGGGCATCACTTGTGCGAGGCTGGGGGGCTACAGAGGACACAGACGATACACCTCCCACAGAGGACAGCTTGGCACACATGAGCGACTACATTCTGCAGTGCTTGCGCAACGACAGTCGAGTTGCCCACATTCTAACTTGTGCTGATTACTGGGTGGCCACCCTACTGGATCCCCGTTACAAGGATAACGTGCCGTCCTAATTCCCTCACTGGAGCATGATCGGAAGATGTGCGAGAACACACACTGCTGGTAGACACACTGCTGATGGCATTCCCAACTGACAACGGGGGCTCAGTGGAAACACAAGGCGAAAGCAGAGAAGTAGGAAGAGGCTGCCAACGCAGCCAGGGCAACACCAGCAGCTCAGATGGCAGGGTTAGCATGGCCGAAATGTGGAAAAGCTTTGTCACCATGCCACAACAACCAGCACCACCAGCTGATACGCAACATCCTAGCAAGAGGCAGCATTTCAGCAACATGGTGGAGCAGTATGTGTGCACACACCTACATGTACTGACTGATGGGTCTTCCCCATTCAACTTCTGGGTCTCCAAATTGGGCACATGGCATGAGCTTGACCTTTATGCCTTGAAGGTTCTGGCCTGCCCTGCAGCCAGTGTATTGTCTGAACGTGTGTTAATCATGGCAGGGGGTTGTAACAGAACGCCTGGCACCCTGACTGGGCACCTTCCGCTGACGCTTGCTCCTAGCGCTTCCCGAGGGCTCCAAGCACTCCACGGGACAACATAACCACCACAGACCCCAACCATGAGCCAAGACTTCATGAAGGGGTAAAGCAGAACTTCTTTTATTGGATGGCCAAAGCTTGGCCTTTTATGCAAGTCCTCCAGCAAGGGCTCCTCCCCCGGGGACCTGATAGAGAAACAGGCACACAAAATACAGTGACCAATCATCCTACAGCCAGATATATCACAACCCCACATGCATTGTCCATTGTGCTTGCTGATTGCGCTGCAGGCAATGTCCATTGTGATTGTTAATTAGGTAACAGGGACTGTCCATTGTGATTGCTAATTGCATCACAGGCAATGTCCATTGTGCTTAGTTACTAACTGTCACTGGGGCCATAGTCGCAGGGCAAGAGGCTGGCAAGCAGGCCTCTCCAACTCCCAGTGACAAAGGTGCTTTTGTCAAACATCTTCGCTCCCAGGGGAAGACTAACCAGGTACCTGACCCCCTGTCAGTCAGTACCTGAGTTAGACGAGAAGCCAGCCCACAACCGAGTACTGCACCTGTAGTTCTTGAGTGTCCAGCTTCGTTGGGTCTGTCCTAGGCTGCAGAGGGTACGGCTGCTGCCCCTGATCTTCCTTGTGTTCCCAGGCATGGAGCTGTAGGTACGGGGTGGGCAACTGCACTCTGCCCTGGTTTCTGCTGGGATAACCGGTAAGCAGTCAGGCTCTGGATCAAGGGAACGGGTAGGGCAGAGGTTAACTGCTCTCTGTCCAGATGCCCGCTCTTCCGCTGGGACAGCCTGTGTGAAGTCAGGCTCTGAACACGAGAAATAGAGGGGGGCAGAGGCCGACTGCACTCTGCCCAGATGCCATCTCTTCCGCTGCAGTAGCCTGTGGGTAGTCAGGCTCAGGACAGGAGGAAATGGGTGAGGACAGAGGCCGACTGCACTCTGACCAGATGCCAGCTCTTCCGCTGGGATGGGGTCAGGGAATCCTACCCCCAGTACTTGGTTGCGGATTGGCTGTGGACCGGAGGGGTCGCTTACCTCCTTCTCCTGGCACTCCTGCGGGTTTGGTTGGTGATCTGTACCAGCCGTCCAGCATCCCTGTAGGTCTGGTGCAGAGACCGCTGTCCCATCTGCACCATCAGAGTTATGGGTGCTGTCCCCCTGGGGTGGGAGAGAGGGACTGGTTGTCTCCTCTCCCTGCAAAACATACTGCCACTGGGCAGCAGGACCGACTGTCCCTATTCCCTGAAACTCCGGCTGCCGTTGGGGATCTGAGCCAACTGCCCAGAATCCCTGTAGGGCCGGTGGAGAGACCTCAGTCCCATCTCCACCTGCCAGTTGGAGTTCCCCCCAGGACAAATCTATGAGGTCCCCTACCTCTGCAGCTGGTAGTGAAGTAGGGGATACCTCAGTTGGGTCTTCCCAGCTGTAGGGGTGTAGGTCTGGGACTGCCACCCAGCTCTCCGGCAGTGTATATTGGGGCCAAATTGAGCTGAAGAAGTATTGGTAATCCTGCTCCAGCTCCCACTCCCTTGTCACTAGAGATGCCAGGTCTTGTCTAACCTCTCTCGCTGTAGCCCAATCATGCATACTCTCCCTATAGTCAAAGATATCCCAGAACCGAGACTCTCCAGCATCTCCGAACTCTGGTTCTGCGAAGGCCTCAAACAACAGGCCAGGGCCATCATAATTCTCACCCTCGGGTCTGTTGTGCTCACCCATCCAGCAGCGGTCCCGAATCGAGTACCACCAGAGGGCCTGGTAGGCGTCGTCTAGCCAAAGCTCCTTAAATACCAGGCCCGGAGCTCTGTTACCCACTCATTCAGGGGCTGTTCTCCCAAGAGACTCATCCACATCGCCACACGCTTCTGTAGCCGCTTCTCATAATTGGGGAGACTCTCACCTTGCCGCTGCTGGGCATTTTCCAGGGCATCGTACCAGACTTTCTTTCTGTCTGCATCCCTGTAGTCTGCAGCTGCCTCCTCATCATCATCATCATGGAACGCTGTCCTAAGACTAGCCGATTCCATCCTGCTGTAGCCAGGGGCACTGTACGGATACTAGCGTTGCCCTCAATCCACGAACGGTGTCTGCAAGCTGCTTCTCCTCGCACTAGGACGCCATCCCACTGCTGCCACCAGTGTAACGGAACGCCTGGCACCCCGACTGGGCACCTTCCGCTGACGCTTGCTCCTAGCGCTTCCCGAGGGCTCCAAGCACTCCACCAGACACCATAAACACCTCTCCTAACTCCAGAAAGCAGGAACCAGGAACAAGCTCTTACAAGAGCTTATACTCAGGGGAGTATTGTGATATAGCAATCCCCAACAGTGTAGTTATCCCATCCCCCAACCATAAGCCAAGACTTCATGAAGGGGTAAAGCAGAACTTCTTTATTGGATGGCCAAAGCTTGGCCTTTTATGCAATTCCTCCAGCAAGGGCTACTCCCCCGGGGACCTGATAGAGGACAGGCACACACTGGACGGGCAAGAGGCTGGCAAGCAGGCCTCTCCAACTCCCAGTGACAAAGGTGCTTTTGTCACAAGGGTGTTATCACAGACAAGCCCAGCCGCCTGTCCACAGCCAATGTGGACAAGCTCACGTTAATTAAAATGAACCAGGCATGGATCCCACAGGCATCCCTTGTGCAGAATAGACATTTAGCCACATCTAAAGGGACATTATAGGCTACCCTTACACCACTCTGGCAATCCTACACCTGGGTACCACCAACAGCAATCTACTTAAGGGGACTCTGTCCCTTGTTGCTTCAATGCAACTGGCGTCACGGCAAATTTTCTTAAAAATAACCCCAGACGCATGTGCGGACACTGCACATGACACTTCAGAAGTGGAGAGTCATGACACGGTTCTTGGAGATCCTGAAAGGGAAATCCATCACATATCGCAGGCTACATCCTTTTGGATTACTTATTAAGGCCCCTGGGAAGAAACGAATTGTTCACGCTGATCTGCAGGTGGTCTGTGACACAATGGATATACCTGCTGTGGATATACCAGACTGGAACACCTCCTGTGACCTACAGACCCGCCTCCACAAAACAAGAGCGGTAGAAGAGAAAGATGGACAAGCTCACACCAAGGCAGCTTCCTGTGGACACCGAGGGATGAGTCGAGGCCCACGTCGACTGGACATGGTCACCGTGATATCCTTTGCCTTGGAGACCTCTATTATGACTCCTTTATAACTGAATTCGCGCCCCGGCGGACAAGCCTCATGGAGCCCATCTGCTCAACCTACCTCCTTTCCTTGCACTTTATCTTGCTTTACTTTTTTCTCTCCACTTGTCCTTTAAACATGCCTTTCCTTTTAATCTTTTTCAATTTTCACTTATATGCATTTATATCCTGACTCAATGTTACAGGGACCTGGTCTTAGTGACTTGGCTTGTTGATTCTACTAGATGAACAAGCTTCCTTCCATAGAATATAGCTATATACTACAGTTAGACAGTAGTGTTGATCGAGCACCAAAGTGCTCAGGTGCTCTGGTGCTCGAGTAGAACACCTCGGGATGCTCGGGTGCTCTACTGAGCACCCGAGCACAATGGAAGTCAATGGGAGAACCTGAGCATTAAACCAGGCAACCCCTGCTCTGAAGAGGGGAGGGTGTCCGGTTCACATGAAAAGGTCAGAAATTGATGGAAACACCACTGAAATTGTTCAGTATGGGAAGGATGTCTGGATGCATCTTGGACTCCCAGGTCGCTGCTGGGAACGATGTTGTCCGAGTAGTATGCCAATTTTACAGACTGACAATAATACTCACAAAACCAAAGATAAATCGATTTTAGAGGAAAAATTGTTACGAAATATTCTTTACTGTATATGTACTCTAAATAAAGTGCATATGCTGCAAAAAATTACAAGAGGTACTCCGATACAACCAGTATATCATATGAAGGAGGGCCTCATTCACATTGTGGTGCAATTGTTCAGGTAGTGGGACTCCTACACTCATAATGCCTATGCCTTAAGGGAAAGGACTGCCAAAAATTGCAAGGAGGGCATCTTGAAAAATTATGACCTGCTGGTGACCCTCTAAAACATTACTCCAAGGTCTTCTAATTTTCAAAGTTTATTCCACCACGTGAAATGCGACGTTTCGACCCCCCTGGAGTGCTGCGATCTTCTTTCATCTGTTATCATTGGAGGGGCTCTTCAGGTCAGGACCTGACATCGGGGGCACCGCCACATCCTGGACTACCGGCCATCCGGCCGCCGATGGTGCTGTCTCACACTGATTTATTTTTCGCCTCTAAAACATTAGGGGTGAGGGTCTGGTGCTGAGTTGACCCTCTAAAACATTAGGGATGAGTGCCTGCTGCTGATCTGACCATCTAAAACATTAGGGGCGAGGGCCTGCTGCTGAGCTAACAATATAAAACATTAGAGGCGAGGGCCTGCTGCTGAGCTGACTAGCTAAAACATTAGGGGCGAGTTCCTGCTGCAGATCTGACTATGGAAAAAATTAATGGCGAGGGCCTGCTGCTGAGCTGACCATCAAAAAAATTATGGTTGAGGGTCTGCTGCTGAGCTAACCCTCAAAAGCATTAGGGGCGAGTGCCTGCTGCTGATTTGACCATCTAAAACATTATGGGCGAGGGCCTGCTGCTGAGCTGACCATCTAAAACATTACGGGCGAGGGCCTGCTGCTGAGCTGAACATCTAAAACATTATGGGTGAGGGCCTGCTGGTGACGTTCTAAAACATTAGGGGCGAGAACTGCTACTGAGCCGACCATCTAAAACATTAGGGGTGAGGGTCTGCTGCCAAGCTGACTCTCTGAAACATTAGGGGCGAGTGCCTGCTGCTGATCTGACCATGGAAAAAATTATGGGTGAGGGCCTGCTGCTGAGCTGACCATCTAAAACATTAGGAGTGAGGGTCTGCTGCCGAGCTGACTCTCTGAAACATTAGGGGCGAGTTCCTGCTGCTGATCTGACCATGGAAAAAATTATGGGCGAGGGCCTGCTGCTGAGCTGACCATCGAAAAAATTATGGTTGAGGGTCTGCTGCTGGGATGACATTCGAAAACATTAGGGGCGAGTGCCTGCTGCTAATCTGACCATCTCAAACATTATGGGCGAGGGCCTGCTGGTGACCCTCTAAAACATTAGGGGTGAGGATCTGCTGCTGATCTGACCATCTAAAACATTATGGGCTTGGGCCTGCTGCTGAGCTGACCATCTAAAACATTACGGTCGAAGGCCTGCTGCTGAGCTGACCATCTAAAACATTATGGGCGAGGGCCTGCTGGTGACCCTTTAAAACATTAGGGCGAGGGCCTGCTGCTGATCTGACCATGGAAAAAATTATGGGTGAGGGCCTTCTGCTGACCTGACCATCTAAAACATTAGGGATGAGGGTCTGCTGCCGAGCTGACTCTCTAAAACATTAGGGGCGAACACCTGCTGCTGATCTGACCATGGAAAAAATTATGAGCGAGGGCCTGCTGCTGAGCTGACCCTCGAAAACATTAGGGGCAACTGCCTGCTGCTGACCCTCTCTCTAAAACATAAGGCGTAAGGGCCTGCCGGTGACCCTCTAAAGCATTAAGGCGAGGTCCTGCTGCTGATCTGACCATGGAAATAATAAGGGCCAGGGCCTGCTGCTGAGCTGACCATCTAAAACATTATGGGCGAAGGCCTGCTGCTAAACTGACGATCTAAAACATTATTGGCGAGGGCCTGCTGGTGACCCTCTAAAACATTAGGACGAGGGCCTGCTGCTGATATGACCATGGAAATAATAATGGGCGAGGGCCTGCTGCTGACCTGACCATTTAAAACATTAGAGGTGAGGGTCTGCTGCCGAGCTGACTCTCTAAAACATTAGGGGGAACGCCTGCTGCTGATCTGACCATGGAAAAAATTATGAGCGAGGGCCTCCTGTTGAGCCGCACGTACTGTATCCAACTGCATCCCCCTCCTCTTATGGTACTGTATACGGTACATGTGCTGTACTGTATATAGTGTAGAAAGTGTGGGAAAAAAAAGATGAGAAAAAAATACTGTACTGTACAGTATATTCCTGTACAGTAGTTATCGCTGCTATGCAGCTTACTGTAATTACTGGCGTTTTTTTTTTAACCAGAAGCAGCAAAGAAGCGGTAATTACAGTAAACTGTGTAGCAGCGATAACAATGTGAATATACAGTACAGTACATGCTGTACTGTATGTTTATGTATATACTATCAGCAGCCGAACACACCAGGGTCGGGGGGAGAGGGAGGGTGATCTGCGACAACTGTAGTGTACAATAATAACACTATCGAACAGTAACAACTGCTCTGCACATAGCCAAATCTGCAGTGAAGCGTGGAGCCCGAGAATGAGGTAGAGTACATACAGTACAGTATGTGCCGGTAAATCCGACAGTATACTGTTACTGTAGTTCTCCCCTGCATAAAGCATGTGCCCACAAATCCCACAGGGAGGGGGGTACTGTAGATCAAACAGGCAGCCGGCTCCCAACAGCCCATAATTATCCTCAGCAGTCGGGGCACATGCCGACACTGCACAGGAGCCGCCGCTATAAGAATGGCACCTGTATGTTAGCGACGTTTAAATTATTTTTGGACAAATTAATTTGATGTACAGAACAGTATTATTAAGTACTCTACACTAAATGAATAATCCAGGGAAAAACAATCGCTTAGCGAAAGCATACCGTACAGTATACTGTAAATCACAGACCTCTTCATCTGTCACTCAGCTAATGAGCCGATAAAGCAGTAATAGAAGGAAGGCAAATCGACAGGAGGTTAGTGGGCGTTCCTTGGGGCAATTGTATTTCATTAATATAATAGAAAAAAATTGCAGTACCGTATGATAATTAACAAGAACTGCCATTTTTTACTGTCAGATCTTTTATAGCTGAAGAAATAGGTTTTATTGCTGCTGGAGCTGCCTCTCTGGCCAATCATTAATACAAGTTTTCTTCATTAAAAGAATATGGCATATTCATCCAATGATAGAGAGTTCCCACGTCAGGTGAACAATCACGGTAAGTTCCCACGCTATTAAGGTTAATTATTTGTTTTGACGACCTGTCATAACCAATTAACCTTAATAGCGTGTGAACTTACCGGTGATTGGTTCACCCGACCGTGGGAACTCTCGTATCATTGGATGAATATGCCATATTCTTTTAATTAAGAAAACTCGTATTAATGTGATTGGCCAGAGGAGGGCACGTGGCTCCAGCAGCCAATAAAAACCTATTTCTTCAGCTATAAAAAGATCTGACAGTAAAGAAAATAGCAGTTCTTATTAATTATCATACCGGGGTACTGCAATTTTTTTTTTTTTTCTATTATATTAATGAAATACAATTGCCCCAAGGAACGCCCCACTAACCTCCTGTCGATTTGCCTTCCCTCTATTACTGCTTTATCGGCTCACTGGCTGAAGTGACAGATAGAAGAGGTCTGTGATTTACAGTATAATGTACGGTATGCTTTCGCTAAGCGATTGTTTTTCTTCCTGGATTATTCATTTGGTGTAGAGTACTTAAAGGGAACCTGTCAGCAAAAAATAGCATCTAAATGTGTTAACAGTACCTCCTAGTGCCCGTAAAGTGTCTCCACATGGACCTTTTCTTCCTCTTTTCACTGTTGGTTTCACTGAGAAAATGCACTTTTATTCTGCCGCTGCCCCGTGCTTCAAGTCAGGCTTGAAGTCATGGGGGCAGCGGCCTCGCGTCTTCCACGGTCCTCTCCGCCCCTGCCTCCTTGACTGACAGCCTAGATGCATTGCCGGACCGCGCTCTAAGGCCCGGCTGCGCAGCGGTACTATCGCGCCGTCTGTCTTCGCCGCACAGCGCATGCGCCTGACAGCCTGTAGTAAATGCGCACAGATGCCGGGCGCGGCGCGCATTACAGGCTGACGGGCGCATGCGCTGTGCGGCGAAGAAAGACGGCGCGTAGTACGCGCGGCAGCCGGGACCGCGCTCCAGCCGCCCTTTACTGCGCATGCGGCCTTAGAGCGCGGTCCCGGCAATGCATCTCGGCTGTCAGTCAAGGAGGCAAGGGGCGGGGAGAGGACCGTGGAAGACGCCGAGGCCGCTGCCCCCATGACTTCAAGCCTGACTTGAAGCACAGGGCAGCGGCAGAATAAAAGTGCATTTTCTCAGTGAAACCAACAGTGAAAAGAGGAAGAAAAGGTCCATGTGGAGACACTTTGCGGGCACTAGGAGGTACTGTTAACACATTTAGATGCTATTTTTTGCTGACAGGTTCCCTTTAATAATACTGTTCTGTACATCAAATTAATTTGTCCAAAAAATAATTTAAACGTCGCTAACATACAGGTGCCATTCTTATAGCGGCCGGCTCCTGTGCAGTGTCGGCATGTGCCCCGACTGCTGAGGATAATTATGGGCTGTTGGGGAGCCGAAGCTGCCTGTTTGATCTACAGTACCCCCCTCCCTGTGGGATTTGTGGGCACATGCTTTATGCAGGGGAGAACTACAGTAACAGTATACTGTCGGATTTACCGGCACATACTGTACTGTATGTACTCTACCTCATTCTCAGGCTCCACGCTTCACTCTGCAGATTTGGCTATGTGCAGAGCAGTTGTTACTGTTTGCTAGTGTTATTATTGTACACTACAGTTGTCGCAGCTCACCCTCCCTCTCCCCCCGACCCTGGTGTGTTCGGCTGCTGATAGTATCCACATAAACATACAGTACAGCATGTACTGTACTGTATATTCACATTGATATCGCTGCTACACAGTTTACTGTAATTGCCGCCTCTTTGCTGCTTCTGGTTAAAAAAAAAACGCCGGTAATTACAGTAAGCTGCATAGCAGCGATAACTACTGTACAGGAATATACTTTACAGTACAGTATTTTTTTTCCATCTTTTTTCCACACTGTCTACACTATATACAGTACAGCACATGTACCGTATACAGTACCATAAGAGGAGGGGGATGCAGTCGGGTACAGTACGTGAGGCTCCCCACCGCCGCTGGTTCACTCTGTGCACTGGCATCATACAGTAGAACACATGTTCCATGCACCCACAAATCCCACAGGGAGGTGGGTACTGTAGGTCAAACAGGCAGCTCCGGCTCCCCAACAGCCCATAATTATCCTCAGCAGTTGGGGCACATACCGACACTGCACAGCAGCCGGCCGCTATAAGAATGGCACCTGTATGTTATGAGGTCAGGACAAAGCCACGTTTAAATAATTTATTTCCCAAATGAAAAGTAAAGGAATTACAGTAGGGCAGTGAAGACCCTCTCCCCTCTGTTAGCCGATACAGTTCCCTATAGTGCAAAAATCAACAGTTCTTTCTCATTATAACACAGTACTAATATCCACTGCAGTTCCAAGTGCCATCTGGTGTTCACAAACCAAAATTGCACCTTTAGTTTTCTCAATAGTCTATTACGCGCTTCGGGTTTACAAGGGAAATTGGATATCGTTACGCGCTGCCGCGAGTCTGCTGGGAGCGCTAACAATGATACAACTGTATTTTAATTCATTTCCCTATCTACTTTTGTTTGCAGCGGATTTACCTACATTTTGCTGACTTTTGCAGCCCTCTAGCCCTTTCCAGGGCAATTTTGCAGCCTTTTTAGTGCCCAAAAGTTCAAGTCCCCATTGACTTCAATGGGGTTCAGGGTGAAGTTCGGGTCGAGTTCGGATCCCAAACCCGAACATTTTCGGGAAGTTCGGCCGAACTTCTCGAACCCGAACATCCAGGTGTTCGCTCAACTCCAGTTACAACCTATTCTCCCTCAACTAATTAATGTGGAACGGGTTGGATTCGTTGTGGTCAGAGAAGGCCATAGGAATACAGTACATCCTCTTCATCTTATACATCAAGCCCGGAAACGACAGATTCTATTGAATTCTACTTGGTACGGACACCGAAAAGGCATTTGACCGAGTTGACTGGTTGTTCATGACTAGGGTACTGCTCAACCATACCATTTCCCCCCTCAATATAAAGATGCTATTATGGCCATGTACCATATAACCCAACTGCACGTGTCCTAGTAGACACAACCCTCTCCCCCCCTTTCACAATTAACAATGGCACCCGACAAGGTTGCCCCCTTTCCCCCTTACTATTTGTTCTAGTCATAGAATCCCAGTTTCAAAATATCAGATGGGACAATAGAATTGAGGGACTATGCATGGGGGGAGCCCAACCTCAAGTAGCAGCTTTCGCTAATGGCTTGCTGATTATTATTGAAAATCCCCGACAGGCGCTTCCGGCAATTCATTTGATCCTCCATAAATTTGGAATGCTGTCTAACTTCCTGATTAATCCAACCAAATCCCAAGTCCTCAATGTAGCATTGGACCCCCCCACCCAACAGACTCTAGATGCGTGTTCGCCTTATCAGTAGTCAAGCGGGTCTATTAAGTTTCTTGGCATCAACCTCACCTCAAACCCAATATCGATTTACAATGCCAACTTTCCAGATCTCCCTCAAAAAGTCTCAACGCTTACAGACTCATGGGACACGTCCTTTTCCTCATGGTTTGGAAGACCAACTGCCAAAAACTATCATACACCTTAAGATTCTGTACTATTTGCAGACCCTTCCAATACTTATTCCTGCTTGTTTCTTTGTACAATTACTTAGAAACCATTCTAGATATTTGTGGAATAAGTCTAAGCAGAGATTATCTAACTCTCTTCTAGTGCAAACCAGCAGACAAGGTGGTGTAGGTCTACTAGATTTCTTGCTGTACTATAGATCCATTCAGGGTCAGAGGTGTCTAGAATGTCTGAGACCCCAGAGAGACAGATTAGACATTCAAGCAGAGGCATGTATGGTGAATATACCACAGCACTCCTTGCTGTTTCTTGGGCTGGGGGAGCGTCACACCTTTAAAGAAATATCCAACCCCTTCACCAGAAATACTTTGAAGGTGTGAAACACCCACCTGCGATCTGCTTTATTAACCAACCCCTTGTTCCCACTAGTAAGGATACATGATGTGCTCTGGGTATCCTCTTTCCGAGACATGTAAATGTATTACACTGCCTTTGGCACAATCTAGATAAAAACTTCTCTCTCCTTGAAAGATGGGAATCACATCCATAACTGAGCCCCCTCACTACTCTACAATTGCTACATATCTTACATTATGCTAAGAACAAGGTTTCACTAATCAGCCCCCCGCCCCCCAGACACCACTACTTTTGAAATAATCATTCTCATTCATAGAGAACCTAGAATAACGATATCCACTATATACTCAAGCTTAGTAACAAGCATCAGACTTAAAACCCTGACATTTCTTAAAAACTTGGAAACTGATCTCCATACCACATTCACGGAAGAAGAAAAAATTGCTTACTTGGATCCACCCCAGTGATCTCTAAATGTGTACGATTACAAGAGAACTTTTATAAAGCTATGACCAGATGGTACTACACTCCGCAAAGACTACAGATTCTTTTTCCAACCTCTGATCCTCTCTGCTAGAGATGTAACTCCTCATTGGCAACATTCATAAACATTTGGTGGGAATGCCCTCCTATAAAAGACTTTTGGAAGGAAACATGTAAAACCACCTCAGGGATATGTAGGCTAAATTTTCGACACTCTCCTCAACTGTGTCTTTTGAACCTAATGAGCTACAGGGTGGGTACAACACATACAGAAAACTTGACAACGCTTCTACTGGCATCTTCCAGAATTTTAATAGCCATGTACTGGAAAAATATGGCACCACAATCGATGGCCTATTGGATCCAGAAATGCAACAATATTTATTGCATGGAACAAATTGTTGCCTGGGAGACGAGGAAGACCCAGAGGTTTTCCAAGATATTGGGAGACCCTTGTGCTTTACAATCATCATATGTTCTTTAGCTATAACATCTATAGATGAGTAACTTCTCACTTTTGGACACTGGGCTACTAATATTTTATTATTGATATTGTTCATTGCAAACAACATCTTTATTGTTTATATCCTTGTCATTCCTTCCCAATCCCCCCTCATCTCCCACTTCCCTCCCCTTCTTCTTCTCTCCGTTCACCCGCATGTTATATTTTTTATGATAGCCAAGCCGATTGGACATCAATATATATGACTACCAAAATTACAATGTGAACCGATGTAACTTAATAAATATTATACCGTATATAACCTTTTGTTTTTCAAGACCTTTGTACAGCGGAGATATGATATACTTTTTTTATTTTATTTTTTTTCAAATGTATGATTGTACTGTACTAAGTGCTACTTCAGCCTTAATAAAATACTATTAAGCACCATGAAAAATAAAAAAATAAGTAAGTACATTTATTTTTATGTGTATAGTATGTGTCCCTGTAATGAATTTGTTGCAGTTTCTGTGTGTCTGTCCTAGTCTTGTCCTAACATTAGGACACTACTGATATGTCTCCAAACACTTTAAACACTTATTCCAAGCTTTCCCAAGGTTTGTGAAAGAAATAATAAATTGTGCCACTTTATTAACAGTATGTACCTATATTGTTGCCACAAAATACATAGTAACATAGTAACATAGTACACAAGGCCGAAAAAAGACATCTGTCCATCCAGTTTGGTCTGTCATCCTGCTAGTTAATCCAGAGGAAGGCAAAAAAAACCCTGTAAGGTAGAAGCCAATTTTCCCCACGTAAGGTGAATAAAAAATTCCTTCCCGACTCCAATCAGGCAATCAGAATAACTCCCTGGATTAACGACCCATCTCTAGTAGCTATAGCCTGTAATATTATTACACTCCAGGAATACATCCAGGCCCCTCTTGAATTCCTTTATTGTACTCACCATCACCACCTCCTCAGGCAGAGAGTTCCATAGTTTCACTGCTCTTACAGTGAAGAATCCTTTTCTATGTTTGTGTACAAACCTTCTTTCCTCCAGACGCAGAGGATGTCCCCTCATCACAGTCACAGTCCTGGGGATAAATAGATGATGGGAGAGATCTCTGTACTGACCCCTGATATATTTATACATAGTTATTAGATCTCCCCTCAGTCATCTTTTTTCTAAAGTAAATAACCCTAATTTTGATAATCTTTCAGGGTACTGTAGTTGCCCCATTCTAGTTATTACTTTAGTTGCCCTCCTCTGAACCCTCTCCAGCTCTGCTTTGTCTGTCTTGTTCACAGGAGCCCAGAACTGTACACAGTACTCCATGTGTGGTCTGACTAGCGATTTGTAAAGTGGTACGACTATGTTCTCATCTCGGGCGTCTATTCCCCTTTTGATGCAATCCATTATCTTATTGGCCTTGGCGGCAGCTGCCTGACACTAGTTTTTGCAGCTTAGTTTGCTGTTTATTAAAATTCCTGGATCCTTTTCCATGTCAGTGTTACCGAGTGATTTACCATTTAGTATGTATGGGTGACTTGCATTATTCCTTCCCATGTGCATAACTTTACATTTGTCAGTGTTAAACCTCATCTGCCACTTATCTGCTCAAGCCTCCAATCTATGCAGATCCCTCTGTAGCAGTATATTGTCCTCTTCAGTGTTAATTACTTTACACAGTTTAGTGTCATCTGCAAAAATTGATATTTTACTATGCAAGCCTTCTACTAGATCATTAATAAATATATTGAAAAGAATAGGGCCCAATAATGACCCCTGATGTACCCCACTAGTGACAGTGACCCAATCTGAGTATGTACCGTTAATAACCACCCTCTGTTTTCTGTCACTTAGCCAGTAACTTACCCATTTACAGATATTTTCTCCCAGTCTGAGCATCCTCATTTTATATACTAACCTTTTATGTGGTACAGTGTCAAATGCTTTGGAGAAGTCCAGATATATGACATCCATTGAACTTACCTCCTCACAGAAACTGATTACATTCGTTTGGCATGACCGATCCCTCATGAAGCCATGCTTATATCAGCATTATTTGCTTATTTCCGTTGAGATCCTTTAAGATAGCATCTCTCAGAAAACCTTCAAATAGTATCCCCACAACAGATGTTAAACTTACCGGCCTATAGCTTTCTGGCTCTGTTTTTACACCCTTTTTGAATATTAGTACCACATTTGCTATGCGCCAATCCTGTGGAACATTCCCTGTCAATATAGAGTCAGAAATATCACAAATAAGGGTCTGGCTATGACATTACTTAATTCCCTTAGGATACGGGGGTGCATGCCATCCGGTCCTGGCGATTTGTCTATTTTAATCTTTTTAAGTCGCTGTTGTACTTCCTCATGGGTCAGACAGGACACTTTTCATGGGGGATTTATTTTACATTCAGCATTTCATCTGACAGTTTATTTTCCTCAGTGAATACATTGGAGAAAAAAATATCTAACAGCTTTGCTTTCTCCTCGTCGCTCTCTGCAACTCCCTCCTCATTACTCTTTCAAGGGCCGACACCTTCAGATTTATACTTTTTACGTTTATATAATTGAAGAACAATTTATGGTTAGTTTTATTCTCTTTGGCAATTAATCTCTCGGTCTCTAGTTTGGCCGCTTTTATTTGTTTTCTACATGTTCTATTTTTGTGCTTCCTTGCTACCCTCCTGTTTTAGTGGTTTATATGCTTTCTTTTTGTCATTTATTGCTTTCTTTATATTTCAAGTTATCCACATTGGTTTATTTTTCTTCCTTAACCTTTTATTCCCATACGGTATGTACCTCTCACAATGAGAATTTAGGATGCTTTTAAAGATATCCCATTTTGTGGCTGTATTTTTGTTTTTGAGGACTTTGTCCCAGTTAATTAGGCCTATGGCCTCGTTTAGTTGGCTAAATTTAGCTTTTTTGAAGTTTGATATTTTTGTTCCTCCATGTAATAATGCTCTTTTGAAGGCTATGTACAGAAAATGGCTGCCATCTTGAAAGCCACCATTTTGGATGAAGGGCACATTTTTCCAATTGAAAGGGGGTAATGTAGCATAAGTTCTGTGTTCTGCACCAGGGACAACATATTGAACATGTCAAATAGCTGTGCATCACAGGGAACAACCCTGGTTGTTGTTGCTGCAAATTTCAGTGTTGATAACTTTTGAACCACAAGAAATACTGCAAATCTGATTGCAATCGATTTCTGAGAAAATTCTAGTCTTCTTTGATATGCTACATGACCCAGTTCCAATGGAAAAATTTGTCCTTCATCCAATATTGCAGCTTTCAAGATGGCGCCGGTGTTCCAGACTTAGCCTGAAAGACAGGCCCTCTTACCCATTAGTTTATGGAGTATTCAGATATTTCATTTTCACGTTTGTTTCTGAAATAAAAGGGTGTCTTGAGACTTTTGACTCATGCTTTATATATCTCACTACTATGTTTTATTACCCAAACCGCAATCCATAATCATTTCAAACCGAACATCTGTAGTGATCATCAGTGGGCCTATTGACTGCAATGGTCCAGTGGTCTGCATTTTGAAGCCAGTATTGAAAATGTTCTATTTTTTTTTGCGTAACAGACGAATTCAGAAAGCATACAGATGATCCATATGTTTATTTCAAGTCCCCAAATATGTCAATATTTGGGCACTTTTTCACATATTTGTGTGTTTCGTATCGTGTTGTGAAGTTGTATACAAGGCCAGCAGTTTTTAGCAATTCTTTGAAAGGGATATATACTGTATATAAAATCTATGATCTATGTGCAAAAAAAAATGATGGCGGTCATTTATTATGTGTCATACGACACTTTTTGGCATATTTAGGTTGCAGATTTTGTTGCAAAGGTGTTATGGGACAAAATCTGTGATTTTACCTCACTCACGCCACTTTTGCGAAGTGGCGGAAAAGGAAAGCGTGGCATAGGAGGGGAAGAGGGGTGGTCGGCCTGTCTCATTCATCATAAACTGGCATGGAAAATGGTCTTAAACTATTCTAGCAAGGGAGCTGGCATAGATTAAAGCATGTCACTCGGCCGGCAGCAGCAAGCGCCAAAGTTATGTAGAAGCATGCGCATCCACCGACAGCACACAGGGATTAAGACCAGTGTATCAATAGCCGTTCTTAACAAATGTCCCCTGTGAGGACTGCTCTCTCTGCCTGGGGCGGGAATGACAGATTTCTCATCAAACAGGGTTTTCAAGCTCGACAGTGCTTTATTTGTCACATAGCATATCAAACTTCCAAGTTTGGCATCACTTGGCACGTTGAGGACACAGCTTCACATCACAATGAGTTACATCAACACAAAGCAATATATCCTTGCCTGGCTAGGTTTTCACTATACAGAGGTTTTTCCCTAACCCACCTCTAGGTCAGTGTTCACACTGCGGTATTTGGCTTCACTTAGCTATGCGGTCAGATAGCTTATGAGCTGTGATCAATGAAACCCATTGGGGTCTCGGTCCACCAGTCTTCCTGACGGTGACCACACAATATATTGGGATACAGTCCCGACTCTGACCACGTGACGCCCCTTTTCTCTTCCTGCATTTTTAGGTGGCAGGGAGGCCATTGAGCAACTGCTACCTCGGCAATCACTATATACATTTTAAGTAGAATTGAGACAAGCTTTGTCTATTGAATTATGCTATTTTTATTCTGGAAGAGTGCCCAAGTAAAACAAACATTGAACTTTCCTGCTTTCATAGATAGTACACTGTGGATTTTGCAAACTTAGAGCAAATCCATCTGGCATTCCAAACCTTATGGAAACAGCTGTAGCATCCCCAAGTCAGGGCAATGTGTGGGACTAACCTGGGGAATGCCAGTGATGGAGAGGCCGGCACGCTGTTCCTCTGGGGCACTCTCTGGGTTCTGAAGGGACACAGCCAGGTGGAATGTGAGGTGCCCTTGGTGTTGTAGTTTAACGTGCCTATGGCTAAGTCCCTGATGTTTCGTGACGCCAGTGCCAATAAACGGTGGCACACCGTATTTATAGTAGGAATAATAGAGGTGCAGACTTGTAGCTTGAAAACAGAATTCCAACTTTACTGAAACAGTGGCAATACAGAAGGCAACCTCTTAAAACAGTTCTTGTTGCAGACAATAGACTTTTGTACAGTCGCAGTTACAGCAGGCTTACATCCAGCAAGGTAAAATAGAGGGTAAAATAACAGGACTTTGAATTGCAGGTGAACCTTACTTTCTTCCTGACTTGTCCTGACTGGCAATTAATCTTCAAGGCCCCAATGCCCTACTTCTGGCTTATATCCTTGAATCTCCAGTAGACAGTGTACCTCCTCTTGACATTTCAGTACCTCTTGCTCTAGGGATTGCCTCTGCTTGACTTCTGCTGACTTGCTTAGGCCTGTGACATGTGGCCTTCACAGACTCCAGGGTCTGCACTCCTTCCCAGGCCCAGGGCCTGGTGTAGACTTCACAGGCTCATGGCCTGGAGTAGACTGAACTGAGCTCCCTGACTTCCTTCCCTGACTGGGCCTTATATAGACTAGGGCTACCTAGCTCCCTCTAGTGACTAGAGCTGGAATTACATCCCTAGCCGGCCTGCACATGGCACATTTCACAGTAACAGGGAATTAAATACCATAAATTGCATTACATTTTACAAATAGGACTTTTACCAGCCTCCCATAAATGAGAGGAACGACAGCATCCAAGTGACCCTTCTGTAGTGACGGGTAGTACAACTCCCGTACACTACATACCCCGCTGCTTTAAGCTGAGTACGACCTCGTACTCCAACAGGGTACCGCCCGGCTGGAATTTTCACCTGAAAGAGACAAGAAAAACATGCAGGCATACATACATATCAGTAATCAATTCCATCTGCATTGACAATTATTATCAGGTCCAGCTGGTAACGGAGAAGTGCGGTGACAAGGGCGTCGCTCTCTTTCTTCAGGATAAAGAGTGGAACTGGGGCGCTGACCTGGCACAGCGGATGTTAGGGAATACCAGGATAGTCCATGACAATGAATGAGTCCATAATAAAAGCGACATCTCAGAGGCTCGCACATAGGGAGTCCATATCTGGGCACATAGACTTGGATAAAATTTTTAAAGTAATAAATACGGTCAGCAGCACATACATAAAATCACAATACAGGACTCTGACAATACCAGGGTAACACTTTCCTGGCAAGTCCTGCGTATTTTTAAAGTGCTGACATAAAAGCCCTTTTCAACCTGAAATGGGGGTTAAATGGGGATAAAGTGCAAATAAAAGCACAACTTGGAATTATGAAAGTACTTGACGCCAAAATGGTAGCAGCAGGCAGGATGTCCCGGGAACAGAAAGAGGCAGGCTGGGAGCAGTGGTTCCACAGTGGCAACTTATCTTCACAAAAATGCCACCGGCCGTGGGGAACTGGCAGCAAGCTCCACCAGCCTGGCAAAACTTAAAGGGGCAGTTCCTGCAACAAAGATGATGTCCCTGTGAGGATGAGCAAAAATGGCCTAGCAGGCCTACTCACAGGTGTGTGTCAAACTCATCTGACTCCTCGGTGGGTGACACGGGTGGCTCCTGCGCCTGCTAATCATGTGGAGCAGGCCACAGCTGGGTGCCATCCGGATGGAAAACAATAACAGGCACCGAACTCCCCGCGGTCACATCCGGCTCAACTTCCTCTTTAAGGCCGGCAACTCGGCGGCGGCAACATGCATAGCTGAGCTTCTCCGGTCTGTAGGGTATTGCTGGCTCCGCTGGACGGGATGCTGCAACTTGGCGCAGGCCATCAAGGTCTGTTGCGATCTGTCCTTCCAGCGCGTCGTTCCCACAGCTGGATTCCGGTTCAGTCGCAGCAGGGACGGGGGAAGTCTTGTCACTTTTCTTTAACAGCTCCGTATCACTCCGCCGGGCAGCACGTAGCACATCTTTCAGGACCTCCCACTGCTTCAGGAGGCCTCGCCCTGCATCGGACCCGCCCCCTAGACACTCCGCAATAGGGTAGGCGGTGGCCAAATTAAAATCCATGTAGGTGGGCGGTATCCCAGGGCAGCTTTCTCCTCCCTCTTGGAGGGTTTCGGCGCCAACTTTTCGCGCCACTGAGGACAGTGATGGCGCAAGAAGAAGTCTAACAGCGCCGGCGGCCATCTTGGGCGCCATGATGCAGCTATTCACTGACAGCAAGCAGGACGATGAAAAGTCCATAAAAACACATTTGGAAGTGGCAATTTTCTTCCTTTTGATAGCGCAACACTGCACAGCGCTTTCTGGAGGTTTTAGGGACACTTTTTGTACGTTTTTCAGTCCACAAAGTTCACTTCAAATAAACAGGCGTTTTGTCACTTGGCAAACTGGTTAAGGCACAAAGTTCACGTTTTGCTCACAGTCCGTAAAAACGTGCGTATACTGTTCGTGACGCCAAAATGTAGCATCCCCAAGTCAGGGCAATGTGTGGGACTAACCTGGGGAATGCCAGTGATGGAGAGGCCGGCACGCTGTTCCTCTGGGGCACTCTCTGGGTTCTGAAGGGACACAGCCAGGTGGAATGTGAGGTGCCCTTGGTGTTGTAGTTTAACGTGCCTATGGCTAAGTCCCTGATGTTTCGTGACGCCAGTGCCAATAAACGGTGGCACACCGTATTTATAGTAGGAATAATAGAGGTGCAGACTTGTAGCTTGAAAACAGAATTCCAACTTTACTGAAACAGTGGCAATACAGCAGGCAACCTCTTAAAACAGTTCTTGTTGCAG
Organism: Bufotes viridis; assembly: GCA_033119425.1. Lineage (NCBI taxonomy): Eukaryota > Metazoa > Chordata > Amphibia > Anura > Bufonidae > Bufotes > Bufotes viridis. Next base: position 409,485,158 of record CM065590.1, on the reverse strand, counting down.
ACAATAGACTTTTGTACAGTCGCAGTTACAGCAGGCTTACATCCAGCAAGGTAAAATAGAGGGTAAAATAACAGGACTTTGAATTGCAGGTGAACCTTACTTTCTTCCTGACTTGTCCTGACTGGCAATTAATCTTCAAGGCCCCAATGCCCTACTTCTGGCTTATATCCTTGAATCTCCAGTAGACAGTGTACCTCCTCTTGACATTTCAGTACCTCTTGCTCTAGGGATTGCCTCTGCTTGACTTCTGCTGACTTGCTTAGGCCTGTGACATGTGGCCTTCACAGACTCCAGGGTCTGCACTCCTTCCCAGGCCCAGGGCCTGGTGTAGACTTCACAGGCTCATGGCCTGGAGTAGACTGAACTGAGCTCCCCCTGACTTCCTTCCCTGACTGGGCCTTATATAGACTAGGGCTACCTAGCTCCCTCTAGTGACTAGAGCTGGAATTACATCCCTAGCCGGCCTGCACATGGCACATTTCACAGTAACAGGGAATTAAATACCATAAATTGCATTACATTTTACAAATAGGACTTTTACCAGCCTCCCCCTAAATGAGAGGAACGACAGCATACAAGTGACCCTTCTGTAGTGACGGGTAGTACAACTCCCGTACACTACACAGCTAATTAGGGTGAGTTAGCGGATCATGGACATACAGTGGGCTATAATTTACATATGCTTAAAATATTTAGCAGTACGACATAGCTACTTACATAGATATCTATGGAGGTTGATAAAAGTACACATTCATCTAGTTCAGCTTATTGGCAAGCAGTATTGGTCCACATCAAAGCAAAAAGAGGCCTCTATTAGGCTACTTTAAGACTCGCGTTTTGGGCGGATCCATTATGGACCTGCAAAAACGGATCTGTTACAATAATACAACCGCATGCATCCGTCTTGAACGTATCCGTTTGTATCATCTGTAACATAGCCAAGACGGATCCGTCATGAACTCCATTGAAAGTCAATGGGGGACAGATCCGTTTTCTATTGTGCCAGATTGTGTCAGTTTCGTCAAGTGGACAGCAAAACGCTGCAGGCAGTATTTCGGTGTCTGACTCCAGAGCAGAATGGTGACTGAACAAGGGCAAACTGATGCATTCTGAGCAGATCATTTTCCATTCAGAATGCATTAGGGCAAAACTGATCTGTTTTGGTCAGCTTGTGAGATCCCATGATGGATCTTTCAAACGGAAAGCCAAAACGCAAGTGTGAAACTGTTGCTAACTGTTCTCAAGTTTGGGTAAAACTCTAGTAATACTTGCCCAGTTTAAGCAATCTTGTACAGTATTAGTGACTTATATGCTTTGTACTGTACCACTTGGGTCCTTGGCTTGATTCCAACAAAGGTTGACGGCTGCCTGTATACTTTACTGCTGCATCCTCTGCACTTTGATTAGCAGGGTCAGGCAGTGAAAACATCATCACGTCTGCATGGCCCTGCCAATTAATGTGCAGAGGGTGTGGCAGTTGCAAAGAGAGCTGAGATTCTAGGTGTAACAGCAACACCCTCATTGCTCCTAGAGGCTCACTTGCATATATTTAAACATCATTTTTATAAGCAATGATGGCACATAAGAACATGGGAACAACACAGTTGCCTCCAGCTGCCAAGTGCACATGTAACAGATCAGCCAGTTTCATAGGTACAGAACTGCTGACAGATGCCCTTTAATATCACCATTATATTTACAAGTTATTAAGATTAAGGGCAACAACATATAACCTCAGGAGATAATGATATGATTTATGAACCAGTTCACCTTCACAAGCCCTTGTTTAATGTGTTTTTTGATATGCTAAGACAGAGCAGCTGGGATATGTGGCATATATTAGTGTCTGGCTAAAGGCTGCATAGGCACATGACAAGTTAATACACTTGTCACAGTAATGATCAAAAGCCTAACTCTTATAACATTCCTATGACTGGGCATAGGAATGTCTAACGTAAAGTGTAAGATTAATTTTGCTTGAACATTTTATCCCTTCCCCTTATAGATTGTGAGCTCAAAAGACTACAGTGTAGAAAAAATGACAACAGCAGCTTGTTCTCAGGGACTAATTCTTGCTTGTGGACATTTTGAGGACACAAAAAAATGAAACAACAACCCTATGAACCTTATGAACTAAAGATAAGGGTGTATTGATATATAGGCCTCTGTTAAAGAAATAATGATATTTTGATGGAATAATAATGGCCTTGTTTGCTTCATTAGGCAATCTGCTTCTCTATACATGTTTTAAATGATTTTACATAGCTTTGAGCTTCCTGTCTTACATTATTAAGGGTTGCTTAAAGGGCATAAATGTTCAAGGTTTGTTTATTTCCAGAATTCATTATAGTAGTTGAACTATAAGAATTTTTAAAGGCTTACTAGATGGTATTCCCTGGTTGTGCCTTCTATTGAAATGAATAGAAACACTAAGAGAAGGCATTTGTGCAGCGAGCCCCTGAGGAGCTGGTGCAGAGGATGACAGTGGTAGTGACCCTGATGAGATGTCATGGTTAGAGATGAGCGAACACCTGGATGTTCGGGTTCGAGAAGTTCGGCCGAACTTCCCGGAAATGTTCGGGTTCGGGATTCGAACTCGATCCGAACTTTATCCCGAACCCGAACCCCATTGAAGTCAATGGGGACCCGAACTTTTAGGCACAAAAAAGGCTGTAAAATAGTCCAGGAAAGGGCTAGAGGGCTGCCAAAGGCAGCAAAGTGTAGAAAAATCCCCTGCAAACAAATGTGGATAGGGAAATGAATTAAAATTAAATAAAATAAATAAAAATTAACCAATATCAATTGAAGAGAGGTCCCACAGCAAGGAATCATGCGTCATATCACCCTGCACCGGAGAATGTCACTCTCATTTATTTTGGACCAGCACCCAGACAGAGGATACAGGTCCCACATCAAGGAATCATGCGTCATATCACCCACCACCGGAGAAGGCCACTCTCATGTATTTTGGACCAGCACCCAGACAGAGGATACAGGTTTCACAGCAGAGAATCAGGCATTTAGATCACCCACCACAGGAGTAGGCCACCATGTATAATGGAAGTACCCCGACAGGACCATGTCAGATGGCACAAACATCAGCTTCACATCACCCAGCACAAGAGAGGGCCACTTTGAGAGTACTTTGACCCTGCACCCAGACAGAGGAGAGAGGTTCCACATCAGGGAATCATGCATTTAGATCACCCACCACGGAGAAGGCCACCTATTTAATGGGACCCGGCACCCATGACAGATGGCACAAACATCAGCTTCACATCACCCAGCACAAGAGAAGGCCACTTTGAGACTTTGACCCCTGCACCCAGAGCGGAGGAGAGAGGTTTCACAGCAGAGAATCAGGCATTTAGATCACCCACCACAGGAGTAGGCACACCATTTAATGGGACCCCGGCAACCATGTCAGATGGCACAAACATCAGCTTCACATCACCCAGCACAAGAGAAGGCCACTTTGAGAGACTTTGACCCCTGCACCCAGACGGAGGAGAGAGGTTTTCACAGCAGAGAATCATGCATTTAGATCACCCACCACAGGAGTAGGCCACCATTTAATGGGACCCGGCAACCATGTCAGATGGCACAAACATCAGCTTCACATCACCCAGCACAAGAGAAGGCCACTTTGAGAGACTTTGACCCCTGCACCCAGACGGAGGAGAGAGGTTTCACAGCAGAGAATCAGGCATTTAGATCACCCACCACAGGAGTAGGCACACCATTTAATGTGGACCCGGCAGACCATGTCAGATGGCACAACATCATCAGCTTCACATCACCCAGCACAGGAGAAGGCCACTTTGAGAGTACTTTGGACCCTGCACCCAGACAGAGGAGAGAGGTCCCACATCAAGGAATCATGAGTCATATCAACCACCACCGGAGAAGGCCACTTCATTTATTTTGGACCAGCACCCAGACAGAGGATACAGGTCCCACATCAAGGAATCATGCGTCATATCAACCACCACCGGAGAAGGCCACTCTCATGTATTTTGGACCAGCACCCAGACAGAGGAGAGAGGTCCCACAGCAAGGAATAAGGCGTCATATCAACCCCCCACCGGAGAAGGCCACTCTCATTTATTTTGGACCAGCACCCAGACAGAGGATACAGGTCCCACATCAAGGAATCATGCGTCATATCAACCACCACCGGAGAAGGCCACTCTCATTTACTTTGGGACCAGCACCCAGACAGAGGAGAGGGGTTTTCACAGCAGAGAATCAGGCATTTAGATCACCCACCACAGGAGTAGGACACCATTTAATGGGACCCCGGCAACCATGTCAGATGGCACAAACATCAGCTTCACATCACCCAGCACAAGAGAAGGCCACTTTGAGAGACTTTGACCCCTGCACCCAGGCGGAGGAGAGGGGTTTTCACAGCAGAGAATCAGGCATTTAGATCACCCACCACAGGAGTAGGACACCATTTAATGGGACCCCGGCAACCATGTCAGATGGCACAAACATCAGCTTCACATCACCCAGCACAAGAGAAGGCCACTTTGAGAGACTTTGACCCCTGCACCCAGACGGAGGAGAGAGGTTTTCACAGCAGAGAATCATGTATTTAGATCACCCACCACAGGAGTAGGACACCATTTAATGGGACCCCGGCAACCATGTCAGATGGCACAAATATCAGCTTCACATCACCCAGCACAAGAGAAGGCCACTTTGAGAGACTTTGACCCCTGCACCCAGGCGGAGGAGAGGGTTTTCACAGCAGAGAATCAGGCATTTAGATCACCCACCACAGGAGTAGGACACCATTTAATGGGACCCCGGCAACCATGTCAGATGGCACAAACATCAGCTTCACATCACCCAGCACAAGAGAAGGCCACTTTGAGAGACTTTGACCCCTGCACCCAGACGGAGGAGAGGGGTTTTCACAGCAGAGAATCAGGCATTTAGATCACCCACCACAGGAGTAGGACACCATTTAATGGGACCCCGGCAACCATGTCAGATGGCACAAACATCAGCTTCACATCACCCAGCACAAGAGAAGGCCACTTTGAGAGACTTTGACCCCTGCACCCAGGCGGAGGAGAGGGGTTTTCACAGCAGAGAATCAGGCATTTAGATCACCCACCACAGGAGTAGGACACCATTTAATGGGACCCCGGCAACCATGTCAGATGGCACAAACATCAGCTTCACATCACCCAGCACAAGAGAAGGCCACTTTGAGAGACTTTGACCCCTGCACCCAGACGGAGGAGAGAGGTTTTCACAGCAGAGAATCATGTATTTAGATCACCCACCACAGGAGTAGGACACCATTTAATGGGACCCCGGCAACCATGTCAGATGGCACAAATATCAGCTTCACATCACCCAGCACAAGAGAAGGCCACTTTGAGAGACTTTGACCCCTGCACCCAGGCGGAGGAGAGGGGTTTTCACAGCAGAGAATCAGGCATTTAGATCACCCACCACAGGAGTAGGACACCATTTAATGGGACCCCGGCAACCATGTCAGATGGCACAAACATCAGCTTCACATCACCCAGCACAAGAGAAGGCCACTTTGAGAGACTTTGACCCCTGCACCCAGACGGAGGAGAGAGGTTTTCACAGCAGAGAATCATGCATTTAGATCACCCACCACAGGAGTAGGACACCATTTAATGGGACCCGGCAACCATGTCAGATGGCACAAATATCAGCTTCACATCACCCAGCACAAGAGAGGCCACTTTGAGAGACTTTGACCCCTGCACCCAGGCGGAGGAGAGGGGTTTTCACAGCAGAGAATCAGGCATTTAGATCACCCACCACAGGAGTAGGACACCATTTAATGGGACCCCGGCAACCATGTCAGATGGCACAAACATCAGCTTCACATCACCCAGCACAAAGAAGGCCACTTTGAGAGACTTTGACCCCTGCACCCAGGCGGAGGAGAGGGTTTTCACAGCAGAGAATCAGGCATTTAGATCACCCACCACAGGAGTAGGACACCATTTAATGGGACCCCGGCAACCATGTCAGATGGCACAAACATCAGCTTCACATCACCCAGCACAAGAGAAGGCCACTTTGAGAGACTTTGACCCCTGCACCCAGACGGAGGAGAGAGGTTTTCACAGCAGAGAATCATGTATTTAGATCACCCACCACAGGAGTAGGACACCATTTAATGGGACCCCGGCAACCATGTCAGATGGCACAAATATCAGCTTCACATCACCCAGCACAAGAGAAGGCCACTTTGAGAGACTTTGACCCCTGCACCCAGGCGGAGGAGAGGGGTTTTCACAGCAGAGAATCAGGCATTTAGATCACCCACCACAGGAGTAGGACACCATTTAATGGGACCCCGGCAACCATGTCAGATGGCACAAACATCAGCTTCACATCACCCACCACAAGAGAAGGCCACTTTGAGAGACTCTGACCCCTGCACCCAGACAGAGGATACAGGTCCCACAGCAAGGAATCATGCGTCATATCACCCTGCACCGGAGAATGTCACTCTCATGTATTTTGGACCAGCACCCAGACAGAGGATACAGGTCCCACAGCATGGAATCATGCGTCATATCACCCACCACCGGAGAAGGCCACTCTCATGTATTTTGGACCAGCACCCAGACAGAGGATACAGGTCCCACAGCATGGAATCATGCGTCATATCACCCACCACCGGAGAAGGCCACTCTCATGTATTTTGGACCAGCACCCAGACAGAGGATACAGGTCCCACAGCATGGAATCATGCGTCATATCACCCACCACCGGAGAAGGCCACTCTCATGTATTTTGGACCAGCACCCAGACAGAGGATACAGGTCCCACAGCATGGAATCATGCGTCATATCACCCACCACCGGAGAATGTCACTCTCATTTATTTAGGCCCAGCACACAGACAGAGGAGAGAGGTCCCACAGCAAGGAATCATGCGTCATATCAACCACCAACGGAGAATGTCACTCTCATGTATTTTGGACCAGCACCCAGACAGAGGAGAGAGGTCCCACAGCAAGGAATCATGCGTCATATCAACCACCAACGGAGAATGTCACTCTCATGTATTTTGGACCAGCACCCAGACAGAGGAGAGGTTCATTCAACTTTGGGTTGCACCGCAAGATCATGGTAAAGTAAAAAAATGAGGATTCAATAAAGAAGTGCCCCAGAGTACAAGAATACATGGTTGATGGGGAGGGAAATGTCTATTCTGCACAAGGGAGGCACAGGTCCTGTGGGATCCATGCCTGGTTCATTTTTATGAGCGTCAGCTTGTCCACGTTGGCTGTGGACAGGCGGCTGCGTTTGTCAGTAATGACGCCCCCTGCCGTGCTGAATACACGTTCAGACAAAGCGCTGGCCGCCGGGCAGGCTAGCACCTCAAGGCATAAAATGCTAACTCTGGCCACGTGGACAATTTGGAGACCCAGAAGTTGAATGGGGCCGAACCATCAGTCAGTACGTGGAGGGTGTGCAGGCGTACTGTTCAACCATGTTAGTGAAATGCTGCCTCCTGCTAACACGTTCCGTATCAGGTGGTTGTGCAGTTAGCTGTGGCGTGGAGACAAAACTTTTCCACATTTCTGCCATGCTAACCCTGCCCTCAGAAAGAGCTGGCCGTGACACTGCTGCGTTGGCGACCTCTTGCTCCTCTTCTGCCTTCGCCTTGGGCTTCCACCTGTTCCCCTGTGACATTTGGGAATGCTCTCAGGAGCGCCTCTACCAGCGTGCGCTTGAACTCGCGCATCTTCCTATCACGCTCCAGTGCAGGAAGTAAGGTGGGCACATTGTCTTTGTATCGGGGATCCAGCAGGGTGGCAGCCCAGTAGTCCGCACACGTTAAAATGTGGGCAACTCTGCTGTCGTTGCGCAGGCACTGCAGCATGTAGTCAGCTCATGTGTGCCAGGCTCCCCAGAGGTAAGGACAAGCTGTCCTCTGTGGGAGGCGTATCGTCATCGTCCTCCGTATCCCCCAGCCACGCACCAGTGATGGGCCTGAGCTGTGTCGGGTGCCACCCCGCTGTGAACCTGCTTCATCCTCATCCTCCTCCACCTCCTCCTCATCCTCCTCGTCCTCCAGTAGTGGGCCCTGGCTGGCCACATTTGTACCTGGCCTCTGCTGTTGCAAAAACCTCCCTCTGAGCCACTTCTAACAGACTGGCCTGAAAGTGCTAAAAATGACCCCTCATCCTCCTCCTCCTCCTCCTCCTCCTCCTGGGCCACCTCCTCTTCCATCATCGCCCTAAGCGTTTTCTCAAGGAGACATAGAAGTGGTATTGTAGCGCTGATAACGGTGTCATCGCCACTGGCCATGTTGGTGGAGTACTCGAAACAGCGCAACAGGGCACACAGGTCTCGCATGGAGGCCCAATCATTGGTGGTGAAGTGGTGCTGTTCCGCAGTGCGACTGGCGCGTGCGTGCTGCAGCTGAAACTCCACTATGGCCTGCTGCTGCTCGCACAGTCTCTCCAGCATGTGCAAGGTGGAGTTCCACCTGGTGGGCACGTCGCATATGAGGCGGTGGCGGGAAGGCCGAGAGTTGCAGCTGTAGCGCAGACAGGCGAGCAGCGGCAGGATGTGAGCGCCGGAATCGCGCACAGACGGCCCTCACTTTATGCAGCAGCTCTGACATGTTGGGGTAGTTGTGAATGAACTTCTGCACCACCAAATTCAGCACATGCGCCAGGCAAGGGATGTGCGTCAAACCGGCTAGTCCCAGAGCTGCGGCGAGATTTCGCCCATTATCGCACACCACCAGGCCGGGCTTGAGGCCCACCGGCAGCAACCACTGGTCGGTCTGTTGTTCAATACCCCGCCACAACTCCTGCGCGGTGTGGGGCCTGTCCCCCAAACATATGAGTTTCAGAATGGCCTGCTGGCGTTTACCCGGGCTGTGCTGAAGTTGGTGGTGAAGGTGTGTGGCTGACTGGATGAGCTGGTGGAAGCAGAGGAGGAGGAAGCCGAGTAGGAGGAGGAGGCTACAGGAGGCAAACAATGATGCCCTGTGATCCTTGGCGGCGGAAGGGCGTGCGCCAAGGAACTCTCCGCCTGGGGCCAGCCGCCACTACATTTACCCAGTGTGCAGTTAGGGAGATATAGCGTCCCTGGCCGTGCTTACTGGTCCACGTATCTGTGGTTAGGTGGACCTTGCCACAAATGGCGTTGCGCAGTGCACACTTGATTTTATCGGACACTTGCATGTGCAGGGAAGGCACGGCTGTCTTGGAGAAGTAGTGGCGGCTGGGGACAACATACTGTGGGACAGCCATGGACATCAGCTGTTTGAAGCTGTCTGTGTCCACCAGCCTGAATGACAGCATTTCAAAGGCCAGTAGTTTAGAAATGCTGGCATTCAGGCCAGAAGCTCGAGGGTGGCTAGGTGGGAATTTACGCTTTCTCTCAAGGTTTGTGAGATGGAGAGCTGAGCAGCTGCCGTGTGACATGGTGGAGATGCTTGGTGGCGCAGGTGGTGGTGTCGCTGGCACATCCTCTGTTTGGTGGGCGGCAGGTGCCAACATTCCTCCCGAGGCGGAGGAAGAGGCCGAGGCAGCAGCAGAAGAGGGAGCAGGGGAGCCTGAGTGAGTTCCTTGCTTTTAAGGTGTTTACTCCACTGCAGTTCATGCTTTGCATGTAGATGCCTGGTCATGCAGGTTGTGCTAAGGTTCAGAACGTTAATGCCTCGCTTCAGGATCTGATGGCACAGCGTGCAAACCACTCGGGTCTTGTCGTCAGCACATTGTTTAAAGAAGTGCCATGCCAGGGAACTCCTTGAAGCTGCCTTTGGGGTGCTCGGTCCCTGGTGGCGGTGGCCTGTATCAGGCGAACTCTCTTGGCGGCGGCTGTTCTGCTTTTGCCCCCTGCTCCCTCTTTTGCTACGCTGTTGGCTCGGTCTCACCACTGCCTCTTCCTCTGAACTATGAAAGTCAGTGGCACGACCTTCATTCCATGTGGGGTCTAGGACCTCATCGTCCCCTGCATCGTCTTCCACACAGTCTTCCTCCCTGTCCTCCTGTTCGGTCTGCACACTGCAGAAAGACGCAGCAGTTGGCACCTGTGTTTCGTCATCATCAGAGACGTGCGGACTCCGATGAGGTGGTATTCCCATGTCCTCATCATCAGTAAACATCAGAGGTTGTGCATCAGTGCATTCTATGTCTTCCACCACAGGGGAAGGGCTAGGTGGATTCCCTTAGGAAACCCTGCCAGCAGAGTCTTCAAACAGCATAAGAGACTGCTGCATAACTTGAGGCTCAGACAGTTTCCCTGATATGCATGGGGGTGATGTGACAGACTGATGGGCTTGGTTTTCAGGTGCCACCTGTGCGCTTTCTGCAGAAGACTTGGTGGGAGATAATGTTGTGAACATGCTGGATCCACTGTCGGCCACCCAATTGACTAGCGCCTGTACCTGCTCAGGCCTTACCATCCTTAGAACGGCATTGGGCCCCACCAAATATCGCTGTAAATTCTGGCGGGTACTGGAACCTGAGGTAGTTGGTTCACTAGGATGTGTGGCTGTGGCAGAATGGCCACGTCCTCTCCCAGCACCAGAGGGTACACTAACACCACCACGACCGCGTCCGCGTCCCTTACTAGATGTTTTCCTCATTGTTACCGTTCACCAAGCACCACAATAAGGAAAAAAATATTTGGCCCAATGTATTGATTTCAAATTCAGGCCTTTTTTACAGGCACCTACCACTATCTGCCTATTTGTTTATGTAGCTTATTACACTAATCCAGGCACAGCAGTAACCACTGATTTAGGGAATATCTCTTTTAGGGCAAGTATTTAGGCCCTGGATGAAAGGTATCCTTTTATGGACAGATTTACAATGGGCCTGCAACAGCTGTGACACCAGATTTAGAGGTATTGCTATTTTGGCAAGTGAATTTCACCCCAGAACAAAATATATGTTTTTGCGGATAATAATATAGTTTGCCAGGCTCAGCTGTGACACCAGATTTAGTGGATTGCTATTTTGGCAAGTGAATTTCACCCCAGAAGAAAATATATGTTTTTGCGGATACTAATATAGTTTGCCAGGCTCAGCTGTGACACCAGATTTAGGGTGTTGCTATTTTGGCAAGTGAATTTCACCCCAGAACAAAATATATGTTTTGCGGATACTAATATAGTTTGCCAGGCTCAGCTGTGACACCAGATTTAGAGTGATTGCTATTTTGGCAAGTGAATTTCACCCCAGAACAAAATATATGTTTTTGCGGATAATAATATAGTTTGCCAGGCTCAGCTGTGACACCAGATTTAGTGGATTGCTATTTTGGCAAGTGAATTTCACCCCAGAACAAAATATATGTTTTTGCGGATAATAATATAGTTTGCCAGGCTCAGCTGTGACACCAGATTTAGTGGATTGCTATTTTGGCAAGTGAATTTCACCCCAGAACAAAATATATGTTTTTGCGGATACTAATATAGTTTGCCAGGCACAGCTGTGACACCAGATTTAGGGTGTTGCTATTTTGGCAAGTGAATTTCACCCCAGAAGAAAATATATGTTTTTGCGGATACTAATATAGTTTGCCAGGCACAGCTGTGACACCAGATTTAGGGTGTTGCTATTTTGGCAAGTGAATTTCACCCCAGAACAAAATATATGTTTTGGAGGAAACACTAATATATTTTGCCAGCCACTGCTGAAACCACTGATGTATGGTATTGCTATTTTGGCAATTGAATTTAACCCCAAACCAAAATATCTGTTTTGGCGGACACTATTATATTTTGCCAGCCACTGCTGAAACCACTGATGTAGTGGTTTTGCTATTTTGCCAATTGAATTTCACCCCAGAAAATAATCTATCCTTTGCCAGACAGCAGACAGTATTATGCTTGTCTAGCCAAAGCTGGAACACCAGATTTAGGGGATTGGTATTTGGGCAATTGTATTTAACCCCTTAATAAAATATAGAAATTGCTATCCTGAGTTTCTAGGGGTGACAATTAGCACAGCCAAGCCCCTGATGGAGGATATAGCAAAAAAAAATAGTATTGAAGCATTGATGGATGTGTGGCAGCTTGTTCTGGAGCACCACAAGTCACAAAATGGCCGCCGATCAACCCAGAAAATAAGTGACAGAAAAACGCTCTGTGCAGCCAAAAACCAGCAATCAAGTAAATAGCAGAAGTTCACTGATTCTCAGCTGCAGATCGATCCGTTCATTAGGTGCTGTTGCTGACTTTTCCCTGCCTATCTCGCCCTCACAGAAGCTGCATCCTCTCCCTACACTAGTCAGAGCAGTGTGACGTGCGGCGCTACGTGACTCCAGCTTAAATAGAGGCTGGGTCACATGCTGCACTTGGCCAATCACAGCCATGCCATTAGTAGGCATGGCTGTGATGGCTTCTTAGGGCAAGAAGTAAGACGCTAGCTGATTGGCTGCTGTGCAGCCCTTCAGAAAGCGGTAAGAAATCGACGAACACCGAACCCGAACCCGAACTTTTTTGAAAATGTCCGGGTTCGGGTCCGGGTCCCGGACACCCCAAAATTCGGTACGAACCCGAACGATGCGCGAACTGTTCGCTCAACACTAGTCATGGTGTACTCCTTCAAGCTGTCGCTCCCTGGGTTTAGCTGCAGTGAAAAGGTGGTATGATAGGATCAGGCAGACATAGAAGTGCAATAAACGTTTTTCTTTACTAATTGAAAAGGATGAGATACAGTACATCGAGCTGTCATCTGTAGAAGGTGCAATGTCGCTGTTCTCAGATAATGAGATATGGTGGCAGGCAAGATGGAAGACAACAGCACTCTAACATATTCCTTCTCTCTCTCCTTATTTCCCTTCACTAACAATTAGCTGGCACTTGTAGCTATAAGTGTCCAGTTGTGAAATGCAGGCTTCTGCATGTGCCTTTCCTGAATTGTGGTGATGGGTGTCTTAACTTGTTATCCTCTCACCGTGCAGCAGTGTCTGTATAGCTGTAGTGATGATCATACTGCTATCTTTGTACACTGTATCTTGCAATTCTTTTGGTGGCCTGGGACCCTGCAGTCTCCATGGAGTAGTGGTCCTCACAAACAAGCTGTTTTCATAATCCCAGGGCCCTTGGAGAAGGAACAGATGGACATTCTCCCACACTCCAGGCTTGTTACGCTAACTCCCCCTGGAACTCTCTAGAGCTCCCACTCCTGGCTGGAAGTAGGCCCAGCCCACTCCAACCAAGAGGGAAGAAATGAAATGGTAAGTTCCCTTCATAATGCCAACCATATCTTTTTATCTTTTCATTCTGAAGCATATGGCAGATACATAACATGACATTACAATACTGTCTATAATATACAATTGCAGATGCCCTATCTAGGGTATTGCGTTTGCCTTCCATGTTTATATGGTACATATGGTGTAAAAATCATCAGAGCAAAATCTGTGTGGCACAGGATTCTGGTGAATTTCAGCTATGAAGCCTGAAGGGTTGTGAAAGGTAATACACTGATGAGTAAAGGGGTAGCAATGAGAGATGAGCGAATCGAAGTTAACAAAGCACCGAATCCGAATTTCCTCACGCTTCGTGGTAACGAATCAAATTTTTTCCTAAAATGGCTGCTTCATGTGTGAGGACATGAAGCAGGGAACTCTGGGAAGGCGGGATCACACATAATGCCATGCATGCAGACAATCAGCAGCCAGCCCTGTGATGTCACAGCCCTAAAAATAGACTCATCCATCTTTGATTCTGACCCTTTCAAGTGTACTTAGTGCAGGGAGAGATGTCAGCAGGCGCTAGGGACAGTGTTAGAAAAAAACTTCATTGTGCTAAAAAAAAAAACGATTTACAAGTGCAGGGAAAAATTATTCAAGGTGTAGGGAAAGAATAGGGAGGAATCTTTCCACAGCATTTATGTTGAACAGGGTTCAGTAGGGGAGGTTACAGCCTGGGTAATAGGAACAATCCAATTACATTGCTGTGTATTAGTGGCAAAAGAAAAATATATTTGTCGTTCAGCGGTACAGTTATATGTTCTAAAGCCCTTTTTGTCGTGTATTAGTGGCAAAAGTAAAATATGTTTGCCGTTCAGTGGTGCAGTTATATGTTCGAAAGCCCTTTTATCATGTATTAGCGGCAAAAGAAAAATATATATGCCGTTCAGCTGTGCAGTTATATGCTCTAAAGCCCTCTTTGTGGTATAATAGTGGCAAAATAAAGATATATTTGCCGTTTAGTGGTGCAGTTATTTGTTCTAAAGCCCTTTTTGTCGTGTATTAGTGGCAAAAGAAAAATATATATGCCGTTCAGCTGTGCAGTTATATGCTCTAAAGCCCTCTTTGGAGTATAATAGTGGCAAAATAAAGATATATTTGCCGTTTAGTGGTGCAGTTATATGTTCTAAAGCCCTTTTTGTCATGTATAAGTGGTAAAAAGAAAAATATATTTGCTGTTAAGTGGTGCAGTTATATATTCTAAAGGCTTTTTTTGTAGTGTATAAGTATAAAAAAGAAAAATATATTTGCCCTTCAGTGGTGGAGTTATATATTCTAAAGATTTTTGTGTCATGTATAAGTGGTAATAAGAAAAATGTATTTGCCATTTAGTGGTGCAGTTATATATTCTTAAGCCTTTTGTGTTGTGTATAAGTGGAAAAAAGAAAAATATATTTGCTGTTCAGCGGTGCAGTTATATGTTCTAAAGCCTTTTGTGGAGTGCATAAGTAGAAAAAAATAAAAATATATTTGTCGTTCAACGATGCAGTTATATGTTCTAAAGCCCTTTTTGTCGTGTATTAGTGGCAAAAGTAAAATATACTTGCCATTCAGTGGTGCCATTATATGTTCTAAAGCCCTTTTTTGTGTGTATTAGTGGGAAACAAAGGGCTTATTAGCCGTTGTGTGGTGAAGTGAGAAAATTACAGACTTTTTAGGAGTGTTTTCATTTCCTTTTTATTTATTTATTTGATCTAACAGGATGTCAGACAGAGAAGTAGCAGGCCTTGTACAGGGGAGTGGCAAAGGCCTAAATGTTTCTGGTGCAGGAACAGGTCACAGCAACGTAAGGGGCCGTGGCAGCCGGAGTCACTTTGAGAAATCCAAGCTCCCAGTGTCAGCTAGCGGTCGTGTCTTGACCAGCAGCTCAGCGGTTCTTGCATGGTTGACCCAGTCATCCACTTCGTCCCAAGTGAAGTCAGACACAACCCTTAGTTGGCATGGTCCGGGAGCAGGCCCTGTGCTCTCACCTGTCCTCAACCTGCCTCTGTCCTTTTCTGTTCCCTCAGCCAGACAGGTATTAAATGCTGTGGGCTTAGCTCCACTATACAGGAAGGGCGAGCTACTAGAGGACAGTCAGCAGCTACTGCCTACCCAAGATCTGGAGGAGACATCCGCCACTTCCTCCGGTAGGCTGGCAAGTAGTGATGAGGAGAGTGGTGTGGGAGATGATGTTGCGAGCAGTCAGGCTCCTGACCCAGAGATGGTTGAGGAGGACATTAGTGACGTGCAGACAGTACTCGATGAAGATGATGTAGCTGATCACACTTGGGAGCCGGGTGACAAAGGGGCTTCAACATCATTGGGAGAAGAGGGTGGCAGCTTGACCGTGAGGCAGCGGTAGAGTCAGCAAGTCACTGGCGTGGCCGGGAATCAGCAGGGTGGCAGCAGTGGGAGTTCAGTAGCCAAACATGCCAAGGGTAGCCCACCTGCTTTGCAGGAGCCTACCTGCCTGGGAAGTAGCAGTACACAGGTTCACGAAGGCAGCAGTCAGTCAGTGCGTAGTGTTGGGGGTAAAAACACCTACTCGGCAGTGTGGCAGTTTTTTTATTAAGCCGCTGGAGGAGATGAACATGGCCATATGTAGAATCTGTTGGCAGTATATACTGGAGAGTGAATCTGGATCGCACATCCTCAACACTATGCTTTTGATGTAATGACTGTCTCAGCATGATGTAGAATCTGTTGGCAGAAGGTGAATCGTGGCCAGAGTGCCAAGGTTGGCACCACGGCCCTGTGTCAACATATGCAGCATCACCATCAAGTGGCCTGGGAGAACTGTGGCTCTAATGTGCCGATTTCAGGCAGTCAAGGCTCTACCACCTCAGCTGAAGGGAGCTGTCTGTCCTTCCCATCATCTGCTGGTCCTGATGCTCCTGCTCCTCCTCCTCGTCAGTCATTCTGTCAGCAATCGATCACCGAAGCGATTGCTAAGAGACAACAGTATGCGTGTACTCATCCAAATGCGCAGATGAACGTGCTCCTGGCCAACTTGCTGGTGCTGCAGTCCCTCCCTTTACAAACTGATGGCTTGTGTCGAGCTGAGGTGGAGAGTCCCAAGCCGTCATTTCTTTTCCAAAAAGGCAGTACTAGCCCTGCACACACATGTAGAACAGAAGGTGGACCAGACCTTGAGCCTGTCGGTGTGTGCCAAAGCGCACGGCAGCGCTGACGTGTGGAGCTGTAACTAAGGTCAGAGACAATACATGTCCTTTACGGCCCACTTGGTGGATTTGTTCCTGAACAGCTACACCAGCAACTTGGTCAGGTCACGCAGCTTCCGCCTCCACGTTGTGACACCATTGGTCCTGTGACAATGTCCGCCTCTACCTCCTGATCCTCCACCGTGTTCTCAGCCTTCACTGCAGGGACAATTCACAGTCCCCATCCAGCATACCACATGTGCAAGGCACGGCGGTGTCACGCTGTTCTGCACCTCGTTTGCCTGGGCAAACTGAGTCACACAGGGGAGGAACTGCTCCATGTCCTTCATCAAGAAATCAAATCCTGACTTTCTCTGCAGCAACTCAAAATTGGAACCATGGTGACCGACAACAGGAAGAATATGGTGTTGGCCCTGGGTCAAGGAGGGCTGAGCCATGCAGGCACAAGTGTTTAATCTGGTTGTCCAGAAGGTTCCAGAAGTCTTCCACCCATCTGCAAGACATCCTAAAAATAGCCAGGAAACTTTGCATGCTCTTCAGCCACTCGTACACCTCAATGCACACCCTCCTTGAGCTGCAGCTGCAGAACGGCATCCCCCAACATAGGCTGATATGCGAAGTTTCCACACGTTGGAATTCCAACCCCCATATGTTGGACCAACTGAATGAACAGATAAAGGCCATAAACGACTTCTTGATAATCCAAGCGGACAGGAGCACTCCCCTGTGTAACTTCGATGTCAGCCAGTGGCAGATCTTGCATGACACCTGCCATTTTCTCCTTCCCTTTGAGGAGGTCACGTTATTTGTCAGTCACCAGGACTACAGGATGAACAATGTCATTCCACTGCTTTATGTCCTTTAACAGATGCTGGTATGGATGTAGCAGTGTTAAACACACACTCTTAACTCAAATTTCTTAACTCATCACGTTGTCTTGAAACAAAAGCCATTGAAAAGCAATTGCTTAATGTATTTAGTTGCATTTAGTTTAAATAACGTGTCTCATAAAGCATGTGTGTTAACCCTGCTACATCTGTAAATCTGGCTGGTCAGGGGACTTGAGTCATGGCACCTACATCTCATGGCCACATGAGCTCCGTGGGGGATGAAGTGGAGCAGGAGAAGGACATTGGAGCACAAGCAATGTGTAGCAAAATGGGTGGTTTTTCTACACAGGTGACAGGAGTGGAAGAGCCAGAGCAGCCAGAGAAGCTACAGGACGTGGCAGTATGCACACCGTGGCAGTATGCCGTGGAGATGGAGGCAGGGAGTCCCTGCGAGTCACTTGCATAAATGGCTCAATGCATGCTCACTTGCTTGCGTAGTGACAGCAGAATTGTCAACATTCGGCAGAAGGATGACTTCTCGCTCTCCTCCTTTTTTACACCCACTGAGAAGGAGGCTGCCTATCTGCACCATCGTCCATCCTCTCACAGGTCTGACCGGGGGAGGAGGCCCTCTGTGCCCATGTTCCACTGCCATGGCTGCTGGGGAGCGTTTGGGTGGAAGGAGCAGTGCCAGCTCTATCAGCAGCAACCAAAGTCTAGAGTCGCTGATGAGCAGCTTTCTTCACCTGCCAAGTGAAAAAACTACTCACCAGCAGCAGCAGCTAGACCTGGAGCAGGACCTGAACCAGCAGGTTGTGGCATACTTGGACAGTACCCTGCCACCCCACATTGAAGATCCACTGGACTACTGGGCAGCCAAACTGGATTGTTTGCCGCAACTGGCAGAGTTTGCCCTGGAAAAGCTGTCCTGCTTATCCAGTAGTGTGGCATCAGAGCGGGTGTTTAGTGCGGCGGGGCCATAGTTACCCCAAGAAGAACTCGCCAGTCCACCCAAAACGTGGAGAGACTGACCTTTGTCAAGATAAATCAGGCGTGGATCAGCTAGGATTTCCACCCACCAATGCCTAATACATCAGACTAGATCAACCATGGTGCCACACCAACACTTTGACAAAATAGACCGGTTTCTTCTGGCTACCTGCTTCAGCTACTATTCTGATGCTTCCACCCGCCTGATGCCACACATCTGATGCAAAGTGCTCATTCTTTCACCCACCATCTTCAGCTGGTACTGGTATTGCCACCCACCTCCCCACTCTGTCACTGGGTCACGCTGTGGTCTCCTGATGCTGCTGCCACCTCCACACTATGTCACCTTGCCAAACTGTGGTCTCCTGATGCTGCTGCCACCTCCACACTATGTCACCTTGCCACTTTGTATTCTCCTCATGCTGCTTCAACCTCCACACTATGTCACCTTGCCACTCTGTGGTGTCCTCATTAGGAGGCCAGTGAGTCACAATGACAGTGTGGAGGTAGAATCGGCAGCATCAGGAAACCACAAAGTGGCAAGGTGACATAGTGTGGAGGTGGCAGCAGCATGAGGAGGCCACAGAGTGACACATTGACAGTGTGGAGGTGACAGCAGCAGCATCAGGATGTTAGTCTCTCCACATTTTGGGTGGACAGGTGAGTTCTTCTTGGGGTAACTATGGCCCTCCCTCACTAAACACCCGCTCTTATTTCACACTACTAGTTGGGCAGGACAGCTTTTCCAGGGCAAACTCTGCCAGTTGTGGCCACAAATCCAATTTGGCTGCCCAGTAGTCCAGCGGATCTTCAACGTGGAGTGGCAGGGTACGGTCCAAGTATGACACCACCTGCTGGTTTAGGTCCTGCTCATGGTCTAGCTGCTGCTGGTAAGTGGTTTCTTCACTATGCAGGTGAAGAAAGCTGCTCATCAGCGACTGTAGACTCAGGCTGCAGCTGGTGCTGCTCCTTCCACCACACCCCTCCTCAGCAGCCATGCAGTGGAACATGAGTGCAGTGACCACCCCCCCCCCCCCCCCGGTCAGACCTGCAAGAGGATGGACGATGGCGCAGATAGACAGCGACCAACTGACTACATAGGATGTCTCTATAGTAGTTTAGTTTGTCCGTCCTCTCAGCTGGTGTTACAAATGCCCCCATTTTGGACCGGTAGCAAGGGTCCAAGAAGGTGATGAGCCAGAAGTCCTCCCTCTGCCGAATGATGACAATGGTTTGGTGGTGCAGAGGTTCCTGAAAAATTACCCCGATATGTCAGAGCTGTGGCAGAAAGTGCAGGCCGGTGTGCTCGCTTTCGGCATTCTCCCTCTGCTGCTGCTTGTCTGTCTGTGCTGCAGCATAACTTCTGCTTTCCCGCTCACCGCCTCATTTGCGACATACCCAAAAGGTGGAAACCTTGCACATGCTGAAGAGACTGTGCAAGCAGCAGCAGGCAATAGTGGACTTTTAGCTGCAGCACACATGGGTGTCGCTCTGCGGAACAGCACCACTTCACCACCAACGAGTTGGCCTCAATGCTAGATGTATGTGCCGTGTTGATGTGGGACGTGTGTGCCGTGTTGCACATGGCGTAGTCATCAGCGTTACTATCCCACTTCTATGCCTCCTTGAAAAAATGCTTAAGGCGATGAATGGTGGGTTCCTGCACCAACAGCGGCCAAGTAAACAACTGTCCAGCCAGGGCACAGTTTTGGAGGATTAGGATGATGATGATGAGGAGGAACTATGTTCACAGCAGGATGGCACCCAAATCAGCTCACGGGCATCAATGGAGCATGGCTGGGGGAATACAGAGGACACAGACCATATACCTCCCACTGAGGACAGCTTGTTGTTGCCTCTGGGCAGCCTGGCACATATGAGCGAGTACATGCTGCAGTGCCTGCACAACGACTGCCGAGTTGCCCTGATTGTTACCAGTGCTAATTACTCATGGCCCCCCTGCTTGATCCCCGCTACAAGGACAGCATGCCGGTCTTACTTCCGTCACTGGAACCTGATCGAAAGATACGTGAATACAAGCGCATGCTGATAGACGCACGACTGACAGCGTTCCCAACTGAAAGCAAGGGTTCAGTGGAAGCACAAGGCAGAGGAGGCGGAGGAGGAAGTGGCCAATGCAGCTAGGGCACCGGCACCACCTCAGAAGGCAGGGTCAGCATGGTCGAAATGTGGAAAAGCTTTGTCAGTGTAGCATCCCCAAGTCATGGGATTATGAGGGACTGACCTGGGGAATGCCAATGATGGAGAGGCTGGCACGTGGATCCTCTGGGGCACTCTCTGGGTTCTTGAGGGACACAGCCAGGTGGAGTGTGAGTTGCCCTTGGTGATTGTAGATTAACGTGCCTGTGGCTGGGTGTCCCTGATGTCCGTGACGCCAGTGCCGGTAACGGTGGAACACCGATTTGCAAGGAGGAATAATTGAGGTGCAGGCTTGGATAGTAAACCAGAACTTCACTTTACTGGACAGTAATAAACAGCAAACACTTTCTTGACAGTTCCTCAGAAGACGATTGGTTTTAGCAGGCTTTAAGTTACAGTACATTAATGGCAGGCTTATATTTAGCAAGGTGATTCACAGAGGGATAAAGCAGGACTTCTGCAGTACAGGCGGCTTTACTCTCTTCCTGACTGATCCTGGCTCCAAGAACCCAATGCCCTATCTCTGGCTTTTATCCTTGGGATTACAATTACTGAGTACCTCCTCTGGTATTTGTAGTATCCCTTGCGTTCTGGAATGGTACAGCTTGGCTCCTGCTGACCTGCCTAGGCCTGAGACATGTGGCCTTCACAGACTCCTGGGTCTGCACTGAACTCTAGCCTGCTCTGGCCTAGCTATTTATATCCTAGCTCTCTAGCTCCCCCTTGTGGCCTATAATCTACATAACGCTCCTGCAGGCCTGTACATGAAAGCACGTTAAGGTAAATGACATTACATTATATATACAACCAATCTCCCCACAGATGAGGGGAACGACAGCACCCAAGTGACCCTTCTGTAGTGTCGGTCATCACAACTCTCGTACACTACATCAGCAAACCATAATATCCAGCACCACCATCTGATACAGGCTATCTTAGCAGGAGGCAGCGTTTCAGCAACAAGTTGGAACAGTACATGTGCACACGCCTGTATGTACTGACTGATGGGTCTGCCCCATTCAACTTCTGGGTCTCCAAATGGGCACATGGCTTGAGCTTGCCCTTAATGCCTTGGAGCTGCTGGCCTGCCCTGCGTCAAGTGTATTTTCCGAACGTCTGTTTAGCAGAACAGGGGGTGTGATCATGAACAGGGCATCTGCCTGTCCACAACCAGCGTGGACAAGATCACGTTCATTAAAATAAACCAGGCAGGGATCCCACAGGACTCGTCCGTACCTTGGGAAGAGTAGAGTAGTATACCGGCCGCACACAGTCATTGTTATACTCCAGCACAGTTTGTTCTGTTTGCCATTTCCCAATGTTTTAAGGCCTCCCAAAATAAAAATTAAAAAATAAATAAAAAAGAAAGAAAATTAAATAAATAAATTTAAAACACAAAACACAAAAACAATGTTGGCTTCCTCCTCTGCCTCTTCCACCTACACTGCCATGTCCACCTCCTCTTCTACACGGACCTCCACATCCTAAACAACATTAAAATAAACCCCATAAAAAGAGTGCTGGGTACCTCCTCTGCCTTCTCCGCCTCTTCCACCTACACCGCCACATCCACCTCCTCCTTCTCTCGGACCTTCACCTCCTGGTTCAAGATTATTATTTGTTAAATTGGCAGAGTAGAGAAGCATACTGGCTGCACCCCAAAAATGGCTATAGGTCACACACAGAGAATTTACTGACAAATAAAAAATAATTATATATATATATATATATATATATATATATATATAAATATATAAACAAAAAAAAAATACCCCCCCCAAAAAAAAAACACAAAAACAGGTGTTGGGTACCTCTCCTCCACCTCTTCCAGCTACACTGCCGCATCCACCGCCTTTTATTTTTTTCTATTCTGGTAGTTTAAGTCATTTCCGTATCCACATTTGTTTGCAGGGCAATTGCACTGCTCTTACCCCCATTTGAATTCCTTTTGCAGCCCTCTAGCCCTTTATATTACTATTTTACAGCTATCTTACAGCACCAAAGTTTTGGTCCCCTTTAACTTCAATGGGGTTAGGTGTTTAGGGGTCAAATTCAGGTCAAGTTCGAGTACTCAAATCGAACTTTGAAATAAAGTTTGGCCAAACCCGTTGAATCCGAACATCCGCGGGTCCGTTCATCACTAATTATAATTGATCTCTAATCTTGTATGTACTTTATATTTGTCTATATATGTACAGAATATTAATGTATGTTTGCCATATATGTATAAAAATGGCACAGAATTGAAAAAGGCTTGATGACAGGCTTTTATCAGTCTCAGATCATTTGTCTTGCAGATGTCAGTCTGAACTAGTCCTACAGTTGTCTTGCCCTTTCATAAAATATCAAGCTAATGGAGCCAGCTGTGTGTGCTTGTCACCTCCTGAGGTTACCTACGCATCACTTTACAATCTGAAAGGTCTATTCTCAGCAGAGATGACTGGACATTGCTACTTCCATGCTTCAAAGAATCCTTGACTGCTACAACAGTCCCAAATCAGCCAATATTTGCACATATCATGCAGTTCCGCTCACCTGCCCGGCCCCGTTTGGCTGACTCTGGAAACGGTTGCTTAGCAACAAGGCGAAGCATCCACCCCCATGCACTAAAGCTTCCCTTAGCTCATGATTAGGTCTGACAGCTGCAGTCTTAACCCTCTAATCACCACAGAAACATTGGATGGCTTTATTGCAGAATCATTATATTAAGGCCAAATTTCTGGCACTGAAAGGGTTACACCAGGTAATGGCAATCACAAAGGACTATACCTAACAAGATTAAGTAGCATTTCCCCATGAAATTAAACATTTACTAGCCTTTGGAATTCTTGAAATGCCCCCATTTAAAAAGACAGCTTTTTTTTATTTTTATTTTTAATAGTGGAGCAATATAAGCCTTAGGGAAGCTACAGTGGCTACTTCTGGGGGTACAAAATCTGTACGGGGGCATTCACCTACTATTTTTAATACTCATGGCTCCTTATGTGGCAGAGGTGTCTTTGGGCCTCCTAAGGCACCAAGGTCAACATGCAACCACTGCCTCTGTCCTAGTGCTACACCTCAGGTATTAAAGGGGTTGTCCAAGATTTTTATATTGATGGCCGATACCCAGGATAGGTCATCAATATCTGATTGGTGGGGTCGGATTTCTGACACCCCCACCAATCAGCTGTTTAAAGAGGTTGTGGCGCTCTGGTGGCCAGTGATATCATGTTCATTGGTCATGTGGCTTAAGTGCAGCTCAGCTCCATTCAAGAGAATGGGCCTTAGCTGCAGTACCAAGCATGACCACTAAATAATGTACAGCGGTGGCCAGAGTGCTGTGTGGTTGCCTCTTTAAACACCTGATCGTGCGGGTGCAAGGAGTTGGACTCCCACCATTCAGATATTGATACCCTATCCTAGGATAAGCCATCAGAAAATAGCATTTATTATGTAGAGAAAGTTAATACAAGCCACCTACTAATGTATTGTGATTGTCCATATTGCTTACTTTGCTGGCTGGATTCATTTTTCCATCATATTATACACTGCCCATTTCCATGGTTATGACCACCCAGCAATCCTTCATTGGTGGTTGCGCACTCTCACTGTCCTGGCCATTAGAGAGGCCGACACTTTTTCCTATAGTGTGCAAGCATGACCACCATTGATGGATTGCAGGGTGGTGAAACGAGCAATGTATAATGTGATAGCTCCAACTGCTGTTTGTTCTTTGCCTTATTTTTTGTCCATCTCACTGAGCTGGTCAAAGGTGCTTAGTTTAAATCTTCAACTCCAGTCTTCCACTAGCCTTATGTTCTGTTAGAAGCTGTGGCAGTTACGAGAAGGGAGCTGCATCAGAAAGGACATGTCCTCTTGAGCTTCCAGGCTGAAGATAATCTAGCAGAACAATTGGAGCAGTGAATGTGGAGATCTCTGGATCTATTTGAGGTACAGTGTTGGGTCTAGGTTTAGTACTCTAGTAATAGAGCACTATATTATTATCAGGAGAAGAACATAACCTACTCTTTCATGTTAAAAATAATTTTTTGTCATTTTTTTCAATTATCCATGTCACTATCTGAGATATATAAAAAAAAATAAAAAATCTAGAAATATTCCCATTTTCAATGATCCCTCAAAATATGCTGAGACTTCCAAAGATAAAAGTAACAAGTTTATTCCATAGAAGGAACAATTGTGATTAATCTTTTCATAAAATTTTGCTTTTTTGAATTCCTATTGACAGGGTAAATGGTAACAACTAGTTGTCAATTTATTCATATATTTTCAGGAGGAATAACTGAAGAATGGCATAATGCACAAGTTTAAAGAAAAGATGGTCCAGAATTGTTACTCTATTGGGAATTCTTCCTTAATAATGATCATCATAAGTAGTCACATTTCTGAAATGTGTTTTCACTTTTCAGAGAATAAACTCTTAGGTTGACCTTTCCCCCAGAGAAAATGTTATACAGTGTATTTGTGTGTGGCTTTGCACTGAAAGGTGTAAAGAACGTGTGATTTTAGGCTTTCCAGCTCTTTACGTAGCTGCATCTGAGCCGCTGGATCAGTAATTAAAAATGTAGTGAAAGGCTGATAAAATGGAGAACCTTAACATTTCTTTCCATTACCAGCTGACACCTTGGGGGCTCCAGCTCACCAAAGGTCGACCTTAAACCACATGCTTGAGGCTTCCTGTGCTTTGAGCCAACGCTTAGACAGGGCAAGCTCAGCCAAGTGTGAAAAGCGCAGTGATTCAACATGAAGTCAATTAGACCTCGGACAATAATGGTTTGTGTGAAAACGCGGGCGGCATCTGACTTGAATACTAAGACGCAGGCTTCGCAAGCTGTGGGAAAATGCCCAAAATGTACCTGATTATATATGTGCATAGATCATAGATCATCGCCGCTTGCGATGAGTTGCTATGCCAAGCACAGAAGCCAAAGGTACAGAGCTGGACGTAGAGGTGCACAGCAGGGACCATCTCAAGAGCTGGAAACAATAACACCTACTAGATAATGCAGCAATTGCTGATTAAATGGCATGCACTTCATAGCCATGTCACCAGGGTTTCGGGATATGCAAGTCATATTTTCTTATGTAAATAGCATTCCCAATTCACAGGCTTGATTTGAATTTTTCAGTGAAACAGAGAATAAATACTTCATGAAGTAACATAAGATATTTGCACAGTTTATCTCAAGTCTACAGCATTTTTGAAGGAGGGGACTTAATCACTAGTGTCAAACTAGAGGTCTATGACCTTGGGAAAATGACAGGCCTAGACCACCTATATTTGAAGGCCCCATAATGCATCTGTACAACTTCTCTACGGAGGGCTAGAACCAATATCTACTAGTATCTACTATTTATGTATGGTATGGACTGCTCTAGAACTTGGTATGAGTGTGTGTATGCTTCCAGAGGTATAACGTGAACTTTTTGGCACCTCACTTACACGCTTTCTTTATAATACTCTTATTTCCAAATGGACAATACTGTCAAACTGTTAACATTTTTGTGCCATACCCCTTTTTGCTTTTGATATCCAAGCAAGATAAACCATGGAACAGATGGTCAAGGCTAGAATGTGCCAACACGTGGTAAATAAGCTAGGGTCGCCCATGGGAGATTGCAATTATTGTTGGTCTCAGAGGGCTAGGCAAGTCAGCTTAAAAACACATACAATCCATAAAATTCCGAATTAGCCATCCTTTTAGTGGGATTCAGTTTGTGCATGATTTGCACTATGGTGGAAAAGAGCTCTTGAAGACTCAAAAATTCCCTAAGGTTTACACCAAGAGGCTTTCAAGCATCACGTATTAGATATCTGAGAATCTAAAATGCTAAGATTTCTAAAGATATCCTGTCACTCTCACGATGAAATGCAATTAGATGAAACCAAAGCCAAGCAGAATTAATAAAACCTTTCTGAGACATTGATGGAACATTTCATTTCTAAAGTTGTAGGATATTGTCCTGGTGGGAAGTTCTAGTTATTGCAGCATATTTCTTCTTGGATGTTCCTTCCTTAGCCCCCATCTAATGCATTAAAAAATTTCAGCGGAGATTCAGAATTGCAAGTAACATGTGCACAATGTAATTCCCAAGTAGAATATTGTGGTACATAATTCAGGACTAGCATAAGGTGCATGTGTCACAGTGATTTCCATATCTGTTCCTGACAGTTGCCTAAGTTTGCATGGTGTTGATACCAAATCTGACTTAATTGATCAGATAGCTGCATTAGGGTCTTCTACAGATAGCTTATAGTGCGGCCAGGCATAATGACTGCATGCAGCCAAGGCATGCCCACCTGCTGCAGTCAAAGGATGCATGATTTTAACACAAATCTGCTGTGGTTTGGAGTGACTTGGCCTCACATGACTAGCCATTACATCTGTCTTACATTAGATAGAATATTGTAAGGCTGTTTTACACAGTCAGTGTTTGGTCAGTGATTTCCATCAGTGATAGAGCCAAAACCAAAACACAGAGATTTGCATGTTCTATATTTTTGACATGTACCTGGCTCTGATCAAACACTGACCAAATAATCATTTTGTGAAAGCAGCCATGCACATTAGTCTAAAGTTGATCAAAACTAACACTTTCAACCAATTTTACAATGAACGATTGTTATAGTCGACAGATGACACAGCATTATGGTTTGAAATACTTTTGCCCTGTAGTTGAACAAAAGATCTTGCGTTCAAAGAAAGATAGTTTGTGAATGAAAGAACTTTCTTTGAAATAACTTTCCCAGAAAGATCATCTATTGAACGTTTATGAGAAATTTGAACAGAGACACATTGAGGAGAAATCAGGGGCCTTTCTTCTAGTATCGTGCAGAATATTATGTGACATGCTCGTTGCATGCATGCAGTCCATGGAAGTTCCATGGATTCTGTGAAAGCTAGTGGTTGAGTTGCCACAAGGAGCCATAGAAGCTTAGAGCAATTTCGCCACTGAGTGAATTGTGGAAACCCACATCTAGTGAATTCATGGGACAGACTGTAGTAAAGGGAAGCCATTTAGAGATCTATAGCAGCACCATAAGGCAGGCTGTGAGCCAACAGTCACTTTGGGTCAGCATAGCTTGTTGAAACTCCTGGGGGGATTGAAATCCCCTTACCTAAGGTTAAAGAGAATCTGTCACCAGTTTTCTGCTGCCTCACTTTTAAATCCTACCATCTCCAGCACATGGTGATCGAGTTCCAATATTGATGAGCTCACGGTTCTCCCTGCCCACCTGCCTCTGATCGACAGTTTTTTCTCACATCTGAACCAGCCGCCGGTGGGCAGGGAAAGCCGGAAGCTCATGAATATAGGGACTCATTCAGTACAAGTTGTTCAATACAAGATTTTGGTAAAATGACTGGGTCATTTACCATTTTGCTAAAGAGACCTGTCACTAGTTTATGTTGCACTTAGTTAGGACACCATAATACTTGTGACAGATTCCCGTTAAGGACTGCTTTGAAAAGTCATGTTACTTGTAAATTACTGTAAAGAAGCCCAGCAGTGAGATGTTAATAACATCCCTGTATGTTTAGAAAAGCTCCTTCCAATAAACACGTTAATCAAAATTGGGAATCACAATTGTTTAATTCTCCTGAAGCACTACTAGAGTTGAAATTAAGAATTGCATGCTGACTATTTCAACAATGTGCTGTCTATGGTATGTCTGAATTTGTAGGGTCCTTCAAAGACAACCTTTGTTTCTGTTCTCCACTCTTGCTAGTTAATAGAGTTTATAAA
The DNA here is from genome assembly GCA_033119425.1 of Bufotes viridis. NCBI lineage: Eukaryota > Metazoa > Chordata > Amphibia > Anura > Bufonidae > Bufotes > Bufotes viridis. Next base: position 409,457,027 of record CM065590.1, on the reverse strand, counting down.
CAAGGAATCTCCCTCCATTAGTGCAGAATACCCTAACAGAATATCTGAAAAGGCTTTGCTAAATCAAACTTTAAATACCAATCACTTTTAACAAACCGCGACCATGACCCCAGAAAAATGTACAGCTCCTGTCTCTCAATTACTATTATGTATGAATGTAGATAGACAGTAGTGTTGTTCGCAAATATTCTAATTGCGAAGTTTTATCGCAAATATCGGCACTTCGAGAATTTTCGATGATGTAGAATATAGTGCTATATCTTCGTAATTGAAAATATTCTCGATTTTTTTTCATCAGTACCCTCACTGCTTCTTGCTTGTGGGTCAATGAGAAGGCTGCAATATCTTTGTCTGAGCTTAGCAACATCCGTAGCAACCAATAGGAAAGTTGTCTACCCCTTACTATATAAGAAACTCTCCAGCAACCATTTTCTGCAGTTTTTTGCAGTTATAAGAGAGAGCAGTGTCATTGCTGTGCTCTGTGCTTTGCTAAGTCATATGGATCCTTATTCAATTACATTAGATAGTTAGTTAGCTCATATATATAATACAGATAGTTAGTGGAAGATAGTGTAGGTTAGATAGTGCTATAGTGTAGCTAAAAGGTTCCAGTGTAGGGTGTTAGACAGTGTGATAGGAATTACTGTGCTCTGATAGGGATTAGTTTCTCTAATAGACACAGTGCTGTGATGTCACAACAATACTTAGTGCACCAGTCTGTAATATCTGCTCAGATCTGATAAAATGTGAAGTTGCATGTATTGCGAAAAAAATATGTGCATCATTAGTGGCGATTTGCGCAAACGCGAAAATAATGACTGGAGATCACAAATTCTAGAATTCGCAAATTTATTGTGAATATTATGCGAAAAATTTGTGACATATTGCAAAAATGAATATTGCCTATGCCGCTCATCACTAATACACAGTTATCTGGGTAACAACATATTGTGCATTGTCAATAACTTTGGTATAACTTGGTGAAGTTATATATACTAATAACAGAAATGAAAACAATAGCAATGCTGCTGATCACTGCTGAAAAAGCATCTTTCTGTGGTGATTTAAACGTCCTGCAGAAGGACCTACACATGGGCACATAACAGCAGGTCCTCATGCCACAGGGAAGAGCATCAAGGAGGCACAAGAGTGCATGTACACTAATACGGTGTATATAGGGGCTGGTCTGGATTCTGTATTAGTTTAGGGATCTGAATTTATTTAGGAGCCTGCCCTAGGTCTAACTTTAGGATGTCTGGTTCGAGAGGCTGCATTTATGTACTGGGTCTGATCAGGGTTCTGCATTTATTTAGGGTAGTCTGTTCTGTGGACTGTCAGAATTTAGGGGTCTGTGGGAACAGGCATAGAGAACATTTTCCCCTCAAAACGTGTCTCGGTAGAATCAAATGCTGCCTATATTCCCTGGCCATAGTGTATGATTGTAAGGCCAGAGTCTCTAATGGGGTCCAAAGAATCCTGACCATGGAGGGCGGAAATAAAATTCTTGTCTAGGGATGAGTAATAGCAGATACTACAGCTATGGTGACGGGAAGATCGCCTTGGGTGTGGGTGACAGTCACAATGATGGCTGAATGAGGTAAAATGGCCTGTAGAATGGCTGCAGATGACCCTGCAGTGACCATCCCTGGGAACATGGCCAAAGTGCTAGGTCTCCTGAGAGAAAGGCACAAAAGGTTAGTGCTGCTGGTCCAAAAATTAGCCAATGCCCTGATCCATGCATCAGCCTCTAGGAATACTTGAGCAGGTGGTTTAAACTGTGAGTGAGGGGAGACCCCAAGCTTTTCTCCTGGGACCTACTAATGTAACATCTCCCCTGAGGGAGGAAGGTTCCCTTTGGGACTATTTAGGAACTGTACTGTATATAAGAACTGTAAATGTGCATTTCCATAAGTACCATTACGTTTGTAATGCCCCTGCACTAAAGATGTGTAACTGCCAAGTTGTTTGCCCTTTGTAAAGTACACGAGTTCTATGTCTTTAAGAGACTTGGAAATGTGTTCATAAGCATGGAGAGAGCCACATAAAAAGAGAAATTAATAATTTCTGAACAAACAGTACAAAACACTTATTTGCACTCACATGCCAAGGGAACATTCACTTTTAAATATAGTTTTTTCCATCTTGGTGTTATAGCTAATGCATATGTATTAATGAACTTTACAAGACGAATTTTCAATAGGATGAGATTAGACTATATTTCCTCTAGAATCTTACTTCCTGCAGATGTTTGATGTGAGTCTTTACCACCTGCATCTCAGGAAGCCATCCTTTCTCCCTGAAACACAGTGTACTTCTCAAAGCAATGCTCAGAGAAATATGACGTCACACGGTGCTCATCTGTGCCCCAAGCAAATGGAAGAATGGTTATTGCAAATAATGTGGAAAATACAAGGAAGTTCAATCTGAATGAAGATCAGTGTTTGTAGGGGGAATCTGATGCTCACTTTTTATATAAGAGAACATTTTCTCCAATTTGTGAATTATCTACTGAAAAATGAAAAATGAGCTCCCCCTACAGGAATTTTTGAGAATAACATCTCCCAACTCAAAAGAGACCATCATTTTCCCAAAATTGAGAAAGAATTCAATATAGACAATATGTGAAGTGGATATCCAATGATCCGTGTTTTTTTTCATTTGTGAAGATACAGGTATTTAAAATATATGTTATACAGTATACTGATTGACAGACGCATGACTCTGATCAGATTTAAAGAGAATTTTTCTTTTGTTTTGTTTTTTCTTATCATAGACAGTACTATATATATAGTATAATGGAGATAAGATTTAGCCATTATTGGAAAAAACTGCTTCAGTATGATAGCAAATAATGATCAGGTTATTTGGAAAATGAGTGATATTCCAAGGGTAGATTCTAATAATTATGCATTATGAAAGAGCCTGTCCAGGAAAAGGCTACTTCCCAACTAGTGTTTTCAATTCCGCTATTGAGATCCATTATAGGATGTGTTGTGGAGCAAGAATGATCCGTCCTGACACACAATGTAAGGCAATGGGGATGGATCCGTTTTCTCTGACACAATAGAAAACTGATTCATCCCCCATTGACTTTCAATCGTGTTCGTCATGGCTATATAAGACATAATACAACCAGATCCGTTCATGATGGACGCATGCGGTTGTATTATTGTAATGGAAGCGTTTTTGCAGATCCATGACGGATCCGCAAAAAACGCTAGTGGGAAAGTAGCCTAAGAAAAATGGTTTGGTGTATTAGGAGCAGCTCATGACTAGTGTTGAGTGAACAGTTCGAGCATAGTTCGGGTTCGTACTGAATTTTGGGGTGTCCGGGACACGGACCCGAACATTTTCAAAAAAGTTCGGGTTTGGGTTCGTTGTTCAGCGATTACTTCCCGCTTTCTGAAGGACTGCACAGCAGCCAATCAGCTAGCGTTTTACTTCTTGCCCTAAGAGCCCATCACAGCCATGCCTACTAATGGCATGGCTGTGATTGGCCAAGTGCAGCATGTGACCCAGCCTCTATTTAAGCTGGAGTCATATAGCGCCGCACGTCACACTGCTCTGATTAGTGTAGGGAGAGGACGCAGCTTCTGTGAGGGCGAGATTAGGCAGGGAAAAGTCAGCAACAGCACCTAATGAACTGATCGATCTATAGCTGTGAATGATTGAACTTCTGCTAGTTACTTGCTCACTGGTTTTTAGGCTGCACAGAGCGTTTTTCTGTCACTTATTTTCTTGGGTGATTGGCGGCCATTTAGTGACTTGTGGTGCACCAGAACAAGTTGCCACCAAGTCCATCAATCCATCAAATACTAGTTGTTTTTTTTTTTTTGCTATATCCTACATCAGGGGCTTGGCTGTGCTAATTGTCACCCCTAGAAACTCAGGATAGCAATTTCTATATTTTAGTAAGGGGTTAAATACAATTGCCCAAATACCAATCCCCTAAATCTGGTGATCCAGCTTTGGCTAGCCAAGTATAATACTGTCTGCTGTCTGGCAAAGGATAGATTATTTTCTTTGGTGAAATTCAATTGACAAAGTAGCAATACCATAAATCAGAGGTTTGAGCTGTGGCTGGCCAAGTTTCATAGTGTCCTGCAAAAAATATATTTTGTCCTGGGGTGAAATTCAATTGCCAAAATAGCAATACCCTGAATCTGGTGTCCAAGCTGTTGCAGGCCAAGTTTCATAGTGTCCGCAAAAACATATAATTTGTTCTGGGGTGAAATTCAATTGCCAAAATAGCAATACCATAAATCAGTGGTTTCAGCTGTGGCTGGAAAAGATTCATAGTGTCCGCAAAAACATATATTTTGTTGTGGGGTGAACTTCAATTGCCAAAATAGCAACACCCTGAATCTGGTGTCCCAGCTGTTGCAGGCCAAGTTTCATAGTGTCCGCAAAAACATATATTTTGTTCTGGGGTGAAATTCAATTGCCAAAATAGCAATACCCTGAATCTGGTGTCCCAGCTGTTGCAGGCCAAGTTTCATAGTGTCCGTAAAAACATATATTTTGTTCTGGGGTGAAATTCAATTGCCAAAATAGCAATACCATACATCAGTGGTTTCAGCTGTGGCTGGCAAAGTATAATAGTGTCCGCCAAAACATATATTTTGTTCTGGGGTGAAATTCAATTGCCAAAATAGCAAAACCATACATCAGTGTTTTCAGCTGTGGCTGGCAAAGTATAATAGTGTCCGCCAAAACATATATTTTGTTGTGGGATGAAATTAATTTGCCTAAAAAGCAATACACTGAATCTGATGTCCCAGCTGTTGCAGGCCAAGTTTCATAGTGTCCGCAAAAACATATATTTTGTTCTGGGGTGAAATTCAATTGCCAAAAAAGCAATACCCTGAATCTGGTGTCCCAGCTGTTGCAGAACAAGTTTCATAGTGTCCACAAAAACATATATTTTGTTCTGGGGTGAAATTCAATTGCCAAAATAGCAATACCATAAATCAGTGGTTTCAGCTGTGGCTGGCCAAGTTTCATAGTGTCCGCAAAAACATATATTTTGTTCTGGGGTGAAATTCAATTGCCAAAATAGCAATACCCTGAATCTAGTGGATCTCAGCTGTTGCAGGCCAAGTTTCATAGTGTCCACAAAAACATATATTTTGTTCTGGGGTGAACTTCAATTGCCAAAATAGCAACACCCTGAATCTAGTGGTCCCAGCTGTTGCAGGCCAAGTTTCATAGTGTCCGCAAAAACATATATTTTGTTCTGGGGTGAAATTCAATTGCCAAAATAGCAATACCATAAATCAGTGGATTCCAGCTGTTGCTGGCCAAGATTCATAGTGTCCGCAAAAACATATATTTTGTTCTGGGGTGAACTTCAATTGCCAAAATAGCAACACCCTGACATCTAGGTGTCCCAGCTGTTGCAGGCACAAGTTTCATAGTGTCCGCAAAATATATAGTTTGTTCTGGGGTGAAATTCAATTGCCAAAATAGCAATACCCTGAATCTGGTGTCCCAGCTGTTGCAGGCCAAGTTTCATACTGTCCGTCAAAACATATATTTTTTTCTGGGGTTAAATTCAATTGCCAAAATAGCAATACCCTGAATCTGGTGTCCCAGCTGTTGCAGGCCAAATTTCATAGTGTCCGCAAAAACATATATTATGTTCTGGGGTGAAATTCAATTGCCAAAATAGCAATACCATAAATCAGTGGTTTCAGCTGTGGCTGGCCAAGTTTCATAGTGTCCGCAAAAACATATATTTTGTTCTGGGGTGAAATTCAATTGCCAAAAAAGCAATACCCTGAATCTGGTGTCCCAGCTGTTGCAGAACAAGTTTCATAGTGTCCACAAAAACATATATTTTGTTCTGGGGTGAAATTCAATTGCCAAAATAGCAATACCATAAATCAGTGGTTTCAGCTGTGGCTGGCCAAGTTTCATAGTGTCCGCAAAAACATATATTTTGTTCTGGGGTGAAATTCAATTGCCAAAATAGCAATACCATAAATCAGTGGATTAAGCTGTGGCTGGCCAAGATTCATAGTGTCCGCAAAAACATATATTTTGTTGAGGGGTGATCTTCAATTGCCAAAATAGCAATACCCTGAATCTGGTGTCCCAGCTGTTGCAGGCCAAGTTTCATAGTGTCCGCAAAAACATATATTTTGTTCTGGGGTGAAATTCAATTGCCAAAATAGCAATACCCTGAATCTGGTGTCCCAGCTGTTGCAGGTCAAGTTTCATAGTGTCCGCAAAAACATATATTTTGTTCTGGGGTGAAATTCAATTGCCAAAATAGCAATACCATACATCAGATGGTTTCAGCTGTGGCTGGCAAAGTTTCATAGTGTCCGCAAAACATATAGTTTGTTCTGGGGTGAAATTCAATTGCCAAAATAGCAATACCATAAATCTAGTGGTCCCAGCTGTTGCTGGCCAAGTTTCATAGTGTCCGTCAAAACATATATTTTGTTCTGGGGTGAAATTCAATTGCCAAAATAGCAATACCCTGAATCTGGTGTCCCAGCTGTTGCAGGCCAAGTTTCATAGTGTCCGTAAAAACATATATTTTGTTCTGGGGTGAAATTCAATTGCCAAAATAGCAATACCCTGAATCTGGTGTCCCAGCTGTTGCAGGCCAAGTTTCATAGTGTCCGCAAAAACATATATTTTGTTCTGGGGTGAAATTCAATTGCCAAAATAGCAATACCATACATCAGATGGTTTCAGCTGTGGCTGGCAAAGATATAATAGTGTCCGCAAAACATATAGTTTGTTCTGGGGTGAAATTCAATTGCCAAAATAGCAATACCCTGAATCTGGTGTCCCAGCTGTTGCAGGCCAAGTTTCATAGTGTCCGTCAAAACATATATTTTGTTCTGGGGTGAAATTCAATTGCCAAAATAGCAATACCCTGAATCTGGTGTCCCAGCTGTTGCAGGCCAAGTTTCATAGTGTCCGCAAAAACATATATTTTGTTCTGGGGTGAAATTCAATTGCCAAAATAGCAATACCATAAATCAGTGGTTTCAGCTGTGGCTGGCCAAGTTTCATACTGTCCGCAAAAACATATATTTTGTTCTGGGGTGAAATTCAATTGCCAAAATAGCAATACCATAAATCAGTGGTTTCAGCTGTGGCTGGCCAAGATTCATAGTGTCCGCAAAAACTTATATTTTGTTGTGGGGTGAACTTCAATTGCCAAAATAGCAACACCCTTAATCTGGTGTCCCAGCTGTTGCAGGCCAAGTTTCATAGTGTCCGCAAAAACATATATTTTGTTCTGGGGTGAAATTCAATTGCCAAAATAGCAATACCCTGAATCTGGAGTCCCAGCTGTTGCAGGTCAAGTTTCATAGTGTCCGCAAAAACATATATTTTGTTCTGGGGTGAAATTCAATTGCCAAAATAGCAATACCATACATCAGATGTTTCAGCTGTGGCTGGCAAAGTATAATAGTGTCCGCAAAATATATAGTTTGTTCTGGGGTGAAATTCAATTGCCAAAATAGCAATACCCTGAATCTGGTGTCCCAGCTGTTGCAGAACAAGTTTCATAGTGTCCACAAAAACATATATTTTGTTCTGGGGTGAAATTCAATTGCCAAAATAGCAATACCATAAATCAGTGGTTTCAGCTGTGGCTGGCCAAGTTTCATAGTGTCCGCAAAAACATATATTTTGTTCTGGGGTGAAATTCAATTGCCAAAATAGCAATACCATAAATCAGTGGATTAAGCTGTGGCTAGCCAAGATTCATAGTGTCCGCAAAAACATATATTTTGTTGAGGGGTGATCTTCAATTGCCAAAATAGCAACACCCTGAATCTGGTGTCCCAGCTGTTGCAGGACAAGTTTCATAGTGTCCGCAAAAACATATATTTTGTTCTGGGGTGAAATTCAATTGCCAAAATAGCAATACCATACATCAGATGTTTCAGCTGTGGCTGGCAAAGTATAATAGTGTCCGCAAAACATATATTTTTTTCTGGGGTGAAATTCAATTGCCAAAATAGCAATACCCTGAGTCTGGTGTCCCAGCTGTTGCAGGCCAAATTTCATAGTGTCCGCAAAAACATATATTTTGTTCTGGGGTGAAATTCAATTGCCAAAATAGCAATACCATAAATCTGTGGTTTCAGCTGTGGCTGGCCAAGTTTCATAGTGTCCGCAAAAACATATATTTTGTTCCGGGGTGAAATTCAATTGCCAAAATAGCAATACCCTGAATCTGGTGTCCCAGCTGTTGCAGGACTTGTTTCATAATGTCCGCAAAAACATATATTTTGTTCTGGGGTGAAATTCAATTGCCAAAAAAGCAATACCCTGAATCTGGTGTCCCAGCTGTTGCAGAACAAGTTTCATAGTGTCCGCAAAAACATATATTTTGTTCTGGGGTGAAATTCAATTGCCAAAATAGCAATACCATAAATCTGTGGTTTCAGCTGTGGCTGGCAAACTATAATAGTGTCAGCAAAAACATATATTTTGCTCTGGGGTGAAATTCAATTGCCAAAATAGCAATACCATAAATCAGTGGTTTCAGCTGTGGCTGGCCAAGATTTATAGTGTCCGCAAAAACATATATTTTGTTCTGGGGTGAAATTCAATTGCCAAAAAAGCAATACCCTAAATATATGGTGTCCCAGCTGTTGCAGGCCAAGATTCATAGTGTTCGCAAAAAAATATATTTAGTTCTGGGGTGAAATTCAATTACCAAAATAGCAATACCATAAATCAGTGGTTTCAGCTGTGGCAGGCCAAGATTCATAGTGTCCGCAAAAACATATATTTTGTTCTGGGGTGAAATTCAATTGCCAAAATAGCAATACCATAATTCATTGGTTTCAGCTGTTCCTGGCAAAGTATAATAGTGTCCGCAAAAACATATATTTTGTTTCTGGGGTGAAATTCAATTGCCTCAATAGCAATACCCTTAATCTGGTGTCCCAGCTGTTGCAGGCCAAGTGATAATCTGTCCGTAAAAGGGTATATTTTGTTGTGGGGTTAAATTCAATTGCCAAAATAGCAATACCCTGAATCTGGTGTTCAAGCTGTTGCAGGCCAAGTGTAAATCTGTCCATAAAAGGATACCTTTTATCCAGGGCCTAAATACTAGCCCTAAAAGAGATATTCCCCTAAATCAGTGGTTACTGCTGTGCCTGGATTAGTGTAATACGCTACATAAATAAATAGGCAGATAGTGTTAGGTGCCTGTAAAAAAAAGGCCTGAATTTGAAATCAATACATTGGGCCAAATATTTTTTTTCTTATTGTGGTGCTTGGTGAACGGTAACAATGAGGAAAACATCTAGTAAGGGATGCGGACGCGGTCGTGGTGGTGTTAGTGTACCCTCTGGTGCTGGGAGAGGACCTGGCCATTCTGCCACAGCCACACGTCCTATTGAACCAACTACCTCAGGTTCCAGCACCAGCCAGAATTTACAACGATATTTGGTGGGGCCCAATGCCTTTCTAAGCATGGTAAGGCCTGAGCAGGTACAGGCGCTAGTCAATTGGGTGGCCGACAGTGGATCCAGCACGTTCACAACATTATCTCCCACCCAGTCTTCCACAGAAAGCGCACAGGTGGCACCTGAAAACCAAGCCCATCAGTCTGTCACATCACCCCCATGCATATCAGGGAAACTGTCTGAGCCTCACGTTATGCAGCAGTCTCTTATGCTGTTTGAAGACTCTGCTGGCAGGGTTTCCCAAGGGAATCCACCTAGCACTTCCCCAGTGGTGAAAGACATAGAATGCACTGATGCACAACCACTGATGTTTCCTGATGATGAGGACATGGGAATACCATCTCATCGCAGTCCGCACGTCACTGATGATGACGAAACACAAGTGCCAACTGTTGCGTCTTTCTGCAGTGTGCAGACCGAACTGGAGGTCAGGGAGGAAGACTGTGTGAAAGACGATGCAGGGGACGATGAGGTCCTAGACCCCACATGGAATGAAGGTCGTGCCACTGACTTTCATAGTTCAGAGGAAGAGGCAGTGGTGAGACCGAGCCAACAGCGTAGCAAAAGAGGGAGCAGGGGGCAAAATCAGAACAGCCGCCTCCAAGAGAGTTCGCCTGCTACTGGCCACCGCCACCAGGGACCGAGCACCCCAAAGGCAGCTTCAAGGAGTTCCCTGGCATGGCACTTCTTTAAACAATGTGCTGACGACAAGACCCAAGTGGTTTGCACGCTGTGCCATCAGAGCCTGAAGCGAGGCATTAACGTTCTGAACCTTAGCACAACCTGCATGACCAGGCATCTACATGCAAAGCATGAACTGCAGTGGAGTAAACACCTTAAAAGCAAGGAACCCACTCTGGCTCCCCCTGCTCCCTCTTCTGCTGCTGCCTCGGCCTCTTCCTCCGCCTCGGGAGGAATGTTGGCACCTGCCGCCCACCAAACAGAGGATGTGCCACCGACAACACCACCTGCGTCACCAAGCATCTCCACCATGTCACACGGGCCACGGCAGCGTTCAGCTCTCCATCTCACAAACCTTGGAGAGAAAGCGTAAATTCCCACCTAGCCACACTCGAGCCCTGGGCCTGAATGCAAGCATTTCTAAACTACTGGCCTTTGAAGTGCTGTCATTCAGGCTGGTGGACACAGACAGCTTCAAACAGCTGATGTCCATTACTGTCCCACAGTATGTTGTTCCCAGCCGCCACTACTTCTCCAAGACAGCCGTGCCTTCCCTGCACAACCAAGTATCCGATAAAATAAAGTGTGCACTGGGCAACGCCATCTGTGGCAAGGTCCACCTAACCACAGATACGTGGACCAGTAAGCACAGCCAGGGACGCTATATCTCCCTAACTGCATACTGGGTAAATGTAGTGGCGGCTGGGCCCCAGGCGGAGAGCTCCCTGGCGCACGTCCTTCTGCCGCCAAGGATCGCAGGGCATCATTCTTTGCCTCCTGTAGCCTCCTCCTCCTACTCGGCTTCCTCCTCCTCTGCTTCCACCAGCTCATCCAGTCAGCCACACACCTTCACCACCAACTTCAGCACAGCCCGGGGTAAACGTCAGCAGGCCATTCTGAAACTCATATGTTTGGGGGACAGGCCCCACACCGCGCAGGAATTGTGGTGGGGTATTGAACAACAGACCGACGAGTGGTTTCTGCCGGTGGGCCTCAAGCCCGGCCTGGTGGTGTGCGATAATGGGCGAAATCTCCTCGCAGCTCTGGGACTAGCCAGTTTGACGCACATCCCTTGCCTGGCGCATGTGCTGAATTTGGTGGTGCAGAAGTTCATTCACAACTACCCCGACATGTCAGAGCTGCTTCATAAAGTGCGGCCGTCTTTGCACGCTTCCGGCGTTCACATCCTGCCGCTGCTCGCCTGTCTGCGCTACAGCGGAACTTCGAACTTCCCGCTTACCGCCTCATATGCGACGTGCCCACCAGGTGGAACTCCACCTTGTACATGCTGGAGAGACTGTGCGAGCAGCAGCAGGCCATAGTGGAGCTTCAGCTGCAGCACGCACGCATCAGTCGCACTGCGGAACAGCACCACTTCACCACCAATGATTGGGCCTCCATGCGAGACCTGTGTGCCCTGTTGCGCTGTTTCGAGTACTCCACCAACATGGCCAGTGGCGATGACACTATTATCAGCGTTACAATACCACTTCTATGTCTCCTTGAGAAAATGCTTAGGGCGATGATGGAAGAGGAGAGGGCTCAGGAGGAGGAGGAGGATGAGGGGTCATTTTTAGCACTTTCAGGCCAGTCTGTTAGAAGTGGCTCAGAGGGAGGTTTTTTGCAACAGCAGAGGCCAGGTACAAATGTGGCCAGTCAGGGCCCACTACTGGAGGACGAGGAGGATGAGGAGGAGGTGGAGGAGGATGAGGATGAAGCAGGTTCACAGCAGGATGGCATCCGACACAGCTCAGGCCCATCACTGGTGCGTGGCTGAGGGGATACGGAGGACGATGACGATACGCCTCCCACAGAGGACAGCTTGTCCTTACCTCTGGGGAGCCTGGCACACATGAGCGACTACATGCTGCAGTGCCTGAGCAACGACAGCAGAGTTGCCACATTTTAACGTGTGCGTACTACTAGGTTGCCACCCTGCTGGATCCCCGGTACAAAGACAATGTGCCCACCTTACTTCCTGCACTGGAGCATGATAGGAAGATGCTGGGTCCGAAATAACTGAAAGTGGCCTTCTCTAGTGGTGGGTGAAATGATGCATGATTCCTTGCTGTGGGACCTCTCTCCTCTATCTGGGTGCTGGGCCGAAATAACTGAAAGTGGCTTTCTCCAGTGGTGAGTGATATGACGCATGATTCCTTGATGTGGGACCTCTCTCCTCGGTCTGGGTGCCTGGCCTAAATAACTGAAAGTGGCCTTCTCCAGTGGTGGGTGATATGACGCATGATTCCTTGCTGTGGGACCTCTCTCCTCTGTCTGGGTGCTGGGGCCGAAATAACTGAAAGTGGCCTTCTCCAGTGGTGGGTGATATGACGCATGATTCCTTGCAGTGGGACCTGTATCCTCGGTCTGGGTGCTGGGCCGAAATAACTGAAAGTGGCCTTCTCCAGTGGTGGGTAAAATGACGCATGATTCCTTGCTGTGGGACCTCTCTCCTCTGTCTGGGTGCTGGGCTGAAATAACTGAAAGTGGCCTTCTCCATAGGTGTGTGATATGACGCATGATTCCTTGCTGTGGGACCTCTCTACTCTGTCTGGGTGCTGGGTCCGAAATAACTGAAAGTGGCCTTCTCCAGTGGTGGGTGATATGACGCATGATTCCTTGCTGTGGGACCTCTCTCCTTTGTCTGGGTGCTTGGTCCGAAATAACTGAAAGTGGCCTTCTCCAGTGGTGGGCGATATAACGCATGATTCCTTGCTGTGGGACCTCTCTCCTCTGTATGGGTGCTGGGTCCGAAATAACTGAAAGTGGCCTTCTCCAGTGGTGGGTGATATGACGCATGATTCCTTGCTGTGGGACCTCTCTCCTCTGTCTGGGTGCTCGGGCCGAAATAACTGAAAGTGGCCTTCTCAAGTGGTGGGTGATATGACGCATGATTCCTTGCTGTGGGACCTCTCTCCTCTGTCTGGGTGCTGGGGCCAAAATAACTGAAAGTGGCCTTCTCCAGTGTTGGGTGATATGACGCATGATTCCTTGCAGTGGGACCTCTCTCCAATTGATATGCCTTTGGCAGCCCACTAGCCCGTTCCTGTATTATTTTACAGCCTTTTTAGTGCCTAAAAGTTCGGGTTCCCATTGACTTCAATAGGGTTTGGGATAAAGTTTGGGTCGAGTTCGGATCCCGAACCCGAACATTTTCGGTTAAGTTCGGCCGAACTTCCCGAACCCGAACTTCCATGTGTTCGCTCATCTCTACTCATGACCTGTACCAGTCATTGACATTCATCCCCTTTCAATTGAATAGGAAAAAGCTGCAATATTAACCATAGCATGTGGACAGATGTTGAACTTTTTCTCCTATTCCTTGACAACCCCTTTAAAGTGACTTAACCAGTTTGTAATGTTATCTGAATTAGGGAACCAAGTGCTTCAAGGTGAGGATCTGTAAAGATATATTTTTATGACACCCACAGAGATCGATTATTTATTTCACATATTCCACTGTCCTTTACAGACATTATCATTTCTTGTTGTCTCCAATGGAGCTCACAATCTGAGCTATTATACTGTACCTCCTCTAAATACTAATATATAGTATATACCGTATAAAACGTGACAAAATGGGGGGAAAGTGGCAGTGCGTCTTATAGTCAGAATGCTAATGACCACTTCCATTATGGAGGATGCAGGAGGCACAGGGAGGTGAGGGCAGATCTACACTGGCTGTACTCACTTTACCAGGTTTTCTTCTGAGTCCCGCCGTAGTGTCCTAATTGTGCACAACGGCAGGACTTAGTGCACGTAGGCGCGCACTCTGAACTGATGCTGTGCACGGTCGGGTCACAGTACACAGCGGGACCTGGAAGAAGTGATGGAGTAGTGAGTCTTGGATATGCGGTGCCATCCAGAGGTAAGTTTAAGAGGTAAGTCTTGGATATGCAGTGCCAAAGCGAGGTAAGTTTATTTATTATTTTACGTCTGATCTGATGTCCGATGGAGGCTGTGGGCTGCAATCTGAGGCTGAATGGGGCTGGGGGGGGGGTCTAATCAGAGGCTGGTAGGGTCTGATTCAAGGTCTGATCTGAGTCTTATTGGGCTGGGGCTCTGATGGGGTCTGATCTGAGGCTGATGGGGGTGGGTGTCTGATCTGAGGCTGATTGGGGCTGGGGTAATCTTATGTGAGGCTGATAGGGTATGATTGGAGGTCTGATCTGAGTCTGATTGGGCTGGGCGTCTGATGGGGGCTGCGGGGTTCCATCTGAGGCTGATTGTGGGTCTTATTTGAGTCTGATGGGACTGGAGGATCTGATGGGTGGCTGAGCTGAGGCTAATAGAGTCTGGAGGGGTCTGATCTGAGGCTGATGAAGGCTGGGATGGTTCGATGCAAGGCTGATCTCAGGCTAATGTAGATTGGGGGTTCTAATTGGAGGCTGATGTCGGCTGGGGGGTCTGATCTGAAGATAATGGAGGTTAAGGGGTCTGAGTGAGGCTAATGGAGATTGGGGTCTGATTTGGGGGTCTGATCTGAGGTCTGATGAAGAAAAGGGGTCTGATGAGGGTCTGATCTGAGGTCTGATTAAGAATGGGGGTCTGATGGAAAATATTTTTTTCTTATTTTCTTCTTCCAAATCCTAGGTGCGAGTGCAAATGGACTATTGACACTATCTGGATGTGTATTTTTCTATGATTGTCTTTATCATGAATATTTTGTATGTTTATATGTCTTCAGCACATGTATGGTTAAACACTTTGAGTCACGTGAGACGTGGTTGTAATCAGTCTTTGCACTATATATTGCTGCATTTTTCCTTGTTGGATGCTTGAGAAAGGTCCTGGTTTTGGGACTGAAACGTTGCAACATCTATGGATATCCAACAAGGAAAAAACGAACACCGTATTTACACCACTACTTGGAGTGCTGCTCAATTTTTTGGACTATATAACTGTATAAACAGTACTACAACAATGGGAGGCTTACTGCTCTACTAATAGGATCCTCTAGGTGGTACCAGCTTCTGAAAGAATAACATTTTCATTACTAAAGAAGACCACCAGAACATAATAATTTTCCATATATCCATTATTGAAACATATAGTAGAGATGCTACAAAAACATTAAACTTCAGGAAGGCCAATTTTCATCAGCTAAAACAAGAGCTTACTGGAATAAAGTGTGATGTCCTCCAAAATAAAAGTCCACAGGATAAATTTGATTTTTTAAAACCATCTTATATAGGTCTTGTATGATATATGTACCTTATGGGAATAAACAGGTTAGAAGTAGCAAACCAAGGGGAGAGATACATAAAAAAACATTTTAACTATTAAAACAAGAAGGCAGTGATGAGGCATTAAAGTATTACAGAAAAAAAGATAAGTTATCTAAAAGACAAATAATGGTAGCAAAGATTGAAAGAGAGATGATCATGGCCAAAGAAATTAAATATAATTTAAAAAATATTCTTCAATTACATAAATAATAAAACATTGAAAGCTGATAGTGTTAGCCCTTTAAAAAATAATCTTGGCGTAATAGTAGAGGAGGATGAGGAAATGGACAGTCTAAATTATTAAATAATTTCTCCTGTACTGTATTTACATAGGGAAATTTTAATGCCAGATGACCTAATGAATAAAGTCCATTCTCCATTAAAGGGGTGGTCTGAGTTTTCGACATTACATAGTTCTGTTCACTCCCGTCTCCAAGGCTTTTCCAGAGCTGCACCGGTTCTCTGCACACTATAGAAAAATAGTGCCGGCCTCTCTGGAGTGCACATAGGCTAGTGCTTTTTCCTATAGTGTGCAAGCACGACCACCACTGCTGGATTGCTGGGTGGTCGTAACGATGCAAACATGTATAATGTGATGGAAACATGAATCCAGCCAGCAGAGGAAGCAATATGGATATTAACAATACATTAGTAAGTGGCTTGTATTAACTTCCTCTACATGATAAATGCTATTTGCTGAAGTGAGACAACCCCTTTAAGATGGCTGGACCATTGTACAAATAAAGCACTTGTTACTTTCTGTGTCACCACTATCTCCTCAAAGATTGTAAGCTTTTGCGTGCAGGACCCTCACTCTTCTTGTTTTAATTGTTGACCTAATATGTTATTTATGACTCTGTACATGAACCCCTTGATTAGAGCACCAACAAACCATAGAGGGACATGTATGTTAAAGTACAAAAAAGCTTTATTAAGATAATCAATAAATTATACTATAGAACAATATAAAATGGAAAAAGGCGCAAACATCAGATGGTAGCTATGGCTAGTGGCTCACTAGCTCACCAGGAGGAACATTTGAAAAGGAGCATACCCAGACAAGAATGTTAATACAGCAATAACAGCCTATAAAACCTATTACATGCATGACCAAACAGTGGTCTACTATAAGATAGGAAGGCAAATATTATAGCTGATAACAATACCTGGGAATCGTAGTGCTACTGCAATAAACCCTCCCGGTTGCGAGGAGCTCACCCCAACGTACGTTTCGCACCTACAGATGTCACCACTTCCATATATACCCAGATAATCAGGCTACATAATGCTCAACAGGTGTGAAGGAGGAGGGGAAAACAAGACAGGATGAACAAATCAAAGAGCAGAGAGAAGGAGGAAGCAAAGGAGGGACTACGTAATAATATTCAAAAATACCGCTGTGTAGGCGCGTAGTCCGTAGACCGTAGGGGTACAAACAATTTGAAGGTGCAGGTTAAGAATGTGCTACAGAAACGCATGAAACTTTGGTGGAATAAAGCCACCTTAGACCAATATGTGGATAAGGGACTCATTCCTAGGGGTTTGCGCGTACAGACTTTCCCCTCATATGGCCAGGAGGACACTGAGTTTTGTGTAAAATGGTAATCAACATTGCTCCCAGGCCCTGATGCGCCTCATCATAGACTCCAATGTTAAAACGATGGCGGCATTGGAAAAAGAACTTGCTACATTGGAGGAACAGCTTTCCCAGAAATTAAACACACTGGAAATGGAGGCCTTTCAGAGAGAAATTGATGATGCATTTGTGGTTTGGGAAAAACAAGTTAAAACAATAAAGACCAGGAAGTTTCAAACCACAGAAGGGAAGAGCACGTTCTATGTCTATATCCTCACGTACGTCTTCTAGCAAAGAAGGTAGTATATCTGGCCGAGAGGTTAATCGGTATCCAAGGAGACAGAACAAACGAAAAATGGGAGAGACCACTCAGTCGGGCAATAAAAGACGTCAAGAGGGTGGCCAAAAATTACAGGTAATTAACCTGTCTAATAAAGTGTTAACACAGCACCAATTGTCCATACTAGAGAAGGGATTATCCTTCTCTCCCACTGCTAATTATGACCATTTTTCTACAGTAAAAGATTTCCACCTCTTCGCCAGACGTCTGGTTTTTAAAAAAATGTTCTCTGGGACCAGTTCTCATGGCGTGCCATCTGAACAAGAAGCTTTGGAGGCATTAACTTCACTTTTGGAGGAACAGGAGGAAAGAGAACCCAGTGGTGAGTTTCCAAAATCGCTTGTCCCGAAATCGACAAAATTTCCCCCTATTGCCCTTTATCCTAATGTGGCATTATTTGTCAAACTGGTGGAGATGGAACTTTCAAAGATTGTCAATTGGGGGGGAGAGACAATTGTACAAAACAGGAAAGGGATGCCCTAAAGGAGATACAACAATGGAATGATGTGCTCATTAAACCAGCTGACAAAGGTGGGAACATTGTCTTGTGGCCAACCTTGATGTATGATAAAGAAGCATACAGGCAACTGCGTGACAGTGCTTGTTATAAAAAATTAACATTCAATCCATTGGCAAAATTTAAACAAGAACAATTTGTTGGACCAAATCCTTCATAAGGGAGTTGATGATGGTGTTATCACGGCAAGACAATGTTCCTACCTTTTACCAGAGCATCCAGTGATACCAACTCTATACCTTCTCCCCAAGGTGCACAAGGACCCTGTAAACCCACCCGGACGACAAATCATCGCCGGGATCAATGGACTGAGTGATGCGGTCTGTAAGTATGTTGATCAGTTTCTGCAGCTTTTGGTGGAGGAGCTACCTTGTTCCTAAAGGATACTATGGACGTATTAAGTAAAATGGAGGAGATACAGTTAGAACCCGACATGCTTATTGCCATGTGTGACGTGGAGTCACTATACACGTCTATTAACCATCAGGATGGCTTGGAAGCCGCTGCGTTCTTTCTTAGCGGCACCAATTTGGGGAAAAAACTGTGCAGTTTTGTTTTGTCCCTATTGGAGTATATTTTGACGAATAACTTTTTTCTGTTTGGGGGATACTTCTTCCTACAGCTCCGGGGGACAGCGATGGGGGCTTCTTGTGCGCCCTCGTATGCTAATCTCTTCAAGGGGCTGTGGGAGAGGAGGATCCTCCAGACAGATCCCCTGCCAGAGGCCAATGGTGTCCACTATTGGGGACGCTATATTGATGACATCCTGGTCCTCTGGCAGGGGACTACTGAGTCTTTTTCCCACTGTGTTGGATTACTAAACAACAATCCGTACAACATCAAACTCACCTTCAAGGTGACTCGTGTGGGTATTGATTTTTTGGATGTATCCTTTTGAGTTGGTCCAGAGGGAGAAATCTCCACTGACCTGTACAGAAAGGAAACATCCGTCAATGCCTTTTTGCATGCCAGTTCCTCCCATCCAGGTAACCTCATTAAAAACATTCTGGTGGGACAATTTCTGCGGGCACGCAGAATTTGTTCGTCTGATGTGACATTTGAATTGCAAGCAGAGGACCTTAGGAGAAGATTTGAGGAAAGGGGTTACGGACAACGCTGTATCGAGTGTGCCTACAAAAGAGCCAGATCAACCACTAGAAGGGACCTTCTACACAAAAAGGTGAGAAAGGAAGACAAACAGACCATCAGGTTTGTCACTGGTTATAATAACACATGGAGGGAAATTAATGCGGCCTTGAAGAAATATTGGGAGGTGCTGATGCATGACCCCCAATTGAGGGATGTGTTACCATCACGCCCCTCGACCACTTATCGTAGGGCAAAGAATTTGCGTGACCATATGGTCCGCAGCTTCTATGCCGTAAAGGATAACAAGCATTTTTTTGGAACAAAGGGACCCCCATGGGGGAGTAAAGAATGTGGCAACTGTGGAAAGAGCATCCCACTTCCATAATTCCACCCAGGATAAATCTTTCAGGATTACACATTCAATCAATTGTGCTACCATAGGGGTCATATATTGGGCAATTTTCCCGTGTGACCTAATCTATGTGGGAATGACTTCACGCCCTCTGCGAAGAAGGGTAAGAGAGCATATACTTGCCATTAATGCAGCAAAAGAAGAAAATGACAGTACTGAAAACTCTACCAAAGCATTTTAAAGCAAAACACGACTCAGGTGGATCCTTACTAAGGGTCCGTGGAATAGATAGGGTCATCATATCATCCAGGGGAGGAAATTGGAAGAAGCTTTTGGCCCAGCGGGAGGTGAAGTGGATTTTTATCCTGAACACGGTCTCCCCATTTGGCCGAAATGAGGGGATTAGTTACGCCCCCTTTATATAATATATAATACATGATGATGAGTTTAGACCATGATCTCAATACCCACATACCTGCCCTGCACCTTCGAGTTGTATATCCATCTTGTGCCCCTGCAGCTCGGAGTTCCATACTGTAGTATTATGTTGGTTTTAACTGTTGTTTTTATTATAATTTACGTAATTTTCATTTTTTAACAGGTTTCTCAACATAAGTTATACATATTTTTCACCACTTTTATGTTACTTATTTCAGGCTCTTTTATTGATGCGCATGTAAAACGGTGTGGGTTGGACGAGTACCACTATAAGGATGGACTGAAAGCATTAAACCTCTTCCTGTGTGGATGGAGGGGGATATGCCCAAGACAATGTCATATCACAAGGCTGTGGGAAGTTCCACATGGCCCTTACTGCTTTGAAATGGAGGACCTCCCTTGGCATTTGTTTATATTTTAGGGCTTATGAGGGAAATAATATGAATATTCCAGTGATATTCTTATGTAAAAATATTCTGGTCATTTTTATACTATATGTGTGATTCTTCTTATCATTCACGTTTATACTTATTTTAGCACTTCACTGCATGTTTGCACTTTTGCATTATATTATATTCTATATTCTATATTATATTCTATGAATTATTTTTATATTAAATGTATTTATAAGTCACTTCGACTAACACTTTATGTATTTGTTACACTATAAATGATACTATTTTTATACTTTGTATTTTATATGTATGTTTGGAATTTAAATGAGATGGATATTAGATTGGAATACAGTACCTTTGATGTATAATTCCTTTGGTAAATCATGTATTGAGATAATTGGTGAGTGTCCGTGTCCCTATACTTATGGTTGAAGGTATTGATTTGTGTTTATTTAAGGCACAATTATAAGTGGTGACATATATGAGGATATTGTAGGAATGTCACGTGACTGCGCCTTCTCATTCCAATGTGTTTGATGTGTGCGTGTAGTCTCGCGTTGTAGTGATGCAGTGCAATGTCACGTGTTCACTCCTCTTCATCGCATTCTGTCTTGCTCTGTGCGGCCACGTAGTCTCGTGTTACAATGACGTAGCGTGAATCTGGCAAATATCGCGAGATCGCGCGCCTTGGTCTTCTTGGTACTGCGCGTACTGTCGACTTGTAATGACGCACTATTTACACATTTCGTGACTCTTTGCGTCGCGTTCCTATGATGGTAAGTGATGTGTCATCTGTCGTGCGAGACTACGCGCCTACACAGCGGTATATTTGAATATTATTACATAGTCCCTCCTTTGCTTCCTCCTCCTCTCTGCTCTTTGATTTGTTCATCCTATCTTGTTTTCCCCTCCTCCTTCACACCTGTTGCGCATTATGTAGCCTGATTATCTGGGTATATATGGAAGTGGTGAGATCTGCATAGATATGCCCCTTGACAAAGCAGGTGCGAAACGTATGTTGGGGTAAGCTCCTCGCAACCGGGAGGGTTTATTGCAGTAGCGCTACGATTCCCAGGTATTGTTGTCAGCTATAATACTTGCCTTCCTATCTTATAGTAGACCACTGTTTGGTCACGCATGTAATAGGTTTTATAGGCTGTTATTGCTGTATTAATATTCTTGTCTGGGTATGCTACTTTTCAAATGTTCCTCCTGGTGAGCTAGTGAGCCACTAGCCATAGCTACCATCTGATGTTGCCGCCTTTTTCCATTTTATATTGTTCTATAGTATAATTTATTGATTATCTTAATAAAGCTTTTTTGTACTTTAACATACATGTCCCTCTATGGTTTTTTGGTGCTCTACATGACTAGTCACGTATATATTTTTTATGGTGTTCTGTTGGTTATCTATGAACCCCTTGATTGTAAATCATTATATTAATAAAGATGATAATGATGACACAAGTTCAAGTTAACCAAGGAATGAGTGAGGATGTAAACTCTAGGAAAGGGGAGTGGTAATGGCCCTGATGTAGTGTAGTCCATTTCTGTCAATGGTAATTGTATACATTCCTTTCCCTTTTCGTCCTCGGCAGCACATGATGGGTTAAGGTTTGTCTCATTCGTTTCCTAGGACCGCCCACCTAGATTAAATTAATTAAATGAGATTAGTACTATATAAACACGCCTCCTACCACCCAACAGTGTATTTTTTATTTGTCCTCATTCCTGTGAGGAAGTAGCCCACCGGTTGTCAGCCTCCTTAGGCTGCTATGGCCGTATAAACCGTGGTTTTTCCAGGTTAAAAAAGGCCCAGAGTTGGACACGGCCATGTAGGTTCCTGAGGCCTGAGAGTGAGGATAGCCATGTGTGTTCCCTGGCTCCACTCTGTATCCGCTGTTTCCGGCCATTATACCTTGTGGGTGACAAGGTTCGGAGGCCTGAGAGTGAGGATAGCCATGTGTGTTCCCTGGCTTCACTCTGTATCCGCTGTTACCCGGCCATTATACCTTGTGGGTGACAAGGTTTTGAGGCCTGAGAGTGAGGATAGCCATGTGTGTTTCCCTGGCTTCACTCTGTATCCGCTGTTACCCGGCCATTATACCTTGTGGGTGACAAGGTTCGGAGGCCTGAGAGTGAGGATAGCCATGTGTGTTTCCCTGGCTTCACTCGGTATCCGCTGAGAAGGACTTCAGAACGGAAGAGATATTGCTGAAAAGCTCTGTGGAACGTGGGCGTCTGACGACACACGTGCGCCGCCTCGTCTTCCGTTCGCACACTGGAAGCTAAGTATTGCACATTGCCTGTGTACCTTTCATTCTCTTATATACAAGGTTCAGTTTGTCCTGGGTCAGACTTAACTTTTTGGAGGCTACTGATAATCACCCGTGTTGATGCAGTACAAAGTGCCTGTGAATTAAAGCAAAGGGTACAGAGCAGAGTCCTGCAGTGTTATGTGAATAAGCCCCTTCTGATATCACCTGTGCCGGTATTTAGCAGCACACAGCAAAGCTGTGACCCTGTTACCTGCAGTGTTATGTGAATAAGCCCCTTCTGATATCACCTATGCCGGTATTTAGCAGTACACAGCAGAGCTGTGATCCTGTTACCTGCAGTGTTATGTGAATAAGCCCCTTCTGATAACACCTGTGCCGGTATTTAGCAGTACACAGCAGAGCTGTGACCCTGTTACCTGCAGTGTTATGTGAATAACCCCTTCTGATAACACCTGTGTTGGTATTTAGCAGTACACAGCAGAGCTGTATCCTGTTAGCTGCCGTTACAGTGTATTCTGTCTGGAGTCAGATTACCTTTTTTTTTAAAGCTGATGTTTATATCCGGATGCCTCTTCCTCGGATAAATCCGATGTCCAGCAAAGGGTGGTAAGAAGTGCACAAACATAGTCACAGGTTGTGTCTGTTATGTGAATAAGCCCCTTCTGATATCGCCTGTGCTGGTATTTAGCGGTACACAGCAGAACTATATCCTGTTACCTGCGGTGTTATGTGAATAAGCCCCTTCTGATATCACCTGTGCTGGTATTTAGCGGTACACAGCAGAACTATATCCTGTTACCTGCAGTTACAGTGTATTCTGTCTGGAGTCAGATTACCTTTTTAAAGCTGATGTTTATATCCTGATGCCTCTTCCTAGGATGAATCCGATGTCCAGCAAAGGGTGGTAAGAAGTGCACAGACATAGTCACAGGTTGTGTCTGTTATGTGAATAAGCCCCATCCTGACTAACACTTGTGTTAAGTATTAAACAGTACAGAGCAGGCGCTGTTACCTGGAGCCGTTGTCTTGCAGTTACATTGTATATTTTCTGCCCTAGATGTCCAGCCATCCAAGCAAAGGATGATGTCCGGCCGTCCGAGCAGAGGTGGTAAGATGTCTCCACACAGGGGCACCGGCTGTAATGGCTCTGACATGCTGTTCTGTCTGTTATGTGAATAAGCCCCTTCCTGATAACACTTGGGAGTAGTTGCTGTGATGACTATAACATTGTGTTCTGTGTCTTTCAGTCTAATGAAGGCCTTGTAATCCCTGCAGCCCAAACCTGTGGCTGATGACTACTCGTTAACACTTGTGCAGATGCTTTCAAAGCTGCTGGTAAAAAAAAAAAAAAAAAAAAAAGTTGTACTACTTCTATTCAGCTACTTTTCTGTATTAGGTGGTAATAAGCTGCTCCCATACGGCTTCTGGTTTTAAATTACATCACTTTTGATACAGATACATAAGAAATGGTTATAAACTCTGGTAGTTACAGTATTGGTTTAAAACAAATTTTGATTTTATACAGGCGACCCTGGGGGATTGGCAGTCCAGCATTACAACTCCCCTCAGCAATAGTGGTCATTATCGCTCAAGGCTGAGAAAGACATTCTCCTCCTTGTCTTCCTAGAGAGAGAAACAGGAGAGAAAAGAAAAAGAAGAAAAAAAAAAAAAATGGTTTTCCATTTTTCAAAGTCTCCATCTTGGGTTGATTCTGCTGTCATTAGTTTGACCGGAAGATCTTTTTTAGTTTATGCTTAAAACCTTTTAAAGAAAAAAAAAAAAAAAAACACCATCTAGGTTTTCACTCATTAAAGCGCCATGGATGCAGTATGGGTAGTCCCAGAGCGCATAGTCTGGTTACACCTTCTGGAAGATAAAGGAAATGTCTAACCATGAACCTGGTAACCTCCTCTACATTTCTGGAGAATAGTTTTTTCAGATGAACAGACTGCTAGAAATGAATTAGGATCTAGAAATCCTGCAGTCCAGAAAACAAGAATACCATAGATCCGGCATCTGTGGACTTCCTGACAGAAGGGAGTACGAACCGAAGAGACCAAAGGATGAAGAAGAGCTTCACAAATCAGTCTGACACCAGAAGTCAGAGGAGTAGGTTTCCCTTACTCAGCAGATTACTTCAGACATTGGGATCCTGAAATCATGAGGTTCTGAAAGTCATTATTGTACGAGAAGCCGTCTTCAATCTAAATCTATTTTTTGGAATGGAAAACATTGGGCATTGCTCTGCTACTAGAGGATCACTGCGCATCTTTGTTAGATCTGAAGATATTGACCTTCATATACCAATAATACAGTCTTCAAGAAATCCTGAGTGGCTATTCGCAAGAATGCGGAATAGCTACAAGCCTTACAGGTGTTTCCATATCTAGATGACTGGTTCATAGAAGTTCCATCCGAGGACCTGCTAAAGTCACCTCTTCAGAAGGTCATCGTACTTCTCCAAGTCACTGGGATTCTTGATAAGTCAGGATTCAGGATCTACCCTGCAACTTCCAAACTGTTCTGGATTTCCATATTAGATAAAGTCTACTATGACCCATTATTTACCAGGCGCCAAGATCAAGGCTGAAGGAAGAAGTGAAAACTCTAATCTCAGACCTCTTACCTGCAATCCATAGGATTATAGACACGCGGTCATCTTCAGCACTGGGAGATGCTGTCCTATGAACAATAATATCTTCTCCTGCAATAGTGACCACGGATGCTTCTGCCTTAGGGTGGTGAGCACATCTTCAGGACAGATGGCGGCTGTGGTCCTTTCTGAGATACAAATCGCACTTCATGGACCCAAGAACATTCCAGTTGACTCTACCGCATTTCCAGATACATCTTAGGGTGAATGACTGTGATAGTTCAATCTGACAACCATCCTTGGTACTTTATCTAAACAAACAGGATGGACAAGAAGCCATTCCCTTCTGAAGTTATCCAAGGAGATCCTTGACTGGGCAGAATTGTACCTTTCTAAACCTAAGAACTATTCATTCCAGAGTTTGTTTTCAATATTCAGACGAATCATCTGAATTGGAAGAAGATCAATCTGTCGGATTGGAACCAAATCCACGTTGCGTGACAAATTCCAGCCATGTGAGGCAGAACAGTTCTACAGAAGACTATATGGAGACGCTGCAGGCTATACTAAGATCTCCTTTGGGCCTGAAGGTCCTGGCTCTCTTCTACTCTCTGCTTTTATCAAAGGTGAAGATTGGAAGCTCCTGTTAGACCCCAAACTGTTATTACAGGACGGATTATATCACCAGAATCTGGACGGAATTCATCCTACAGCATAGCTAATATTCCCTTCACATGAGGTTTTACTTCAAACCATGCCATCCTTTACCTAAATTACATCATCTTCCAATGTAAACAGGGAATTCTTTTCTTACAGGATTTTTCCAGAACCTCCTATGACAAAAAAAAAAAAAAAAAACTCCTACATACTGTACCTTAGATGTAAGAAGAACTTTTGAAATCTATGCTCTAAGAACGAAACAGTTCAGAACGGCTTTTATTTTCTGGGCCAAGAAAAGGACAACCATTTAAAGACACAATTGATAGCTGTGCAAAGGCCATATTTGTGGAATTCTATTCCTTGGAGGGTGATGCCTCTCTGGTTCTGATAAAAGCCCATTCCACAAGATCTACAGCAGCATAGATCAGTAATGTATCCTCAGGGACAGAGCGAACACAAGGATCCATAGAGGAGATCTGTAATACAGCTTCCTGTCCGATATCATTGACCTCCATGAACAGTTACCAATACTGAGAGTTCAAGTTTTGACACTGGGGTACAAATTACAGGACTATATTAAAATACCCTCCCCTTGAGATCTAGAAAAATCCCATCATGTGCTGCCGAGGACGAAAGGGGAAAGGGAAAATCAGTACCTGGGATTTTGCTTTCCTTTAGTCCGAAGGCAGCACATACTTACCCTCCCCGATTAACATTTATTATTTGTATGCCTCTTTTGTCTGAATCTATTTTTAAAATACACTGTTGGGTGGTAGGAGGCGTGTTTATATAGTACTAATCTCATTTAATTAATTTAATCTAGGTGGGCGGTCCTAGGAAACGAATGAGACAAACCTTAACCCATCATGTGCTGCCTTCGGACTAAAGGAAAGCAAAATCCCAGGTACTGATTTTCCCTATACATGTCCCCCCTCTAGTAATGCTGCAGACAGTCAGTTTAATCACTTATAGGAAAGCAGATAATTAAGAGCTATAAAAGGTAAATTTATCAATGTATTTATGCCGTTTGACTGGTGTGAATACATTGTGAAATGTGGTGCTCAGAATGACCTGTTCCACTTTTTACAAAATCAAAGTCAGATAAAGTGGTTAAGGCCAAGGGTGATTTTTTTATAAATTATAATTTTGGTAAATAAACTTTCTTCCTCTTAATAAAAAAAAAAAAAAAAAATGAATTGTAAAGTTGTTAGAAATCTGGGGTGCTGCACAGGTAGTTGGAAACTAGGGGGAGCAGGGGGCCCCCATATTTTGCAATGGAGCAATAAAAGATATGTCTTTGTCCCCTTTGTCCCAATAGAGAATGACCTCAAGTGGAAATAGAAAGCCCAGTATTATATGCAACCACATTGAAAATCATCTTCATTCTACTACATGATGTTGAGAGAGAGGGATATCACCTGTAATTTCCATTGGGATTGATTCTGTATCCATCTATGTGATAATATATATATAACTTTGTGTCTCATAATCACTTCTTTTGTCTCTAATTTTGTCTTGTACCAATGTGCTATGGAACCAGGGTCAAAAAGTAGAATAGTATCTGAATCTGAAGATCCAGCTGGCCTTACAGTCAATGCAGACCTCCCTATTTTTGAACCAAGTCCCTATTTTCTCCTTAAATGTCCCTCTTTTTGATCTATATATTTGCATTGTTACATTTTCAGTATTGATCCAGAAAGTGTTATTATTTCATTATTTGATGCAATTTGGATTTTAGAAATTTCTATATTCAGACAATTTTTGCACTATTGTCCGCTAAGAAAACTACTAAAGTGTATAAATATGCAGGGAAAATGGACTTTCATGCAATGAATCATAAGTGTCCCTCTTTGACCATCCAAGAAGTTAGAAGGTATGGTCAATGTTCCCTGAAAAAGCATACAGATGGCTCTCCTCCAGAGCCTTGAATTCTGACTAGTGATTTTTGACAAATCAGAAACACCCATCTTTAGACTGTTGTTTTGTGAGTCTGACTCCTTATCAATACAATGCAGGGTACAATGGGTTGGCTGGTTGAAATGCGTTTAATGCAGCTCTGGGGGGTGGGGGGAGGGGAGGTTACTGGTATGAGATTCAGCTTGCTAAAAAATCCTGGTAGTTACTTTTGGAACCAATGGTGGACTTCTGATCTTGGTGACACATGTTGAGAATTACGCTGCTGGTCCTAAAGGTTGCGCCTTCCCAATAATCAGATTTTTATGCTATTTGAAACTGACATGCCATTAATTTTGATTATGGAAAAAAACAACAGACACACAACATTTCTTTATGATAGAGCCCCTTACTTACAAGGTGTTATATGAGCACTTGCTGAAAAAATAATAATCTACTGAGTGCTGAGTAAGTCATAACAGTTCTACACAGATGTATTGTCTGATACTGTACTTTATCTGGATATCACACCCTTAAACTTCTTATTTACTTCTGTCTTGAGATAAAGGTTATTGATCGATCGTCTGCTAAATATAATTGCTAAGACCCAAGGCACAAAAACAATTGCTTACAGATAATGTATTTGTAGTCTTTTGCTCAGTTAATCATTATACTGGAGCTATACCCATTGCAGCTGTGATATTAAAGCTGAATATTGAAGAAAAGATAAAACACAACAAAATAAAAAAAAGAGAATTGAATGTACCAGCATTGTCTTCACATTCAGTACACAGATCTAAAAAAGAAATCTGCCTCAGCCAGTTAATGGCCATTTTTCCCTCATTGAAGACACTTGACAATCCGAGATACATCTCCATATTTCCATGAAAAGGTTTAAATGGTGTAAACCATTGGTGGACTTTTTAGACTTTAAGGCCACCTGCACATGCAAGTGGGTGACCGCACATAAGATCCGTGCAGATTTAAGTATGTTTCTGCAGCATATCAGCACAAAAATATGCAATGTATAATTGCAGTTTTGGTGAGGATTTCATGCGGTTTTGCCGCAGATCTCACCCTTCCATTGAAAAGGGGGAAATCCACTGCTAAAACCACAAACATAACAGACATGCTATGTATTTTTAAATCTCTGCGGCAGGTCAATTTCCACATGGAAAAGATATGCAAAGTGTACATGAGATTTGTGTAATCTCATACCCTTTGTTGATACTGTAGTATGCTGTGTTTTTTTACCGCACTGGAATCCGCACGGAAAAACAGCATGTATTCCGCGAAGCGCGCAGGTGGCCTAGATCTCCTGTTTTTCATGAATGCTGTTGTAACAGATCTTTGACCAAACTAGACTAAGCCCTTTCCATTATTTAGAGCACTCTTGTACCTCTAGTTTTCACGCCCACCTGTAGTTTTCTGGTGGGCACAGTAGGTTGTCCAAGCTGCCACCACCCTCCTGCCCATTTACAGGACAGCTGGAAAGGTCTGTTACAGTATTAATAAAGACCATTTATGGCCACCAGTCAGACGCATACAGACCTGAGTGATAATCCCAGTGTTAACGCAGGAGGAGTCAGGCAATTAGCTGTCAGCCAGCAGCAGGAAAGGTCAAGAACGGGTCTTCTTCCTGAATTTAAATGTTTCACCATCCTCATTACGTTGATACAGTTGAGTTCTGCTGATGACTCCCTGCCATTAACCCTTTTAGGCCACAAAGAAGTCCTGTCGCTGTGAATGAAGAAAACATCACATGCATGCCATCCTCTCCATTCACTGCAAAGCCCTGTTCTTGACATAGAAGCATGTCCAACAGGAGGGACCGACATCTATTGGCCTTTTTGGCATATCCTATCAATATGCCATAAGTGTCCAGATAGAATAACCCCTTAACCTCTTGCCGACCGCCTCACGCAGGATTGCGTCCTGCGGGCGGTCGGTCTGTTCCTCCTTGACGCGCCCGCGTCATCTCGCGAGAGGCGAGATTTCCTGTGAACGCAGCGCAGCGTAGGCACGCTCACAGGATCACGTCGGGACAAGTAAGCAGCAGCCTGCCAGCGCTGATCGTGCGCTGGCAGGCTGTAGAAGTTAGAATGGCATATCAGACGCTGTTTTGTTAACAGCGTCTGATATGCTTGCTGATCAGTTCCTTTGGTGGTCCCTTTGCTTGGGACCACCAAAGAAACTTTTATAAGTGCACCAAAACACCACACAGACCCCCCACCCATCCACCCCACCCCCCACCCCCGTCACTGATTAACCCCTGATTAACCCCTGATTAACCCCCGATCACCCCATGTCACCCCCTGACACTAATTACCCCACTGTAAGGCTCATTCAGACGTCCGTATGTGTTTTGTGGATCCATGGATCCACGGATCCGCAAAACACGGACACCAGCAATGTGCTTTCCGCATTTTGCGGATCCGCACATTGCCAGAACTATATAGAAAATGCCTTTTCTTGTCCGCAATTGCGGACAAGAATAGGACATGCTCTATCTTTTGCGGAGCTGCGGCCGGATGCTTGGGGGCCGAAACCCGAAGTTTGCGGCCGCAGCTCCGCAAATGCTGATGCGGCGAGCGCATAGTGTGCTCTCCGCATCACCGCCAGCCCCATTCACACTGAATGGTCCGCATCTATTCCGCAGAATTGCGGAATAGATGCGGACATTTTTGCGGACGTGTGAATGGGGCCTTACTACTTTTTTTTTTGCACATTTTTTGGCAGAGATTTATTCATCCACATTGATCGATGCGAATGAGGAAATCTGTGCCGTTTTGTTTTTTTTTGCACATTTTTGGGCAGAGATTTTTTCATCCACATTGATTGATGCGAATGAAAAAATCTGTGCCGTTCATTTTTTTCTCTTTCAGCGCAGAGACTGAACGGGAAAAATCTCATTACCCGTCTGCTCAATATAAGGAGAATCGCAGAAACTCCTAATGCTGGCCATACGTGTAATGATTACGGAGACCTCAAATGCCAGAGCAGTACAAACACCTCACATGTGACCCCATTTTAGAAAGAAGACACCCCAAGGTATTCCGTGAGGGGTATGGCGAGTTCATGCAAAATTTTATTTTTTGTCACAAGTTAGTGAAATATGAGACTGTAAAAAAAAAAAAATCAATTTCCGCTAACTTGTGCCAATTTTTTTTTTTTCTGTGAACTCGCCATGCCCCTCACAGAATACCTTGGGGTGTCTTCTTTCCACAATGGGGCCACTTGTGGGGTATTTATACTGCTCTGGCATTTTAGGGGCCCTAAAGCGTGAGAATCCAAATGCGTAAAAATGGCCTGTGAAATCCTAAAGGTACTCATTGGAATTAGGGCCCCTTTGCGCATCTTGGCTGCAAAAGTGTCACTCATGTGGTATCGCCGTACTCAGGAGAAGTAGGGCAATGTGTTTGGGGTGTATTTTACATATACCCATACTGTGTGTGAGAAATATCACTGTAAACGACAACTTTTTACATTTTTTATTCAAAGTTGTCAATTTACAGAGATATTTTTCACACAAAGTATGGGTATATGTAAAAATACACCCCAAAACACATCGCCCTACTTTTCCTGAATACGGCGATACCACATGAGTGACACTTTTTTGTAGCCCGGGTGCGCAAAGGGGCCCAAATTCCAACGAGTACCTTTAGGTTTTATATGGCTGCTCACAATTTAGCCCCACCCAAAATGCCAGAACAGTACAAACACCCACAAATGACCTCATTTTGGAAAGAAGACACCCTAAGGTATTTGCTGAGGGGCATAGTGAGTCCATGAAAATTTAACTTTTGTCAAAAGTTAGCAGAAAGGTAGACTTTATGAGAAAAACAATAAAAATCAATTTCCGCTAACTTGTGCCAAAAAAATCTTCTATGAACTCGCCATGCCCCTCACAGAATACCTTGGGGTGTCTTCTTTCCAAAATGGGGTCACATGTGGGGTATTTATACTGCCCTGGCATTTTAGGGGCCCTAAAGCGTGAGAAGAAAAATGCGTAAAATGCCCTCCTAAAAGGTACTCATTGGTTTTAGGGCCCTTTGCGCATCTTGGCTGCAAAAAGTGGCACACATGTGGTATCGCCGTACTCAGGAGAAGTCGGGCAATGTGTTTTGGGGTGTATTTTACATATACCCATACTTGTGTGAGAAATATCTCTGTAAATTGACAACTTTGAATAAAAAATGTAAAAAGTTGTCGTTTACAGCAATATTTCTCACACGCAGCATGGGTATATGTAAAAATACACCCCAAAACACATTGCCCTACTTCTCCTGAGTTCGGCGATACCACATGAGTGACACTTTTTGCAGCCAAGATGCGCAGAGGCCCTAAAACCAATGAGTACCTTTAGATTTCACAGGCCATTTTACGCATTTGGATTCTCACGCTTTAGGGGCCCCTAAAATGCCAGGGCAGTATAAATACCCCACATGTGACCCCATTTTGGAAAGAAGACACCCAAGGTATTCCGTGAGGGGCATGGCGAGTTCACAGAATTTTTATTTTTGGCACAAGTTAGCGGAAATTGATATATATTTTTTTTTATTTTGTTTTTTACAAAGTCTCATATTCCACTAACTTGTGACAAAAATAAAATTTTACATGAACTCGCCATGCTCCTCACGGAATACCTTGGGGTGTCTTCTTTCCAAAATGGGGTCACATGTGGGGTATTTATACTGTCCTGGCATTTTAGGGGCCCCTAAAGCGTGAGAAGAAGTCTGGAATCCAAATGCGTAAAAATGCCCTGTGAAATTCTAAAGGTACTCATTGGTTTTAGGCCTTTGCGCACCCAGGCTGCAAAAAGTGGCACACATGGTATCGCCGTACTCAGGAGAAGTAGGGCAATGTGCTTTGGGGTGTATTTTTATATATACCTATACTGTGTGTGAAAATATCTCTGTAAACGACAACTTTTAAAAATTTTTATACAAAGTTGTCAGTTTACAGAGATATTTCTCTCACCCAACATGGGTATATGTAAAAATACACCCTAAAACACATTGCCCTACTTCTCCTGAGTACGGCGATACCACATAAGTGACACTTTTTGCAGCCTGGGTCGCAAAGGGCCCAAATTCCAACGAGTACCTTTAGGTTTTACATGGCGGCTCACAATTTAGCCCCGCCCAAAATGCCAGAACAGTACAAACACCCCACAAATGACCCCATTTTGAAAGTAGACACCCCAAGGTATTCACTGAGGGGCATAGTGAGTCCGTCTGAGATTTCTTTTTTTTGCCAGAAGTTAGCAGAAATTGAAACTTTTTTTTTTTTTTTCTCAGAAAGTGTCATTTTCCGCTAACTTGTGAAAAAAATGAAATGATACATGAACTCACCATGCCCCTCCGCGAATACTTTGGGGTGTCTTCTTTCTAAAATGGTGTGATTTGGGGGTATTTATACTTTCCTGGCATTCTAGCACCTGAAGAAACATGACAGGTGCTCAGAAAGTCAGAGCTGCTTCAAAATGCAGAAATTCACTTTTTGCACCATAGTTTGTAAACGCTATAACTTTTACCCAAACCAATAAATATACACTTATTGGACTTTTTTATCAAAGACATGTAGAACAATAAATTTAGAGAAAATTTATATAGAAATGTAGTTTTTTTAAAAATTTTACAACAGAAAGTGAAAATGTCATTTTTTTGCAAAAATTTCGTTAAATTTGTATTAATGGCAAAAAAAGTAAAAATGTCAGCAACAATGAAATACCACCAAATGAAAGCTCTATTAGTGAGAAGAAAAGGAGGTAAAATTCATTTGGGTGGTAAGTTGCATGACGGAGCAATAAACGGTGAAAGTAGTGTAGTGCGGAATTGTAAAAAGTGGCCTGGTCATTAAGGGTGTTTAAGCTAGGGGGGCTGAAGTGGTTAAATAGTGGAAAGAAAATTAAATGTTACTAAAGCCACTGATGGACAGCAGTCTCTTTAAGGTACCTGGAATTGAATTGTGATAGATCAGTTCTGAGCAGTTTCTTCCACAATCCACAACAATGCATTGAGGAAACGGTACTCTTTACTTTAGACAGAAACCAAAGTAAACTTGGCTAAAGTTGAAAAAAAGAAAGTGCCACCCTATGTCACCCAAGAGTTTGTACAGAAAAAAAAAACTGTATGGTAAAGCACAGTTTTCCATTCGCATAGCAGTATGAGGGCATGTTTTTTGCAGGACAAGTTGTATTTTCTAAAGGCACCATATAAATCTGATAGATTTAAAAATCTAAAATTCTATTCTGCCATAACGTTATGGGGGGTCCCTTTTTACAACACTCACTATGCAGTAAAATTGACATGTTACCACTATTCTGCCTGGCAGTACCCTGGCAGTGTAGCCATATGTTATTCTTATAGTCTTTGTTTTTTAATACTTCAAATAAAAAATAAAAAAGAAAATCTTTCTTTGCATAACCATATTCTGACCCCATAACTCTTTATATTTATGTCTACAGAGTTGTGTGAGGGCTTATTTTGGTGGGTTGATCTGTATTTTTCATTTTTACCATTTTGGGGTGTGTATGACTTGATTATTTTTATTTCTTATTTTGTTCAGTTTATTTAATGGGGAAGGGCATAATAAATATTTTTAGATCCTTTAGAGTTTTTTTTTAAATTAAACCGTTTTGTTTTGCACTTATTTTCAGTCCCCCTAAGGGGACTTGAACATATGATTGTCTAATCGCATATCTTATAGATTGCAAAGGTTTACAATTTTTACAATGAACCTTATACTGAAGGTGACAAATGCCACTGTATATTTAGCATATACATCATTGCCTATACGTTAAATTGAGACAATAAATGTGAAATTAAAGTATCCATACTTCCCAGTTCCAATGGGTGAGCTGCCCATCAATTAGTATCCCACACTCTGAATCAGGTCCCACTATAGCACCCATTGTATTTAGGCCTTTACGCTCTACATTCAATATTAAATTTTAGGCAATTCCGTGAAAAGGACATTAACCCCTTCCTGAAGCAGCGATTTTAAATTTTTGTGTTTTCATTTTTTGCTTCCCAAAGCCTTACTTTTTTTCCTGCCGTTTACATAGCTGTATTAGGGTTTGTTTCTTGCGGGGCAAATTACACTTTCTAATATGGAATACAAGGCAGTCGGAAGCAGGAAAAAAAATCACAAATGGGGTGGAATAAAAAAAAAAAAAAAACGCAATTCCACTGTTTTATGGATTTTGTTTTTAAGGTGTTTACTATGTGGTAAAACTGACTTGTGTTCTTTATTCTCCAGCTCAGTCCGATTACAGAATAGTTTTAATACTGAAAAAATAAAAACTTTTGAAAAAATTATTTTTTTCTTTTCATCACCGTATTCTGCCCCCCTTAACTTTTTAATAGTCTACGGAGATGTGTCGGGTCTCTTTTTTTGCAGGATGATCTGTAATTTTTGATAATACTATTTTGGGATGTTTACGACTTTTTGATCACTTTTTATTCAATGTTTTCTGGGAGGTAAAGTGATGAGAAAATGGCGAATCAACCATTTTTATTTGTTTTTGCTATTCACTGTATGAGATAAGTTTATTTTATATTTTAATA
Organism: Bufotes viridis; assembly: GCA_033119425.1. Taxonomy (NCBI): domain Eukaryota; kingdom Metazoa; phylum Chordata; class Amphibia; order Anura; family Bufonidae; genus Bufotes; species Bufotes viridis. The sequence continues at coordinate 409,421,963 of CM065590.1, read as the reverse complement.
ATCCTTGCATTTTCACATACCCATAGTGTTGATTTTTTTTTAAATTGTTTTAGTATTTTTATTTTGGGAAAATGTGGTGATTTGAATTTTTACATATTTTTATATATTCCTTAAAACTTTTTTCCTTTTTTTTACTTTTTATGAGAGCCCCAAGTGGACCACTACATGCAATCATCAGATTGCAATTTGTATAGGGTAATGGAATTTTCTCCATTATCCTATACCAGGGATTAGCAGCCTTCGACCCTCCAGCTGCTGTGAGACTACAACTCCCAGCATGTAAACATCCTCGGCTGTTCTCACAACTCCCATAGAAGTGAATGGAGCATTCTGGGAGTTGTAGTTTCAGAACATCTGGAGTGTCGGAGGTTGCTGATCCCTGTCCTATACAGAAATAGCTATATTACAATTCAGTGCTGCCACCTGCTGGTTTGAATTGTAATATGCAAGTAATGAGACTGGAAGCCTAATACATGCTCAGACTCCTTACTTTCAAGGAACATCTTCCCCAATCTCAAATGGGGAGAGCCTTTTCTGGGCTGTGAGGCACTTGCTACTAGGTTTCTGGCTTCTCAAATGCCGTGGTTAAATTTGACCACATCATTTGGGGGGTTAAATGTCCATAATCGGCATTACCGCTGATTGAGGACATTAGCCGCAGGTGTCTGCTGTATGAAACAGTGCTCATCCACTAGCTATGGCGCTTGCTCCACTCCGGAGCAGGTGCCATCTTTAAAGACCTGACAATATGAAGGAGTTAGAATTACCGATGTCATGAAGAGGTCAAAGTTACCACATATCACTGAACAATGCCAATAATCATACAAGGTTAAAGCATTAGCACAGTACAGGGCCCAGTCAAGCCCCAATGGTACATGAAGGAGAATGCACAGGTGCAAAAACGGCTGAACATCTACTCACAAACCTCCCATCTTTGAGGGGTGGATGTTTCATGTTGTAAATATACGCAAATAAGGATTCTATAAGGTATTGGTCACAGAGTTACATATAGTGCATCAAGCTAGTCAAATGTTCATGCCCATATTATTGGATCAGGGGTGAAAATCCATCATCACTATAAATATGCCTCATGTATGGTGAACCATACTCAGAAGTGGGGAGGGAGTCCATAGAAGGTGCTGTGTAGCACATCTTGAAACTTCATTCTTTAGGGAATCGAATGGACCGGTCTCCCTCGTAAAAAATAGCTGTTTAAAATATATATATATATATAAAGAAATATAATAATATTACGCACTGGACTGTAAATTCACCAACCAAGGTGCTCTCGGTTCAGTAGCTTCACCCTGCTACCCTTACTAAGAATATATAAATAAATGAAAAAACCGGGCACACTTGAGGATAACTGGGTACACAATTTATTATTCAAAAATGGACCAATCACCACAAACTAAAATAAAATAAAAAAAAAAGTAAATGTCCATGTATTGCCAAAACTACGTATGTCTATAAAACCACGTTTGCAACATTAACCTCTATTATTGTTTGTTCCTAATCGGGTATTGAATTCATGATACGGTATTGAATTCATGTAGGTACCACAATTCATATTCAGTCCCAATCCATATATGTAGCAGCAGTTCATGTATATAGTAGTAATTGTGAATATAGCAGCAGTGATAGTCTATAGTAACAACGATCCTGATGAATCTCAATACCAGCAAGAATGAATATAGCAACAGTGATAGTCTATAGTAACAGCGATCCTGATGAACAGCAGCAAAAAAAAAGGATAATTCTCAATACCAGCAGCGAGGATCCTAAAAGTCAACAGCAAGGATCCTGAGTGTCAGTTCTAAATAGTCCAATAATTCATAATCTTATTCCAACAGTAGCATTAATCCAGCGGGGCGAGGGTAGCAGCGGGACGCCGCTGCACATGGTCTGAGCTACATCAACTTACTTGCTCGACCCGTAAGGACATCATCCAGAGGTATCAGTCTATATGGATTAATGCTACTGTTGGAATAAGATTATGAATTATTGGACTATTTAGAACTGACACTCAAGATCCTTGCTGTTGACTTTTAGGATCCTCGCTACTGGTATTGAGAATTATCCTTTTTTTTGCTGCTGTTCATCAGGTTCGCTGTTACTATAGACTATCACTGCTGCTATATTCATTCTTGCTGGTACTGAGATTCATCAGGATCGTTGTTACTATAGACTATCACTGCTGCTATATTCACAATTACTACTATATACATGAACTGCTGCTACATATATGAATTGGGACTGAATATGATGGTACCTACATGAATTAAATACCGTATCATGAATTCAATACCCGATTAGGAACGATCATTAATAGAGGTTAATGTTGCAAACGTGGTTGTATAGACACACGTAGTTTTGGCAATACATGGTCATTTATTTTATTATATTTTATTTTATTTTAGTTTGTGGTGATTGGTCCATTTTTGAATAATAAATTGTGTACCCAGTTATCCTCAAGTGTGCCCGTTTTTGTCATTTCTTTATATATATATATATATATATATATATATATATAAACTTTAAACAGGTAAGGTCTTGTTCACATCAGCGTTATGGATTCTGTTTTTGTTTTCCGTTATAACATGGTTATAACAGAAAATAATGGAATCCATAAGACGGAACTTGAAACAGAAGCCTTTAAGAGGCATTCCGTTTTCTATCCTTCATAGTACAAGTCTATGGGCAGCATAACGGATCCGTCCTGGTCTCTATTGTGGAGGAGTACTGTCCTGCATAACGGAAAAGAGGACGGATCAGTTATGCTGCCCAAAGACTTGTATTATGACATAATGCAAAATGGAAGCCTTTAAAAGGCATTCCGTTTTGCTTTCCCTCATAATAGAAGTATATGGGAAAACATAACGGATCCATCTGGTTCTCATTATGCAAGACAGAAAAAAAAGTCCCGACAGATGTATTATGATTCCCATAGACTTCTATAATGATGAATCAAAACAGAATGCCTCTTTTGACTTCCGTCCTATGGATTCCGTTATTTTCTGTTATAACCATGTTATAATGGAAAACAAAAACGGAATCTATAACGGTGATGTGAACCCGCCCTAAGAAGAATTTTTTTGTAAAAATTGTTCAAGGTTTTGTCATTTCCTCCTATAAAGTTATAGTCAGTGTATATCTACAGTGTGCACAATAATATACACTCTGCGCATCAAGGGTCTTAGCTTTCATTTCTGTGAAGATGCTGCCATCTAATGGAATGTTTTGATACAATTCAAGCTTTTGAGTATAGTGGTTTTAACTTTAAATTCACATTGAATATGCTGTTCTGGAAGGATAGTTAATAACAGAAATTCCATTATTTGAGACCTCCGTCAATTAAAAAGAGAGCAGCTATGGAGAACATTTTTGCTTACTCTGGAAAGATCCTGTGCAGCGAGCACCAGAGGAGCCAGTGCAGAGGTTGGGAGTGGATTGGACCTGATAAAGATTTGCGTCATTATGTTTTCCCTTCAGGTCTTTGCTCCCTGGGGATCTCTGCAATGGAAGTGTAATATTGAATATTAAGGCCAGAATTAAACGTATAAAAGGCTCTTTTACTAAGTGCAACATACAACTTCAAATACATTCCTTACCAGCTTATCTTCAAGTGCAATATTCTGGCACCAGTAAGGAATATGGAGACAGGTTGGATGGCTGCAGATTTGCCCTTGTATGGTAATGACTAGAGATGAGAACATTTTTAAAGATTCGATTCACCAGTTCACCGATTTTGTTTTTGAATAATTTGGTTCGATCCAAATAAATTTGTGGCAAATTAAGTTACAAAACGGCTATTTACTTGCTGCAGACAGCCTTTATAGTAGTGTAGAACACTGTGCCTTGCAATAACACACATATGGAGTATGCTTTGGTAGTGAAATAATACTGTGAGTCCCTATGACATGCAGATGACCGTCGTCGCACTTAGAATCACTGCACACTTCTCTGATTTGGGCAGTTACGGGGCCAAAACTGACCAAATAAGTAATCTATGAACTCAGCCCTACTGGTCAATGTTAGTGCCAAGAAGAAGCGCACTCCTTTTGCACCATCATCAACTGATTTCACCTAGAACCTGTTCTATTAAACACTTATACAAGTAGAGTCCTCCGACAGAGTGGAGAGGGTGTCAGCAGTATGTTTGTGTTGACTTCACTGATTATTTTGCCCTTCCTCTAATCCGTCAGAACAATAACCCCCAAAAAATATACAGGATACTGTCTGTGGAGCATTAGCCTTTTTTCGGTCAGCATTTGGTCAGTAATCCATCAGTATTGCTACTGCCAGATAAAACAGGAGTTGATCCAAAACTGAGATGACATGTGAATGGAACATTTGAATGTCTTCTGTATTTTGTACCCTCTCCCGCTTTTGGCTACCAAATCATAAGCCAATTCTGATGGGACCATACAGGCCTTACAGCTGCTACACAGACAGGATCCGTTGTGCATCTAATTTTTCCTTCCTTCTGACAGTTCAGAAGAAGGGTCAAATAAATGATGATGTCAGCCCGGCAGAAAAAGCAAAATAGTGGCCCAGTCATGAAGTGGGAAGGGTGGGAACAGCATGGCCCTATGACATAGTGTTGAGGTGGAAGCAGCATGCGGAGGAGCAATCCTGGCTGATCTACACCTGATTCATCTTGATGCAGTGTCTCACTATGTGCTATATGTGGGCACTTTAAACTCTTGCTAAATGTCATATCACATGTATTGTGGTATCATGCTGTAGTTGCCTTTAACAGGCTGGCAGTGTTATTTACCTTTTATCGCCCCTAGGTGGTACTGGCACCAATTATATATAAAGCTGGGGGGGGGGGTCCAAGTCAGTGTGTGTGTTGAGGATGAGAATGAAGAGAAGAGGAAGTTAATGGAGGAGGTGGACCAGTGCAGTCCACAATGTAGCTGCTATTTTAGCCCCTCGGCTCTGGCCAGGCTAAGGGAGTATAGAGAAAGGTAAAGGCGGCACTCACCACTTGATGTCAAATCTTCATTTATTTCAGTGCAGATAACTTACATAATCATCAGGGGCAGAACTGCATTACCCATGCGTCCGTGTCAGCGGCGACGGACGTTTCGCGTGTTACCGCTTCCTCAGGCCACTGCATAACACCTCTGATCACCAGTGTTTCAAACTGGAGCACTGACACCACCCACTAATTGTTGGCCGCATGACTACAGGATGGGGTATGTCTACTCTGAAGTTAACTGCTACATCCAGCCTTCCCAGAGTCTGCTATCGTCCACAGACATACTGTTTCCTTCACATTGATTGGTATGTCTACTCTGAAGTTAACTGCTACATCCAGCTTTCCCAGAGTCTGATGTCGTCCACACCCCTCCTGTTTCCTTCACATTGCTTGGTATGTCTACTCTGAAGCATTAATGTCTCTTTCCCTGCTGGATTTATTGAGTATTTGTTTACATTGACTATTTCTGTATCTGGTCCTCCCTTGATTAGACCATAAGTAGCCCCCTCCCCTGTTGTTCACACCTGATTGAACACTGAGTGGTATAAATCTAAGTTCTTAGGTCATTCCAGACCTTGTTCATTCCAACATGCAACATCTTCAAAGTGCAATATTCTAAGTGCTGATACTGAATTATACCAGAATTGAACCAGAAGGGACCCAAAGGTAACTTCAAAAAAGTTAATTTAAACAATGTTTCAATCTTTCATCTTACTCTACCCACTTTTCCTAAACCTCCTAAAATACCCCCACATCCATTCACCCAGCAAGGAACTATTCATATCTCCCTTCATCTTACCTCCATCTTACCTTCTCATCGGACTGATTGCACAAACTTGTTTGGCAACGTAAAACACTTCCTTCCCAAACACACACAGATACCCCCTGCCCTTTCTTTTTCACCTACTAACACTTTCTCTGCTTCTCCTTATTGCTGGTGATATCTCACCAAATCCAAGCCCCCCTCAGCAAATCCCCACTATCGCCTCTACCTCCCACTACAAATCTCATTCCACAAATTTCTGCAACCCCTTTAAACCTAATAACCATTCCTCTGACCCCTGCTCCTTTGGTTCCTCTTGATGGAGCATTATGGAACGCTCGCTCTGTCTGTAACAAACTGTCCTACATTCATGATCTGTTTATCTCTCAAAAACTTTCCTCTCTAGGTCTCACAGAAACATGGCTGACACCCTCCGACACCTCCTTCCCTGCTGCACTCTCGTATAGTGGATTTCATTTCACTCACACCCCCCCCCTGGCAGCAAACATGGTAGAGGAGTTGGTCTTCTCCTATCAGATACCTGCTCCTACAGCCCAACTCCACTGCTGCCCTCCATTGTACCCACTTCATTTGAAGTACACTCTGTTCACATCTACTCTCCCTCCAACCTCCAAGTAGCTGTTATTTTCTGCCCCCCAGGCCCAGCCACCATCTTTCTTGACCACTTTAACACCTGGCTCCTACACTTTCTTTCTGCTGACATCTCCCACACACAGAGAGGGTCACACTCTGGATCTTATCTTTACCCGCCTCTGCTCCCTATCTAACGTTTCTAATTCGCCTCTCCCCCTATCCGACCACAACCTACTCACCTTTTCTTCACTCGTCTCTGCTACTGCGCCCCTTGTCCATACACTAGCACACCCCCGCAGGAACCTTAAACATCTTAACTTTCGCTTGCTCTCCGACTCTCTTCTGCCGCTCTCTTCAATTTTTCCCTCCAATACCCAGATACTGCCACCACCCTATATAACACCATAATAAGTGCAACCCTGGACACTATTGCCCCACTTACACACAACAAAACCAACAGACAACCCTGGCACACCAAACTGACCAAAAATCTCAGACAAGCTTCCAGGGCTGCAGAGCGGCGATGGAAGAAATCCCATTCTAAAGATGAATTCACCGCATACCAGCAATCTCTCCTCATTTTCAAATCCTCACTCGCTGATGCAAAACAGGCCTACTTCTCATCTCTCATATCTTCCCTATCCCACAAACCAAAACAACTTTTTAACACCTTTAATTCTCTTCTCCGTTCACCAGCGCCCCCACCCTCTACTCTCATCTCGGCTGAGGATTTTGCCACATTCTTCAAACAAAAGATAGTCAACATCAGAGAAAGCTTCAACTCACAGTCTCCACAGACCCTCCACACAGCTGCTCCGTACTCTTCTCCCAAAACCAGCTTCTCCGCCATTACAGAAGAAAAACTCTCCACTCTACTCTCCAAATCCCATCTCACCACCTGTGCACTTGACCCAATCCCATACCACCTCATCCCTAACCTAACCACAGTGTTTATCCCAGCCCTAACTCATCTCTTCAACCTACAGTATCACTAACCTCTGGTCTCTTCCCCTCTGCTTTTAAACATGCTACCATTACACCCATCCTCAAAAAGCCTTCACTTGACCCATCTTCTTTGTCCAGTTATCGCCCCATATCCCTTCTTCCATATGCCTCAAAGCTACTTGAGCAACATGTCCATTCTGAACTGTCCTCTCACCTCTCCTCCTGCTCCCTCTTTGACCAGCTACAATCTGGCTTCCGACCCCACCACTCAACCGAGACTGCCCTCACCAAAGTCACCAATGACCTACTACTTGCCAAAACCAAAAAACATTACTCTGTCCTCCTTCTCCTTGACTTGTCCTCTGCCTTTGACACTGTCGACCACTACCTTCTGTTGCAAACTCTCTCATCTCTTGGCATCACGGACCTGGCCCTCTCTTGGATCACATCATACCTCACAGACCGGACATTTAGCGTCTCCCACTCTCACACCACCTCCTCGACTCATTCCCTCTCTGTTGGTGTCCCGCAAGGCTCCGTCCTAGGACCCCTGCTCTTCTCTATCTACCCCTTCGGCCTGGGACAGCTTATAGAGTCCCATGGCTTTAAGTATCACTTTTATGCTGATGACACACAAATCTACCTCTCTGGTCCAGACATCACCACCTTACTATCCAGAATCCCATAATGCCTATCTCGCATATCCTCCTTCTTCGCCTCTCGCTTTCTAAAACTTAACATGGATAAAACAGAATTCATCATCTTTCCCCCATCTTGCTCCCCCCCCCAACAGACCTATCTATCACAATTAATGACAGCATACTCTCCCCAGTCAACCAAGTCCGCTGCCTTGGAGTGACCTTGGATTCTGCCCTCTCCTTCCGACCACACATCCAAGCCCTTTCCACCACCTGCTGCTTCCAACTCATAAACATCTCCCGCATCCGCCCTTTCCTCAACTTTGAATCGGCAAAAATGCTTGTACATTCCCTCATCATCTCCCATCTAGACTACTGCAACATTCTCCTCTGTGGCCTTCCATCTAGCTCTCTCGCACCCCTACAATCTATCCTCAACTCTGCTGCCCAACTAAGCCACCTGCCCCCCCGTTACTCTTCTGCCTCTCCCCTCTGCCAGTCCCTGCACTGGCTCCCCATTGTCCAGCGAATTCAGTTTAAAATACTAACCAACACATACAAGGCCGTCCATAACCGGTCCCCTCCCTACATCTCTGAGCTACTTTCCCGATACATCCCCACACGCAATCTTCGATCCTCACAGGACCTCCTTCTCTCCTCTCCTCTTATCACCTCTTCCCACACTCGCCTCCAGGATTTCTCCCGTGCATCCCCTATACTCTTGAACTCGCTACCCCAACATATCAGACTCTCACCTACAGTGGAATCCTTCAAAAGAAACCTGAAAACCCACCAGTTCAGACAAGCCTACGACCAGTGACACTGCTGCCTCTATCCTGCCATGACCAGCTTCACCCTCCATGAGAGAGAGTATATTCAGACACAAGAGGACCTGGCAGAAGTTAGAGATGAATTGAAAAAGCGTTTAATAGAAAATCAATTCCAGAATTTAAATAAGAAATTGGATAGGAAACTCGCAGTGTTGCAAGCAGATATAAAGGAACGAAAGCGTGACAAATTTATTAGAGACAAAAATGATTATGACTCAGGAAAAATCTTTTATTGGGGAAATAAAAAGCAACAGAGAAGAAGGAGGTAACCCAGATGTCCTAGGAGTGATTATTGGACTGCTGAATCGGACTCCTCAATGTCAGACGAATCTATGACCTCAGTTAGTGGGGCAAACACATTAGGGAAAAAAGAGATGATCACCCCGTCCCCTTTTGGCGTAGGACGAAAAAGGAGGGGCAGTGAAAAAGCAAGGTTACAAAAGAAAACAGGTCTCTTGGAGACCATTCTAGAGGAGGATGAGCATGAACCACCTGAATACATAGTAGTGAACCTGACTGGGTCGGACCTCCCACCAGACTGAAGCAGGGCCCTAAACAAGGGACTAGGCTTCAGTCTGGTGGAACAGTTTGACCCAGTCCAATTTGAGATTGACCTGTTTAAAGGGGTCAGGAAATAGCACTTGAAAAAATGGTTTCGAAATATACCCCCCAAAAAAAGGTGAAACATTAGAGGGTGAGGTACCAGTTAACATAGGACCGCTGGGATTCAGTACTAAAGCTAATTTTAGCACAGAATAAATATCCTGCTTAGAACAATTAGTTGATTCCCCTTTAGATGATGTCACAGAAAATGTACTTGCAGAACCTTTTAGAGGAGGTACCCCATCCACTTTTGTCCCCCCTTTCCCCGCTGGGAGTAACATGGAGACCTTATTTCAGAAAGTCTTGAGTGGAGTAAAAGCCCTGGTATACCCACATGGCGAAAAAAATCTAGATACGAGAGAAATGAAGGCCATTACTTGGTTACAGTCTCAGAGGGCACTCGTTGTGAAACCAGCGGATAAGGGGGAAATATAGTGGTTATGAAGAGAGAGGACTATGTCTGGAAGGGAAAAAGGCAATTGGATAATAAAGAGGTCTATGAAAGATTAACGGGAGATCCGACAGCTAGAATCCAAAATCGCCTTAGGTGCTTCCTACATAAGCAGGTAGAAAACAATATCTTGCCAAAAAAACAGGCATAAAAACTGTACCCACCATTCCCAAAAAGACCGATATGGTACCATTTACCAAAGATACATAAGTCGCTGACCCAGCCCCCGGGCAGACCAATTGTCTTGGGGGATGGGTCAGTGACTGAATTGCTATCACAATATGTAGACTGGTTATTACGCCCATTGCTGTGCCAGATCCCTTCCTATCTGAGGGACACGGGCCATCTCCTGAACACATTGAAATCCTTTCAATGGCAGGAGGGGCATTGCCTAGTGTCACTGGATGTGGAAAGCCTGTACACTCGTATCCCCCAAGAGGAAGGAATAAAAGCCATCTTCGACATATTGAAAAACACGAAAAAGAGTGTACAGTTTATTGGATTTATTGAAGAGGCTTTGGAGTTAATACTCAAGAGCAATTCCTTCAAGTTTGGGGGTGAGTGGTACAGGCAACGGATTGGCACAGAAATGGGTACTCCAGTGGCATGCACTTTTGCAAATTCATATCTAGCAAGATTGGAAGATCTGTATGTATTCATGGTAAATAACCCCTTTGTATCATATATACGCCTGTATTTACGATTTATAGACGATATACTTATAATTTGGTTCGGAACAGGATTTTGGGGGTTTTGTCGAATATTTGAACAACACAAATACAATGAATATGCATTTCACACATGTTTTTGGTAATACACGCCTTGAGTTCTTGGATGTAGTGATATCAGTGAAGGATGGCAAGTTGGTCAGCGAAGGGTTCAGGAAACCCACAGCGACCAACTCGCTACTACATTTTAACAGTTTCCACCCAGACAGTGTCAAGAGAGCAGTACCCTTGGGTCAATTCACTCATCTCAAACGGATAAACACCACGAAGGAAAGTTATGATAAGCAGACACAGGAGTTGAGAACACGACTTTTGAACAGGGGGTACACGATACATCTGATAAATGAGTCTATGTGGGAAGTGGAGAAAAAAAACAGAGGGATCCGCAGCAAAAAAAAAAAGGAAGAGTCGTATAGTTTTTGCCTTTAAATTCAGCCCCTTAGCGAACACATAAAAAAAATAATTAATATTTTTTCAATAGGGTTAAAGCACTCGCTCCTTTCTCTGACTGAATGGGTGCACGTCAGGGGTAATGTCCAATGCTCCACCACAATATAAATATCAGACAGCACTCCAATGAAATTTGATGCTTTTTGAGTTTTATTTCAGCCGGACATAGTTACAGGCAACGTTTCGGGTTTGGGAACAAACCCTTCATCAGGCTGATAAAATACAAATGACAAAAAGATTCATAAGTACAACAAGACATGAACTCAGTGCAAGAATCTGTTTCCAACAATATTCTCAATACATGTACAATAGTTAAACAAACTCTTCAGTGTATATGACAGTATCATAGGGTCTATATGTCACCAAGCATAAGGTCACATAATCAGAAAAAACATATGACACTAGTCAATCACTGGTGTGGACACTTTATGGCACAAGACATAAACTCAGTGTAGGAATCTATTTTCGATACAACACTGTTCTCAATACATGTACAACATCAGGAAATGTATATGTCTCTAAGCACAGGATCGCATCACCAGGAAAACATGTGATACTAACCAATCTCTGGTTTAGGCACTAAGTATTAAGGGTGTACTAGGCTGAAAGTAACACATCAACAAGATCTTAGAGGCGCTCTGTAAAATCTTAAAGCTTACCCATTAGGCTGCTATGGAGGATTGCTCCGGCCGCGCCATCTTAAATTTAAGAAGAGGAGCCCTGATTGGTAAGGAGGTAGGAGGGGTACGCCCTCTGTGCGTGGCTCTGCCGGGCTTGTTTCACCGCCCATTAAGCGCGGCGGATACGTGTCCAAGTGCCGCTGCAGTGATCATCACAGCGGAAGGGTGGACGCATGCGCAGAAACGAAATGAAGTTACAGGCGCCATATTAGAAGTGGGCTAAGACTGTCGCGCATGTTGTTTAGCTTGCAGAGCCGGCCGGCGCCATATTGCAATAGGGCAAGCTGTCACACTTTTCCAGTGTTCTGTTTTTTTGGTACACAGACATTCAGGCATAATTTACCAACAATGTTGAACTCACGTACAGGTTAAAGGATAGTAAAACCCTTATAGGTATACATTACTCAACAATTGTGAAAATGCAAAAAATACAAAAATTGCAAATGACACATAAGTAGAGATGAGCGTACACCTTGATGTTCGGGTTCGAGAAGTTCGGCCGAACTTCCCGAAAATGTTTGGGTTCGGGATCCGAACTCTACCCAAACTTTATCCTGAACCCCATTGAAGTCAATGGGGACGCGATCTTTTAGGCACTAAAAGGGCTGTAAAATAGTCCAGGAAAGGGCTAGAGGGCTGCAAAAGGCAGCAAAATGTAGGTAAATGCCCTGCAAACAAATGTGGATAGGGAAATTAATTAAAATAAAATAAAATAAATAGAAATTAACCAATATCAATTGGAGAGAGGTCCCATAGCAGAGAATCATGCGTCATATCACCCACCACTGGAGAAGGCCACTTTCAGTTATTTCGGCCCCAGCACCCAGACAGAGGAGAGAGGTCCCACAGCAAGGAATCATGCGTCATATCAAACCACCACTGGAGAAGGCAACTTTCAGTTATTTCGGCCCCAGCACCCAGACAGAGGAGAGAGGTACAACAGCAAGGAATCATGCGTCATATCACCCACCACTGGAGAAGGCCACATTCAGTTATTTCGGCCCCAGCACCCAGACAGAGGAGAGAGGTCCCACAGCAAGGAATCATGCGTTATATCAAACACCACTGGAGAAGGCAACTTTCAGTTATTTCGGCCCCAGCACCCAGAAAGAGGAGAGAGGTCCCACAGCAAGGAATCATGCGTCATATCACCCACCACTGGAGAAGGCCACTTTAAGTTATTTCGGCCCCAGCACCCAGACAGAGGAGAGAGGTCCCACAGCAAGGAATCATGCGTCATATCACCCACCACTGGAGAAGGCCACTTTCAGTTATTTCGGCCCCAGCACCCAGACAGAGGAGAGAGGTCCCACAGCAAGGAATAAGGCGTTATATCACCCACTACTGGAGAAGGCCACTTTCAGTTATTTCGGCCCCAGCACCCAGACAGAGGAGAGAGGTCCCACAGCAAGGAATAAGACGTTATATCACCCACCACTGGAAATGGCCACTTTCAGTTATTTCGGCCCCAGCACCCAGACAGAGGAGAGAGGTCCCACAGCAAGGAATCATGCGTCATATCACCCACCACTGGAGAAGGCCACTTTCAGTTATTTAGGCCCTGGCGCCCAGATTGAGGAGAGGTTCATTCAACTTTGGGTTGCACCGCAAGATCATGGTAAAGTTAAAAAAATGAGGATTCAATAAAGAAGTGCCCCGGAGTACAAGAATACTTGGTTGAGGGGGAGGCAGTTATAAATGTCTATTCTGCACAAGGGAGGGACAGGTCCTGTGGGATCCATGCCTGGTTCATTTTTATGAACGTCAGCTTGTCCACGTTGGCTGTGGACAGGCGGCTGCGTTTGTCAGTAATTACGCCCCCTGCTGTGCAGAATACACGTTCAGACAAAACTCTGGCTGCCGGGCAGGCCAGCACCTCCAAGGAATTAAAGGCTAACTCTGGCCACGTGGACAATTTGTAGACCCAGAAGTTGAATGGGGCCGAACCATCAGTCAGTACGTGGAGGGGTGTGCCGACGTACTGTTCAACCATGTTAGTGAAATGCTGCCTCCTGCTAACACGTTTCGTATCAGGTGGTGGTGCAGTTAGCTGTGGCGTGGAGACAAAACTTTTCTACATTTCTGCCATGCTAACCCTGCCCTCAGAGGAGCTGGCTGTGACTTCGCCTCTGGGCTTCCTAACTGTTCCCTTGTGACATTTGGGAATGCTCTCAGGAGCGCGTCTACCAGCGTGCGCTTATACTCGCGATCTTCCTATCACGCTCCAGCGCAGGAAGTAAGGTGGGCACATTATCTTTGAACCGGGGATCCAGCAGGGTGGCAACCCAGTAGTCCGCACAAGTTAAAATGTGGGCAACTCTGCTGTCGTTGCGCAGGCACTGCAGCATGTAGTCGCTCATGTGTGCCAGGCTCCCCAGAAGTAAGGACAAGCTGTCCTCTGTGGGAGGCGTATCGTCATCGTCCTCTGTATCCCCACAGCCACACACCAGTGAAGGGCCTGAGCTGTGTTGGGTGCCACCCCGCTGTGAACCTGCTTCATCCTCGTCCACCTTCACCTCCTCCTCCTTGTCCTCCAGTAGTGGGCCCTGGCTGGCCACATTTGTACCTGGCCTCTTCTGTTGCAAAAAACATACCTCTGAGCCACTTCTAACAGACTGGCCTGAAAGTTCTAAAAATGACCCCTCATCCTCCTCCTCCGGGCCACCTCCTCTTTCATCATCGCCCTAAGCATTTTCTCAAGGAGACATAGAAGTGGTATTGTAACGCTGATAACGGTGTCATCGCCACTGGCCATGTTGGTGGAGTACTCGAAACAGCGCAACAGGGCACACAGGTCTCGCATGGAGGCCCAATCATTGGTGGTGAAGTGGTGCTGTTCCGCAGTGCGACTGACGCGTGCGTGCTGCAGCTGAAACTATGGCCTGCTGTTGCTCTCCAGCATGTGCAAGGTGGAGTTCCACCTGGTGGGCACGTCGCATATGAGGCGGTGAGCGGAAAGGCCGAAGTTACGCTGTAGCGCAGACAGGCGAGCAGCGGCAGGATGTGAAGGATGGAAGCGCGCACAGACGGCCCACACTTTATGCAGCAGCTGTGACATGTCGGAGTAGTTGTGAATGAACTTCTGCACCACCAAATTCAGCACATGCGCCAGGCAAGGGATGTGCGTCAAACCGGCTAGTCCCAGAGCTGCGACGAGATTTCGCCCATTATCGCACACCACCAGGCCGGGCTTGAGGCCCACCGGCAGAAACCACTCGTCGGTCTATTGTTCAATACCCTGCCACAACTGCTGCGCGGTGTGGGGCCTGTCCCCCAAACATATGAGTTTCAGAATGGCCTGCTGACGTTTACCCCGGGCTGTGCTGAAGTTGGTGGTGAAGGTGTGTGGCTGACTGGATGAGCTGGTGGAAGAAGAGGAGGAGGAAGCCGAGTAGGAGGAGGCTACAGGAGGCAAAGAATGATGCCCTGCGATCCTTGGCGGCGGAAGGATGTGCCAAGCAACTCTTTGCCTGGGGCCCAGCCGCCACTACATTTACCCAGTGTGCAGTTAGAGAGATATAGCATCCCTGGCCGTGCTTACTGGTCCACGTATCTGTGGTTAGGTGGACCTTGCCACAGATGGCGTTGCGCAGTGCACACTTGATTTTATCGGATATTTGGTTGTGCAGGGAAGGCATGGCTGTCTTTGAGAAATAGTGGTGGCTGGGAACAACATACTGTGGGACAGCCATGGCCATCAGCTGTTTGAAGCTGTCTTGTACACCAGCCTGAATGACAGCATTTCAAAGGCCAGGAATTTAGAATTTACGCTTTCTCTCCAAGGTTTGTGAGATGGAGAGCTGAACGCTGCCGTGTGACATGGTCGAGAAGCTTGGTGACGCAGGTGGTGGTGTCGGTGGCACATCCTCTGTTTGGTGGGCGGCAGGTGCCAACATTCCTCCCGAGGCGTTGGAAGAGGCCGAGGCAGCAACAGAAGAGGGAACAGGGGGAGCCTGAGTGAGTTCCTTGTTTTTAAGGTGTTTACTCCACTGCAGTTTATGCTTTGCATGTAGATGCCTTGTCATGCAGGTTGTGCTAAGTTTCAGAACGTTAATGCCTCGCTTCAGTCTCTGATGGCACAGCGTGCAAACCACTCGGGTCTTGTTGTCAGCACATTGTTTAAAGAAGTGCCATGCCAGGGAACTCCTTGAAGCTGCCTTTGGGGTGCTCGGTCCCTGGTGGCGGTGGCCAGTAGCAGGCGAACTCTCTTGGCCGCAGCTGTTCTGCTTTTGCCCCCTGTTCCCTCTTTTGCTACGCTGTTGGCTCGGTCTCACCACTACCTCTTCCTCTGAACTATGAAAGTCAGTGGCACGACCTTCATTCCATGTGGGGTCTAGGACCTCATCGTCCCCTGCATCGCCTTCCACACAGTCTTCCTCCCTGACCTCCTGTTCAGTCCGCACACTGCAGAAAGATGCAGCAGTTGGCACCTGTGTTTCGTCATCATCAGAGACGTGCGGACTCCGATGAGGTGGTATTCCCATGTCCTCATCATCAGGAAACATCAGTGGTTGTGCATCAGTGCATTCTATGTCTTCCACCACTTGGGAAGGGCTAGGTGGATTCCATTGGGAAACCCTGCCAGCAGAGTCTTCAAACAGCATAAGAGACTGCTGCATAACTTGAGGCTCAGAAAGTTTCCCTGATATGCATGGGGGTGATGTGACAGACTGATGGGCTTGGTTTTCAGGCGCCACCTGTGCGCTTTCTGCAGAAGACTGGGTGGGAGATAATGTTGTGAACGTGCTGGATCCACTGTCGGCCACCCAATTGACTAGCGCCTGTACCTGCTCAGGCCTTACCATCCTTAGACCGGCATTGGGCCCCACCAAATATCGCTGTAAATTCTGGCGGGTACTGGAACTACACGTGTGGCTGTGGCAGAATGGCCACGTCCTCTCCCAGCACCAGAGGGTCCACTAACACCACCATGACTGCGTCTGCGTCCCTTACTAGATGTTTTCCTCATTGTTACCGTTCACCAAGCACAATAAGAAAAAAAATATTTGGCCCAATGTATTGATTTTAAATTCAGGCCTTTTTTTACAGGCACCTAACACTATCTGCCTATTTATTTATGTACTGTATTACACTAATCCAGGCACAGCAGTAACCACTGATTTAGGGGAATATCTATTGTAGGGCTAGTATTTAGGCCCTGGATGAAATGTATCTTTTTATAGACAAATTTACACTTGGAGATGCACAGTAGCGCGAGAAAAAATATGTAGGATTATGCCTTCAGCAATTGTATTTTAACACTTTGTGTAATATACCCTTTAACGGACAGAAATACAATGGGAGATGCACGGAAGCGTGTGAAGTTAATGAGGATGACCCTCTCAGCAGTTGTATATACACCTTGAGTGTAATATACCCTTTTACGGACAGATTAACCCTTGGCCTGCAACATCTGGGACACCAGATTCAGGGTATTGCTATTTTGGCAATTGAATTTCACCCCAGAACAAAATATATGTTTTGGCGGACACTATCATACTTTGCCAGCCACAGCTGAAACCACTGATTTATGGTATTGCTATTTTGGCAATTGAATTTCACCCCAGAACAAAATTTACCCTTTTACGGACAGATTAACACTTGGCCTGCAACAGCTGGGACACCAGATTCAGGGTATTGCTAATTTTGCAATTGAATTTCACCCCAGAACAAAATATATGTTTTGGCGGACACTATTATACGTTGCCAGCCACAGCTGAAACCATTGATTTATGGCATTGCTATTTTGGCAATTGAATTTCACCCCCAGAACAAAATATACCCTTTTACGGACAGATTAACACTTGGCCTGCAACAGCTGGGACACCAGATTCAGGGTATTGCTATTTTTGCAATTGAATTTCACCCCAGAACAAAATATACCCTTTTACGGACAGATTAACACTTGGCCTGCAACATCTGTGTCACCAGATTCAGGGTATTGCTATTTTGGCAATTGAATTTCACCCCAGAACAAAATATACCCATTTACGGAAAGATTAACACTTGGCCTGGAACAGCTGGGACACCAGATTCAGGGTATTGCTATTTTGGCAATTGAATTTCACCCCAGATCAAAATATATCCTTTTACGGACAGATTAACACTTGGCCTGCAACAGCTGGGACACCAGATTCAGGGTATTGCTATTTTGGCAATTGAATTTCACCCCAGAACAAAATATATCGTTTTGACGGACAGCTATTATACTTGGCCAGCCACAGCTGAAACCACTAGATTTATGGTATTGCTATTTTGGCAATTGAATTTCACCCCAGAACAAAATATATCCCTTTGACGGACACGATTAACACTTGGCCTGCAACAGCTGGAACCACTAGATTCAGGGTATTGCTATTTTGGCAATTGAATTTCTCCCCAGAACAAAATATACCCTTTTACAGATAGATTAACACTTGGCCTGCAACAGCTGGGACACCAGATTCAGGGTATTGCTATTTTGGCAATTGAATTTCACCCCAGAACAAAATATATGTTTTGGCGGACACTATTATACTTTGCCAGCCACAGCTGAACCACTGATATATGGTATTGCTATTTTGGCAATTGAATTTCACCCCAGAACAAAATATACCCTTTTACGGACAGATTGACACTTGGCCTGCAACAGCTGGGACACCAGATTCAGGGTATTGCTATTTTGTCAGTTGAATTTCTCCCCAGAACAAAATATACCCTTTTACAGACAGATTAACACTTAGCCTGCAACAGCTGGGACACCAGATTCAGGGTATTGCTATTTTGGCAATTGAATTTCACCCCAGAACAAAATATATATTTTGGCGGAAACTATTAAGGTTTGCCAGCCAGTGCTGGGACACCAGATTTAGGGGATTGCTATTTTGGCAAGTGAATTTCACCCCAGAACAAAATATATGTTTTGGCTGACTCTATTATAGTTTGCCAGCCACAGCTGTGACACCAGATTTATGGTATTGCTATTTTGGCAATTGAATTTCACCCCACAACAAAATATATGTTTTGGCGGACACTATTCTATTTTGCCAGCCACAGCTGAAACCACTGATTTATGGTATTGCTATTTTGGCAATTGAATTTCACCACAGAAAATAATCTATCCTTTGCCAGACAGCAGACAGTATTATACTTGGCTAGCCAAAGCTGGAACAACAGATTTAGGGGATTGGTATTTTGGCAATTGTATTTAACCCCTTAACAAAATATAGAAATTGCTATCCTGAGTTTCTAGGGTGACAATTAGCACAGCCAAGCCTCTGATGTAGGATATAGCAAAAAAAAAACTAGTATTGGTGGATTGATGGACTTGGTGGCAGCTTGTTCTGGTGCATCACAAGTCACAAAATGGCCGCCGATCACCCCAGAAAAAAAGTGACAGAAAAACGCTCTGTGCAGCCTAAAAACCAGTGAGCAAGTAACTAGCAGAAGTTGAATCATTCACAGCTGTAGATCGATTACTTCATTAGGTGCTTTTGCTGACTTTTCCCTGCCTAATCTCGCCCTCACAGCAGCTGCGTCCCCTCCCTACACTAATCAGATCAGTGTGACGTGCGGCGCTACGTGACTCCAGCTTAAATATAGGCTGGGTCACATGCTGCACTTGGTTAATCACAGCCATGCCATTAGTAGGCATGGCTGTGATGGGCTCTTAGGGCAAGAAGTAAAATGCTAGCTGATTGGCTGCTGTGCAGCCCTTCAGAAAGCGGGAAGAAATCGCCGAACAACGAACCCAAACTTTTTTGAAAATGTTCGGGTTCGGGTCCGTGTCCCGAACACCCCAAAATTGGGTACGAACCCAAACTATTCTCGAACTGTTCGCTCAACACTACACATAAGTTAGAACAATATACAACCGTAGGAACTTGGTAGACTAAATATGTACGAGAGACCCTAGTACGTGCTTGGCGGGTGTCACCACCTGCTACTAGACTGTTCAGGTCCTAAAGGGGAAAGAAAAGAGGAAACTGGTCAACAATCCATAGTGTCCAAAAATTGTATAAACATCATATTACGATCAATGATGTCAAATTCGAACTGGATACATCAGTCGGGCAAATATTCACGATTCATACCCATTGGTTCCAGTGTATTTAGTCATCTGATCCACTGCATCTCCTTCTCCAACAGGAGCCGCAGGCGGTCACCCCCTCTTCTCAGGGGGGGAACCCAGTCAATCAGATGGAAGCGTAGCTGGCTGGCCAAATGTTTGGATGATATAAAATGTTCCACTATGGGGGCATCTAATTTTTTGTGCGGATATTGGATTTATGTTGTCCTATACGTTCCTTGATTTTCTGTATCGTTTGACCAACATATCCTGTCCCACATGGACATTTTATCAGGTAAACTACAAAACTAGTCTGACATGAGTAATGGCCATGGATTTGGTACCTTCTCCCTGACATAGGGTGTGTGAACGTAGGACCCTTAGTAACGCTACTGCATTGGGCGCATAATAAACAGGGGTATGTACCCTTATTGGGAGTGCCATGGATTGTAGTTTGAATCATGCGGTCTTTTTTAGGACCGATGTCGGATTGAATGACCATGTCCCTGATATTTTTGGCTCTCTTGAATGACATTAGGGGTTTATCTGAAAAGATATTAGGAAAATTGTTGTTCAGTATGTGCCAAAGTTTAAAGATGATCTTCTTAATGTTAGGGCTTTGGTTCAAGTATGTGATAACACAAGGAATACGTTTCAAAGGCGTCTTGTTCGTGCTCCTTGGTTTCAGAAGTTCAGGCCTGGAAATATGTTTCAACTTCTGCATGTGTCTGAAGAATGTATGGGGGGTAACCCCGGTTGAGGAACTTGTTAGACATTTCCTCTAAACGAGTGTCTGTTGTGTGAGGATCGGACACAATTCTCTTAACCCGTAGGAGTTGGGACCTTGGGAGGGACCGTAAGAGGTTAGGAGGATGGAAACTATTGAATTTTAACAAGCTGTTCGTGTCAGTGGGTTTGGAAAATAAATCTGTTGTGATGGAATTATTTCTTACCTCAAGAGTGACATCCAAAAATGAGATTTTAGACCTGCTGTATTCCAAGGAGAAATAGAGGAAGGGAGCACTGGAATTATTGGATTGATGAAAGGAGAGGAGTTCCTCCTGTGTGCCCTGCCAGATACAAAAGACATCATCGATAAATCAACACTTAACATTTTTGAATAATACATGTGGGTAGACTATCCTTTCTTCGAACTGGTTCATCTATAAAGTACCACAAAGGTAGGTGCCACATTACATCCCATCGCGGTACCAGATGTTTGTATGTAAAATTGGTCTTCAAAGAGAAAGTAGTTCTTCTTGAGAACAAATTCCAGGAGGGATAAGATGAAGTTCTGTTCCCTCTGAGAGAATTCTCCTTCCTCTTGTAGATACAATTTTACACATTTGATACCCTCGTCTGTTGGCACATTGGTATAAAGGCTTGTTACGTCCATAGTCACCAACCAGGACTCGTCACTCACCATTCCAGTTTTTTGGATAATATTCAAGAACTCGGTGGTATCGCGAATAAAGGATTTCCCTTTTGTGGCATAAGGTCTAAGGAGACTATCAGTAATCTGGCGGCGGGCTGGAACAGAGAGTCGCAACCAGAGACAATGGGTCTACCTGGAGGTCGGTCACGGTTTTTATGAACCTTAGGAAGGGTATAAATTACTGGAATACAAGGATGGGTTGGTACTAGATATTCGGCCACTTTTTTATTTATAATCCCTGTTTCCAGGGCCTTGTCAGTAATGGTTGCTAGTTCATTGAGAAATTCACAAGTTGGGTCATAGTCTAGAGGTAAATATGTTCTTGTATCTCCTAATTGTTTCAACACTTCATCTCTGTATAAATCCGTGTCCATAATGACTACTCCTGAACCCTTATCTGCAGGTTTAATTATAATCATTACTGAGATTTTTTAGAGCTAACAGTTGACCTTTTGGGTAGCTTGTATCTCAGCTTTTGTCTGGAGTTCTGTTTTTCAAGGATATTCAAGTCCCTCTGTACTTTATTGATCATATTTCTTGGGAGGTAAGAAAGAACTTGGAGGCTTGTAATTTCTTATGCGATTTTAAGCTGTCAGATGCCCAAGATGGTTTCTCAATTTCTAAGTAAGCCCTTAATCAGATTGTTCAGAAGAATCTTGTCATTTCTTTGTCCAGTAAGTAGGGATTCATTGTATTCATAGGTACGAAACCAGGGCCAAGATTTAAAGATAAGGACTCTTCTTGTGTGAGATTTCTTTTCGAGAGATTAATCACAAGGTCCATATTCTCTGTGTTGTTGGTGTTCAGTTCTGTTGGGATGATCTCGTGCTTATGGGATCGCGGGGTGTAAAGCGAAAATTCCGGCCCCTTCTTGTGGTTTTTGCCCCGCCCTCCTTGGCGGTATCTTCCTCTGCCCCTGGCGGAGCCTTGATCTAAAAATCACCGTCTCCACTGAAACTAGAGGAGCCAGAGGTTTGTATGGTGTTAGTACCGGGCCCTGGACGAGTATTAAGAACAGTGTGGTATACTTGGTTGGTAGCGTAGTCTTAGATATCGCTATGGAATTTAGACCGCTTCCGCTGTCATTTGCAATTTTTGTATTTTTTGCATTTTCACAATTGTTGAGTAATGTATACCTATAAGGGTTTTACTATCCTTTAACCTATATGTGAGTTCAACATTGTTGGTAAATTATGCCTGAATGTCTGTGTACCAAAAAAAAGAACACTGGAAAAGTGTGACAGCTTGCCCTATTGCAATATGGCGCCAGCCGGCTCTGCAAGCTAAACAACATGCGCGACAGTCTTAGCCCACTTCTAATATGGCGCCTGTAACTTCATTTCGTTTCTGCGCATGCGTCCACCCCTTCCGCTGTGATGATCACAGCAGCGGCACTTGGACACGTATCCGCCGCGCTTAATGGGCGGTGAAACAAGCCCGGCAGAGCCACGCACAGAGGGCATACCCCTCCTACCTCCTTACCAATCAGGGCTCCTCTTCTTAAATTTAAGATGGCGCGGCCGGAGCAATCCTCCATAGCAGCCTAATGGGTAAGCTTTAAGATTTTACAGAGCGCCTCTAAGATCTTGTTGATGTGTTACTTTAAGCCTAGTACACCCTTAATACTTAGTGCCTAAACCAGAGATTGGTTAGTATCGCATGTTTTCCTGGTGATGCGATCCTGTGCTTAGAGACATATACATTTCCTGATGTTGTACATGTATTGAGAACAGTGTTGTATCGAAAATAGATTCCTACACTGAGTTTATGTCTTGTGCCATAAAGTGTCCACACCAGTGATTGACTAGTGTCATATGTTTTTTCTGATTATGTGACCTTATGCTTGGTGACATATAGACCCTATGATACTGTCATATACACTGAAGAGTTTGTTTAACTATTGTACATGTATTGAGAATATTGTTGGAAACAGATTCTTGCACTGAGTTCATGTCTTGTTGTACTTATGAATCTTTTTGTCATTGGTATTTTATCAGCCTGATGAAGGGTTTGTTCCCAAACCCGAAACGTTGCCTGTAACTATGTCCGGCTGAAATAAAACTCAAAAAGCATCAAATTTCATTGGAGTGCTGTCTGATATTTATATACACATAAAAAAGTCATAAAAGAAAATCGGGCTTTGGTGAAAGATGTAGAAGATACTTTAGTCGCCTCCTGTATATGTCATACAATAAGGCTACGTTCACACGAACGACATTTGTCGTGCGACAATAAGTCGCACGACAAATAGGGCACAACTTCACAGCAACATTTTGTCGCGCGACATTTTGTTGCACTATTGTCGGGCGACAATTTTTATAATGGGAGTCTATGGTGTCGCATCGCGACATGCGACATGCTGCGACTGCGACGCGACAGTCGCAGAAAAACTCATCTTGAATGGATTTTTTGCGACTGTCGCGTCGCAGTCGCAGCATGTTGCATGTCGCAATGCGACACCATAGACTCCCATCATAGAAATTGTAGCGCGACAATAGTACGACAAAATGTAGCGCGACAAATGTCGTCGTGTGAACGTAGCCTAAAAGACAAAATTGTCAAAAGTTATTATGAGGAATCAAACATAGAGAATTGGTTAACTAAAAGTATGCCAAAATTATAAATGTAGGCATTGCTCATGTTGTGATTTTAATCCTCAATGGAAGGTTTTATACTTTGCAGGCACACAACATGTAGTACGTTCATTAATAACCGGTAAGAGTAGATACGTGGTGTATCTAATTCTCTGTGTTTGCGGTAGATTTTATATAGGCAAGACAATCAGGCAACTTTATGAAAGAATTAAAGAATATCTGAATTCCTTGAAGTCAGGAAAAGGTTGCCCCCGGCTGATAGATCATGTCAGAACAGAACATGCTGGCAATGCAAGGGTGTTGCGGTTTGCCGGAATCGAGATAGTAAATTTGAATATGCGCGGAGGTGACAGACACAAAGAGCTCTTGAGACGGGAAGCGAGATGGATAATAAAAACTAATGCCATGGGACCTTTGGGTCTCAATGACAAGAATGATTTAGGGATTTTTTTTTATATGATTTTGGATAGATTTTCCTTTAAACATCCTATATCTACGCCTCCTCCAAAAAGAGCCTGGTGATCATCGTCCTTTTAAATATGCGCATTTATTGAATCGATCCCGAACCACTGCGACCCTATTGCAAAATGCAATTGCTTATTTCTTACTTCTTGCATACTTGTAGTTTCTTACTCTGTCACTATTTTAAGCCACATCCTGTCTTATGGTATATAGCCTCATTCCGGCTGTTACAAGATAGTTTATATCGCGGCAATATAAATGTTTTATAGTTGTCTTTGTTTAATATTGAATTATGTGTTCCGCTAATGGGCGGACATTTGTGGGCATTTAAATGTTTGTATCAATGTTTGTCTCTGTCTTAAATGTCATTACGCGTTCACCCATGATGTCATCTTTGGTGGACGGGTAACCGGACAGTTTAAATAATTATGCGGAGGCATCATTATGCAGTGGCCTGAGGAAGCGGTAACACGCGAAACGGCCGTTGCCGCTGACACGGACGCATGGGTAACGCAGTTCTGCCCCCGATGATTATGTAAGTTATCTGCACTGAAATAAATGAAGATTTGACATCAAGTGGTGAGTGCCGCCTTTACCTTTCTTTGATTGTGTATGGAAATGAGGTCATCTGTTTGAAGAGGCTGAGCAACACCATTGTCTGTTAACCCTATGGTGGAGGGATCGACCAGTGAAGGTTGCTACAAAAGTGGGGGTTGTAGTGCCACCCCATTACCTTTTACTTGGAGAAGGAACTAAGGGAGTATAGAGAACACTATTACAGCAGCACAGCACAGAACAGTGAGTCTACGTCTGGATATAGAGAACGTCTATTGGAGGTTAGAACTAAGGGTACTTTCACACTTGCGGCAGAGTGATCCAGAACTGCCTGCCGGATCCGGCAATCTGCATGCAAACGCAAAGCACTTGAAGACGGATCCGGCTACAGATCCGCCTTACATATACATTGCAAGAACGGATCCGTCTCTCGATTGTCATGCGGAGAGACGGATCCGTTATATATATTTTTTTCACATTTTTACCGGCATTGCGGAATTTTGAATGCCGAAACTGGCACTAATACATTTCAATGGGAAAAAATGCCGAATCCGGCATTCCGGCAAGTGTTCCGGAATTTTAGCCAGAGCTAAAACTGCAGCATGCTGCGGTATTATCTCCATCCTGAAATGTCAAAAAGACTGAACTAAAGACTGAACTGAAAACATCCTGAGGCATCCTGACCGGATTTCTGTCCATTCAGAATGCATGGGGATAAAACTGATGAGTTCTTTTCCGGGATATAGAGCCCCTATAACGGAACTCTATGCCGGAAAAGAAAAAACGCAAGTGTGAAAGAACCCTTAATTAGCCAATGGACTTCACAAGTACCACTGACCAGGAGGAACCTCTAAGTTCCTGGACACAGCCGGATGATTAATGCGCACAATTATCCTTTACCACATGCCTCTATTGACATTGTGGATCAGAATAAATGGAGGCATCCTTACAAATAATGGAGCAGAGGATTTTGCCTTTTGTTAGGGAGACCGCCCTGTGGATTGCAAATTACAAGTAAGAATTTATTATATCCAGTACCTGAGTGCTAGAGCGTGGACAAAGCCCAGGGACCCAATTTTTTATAGGAGGACTAGGAGCGTGGTGTGGTTCTTGGTTTTGACAGGGTCTGGCTTCATCCAAGATGACAAGACCAGGCAGGAGCTGTATGTTAACAGGAGCTCAGTGAAGCGCTGTTACCTTCCTCAGGCTCGCCACAGCCTATATAAGGTGGACACCGTAGAATACACCCCAATGGAGTCCCTTCAGGGTCCATTTGCTGTAGCGTTAATCTTCCTCGAGGAACCTCTGGTCCCGTTGTCAGCACCAGAGGTATCCAATAATTAAAATTTGCCGGCACTTCGACCCAGTGTGTGTAACCATACAAACATAAACAATAAATTAACTGAAGAATGGATGATTAAATGAGAATACCATAGTGTTCATCCACAGGATTAACGGAAAGATTATGTCTAAAAGGTCTAATATAGACCAATGATTCGAATCAGATAGTAATAATATTCATAGGCGCATAATCTCATAGTCACGGTTTAAATCTCTAGGCTGTAAGGTATCCAGAGTAGTGTTGAGCGAACAGTTCGGAACCCGGACCCGAACCCGGACATTTTCAAAAAAGTTCGGGTTCGGGTTCGGTGTTCGTCGATTACTTCCCGCTTTCTGAAGGGCTGCACAGCAGCCAATCAGCTAGCGTTTTACTTCTTGCCCTAAGAGCCCATCACAGCCATGCCTACTTATGGCATGGCTGTGATTGGCCAAGTGCAGCATGTGACCCAGCCTCTATTTATGCTGGAGTCACGTAGCGCCGCACGTCACACTGCTCTGATTAGTGTAGGGAGAGGACGCAGCTTCTGTCCTAATGAACGGATCAATTTACAGCTGAGAATCATTGAACTTCTGCTAGTTACTTGCTCGCTGGTTTTTAGGCTGCACAGAGCGTTTTTCTGTCACTTATTTTCTGGGTTGATCGGCGGCCATTTTGTGACTTGTGGTGCGCCAGAAGAAGCTGCCACCAAGTCCATCAATCCATCAATACTAGTTTTTTTTTTTTTTGCTATATCCTACATCAGGGGCTTGGCTGTGCTAATTGTCACCCCTAGAAACTCAGGGAAGAAATTTCTATATTTTATTAAGGGGTTAAATACAATTGCCCAAATACCAATCCCCTAAATCTGGTGTTCCAGCTTTGGTTAGACAAGTATAATACTGTCTGGTGTCTGGCAAAGGATAGATTATTTTCTGGGGTAAAATTCAATTGCCAAAATAGCAATACCATAAATCAGTGGTTTCAGCTGTGGCTGGCAAAATAGAATAGTGTCCGAGGTAACGCACACACGTACAGACGCACGTACACGATTCTTGAATAGTTGTATTATCGCGATAATAAAACTAACAGTGTAAAGTTGACTGTATTGCTCTAAGTTATATTCGCGTACGAATGTAACTTCTATTACAGCACACCAATACTAAAACTGACTAAGAGACAGCTTTAAGTTCTATTCGAACGCGATTGCAACTTTGGAACTTAAAGTGGTGTACGATTTTGAAAGTTGAGTACTAAAAAGTTGGAATCGCAATGCGATTCTTATGTATTTGCTTAATCGCATTGCCGTTTCAACTTAGCATTGCTAAATAATTCCATCCATATTCGTTAACTTACTGACTCAGTAAGTTAACGATATGGATGGAATTATTAACAATGCTAAGTTGAAATCGCAATGCGATTAAGCAAATATATAAGAATCGCATTGCGATTTCAACTTAATTCTCAGATCCGACAGTACATTCTACTGGAGGAGGCGTTCCCATGGTGATCGTTAGCTCAAAGTTGTAATCGCAATGCGTTTATTGCGGTATATTATCCCTCTGGGTGTCTTTTACAGCCTTTTTAGTGCCCAAAAGTTCGGGTCCCCATTGACTTCTATGGGGTTCGGGTTCGGGATGAAGTTCGGGTTGAGTTCGGATCACGAACCCGGACATTTTCCGGAAGTTCGGCCGAACCTCTCGAACCCGAACATCCAGGTGTTCGCTCATCTCTAATCCAGAGTATGGATCCAATATGCCTCTTTCCGTAAAAGGAGTTTTTTAATATCGCCACCTCTCCGTGGTCTCCTAATCTGTTCCAGTACCAGAAATTTCAATTGTGACACCGCGTGTCCATATTTGTCAAAATGGTATGGTAGTGGTAACAGTAGGTTCTTTGTTCTTATGGTGGACCTATGCTTCCCAATTCTGTCCCTGACCGCCTGTATTGTCTCCCCAATATACGCTAAGCCACAGGGGCACTTTATCATGTAAATCACATTTTCGGATTCACATGTGAAGAAACCCCTCACATTGTATGCCTGTCCTGTATGTGGGTGGTAGAACTCAGCAGCACCCTTGATAATGTTAGAACATTGGAAAAAGTGGAGGCAGGAAAAAGTATCTCTCCTCACTGTTTCCAATGTACTCTGTCTCAAGGTTTCTTTGGGGCTACCCAAATCAGCGCGTACTAGCTTATCACAAATACTTAGATTCTTTTTATTACAAATCAAAGGCGGGCTTTTAAATTCCTCCACCCTGGGATAAGCCTCGGTTAGTATATGCCAGTGCTTCTTCACAATTCTGTCAAAACCAGTGTTAAATGGATGGAACTTCCTCACAAATGGAATCCTATGTTGTCTCACTTTTGCTGATTGAGCGGTTTGTAGGTTCAGTTTCACTCTCTCTAGGATTGGTTTGGGATATCCCCTTTCAATGAATCTGGCAGTCAATTTATCTATACTATTGGTTTGCTTGGCAGAATCACTAACTATCTGCTTAATGCAAGAAGAAAAGATCCAGCACTGACGTCATCAATTGAAAAAGCCAATTTTACCTTTATTCCGTTGCATAAAATACAAGCGACAGCTCTGCCTTGACACATGGAAACACACTCCCGGTCTACGCGTTTCAGAAACACCTGTCCTTAATCATGACCTGGTCATGATTAAGGACAGGTGTGTCTGAAACGCGTAGACCAGGAGTGTGTTCCATGTGTCAGGCAGAACTGTCGCTGTATTTATGCAGCGAATAAAGGAAAAATTGGCTTTTTCAATTGGTGACGTCAGTGCGGGATCTTTTCTTCTTACTATATGCACAAGTCTTTGCTTGATGGTCCGTGCACTTTAGCGGATTAAGCTACCTCAAACACAGCAGGAGAGCTGGTTTTCCATTTATCTTTTATCTGCTTAATGCATTGGCACTGAGACTTAGGTATTGCCTTTTTCAATGAGGGGGGATGGGCACTGGTGTAATGAAGGATACTTTTTCTATCAGTGTCCTTCCTGTACAAATCGGTGGAGAGGTGGCCAAATTAGTTTTTAATAACCAAAGTATGCAAAAAACTTACTTTGAATTCATCAACTGTGATAGTGACTTTTATACCATCGTATACTGCATTTAGATGATCATAGAATGCAAATAGTGTTTAACGTGGCCCCGCCCATATGCAAAAAATGTCATCGATAAATCCTTTCCATGTCAGGATATTATTTTGGTAATACTCAGTATTGTATACAAATCATTCCTCAAAAGATGACATAAATGATAAATGCGTTAGCATAGGGCGGGGCCACGTTCGAACCCCATCGCGGTACCATGGCACTGCAAATAGTAAGTATGCTCAAACATGAAATCATTTTCGAACAATACCAAGCATAACAACTGTACAAAAAATGTTTGTTGATCATCAGAGTAATCACTGGTTTGCAGTAAATTAGTTACCACTTTAACCCCTAGTTCATGGTCAATTGATGTATATAAACTTACATCAATAGTCACTAAACAACTTTCCGAAGGAATGGACCCAAGTTCAGCAATTGTTCTTAGAAAGACCTAAGTATCAAGAAGGAACGGCTGTGTATTTCTGATCAGCGGAGTGAGTGCCTTTTCCAATACAATAGACAACGGGGATAATATAGAATATAGGGCATTGCAAAAAGGTCTGACATTTAGTCCGACCTCAGCCTTTGATACCTTCCAGTTAGACATTGACTTGCAACAATTCTTTTGCAAAATTAGATTAGCCACAGATTTGATGTCAAAAGGGAAAAGTATCACTGCTGAAGGGTGTCTGAGTCTCACTGACTTGGGTCTGAGATTGAAGTGTACATTCATGCCCCCAAGATCATACCACCCAGAAATACGTACAGTTTGTCTCTAAAGAGGCTGATACATTTTTACATGCGGTGTCTGGTGTCCCAGCAGTGGCTGGCCAAGTTTAATAGTGTCCGGCAAAGGATATATTTTGTTCTGGGGTGAAATTCAATTGCCAAAATAGCAGTACCATAAATCTGGTGTTCCAGCTGTGGATGGCCAAGTTTAATAGTGTCAGGCAAAGGATATATTTTGTTCTGGGTTGTAGTTCGATTGCCTAAATAGCAATCCCCTAAATATGGTGTCCCAGAAGTGGCTGGCCAAGTTTAATAGTGTCCAGCAAAGGATATATTTTGTTCTGGGGTGAAATTCAATTGCCAAAATAGCAATACCGTAAATCAGTGGTTTTAGCTGAGGCTGGCCAAGTTTAATAGTGTCCAGCAAAGCATATATTTTCTTCTGGGGTGAAATTCAGTTGTCAAAATAGCAATCCCCTAAATATGTTGTCCCAGCAGTGGCTGGCCAAGTTTAATAGTGTCCAGCAAAGGATATATTTCTTCTGTGGTGAAATTCAATTGCCAAAATAGCAATACCGTAAATCAGTGGTTTCAGCTGAGGCTGGCCAAGTTTAATAGTGTCCAGCAAAGGATATATTTTCTTCTGGGGTGAAATTCAGTTGTCAAAATAGCAATCCCCTAAATATGTTGTCCCAGCAGTGGCTGGCCAAGTTTTATTGTGTCTGGCAAAGGATATATTTTGTTCTGGGGTGAAATTCAATTGCCAAAATAGCAATACCATAAATCCCTGGTTTCAGCTGTGGCTGGCCAAGTTTAATAGTGTCCAGCAAAGGATATATTTTCTTCTGGGGTGAAATTCAGTTGTCAAAATAGCAATCCCCTAAATATGTTGTCCCAGCAGTGGCTGGCCAAGTTTTATTGTGTCTGGCAAAGGATATATTTTGTTCTGGGGTGAAATTCAATTACCACAATATCAATACCATAAATCAGTGGTTTCAGCTGTGGCTGGCCAAGTTTAATAGTGTCCGGCAAAGGATATATTTTCTTCTGGGGTGAAATTCAATTGCCAAAATAGCAATCCCCTAAATCTGTTGTCCCAGCAGTAGCTTGCCAAGTTTTATAGTGTCCGGCAAACGATATATTTTGTTCTGGGGTGAAATTCAATTGCCAAAATAGCAATCCCCTAAATCTGGTGTCCCAGCAGTGGCTGGCCAAATTTTATAGTGTCCGGCAAAGGATATATTTTGTTCTGGGGTGAAATTCAATTCCCACAATAGCAATACCATAAATCAGTGGTTTCAGCTGTGGCTGGCCAAGTTTAATAGTGTCCGGCAAAGGAGATATTTTCTTCTGGGGTGAAATTCAATTGTCAAAATAGCCATCTCCTAAATATGTTGTCCCAGCAGTGGCTGGCCAAGTTTAATAGTGTCCGGCAAAAGATATATTTCTTCTGGGGTGAAATTCAATTGCCAAAATAGCAATCCCCTAAATATAGATCATCAATTAAAAAAGGAAAATCGGAACCTATTCCAACGGCGCTGCCAAAGACCACAGGACGGAAGGTATCTGCTGGCATGGTATTTATTGGTCTACGCGTTTCAGGGGTGAAGTACCCCCTTCTTCAGGACAATATTACATAAAGGAGCACATTACAAACATTTATATAGCCATGTGCTATGAGTATTGGCGCCAAAAAAACCAAAGGGCGGGGGGAGGAGGGAGGGGGAGGGTTTACTGGGGGTGTGTCCAGAGGAAGGTTCCCAGGTGTATTATCAAGGTTGCTGTTGGTATTTACATCTGTTAAATGGATGTGTGGCTTGCTATTCACTGTTCAGTGATGTGTAGCCTGTAGGAAGGGTGAGGGTTATATCTCCGCCCACATAGGAGCGTGATTGGTCTTGCTACGGTAAGAGGAGTAAGAGGTGGGCGGGTATTTTTGCCGGTCACAATGTGATTTTGGCAAGTGCAGTTTAGCTGTCAGGTTGAAAGAGAAAAGAGACTGTCCCGGGGGCCAGGGACAATCGCGTTCCTGTTGAGGAGCGATATCGGCGTCTTGCTGTTAGGGCATGTCAGGGGGCAGTCGCGCTCCTATTGTAGAGTAGTATAGCTATCTCGTAGTTGCGGCATGTCCGGGGACAGGAGACAGTCGCGCGTGTGGAGTGATGTCGTAATCTTATTATTGTACCATGGTATGTCGGGGGGCGGTCATGCTCTTGAAACGGAGCGATATACTCGTCCGATGTCCTCGTTCTATTATAGTTAGCGCATAGGGTCATGCCTGCAGTAATAGTATTATTAATCGCATAGGGTCATGCCTGCAGTAATAGTATTAGGTATCGGATCGAAAAGGGAAAATAAAATATTTTGGGTAGCTACATATATGTGACCATATAATTGGGATATCCAGGTGGATAATCCTTATGATCATACTCCTGCTTGTTCCCTCCCCCGTCTAAATATATTATAGAGAATATATGGGGTAGGTCTAGGGATATAGAAAGTCTGGGATACAATTACGGGGTTATGTGTTCAGGGGGTTTGAGATTTAAATGTGTTCAAGGGGACAGTGACAAAATATATAGTGTCATAGAAGAACATTATTCACAATACGTGCATTTGACACATTAAAATATATATGGAACAATTATTAGGATTAATACATATATCAAAGATTAAGGATAAATAGTGTTAAAAATAAAAATAAATTTTAGATTTTAAAATAAACGGTAGAAGTAGAAATAGGTCATAAAAACAGCTGTTAACACTTAGTTTCCATAAAATATACATCAGATGTCCTATGGCACGATGTAACAGATATTAGATGCCCATATGGTGTAGGTTTTCTGTATATTTCACAGAGCAAAGAGAGGAATACCATACGGGAAGTACATTATAATGTAGTCTCGTTCATTTCATTAAGTCCATGAGGGGTTAATGTGTCCAGCTGGTAAATCCAAAAAACCTCCCTTTTCTGTAGATTATCAAATCTGTTGTACGGATTATCTGGGATTTGTTCTATGGGTGTAACTTTGAAGCAATGTTTTTCTTTTTCTTTTGTTGTACCGCAGTGTCTAGACAGGCTATTTACTATATACTCTTTGGATGTTATAGCGGTGTTGGTTGATCCGACAGTGCAGTGGCTGTGTTGTTCGGCCCACATATTGTAGGCCTCACTGACATTCAATAAGATAAATGACATAGTCGCTTTGACATGTCAGGCGGGTTTTTATCGGGAATGTTGTGCCATTATGTTTGGACTTAAACATAGTTTGTTTGTGTGTGATCACTCGGCAGCATAGGCACCTATTTGTTGAGCACTTGAAAACCCCTGTTTTAAGTGGTACTATTTGTGTTGGATTTTGGTTTTTCTTATTTTTATTTATATTATGTTGTCTCAATTTGCTTGGAGCGAGAATGCTCTTAATTGTTGGAGCACGCCTATACGTGATACTTGGTGTCTTTGGTAGGTATTTTGCCAAATGTGTATCTTGTAATAGTACATACAAGTATTTTTTAAGAGTAGTCTGGACCTATTTGTTCAAAGTGCTGTATTGGGTGATAAAGTTGATGTAGTGTTGTTCCCAGAAGTGGCTATAAGGATATATTTTGTTCTGGGGTGAAATTCAATTGCTAAAATAGCAATACCGTAAATCAGTAGTTTCAGCTGTGGCTGGCCAAGTTTAATAGTGTCCAGCAAAGGAAATATTTTGTTCTGGGGTTAAATTCAATTGCCAAAATAGCAATCCCCCAAATCTGGTGTTCCAGCAGTGGCTGGCCAAGTTTAATACTGTCCGGCAAAGGACAGATATTTTTCTGGGGTTAAATTCAATTGCCAAAATAGCAATACCGTAAATCAGTGGTTTCAGCTGTGGCTGGCCAAGTTTCATAGTGTCCGGCAAAGGATATATGTTTTTCTGGCGTGAAATTCAATTGCCATAATAGCAATCCCCTAAATATGGTGTCCCAGAAGTGGCTGGCCAAGTTGAATTCTGTCCGGCAAAGGATATATTTTGTTCTGGGGTGAAATTCAATTGCCAAAATAGCAATCCCCTAAATCTGGTGTCCCAGCAGTGGCTGGCCAAGTTTAATAGTGTCCGGCAAAGGATATATTTTGTTCTGGGGTGAAATTCAGTTGTCAAAATAGCCATCCTCTAAATATGTTGTCCCAGCAGTGGCTGGCCAAGTTTAATAGTGTCCGGCAAAGGATATATTTTGTTCTGGGGTTAAATTCAATTGCCAAAATAGCAATCCCCAAAATCTGGTGTTCTAGCTGTGGCTGGCCAAGTTTAATAGTGTCCGGGAAAGGATAGATTTTTTTCTGGGGTGAAATTCAATTGCCAAAATAGCAATACCGTCAATCAGTGAATTTAGCTGTTGCTGGCCAAGTGTATATCTGTCCGTAAAAGGGTATATTACACTCAGCGTGTTAGCGTCTAAATACAAGGGCTGATAAATAAATCCTCTATATTTTCACATGCTACCGTGCATCTCCAAGTGTATTTCTTTCCGTAAACGGATATATTACACTATGTGTTAAAATACAAGTGCTGAAAGCATAATCCTCTACATTTGCACACACAATTGTGCATCTCCAAGTGTAATTCTGTCCGTAAAAGGATACTTTTCATCCAGGGCCTAAATACTAGGCCTACAATTGATATTCCCCTAAATCTGTGGTTACTGCTGTGCCTGTATTAGTGTAATACGGTACATAAATAGTGTGGGGAGTCGCTCTGGTAGACAGCGGTGCGGGTGCAGTTTAGAGGCAAAACAAGGAGTCCAGATTGTGCAACAAACAGTGTTTTATTCACACTTGCACACCATAAATGAAAAACAGTCTCTTTGGTGACAGTTCACACGCAACGGAAATAACGTGGCAAAACAAAAACAGGCCAACACAGGTTCAGTCACCTGGGAGGTGTAGGTGCAGGTTCGCACCACGCTGTCGGCCCAGCCGCAGGAGAATCCAGCTTCAGGTAGCCAGGAACAAAACACCTCCTTGCTGAGCTCTTTCCTCCAGGACAGAGAACTCCTCAGCCCTGTTAGCAGCTCCAGGATAATCACAGCCTCCAGCTGCTGAGCTGGCTGAGCTTTTAAACCCAGCCCAAAACCAGGACTGGGTCGTGGGGAGCAGCCACCCACCCTACACTTTAGCTGCTCCCGGTAAGAGCCGGCCCGGATCGGCTTTGCAGCCATGCTATTTAAACTCTGTCAGTAGCACTAGCTGCTGCTGACATCAACAAAACGGGCTCTTACCTCACCGAGGCTATGAACCTCGGTGACACATACCTGCCATCCACGACGGCACCCTGCACCTTACCACACCCCCCTTTGTTCAACCCTGAGGGGTGGACACATGTGAGGCAGTGGACGCGGGAAAGGGCATCTGCATTTCCCTGCAAGCGACCTGCCCTATGTTCCACGGAGAACTTGAAATTTTGAAGGGATAGGAACCACCTGGTGACCCGAGCATTCCTCTCCTTGGCCTGACTCATCCATTTGAGGGGAATGGTCGGTCACCAGGCAGAACCTCCTCCTAACAGGTAGTAGCGGAGAGATTCGAGTGCCCACTTGATAGCCAGGCACTCCCTCTCCACTATACTATATCTGGACTCGGCGGGACTGAGCTTACGGCTCAGGAAGACAACGGGATGTTCTTCCCCGTTGACCTCCTGCGACAGTACCGCACCGAGGCCTACCTCCGAGGCGTCGGTCTGTACGACAAACTCCTTGTTGAAGTCGGGTGTCACCAAAACCGGGGACCCACACAGGGCCGACTTCAACGCGGAGAAAGCCTCCTCCGCCTTCTCACTCCAGCTAACCCTCCCAGACTTTCGTCCCTTCAACAGGTCTGTCAATGGCGCTGCTATTGTGGCAAAGTGGGGCACAAACCTCATGTAGTATCCTACAATCCCCAGGAACGACTTTACCTGCCTGGTGGTGACCGGTCGGGGCCAGCTACGAATGGCCTCTACCTTAGTTACCTGAGGTTTGATGACTCCCGCCCAATTACATATCCCAGATATTTGGTCTCTTCCAACCCAATCGCACACTTTTTTGGATTGGCGGTTAGTCCAGCTTTCCTCAGGGCATCCACTACCGCCTGCACCTTGGGTAAATGGCTTTCCCAGTCGGTGCTGTGGATGACTACATCATCTAAGTAGGCCGAGGCGTACCGACGATGTGGTCGCAGCACTATGTCCATTAACCTCTGGAAAGTGGCGGGGCGCCATGCAGGCCAAAGGGTAACACCTTGTAGTGATACAGGCCCTGCGAGGTAACAAGCGCGGTTTTCCTTAGCCGCCTCCGTTAAGGGTACCTGCCAGTACCCTTTAGTGAGGTCCAGCACAGAAAAATAACGGGCTTGTCCTAAATTTTCAACAAGCTCGTCTACTCGGGGCATGGGATACGCGTCAAACTTGGATACTTCATTTAACTTGCGAAAGTCGTTGCAGAACCGCAGCGTCCCATCCGGCTTAGGTATTAGGACTATGGGACTGGCCCACTCACTTTTCGACTCCTCAATGACATCGAGCTTCAACATTAACTGCACTTCCTCCGCGATGGCCCGCCGCCGAGCCTCGGGTACCCGGTATGGTTTTAACCGGACCTTGGCCTGAGGCTCAGTGGCGATGTCATG
Organism: Bufotes viridis; assembly: GCA_033119425.1. Classification (NCBI taxonomy): domain Eukaryota; kingdom Metazoa; phylum Chordata; class Amphibia; order Anura; family Bufonidae; genus Bufotes; species Bufotes viridis. The sequence goes on along the minus strand of CM065590.1, from coordinate 409,385,411 downwards.
TCGGATGAGAGGCGTGCGGCCAGGGAGGTCGAGAACACATCCGTGTTCCGACTGAGAACTCCTGACTTCCTGAACTTGTGTGGAAGACAGGCTGTCTGCAATTTTACCGTGGTTACGGCTTCACAGGCCTCGAACTGTGGGGCTGGACCCTTTTCACCTAGAAGCCCTGGCCGGGGGCTGTGGTCGTCGGCCGTGTCCCTATCTTTCCACGGCTTTAGCAAATTCACATGGTACACCTGCTCCGGCTTGCGCCGCCTGGCTGGTGTACTTTGTAATTACTTCCCCTACCTTCTCGACCACCTCATAGGGGCCCTGCCACCTAGCTAGGAATTTGCTGTCAAGGGTGGGTACCAGAACCAACACTCGATCTCCCGGATTGAAGCCCGTACCCGAGCCTGACGATTATACACCCTACTCTGGGCTTGTTGCGCTGCCTCCATATGCTCCCGGACCAACGGCAACACCCTTTCTATCCGTTCCTGCATCTGGGTGACATACTCAATGACACTTTTGTGGGGGACAGGCTGTTGTTCCCATGCTTCCTTGGCGATATCCAACAGGCCCCGAGGGTGTCTGCCATAAAGCAGTTCGAAGGCGAGAACCCAGTAGAGGCCTGGGGTACCTCTCGCACTGCGAACATGAGATAGGGCAGAAGCAGGTCCCAGTCCTTCCCATCTCTAGACACCACCCTTTTTAACATATTCTTTAGAGTTTGGTTAAACCTCTCAACAAGACCGTCTGTTTGCGGATGGTAAGCGGACGTCCGTAACTGCTTTATACGCAACAATTTACACAGTTCCTTCATTACTTTGGACATAAAGGGGTCCCTTGGTCTGTCAGAACCTCTTTTGGCAGGCCCACACGGGAAAACATCTCCATTAACTCTTTGGCAATGAGCTTAGCTGAGGTATGTCGCAGAGGCACCGCCTCCGGATACCGAGTGGCATAGTCGAGAACTACCAGAATGTGTTGGTGGCCCCTAGCAGACTTTGGTACAGGCCCAATTAAATCCATAGCAATTCGCTCAAGCGGTACTTCAATAATTGGCAGAGGTACCAGAGGACTACGGAAATGTGGCTGGGGGCTAGTTACCTGACAGGTTGGACAGGACTTACAATAATTTTCTACTTCCTTGAACACACTGGGCCAATAAAACCGCTGCAGTATGCGGTCCTGGGTTTTCTGCCACCCCAGGTGTCCCCAAGAACATGTTGGTGGGCAAGCTCCATGACAAGCTTGCGATACGCTGTGGGCACCACCAACTGTTCAACAGGTTCACCTCGGATTTGGTTCACCCGATACAACATATCCTGCAGAACAATAAATCGTGGGAACATTAATTCAGCCCCTGGTTTCTGGGGTTTACCATCAATTTCCAGCACATTCTCCCAGGCCCTGGTTAGGGTTTGGTCCCGGTGTTGTGCGGTCCCAAAATTTTCCCGGAGACATTGAGGTCTGCCAACTCAGGTCCCGGTGGCAAGTCCTCCGTGTCTCCCACCATTACACTCAGTGGGGTTGTCTCCCCCACTACCGCTGCAGCAGTGGTCACCCCTACCGCTGGCCCTTCAGACTCGGGCTCCCAGGGTTCTGGCCTTCCAGGGTATCAGGCCACTCTGCTAGGGTTACCCCTGTCTCAGGGCTATTAGTCACTTTCATCTCAGGCCACAGTGACGGAAAACCAGGAAGTCTCTCCCAATTATTAGTTCATAGGGCAGCTTTGTGGAGATCGCCACTTCACAAGTCCAGGTGCCGACCGCCGTGGACAGAGACATTACAGCAGTGGGATAGTCCTTTAAGTCTCCGTGTATGCACACCACACCCACTGTCCGGCCCGTATACTGGGTGGGCTGTACCAGGGCAGCACTTACCAGGGTTACCAGGCTCCCTGAGTCCAACAGCGCCACTGCCAGGTTATCCCCGACTTGCACCTGGCACAGATGACGATTGTCTATTGTCCCGGGGATGCCGGTCGCACACAGTCTCCGGGCATACATGGAAGCCCGGTACCCATAATTAGTCTCCATGGGTTCCCCCACTGTGGACAGTTGGCCCTTATGTGTCCAGGCTCCCGACACTGCCAGCAGACCACTGGGGACGGATCTGCAAGAGGTACATCCCGGGCGGGTTTGGCCGGCCGCCGGGACTGGGGTGGAGATTTCCGGGGTTTGACTGGCCCCCTCCCAAAAGAACCCCCTGCAGGTTTCTGGTGGCCTCATATCGCTCCACCAGGTCGACCATCTCAAGGGCATTGGTGGGGGATACCTGGCCGATCCAGTGTTGAAGGGGGTAAGGCAAGGCCCTCCAAAACATGTCAGCCAGCAGCCGGTCCAGCATAGCAGTCGGACTTAGAACCTCAGGCTGCAGCCATTTTTGCAACCTGTGCAGCAACTCATAGTACTGCGGCCTGGCGGGTTCAGCCACTTTGAAGTCCCACTGGTGGACCCGCTGAGCCCGGACCAACACGTTTACCCCCAGTCTGGCCAGGATCTCCCCCTTCACCGTGGAATAGTCAGCAGCCTGGTCGTCTGCCAAATCAAAAAAAAACTTGCTGGGGTCCGGATGCCAGGAGCGGAGCAACCACCTCGGCCCACTGGTCACGGGGTAACTTTTCCCTCACGGCGACCTTCTCAAAAACCGCCAGGTGCGTCTCAACGTCGTCTGCGGGGGTCATTTTGGGATCGCCGCACGGACCGCTTTCCGGGCATCATGGACGTGGTGGGACGCTCCTGCCGCCTGTAACGCCATCACATGTTGTAGCAGTAGTTGGTTGGTCTCCCGCTGCTGCACGTTAGCCTCTATGAGAGCCTTCACAGCAGCCTCCATGTTGCCAGAAACTCCTGCTTGCAGCTTTGCTGGCTTAATATATTCCATGCACTTTAGAAAAACAAAACTTCGGCGTTCACGCCAGCCTCACTGCGCATGCCCGCATCCGACACCAAATGTGGGGAGTCGCTCTGGTAGACAGCGGTGCGGGTGCAGTTTAGAGGCAAAACAAGGAGTCCAGATTGTGCAACAAACAGTGTTTTATTCACACTTGCACACCATAAATGAAAAACAGTCTCTTTGGTGACAGTTCACACACAACGGAAATAACGTGGCAAAACAAAAACAGGCCAACACAGGTTCAGTCACCTGGGAGGTGTAGGTGCAGGTTCGCACCACGCTGTCGGCCCAGCCGCAGGAGAATCCAGCTTCAGGTAGCCAGGAACAAAACACCTCCTTGCTGAGCTCTTTCCTCCAGGACAGAGAACTCCTCAGCCCTGTTAGCAGCTCAGGATAATCACAGCCTCCAGCTGCTGAGCTGGCTGAGCTTTTAAACCCAGCCCAAAACCAGGACTGGGTCGTGGGAGCAGCCACCCACCCTACACTTTAGCTGCTCCCGGTAAGAGCCGGCCCGGATCGGCTTTGCAGCCATGCTATTTAAACTCTGTCAGTAGCACTAGCTGCTGCTGACATCAACAAAAACGGGCTCTTACCTCACCGAGGCTATGAACCTCGGTGACACATACCTGCCATCCACGACGGCACCCTGCACCTTACCACAATAGATAGTCAGATAGTGTTAGGTACCTGTAAGAAAAAAGGCCTGAATTTGAAATCAATACATTGGGCCAGTTAATTTTTCTCTTATTGTGGTGAATGGTAACATCTAATAAGGGACGCGGACGCGAACATGTTCGTGGTGTTGTTAGTGGACCCTCTGGTACTGGGATAGGACGTAGCCGTTCTGCCACAGCCACACAAACTAGTGAACCAACTACCTCAGGTCCCAGTACCCACCAGAATTTAAAGAGATATTTGTTGGGGCCCAATGCCGTTCTAAGGATGGTAAGGCCTGAGCAAGTATAGGCGCTAGTCAATTGGGTGTCCAACAGTGGATCCAGCACGTTCACATTATCTCCCACCCAGTCTACTGCAGAAAGCGCACAGATGGCGCCTGAAAATCAAGCCCATCAATCTGTCACATCACTCCCATGCATATCAGGGAAACTGTCTGAGCCTCAAGTTATGCAGCAGTCTCTTATGCTGTTTGAAGACTCTGCTGGCAGGGTTTCCCAAGGGAATCCACCTAGCCCTTCCCCAGTGGTGGAAGACATAGAATGCACTGACGCACAACCACTTATGTTTCCTGATGATGAGGACATGGGAATACCACCTCATCAGAGTCCGCACGTCTCTGATGATGATGAAACACAGGTGCCAACCGTGTGCAGACCGAACAGGAGGTCAGGGAGGAAGACTGTGTGGAAGGCAATGCAGGGGACGATGAGGTCCTAGACCCCACATGGAAGGAAGGTCGTGCCACTGACTTTCATAGTTCAGAGGAAGAGGCGATGGTGAGAACGAGCCAACAGCGTAGCAAAAGAGGGAGCAGGGGGCAAAAGCAGAACAGCTGCCGCCAAGGGAGTTCGCCTGCTACTGGCCACCAACACCAGGGACCGAGCACCCCAAAGGCAGCTTCAAGGAGTTCCCTGGCATGGCACTTCTTCAAAGAATGTGTTGACGACAAGACCCTAGTGATTTGCACGCTGTGCCATCAGAGCCTGAAGCGAGGCATTAACGTTCTGAACCTTAGCACAACCTGCATGACCAGGCATCTACATGCAAAGCATGAACTGCAGTGGAGTAAACACCTTAAAAACAAGGAACTCACTCATGCTCCTCCTGCTCCCTCTTCTGCTGCTGCCTCAGCCTTTTCCTCCGCCTCGGGAGGAACGTTGGCACCTGCCTCCCAGCAAACAGAGGATGTGCCACCAAAACCACCACCTCCGTCACCAATCATCTCCACCATGTCACACGGCAGCTTTCAGCTACCCATCTCACAAACCTTGGAGAGAAAGCGTAAATTCCCACCTAGCCACCCTCGAGCCCTGGGCCTGAAAGCCAGCATTTCTAAACTACTGGCCTTTGAAATGCTGTCATTAAGGCTGGTGGACACGGAGAGCTGCAAACAGTTAATGGCGGTGGCTGTCCCACAGTACGTTGTTCCCAGCTGCCACTACTTCTCCAAGAGAGCCGTGCCTTCCCTGAACTAACAAGTATCCGATAAAATCAAGTGTGCACTGTGCAACGCCATGTGTGGCAAGGTACACCTAACCACAGATATGTGGACCAGTAAGCATGGCCAGGGACACTATATCTCCCTAACTGCACACTGGGTAAATCTAGTGGCGGCTGGGCCCCAGGCGGAGAGTTCTTTGGCGCACGTCCTTCCGCCACCAAGGATCGCAGGGCATCATTCTTTGCCTCCTGTAGCCTCCTCCTGCTAATCGGCTTCCTCCTCCTCTTCTTCCACCTGCTCATCCGGTCAGCCACACACCTTCACCACCAACTTCAGCACAACCCAGGTTAAACGTCAGCAGGCAACTCATATGTTTGGGGGACAGGCCCCACACAGCGCAGTAGTTGTGGCGAGGTATACAACAACAGACCAATGAATGGTTGCTGCCGGTGAGCCTCAAGCCCGGCCGGGTGGTGTACGATAATTGGCAAAATCTCGTCGCAGCTCTGGGACTAGCCGGTTTGACACACATCCCTTGCCTGGCGCATGTGCTGAATTTGGTGGTGTAGAAGTTCATTCACAACTACCCCGACATGTCAGAGCTGCTGCATAAAGTACGGGCCGTCTGTGCGCCAGTGTAACTTCGGCCTTACCGCACTTACTAGCGCCTGTCTGCGCTACAGTGTAACTTCGGCCTTACCGCTCTCCGCCTCATATGCGACATGCCCACCAGGTGGAACTCCACCTTCAACATGCTGGAGAGACTGTGCGAGCAGCAGCAGGCCATAGTGGAGTTTCAGCTGCAGCACCACTTCACCACCAATGACTGGGCCTCCATGCGAGACCTGTGTCCCCTGTTGCGCTGTTTCGAGTACTCCACCAACATGGCCAGTGGCGATGACGCCGTTATCAGCGTTACAATACCACTTCTATGTCCCCTTGAGAAAACACTTAGGGCAATGATGGAAGAGGATGTGGCCCAGGAGGAAGAGGAAGAGGGGTCATTTTTAGCACTTTCAAGCCAGTCTCTTAGAAGTGGCTCAGAGGGAGGTTTTTTGCAACATCAGAGGCCAGGTACAAATTTGGCCAGCCAGGACCCACTACTGGAGGACGAGGAGGACGAGCATGAGGAGGAGGTGGAGGAGGATGAAGCATATTCACAGCGGGGGGGCACCCAACGCAGCTCGGGCCCATCACTGGTGTGTGGCTGGGGGGAAACGGAGGACAATGACGATACGCCTCCCACAGAGGACAGCTTGTCCTTACCTCTGGGCAGCCTCTCACACATTAGCTGTGCTACCTGCCTGCGCAATGACAGCAGAGTTGCCCACTTTTTAATGTGTGCGGACTACTGGGCTGCCACCCTGCTGGATCCCCGGTACAAAGACAATGTGCCCACCTTACTTCCTGCACTGGAGCATGATAGGAAGATGCGCGAGTACAAGCGCATGGCCCTCCTGAGAGCATTCACAAATATCACAGGGGAACAAGTGGAAGCCCAAGGCGAAAGCAGAGGAGGACCAAGAGGTCGCTAACGCAGCTGTGTCACGGCCAGCTACTTTGAGGGCAGGGTTAGCATGGCAGAGATGTGGAAAAGTTTTGTCACCACGCCACAGCTAACTGCACCACCACCTGATACGGAACATGTTCGCAGGAGGCAGCATTTTAATAACATGGTGGAACAGTACGTGTGCACACCCCTCCACGTACTGACTTGTGGTTTGGCCCCATTCAACTTCTGGGTCTCCAAATTGTCGACATTGCCAGAGCCAGCCTTTTATGCTTTGGAGGTGCTGGCCTTCACCGCAGCTAGCGTTTTGTCTGAACGTGTATTCAGCACGGCATGTGGCATCATTACTGACAAACGTAGCCACCTGTCCACAGCCAACGTGGACAAACTGACATTCATAAAAATGAACCAGGCTTGGATCCCACAAGACCTGTCCATCCCCTGAGCAGAATAGACATTTATAACTTCCTCCTCTTAACCATATATTCTTGTACTCCAGGGCATTTCTTTATTGAATCCTCTTTTTTTAATTTTACCATTATTTTGCGGGGCAACCCAAAGTTGAATGAACCTCTCCTCTGTCTAGGTGCCAGGGGCCAAATTATCTGAAAGTGGCCTGTTCCAGTGGTGGGTGACATGAAGCCTGATTCTCTGCTATGCGACCTCTGTCCTCTGTCTGGGTGCCGTGGGCAAAATATCTGAATATAGAAAGGTCTCCCTCGGCGCAATAATCCAGTCAAGGTCCGCAGGATACTTACAATACGAAGTTGTTTATTGTAGTCATACATACAACGCGTTTCGGGGGATTCAGTCCCCCTTCAGGTAACAATGACAGTACAAATCTAATGGCAATCACAGAGGTTTAAATACACTCAAAAAACCGCCAAAAAAGGGGGAGTTACAGATCAAAAAGGGGTGGGGTAATGATCAAGGGGAATACTTAGTAGTTAATAAACTTAAAAGTAAAATGTTAGGTAATCCATATAAACGTTGGTGATATGATTGGTTTAAATAATGTACAACAATCAAATTATTCTTTTTGCCTCCTTTATTTATTATATATAGAGAGGCTGGCCTCAGTATGGAGATGCGATGTGGGAGCGCGCCAAAATGTGGTCACGTGACAAGTGGTCACGCGACCAAAGTTGCCAGGCAGCGCGACGCTACAGTGCAGGCCGAGCTGGAAGTGCCACTGAGGCCAATGCGCACGCGCAGGCCAAAGTTGCTAAACAGCGTGGCGCTACAGCTCCGGCTGGGAGAGGGAGATGCCGCCGGTGCTGGTGCGCGTGCACAGCGGGAGCACAAATCGTGCGCAACCACTGTGGGAGCGCACGGCACGAGCGGGGTGGGGGGGGTTATGAAAAAAGCTATAAAGGTTAGCTGGATAAATGAATGGTACATGAATAAATAGTACATGATTAAATAAAAATATATATAGTGTATAGTGGGGGATGGGAAAGGTCTTGGTGGGTGGAGGGGCAAGTGAAAACTATGAATGGGAGGGAGGGGGGAAAAAACAGGGGGTGGTGGGATAAATGATGATGGGATACGACATGATAGAGACCAATATAATGAATATGATAATGGATCAGTACAATGGTGGTTAAAAAAGAATAATAAAAATTTGATAAAACTCATAAAATTCATAAGTTAATTTCAAATGCTTCGTTCAGGCCGTGGGGACTGAGACAGTTAAGTTAAGTTAAGTTTATAGATCCAGAACATCTCGCGTCTGGTGATGGTTTGTGCGACATTTCGACATTTCGGGTGGATTTGCTCAATAGGCATGACAGTGAAGTCCGAGAAGCGACCATGATGGTGATCAGTAGCATGTCGAGACACACTATGGTTGCGGACTTCATTGGACACATTAAATCTATGGGCAAAATATCTGGAAGTGGCCTTCTCTATTGCTGGGTGACATGAAGCCTGATTCTCTGCTATGCGGCCTCTCTCCTCCGTCTGGGTGCCAGGGGCCTAATTATCGAATAGTGGCCTTCTCCATTGGTGGGTGACATGACGCCTGATTCTCTGCTATTTAACCTCTGTCCTCTGTCTGGGTGCTGGGGCCTAAATAAATGAAAGTGGCCTTCTCCATTGGTGGGTGACTTGAAGCCTGATTCTCTGCAATGGGACCTTTCTCCAATTGATATTGCTTAATTTTTTATTTATTTTATTTTAATTAATTTCCCTATCCACATTTGTTTGCAGGGGATTTACCAACATTGTTCTGCCTTTTGCCGCCCTCTAGCCTTTCCTGGACAATTTACAGCCTTTTTAGTGCCCAAAAGTTCGGGTCCCCATTGATTTTAATGAGGTTCGGGATGAAGTTCGGGTCGAGTTCGGATCCCGAACCCGACCATTTTCGGGAAGTTCGGCCGAACTTCTCGAACCCGAACATCCAGATGTTCGCTCAACTCTACTGTTCAACACAAATGCTGGTGGAATGATTCCTCCCTATCCTTTCCCTACATTTTGAGTAATCTTTCCCTGCACTTGTAAATCGTTTTTTTTTTTCACCACAATCAAGTCTTTCCTATCACTGTCCCTAGCATTTGCAGAGACGTCTCCCTACACTAAGCACGCTGGTGAATGGCAGAATGTAAGATGGTCACTGTATTTATAGGGCTGTGACATCACAGGGCTGGCTGGCTGCTGATTGGCTGCATGGATGACAGTATTGGTGATCCCGCCTTCCCAGAGTTCCTTGCCCCATGTCCTCACACGTGCAGCAGCTATTTTAGGAAACATGCGATTCGTTACCACGAAGCACAAGGAAATTTGCATTCGATGCAAATCAAATTTTCCTGAAAAATTCACTTTGTTAGCTTCAATTCGCTCATATTTAGTAATGACCTAGTAGTAGTCTGGGTAATGGGTGTATTAACTGTAGTAGCTGGTCACTCTGCTGTCTGTCAGTTCACAGGGATTTACTTGAAGCAGTCTTTAGCTGCATTTCTCTTTGGAGAAACCTTGTCAGGAGCAGGTGCTCAACAGTATGATTCCTTTCCTTACTCTGGTTACTGAGAAACTCCCCCTCCTGGCAGGAAGAAGGACCAGCCAACTTCCTTCCAAGAGGAGAGGAACAAGATGGTTAGCCCTGTTCCTTGCCAACCTTTGCCACCCACTCCTTATTGGTAGTAATGGCCATGTAACATATATGAAATACATAATACAATTGTATACTTGTAGTATCCCCAAATCTCGGGTACTAGATCTGCATTACAAATACAGCCTATTTATCTTAAAGGACACTATGTAATGCTGCTTTTCACCTGCAGTGGTGCTGTAGAGGGGAGTTCGACAATTACTGTGAGGTCACCATGAAGACTACAACTCATCACTGGGGCATCCCAGCAGCGACTATTTTATTTCAACCAAAACGAATTGTTTAAAGCAGACAATCCCTTAAAAAAATAATTCCCATCACAAAAAGCAATGTCATATTTCTTCAGGAATGAAGGTGTGAAGGGGTCAAGTGCTGGTTTATTCTCAGTGTTGGTGAGCATCTCAAAGGTCAGACTTTCACAGAGAAGAAAGTGCTTTTTATAGTGATTTAAATAGTTGGTAAGGAAACACATTACAAATGAACAGTGACTCCAGTCTAATCCATTTGTCTACTAGAATGCCTCCATAATCTGAAAAACATCACCCATATCATTAGAATCTGAGAGTTCTGCTAATTTTGGTGAAAAAGCATCTGTCAGCAGATTTGTACCTATGAAACTGGTTCACCAGTTACATGTGTATTACCCCAGAGCAGGCATTACCATTCCTTTAACCTGCTACTGTCTCTAATGGCTAGCAAAAAATAATGTCATCTGTGTATTTAATTCCAGGTCCTTTGATATTGTTCCTTAATAATATTGTTATGCAAATGTTATTACATGTAATGTGTCTGTTTGTCCAGCAGGTGGCAGCGTATCTGGCAGAGAGAGATCTTTAGATAGAATAGAACTTACCAGTGTTGAGAGAGCATGCTCGGCTAAACACCAGTTCAGCTTGAGCATCGCTATGATTGGCACATTGTGGAGTTCGGCCGAACACTGTGTGTCCTCGAGTGTATTTAAATCAATTTAGCTTCTATTTCTGAAACGTTTCTGCTGGGATTTGAACTCACAACCTTGTACATTAGAGGCAAGGACCTTATCAACTCAGCTATAAATCTGAATGCTAAACTGTGTCACAAACACCTCATAATTGGATGAAACATAGACGGCTCTACTGCTCAATTGGAATGTATGAGGTGCTAGGAATCTCCTAAATCTGACTCACCCAGTCAGGCAGTAGGACAATATGGAAAAGAAAATAGCAGGCACACTCTTATCTGGGATCTAAAATTGATTGAGTTTATTGGAAAAGTATAGAGATAAAAATGATAATTAATATGAGGATGGGTGATGGAATGTAGTGTAAGAACAAAGTATAGTGGGGTGGTAGACTCTGAAAATTAAAGTGTTTGTTAAGAAACGTGAAAATAGCACTTAAAAGATACAAAATTAAAGATAATTATGGATAATCATAAAAATCCATAGGTTGTTTCAATAATCCGTTTGTATCAACCAAATAATCCACGTGAATTAAATAAAATCAAAAAAGGTATAACAGTTCTCCCTTTGAATGGAAATGTTTTGTGATCGGCTTAATACAGTTAAAGACGTGCACTGTATAGTAAAGACGATATATTTCAATAAAAAATGATTAAAAATGATGTAAGTAGGCAGTAAAAAATGGTATTTTTAGACATCCATTAAATAATAAGTTAATTAAGTTCCTTTTCTAAAATCCATATTAGTGTTGAGCACAAATATTCGAATAGCGAATTATTTTAGCGAATATCGGCACTTCGCAAATTCAAGAATATTTTGAATATAGTGCAATAAATTCGCTATTTCGAATATTCGTTTTTTTTTTTTTTTTTTATTGTTGTATTTTTTTCTTTCCCTGAGGACTCCTGGCTTCCTGGCTGCTCCAGTCAGTGCCCGCTGCCGCTTCTGCCAACTTCTGTGCTCATAGAGCGTCCCCATCACCATGGGAATGCCTCCATACTAGAATGTACTGTCGGATGTGAGAATTAAGTTGAAATCGCAATGCGATTAATATAACTTGAAGTATTCGCATCGCGATTTTAACTTAGAGCTGGGTTTCTAATGGGTCAGCTTGCTAGAATTAACAAAGTTAACAAATATGGAATATAGCAGTGCTAAATTGAAATCGCAATGTGATTACTTCAAGTTATAATAATCGCATTGCGATTTCAACTTAGCACTGCTATATTCCATATTCGTTAACTTCGTTAATTCTAGCAAGCTGACCCAATAGAAACACAGCTCTAAGTTGAAATCGCAATGCAATTAATATAACTTGAAGTAATCGCATTGCGATTTCAACTTAGACCTGGTTTACTATGGTTGGCTTGGTAGAATTAGCAAAGATGACGAATATGACGAATATATTCCTCAAAACGAAGATAACGAAATATTCTCCATCTTAGTTTTAGCTCCATTTTCGTCAACTTCGCTAATTCTAGCAATCATCAAATAGAAAAGTTGACTATAGAGACAGCTGTGTTTAATTCGCTATGTGATTATATTACTTAGCTTTTTTTAAATAAATAGAATAATTATAATAATTATCAAGTATTATAATTATTCTATTTATTTAAAAAAAAAGCTAAGTAATAATATCGCATAGCGAATTAAAAACTTAGCTGTCTCTAGTCAACTTTCCTATTTGATTGCTAGAATTAGTGAAGTTGACAAATATGGAGCTAAAACGAAGATGGAGAATATTTGTTATCTTTGTTTTGACGAATATGACGAATACATTTGTCATATTCGTCATCTTCGCTAATTCTAGATATCAAATGAATAAGAAAGGATTTTAGGCACAGCCTGTGGAGGATTAAACACCTATTTCAACTATAGTACAACAAGTTGCTTAAAATCAAAGTCCTCGGCGCTCTATGCCGGAAAAATCCTGATCAGGATCATCCCCATGCATTCTGAATGGAGAGAAATCCGTTCAGGATGCATCAGGATGTCTTCAGTTCAGGACCGGAACGTTTTTTGGATGCAGGAAATACCGCAACATGCTGCACTTTTTGCTCCGTCCAAAAATCCGGAACACTTGCCGCAAGGCTGGATCCGGAATTAATGCCCATTGAAAGGCATTAATCCGGATCCGACCTTAAACTAAGCGTCGTTTCGGCGCATCGCGGATCCGGCGTTTAGCTTTTCTCAATGGTTACCATGGCAGCCAGGGCGCTAAAGTCCTGGTTGCCATGGTAAAAGTGTAGTGGGGAGCGGGAGCAGTATACTTACCATCCGTGCGGCTCCCAGGGTGCTCCAGAGTGACGTCAGGGCGCCCTACACGCATGGATCCATGCGCATGGGACGCTCTGACGTCATTTTGGAGCGCCCTGGGAGCCGCACGGACTGTAAGTATACCACTTCCCCGCTCCCCACTACTACTATGGCAACCAGGACTTTATTAGCGTCCTGGCTGCCATAGTAACCTGAAAGCATTTCGAAGACTGATCAGGATCCTTGCGACTTGATCCTCCAGGCGACTTGCGTTCTGACAGATCCGGCGGGACGGAAGTGCCTGCCAGATCCTCAGAACGCAAGTGTGAAAGAGGCCTTAAGTGCGATTTTCACGTTCCTTAACAAACACTTCAATCTTCAGAGTCTTACACTACATTCCATCACCCATCCTCATATTAATTGTCATTTTTATCTCTATACTTTTCCAATAAATTCAATCAATTTTAGATCCCAGATAAGAGTGTGACTGCCATTTTCTTTTCCATATAGAAAAACCTCATAGTTTAGCATTCAGCTTTATAGCTGAGTGGATAAGGTCCTTGCCTCTAATGTACAAGGTTGTGAGTTCAAATCCGGCAGAAACATTTCAGAAATAAAGGCTAAATTAAATTTATCAGAACAGTTGTGTAGGGCTGCGCTGCTTTCCCCACCCTTCATGAGACTAATCCGCACTTGTTTCTTTCATGTGTGTGTACTGGACACAGGAAAATGGTGCTCTTCATACAATCCACAGTCCTCTCTACATGAATGGCTCTGTGACAAACCAGAAGAGCGCACCAATAGTGTAGCACAATCGACCAACTTGCTAATATAAGGATTTATTATACTCACAAACATCCATTGATAAAAGGCATATCAATGGTAAAACACCCCATTGGGCAGAATCTCAAGGGTGTTTTATTGCAAATTTAGACTTTTTACTTTTATCGCAAATAAAATTTATATATTTTATATTTTTGAGTAATTGTAAAAAATGTATGGCACAAAATAAATGTGTAATTACTATATATATATATATATATATATATATAGAGAGAGAGAGAGAGAGAGAGAAAGAGAAAAAATCATACTTCTGATATATATGAATACATAATATGTGGGAAACTACTACTGATGTCTTTAGCCAAAATATATTTACATATATTATAATATATTATATGTTCTTAATATATAATAATATGTTTTTCTGACACAGTTTAGCATTCAGCTGTATAGCTGAGTGGATAAGGTCCCTGCCTCTGATGTACAGCGTTATGAGTTCAAATCCCAGCAGAAACTTTTTAGAAATAAAGGATAAATTAGATTTAAATACACTGGGTGTCCCCAAGCACTGATTCCATATATGGACATAGCTATATATGGAGTCATACCAGGGACTCCTAAGCCGAACTAGAGTCCCGACACCCTCCCCTTCAGAGCAGGGAGTGCGTGGTTGAATGCTCGGGGGCTCGGATCCTCTGTAGAGCACCCAAGCATCGCAAAGTGTTCTACTCGAGCACCAGAGCACAAGAGCACTTTGGTGCTTAATAAACACTAGAACTTATTCATTCCATTTTCCCCCTTTTGGGCAGAAGTGGGCTAGTCCTGCCTGCTACCAAGGGAGGGGTGTGCAGGAAGCTATAGGGAGTTCCTCAAAGAGTAGGAAGGAGAAGGGACATGGCCCAATGAGGGGAGCGCCCCTCCAGCAGCGGGAGTTTATAGATGGAATATCACGAGGGGGTGAACAGCAAAAGGCATCCCACTCAAAGGTACAGAACCATCAGAAAGTCCAGTAGCCAGACTGAAGTCAAAGATTAGCATAGCAGAGAGATAAAGCAGAGTATTCAAGTTCACCTGCCAGTCTACCCCAAAACCTGCTGGAACCAAGAAAAGATCAAATAGCGTCTGAATGCAAGTTTATTCAAGTAAAACTGTTGAACTTTATCACGTCTGAACTTGGCCTATTCTCCACCAACTACAACTCTTTTCTTTGAGTGCTATGGAGCCTAACCCTGTCGAGCAACGGTATCCAGGTGAGTACTGTGACACGCAAACTACTCAGGTCACATCACCAGTTGGCATGCTGAGAAAAATTATGTTTTGATGTATGCAAATGATCCTCTAGGAGCAACAGGTTCATTACACCTAGAGGCTCCGCTTACTCTGCATCTGCCGCACCCTCTCTACTTTGATTGACAGGGCTTGATTGACGGGGCCACACAGTAAAAATGACATCACATCTGGCTCTGTCAAAGGGGAGAGGGTGCGGAAGTAGCAGAGAAAGCAGAGCCTCTAGGTGTAAAAGCAACATTCCAGTTGCTGCTACAGGCTGATTTGCATATATTAAATTATTAAAACTTAATTTTTCTCAGCAATGCATATGAACATGGGAACAACACAAAAGTCTTTAGGGTACTTTTACACTTGCGGCAGGATGGATCTGGCAGGCTATTCAGCCTGTCGGATCCGTCCTGCCACAAGTGGCCGCAGCACATCTGTGCACGGCAAAGATCGCCGGACTAAAAAGTCGGACATGCCGTGCACGTATAGTCCAGCCGTATAGTCAATGGGGACGGAGCGGCAGCATGGCAGTGCACGGGCACTTGCGGCAGGACGGATCCGGCAGCCTGAGTAGCCTGCCGGATCCGTCTTGCCGCAAGTGTAATAGTACTCTTAGCTGCCAAGCGCACATGCAACAGGTCAGCCAGTTTCATACAGTGGGGGAAATAAGAATTTGATACACTGGCGATTTTGCAAGTTTTCCCAACTACAAATAATGCAGAGGTCTGTAATTTTTATCGTAGATACACTTCAATTGTGAGAGATAGAATCTAAAAAAAAAAAAAAAGCAAAAAATCACATTGTATGATTTTTAAATAATTAATTTGCATTTTATTTCATGAGATAAGTTTTGGATCACCTACCAACCAGCAATAATTCTGGCTCTCACAGACTCCCCTGATTCCCACTTGGAGATATGGACAAATGTGGCCAGTGATTGGGAAGAAAGAAGTGAGGATTACTGTTGAGCGAGCATGCTCGGCCGAACACCAGTTCTGTTCGAGCATCGCTATGCTTGGCACATGGCGGTATTTGGCCGAATACCGCATGTGCTCGAATGCAATGTTCGAGTCTCCTCCCCACACGCCAATAAACGTGGAAATAAGTAATGCCCTCACTGTAATGCCGTAGCCATTTTGGTTACTGCCATTACAGTGATTGGCTGGCCGGAACGCGTCATCCAGTGATATATAGCACCTGATGGCGTCTTTTCGGCTCAGTCTTAGTCACGGAGAGTTGTGCATAGGAAGCGACAGACAATTTAGGGAGTGATATTGGACTATTTTTATTAGATAAACTTTTCAGAGACCCAAAAATCCTTTTAAGGACTTTAGGGTGTGATAGCAGCAATATATATTTGTAGTGCAACCTGCGCTAAATTGCTAAAACTTTACAGACCCAAAAGTCCTTTTAAGGACTATTGTATGTGGCAGCAGCAATATATTTTTTTAGCGCATCCTGCGCATCCAGTGGGTTACCGATACTTTTATTATTTTATCACATTCTAAGCACTTTTAAAGAAAACAAAAGGGGACAGCTGGAAAGGAGGTTTCTTTGACATAGAGGGTGAAATTGACTGCAGAAGCAATGTGTTTGAGGTGAAACCTTACGCTCCAGGTGAGGTTTCACTCTAATGCAAAATAGGTAATATTAAAGGGGTTGTCCAGCTAAGAAGGCAACTTACCTATTTATTGTACCGTGCACAATTGGAAAATAAATTAACACCAGTTCACTGTCCTACAGTTGCAGTGCCACAGCCACTCTCCGGTTCAGCTTGGTCGAGTAACAAGGCCCTGACTGTACAACGTTTGGGAGAAGAAAATTTATCTGACAGTGTTGCTGGTCGATCTATCAGGGAGCAGAGATGCAGAACAAATCAGACTCGGCACTGGCATCACATGTTTACAGAGGGTGACAATTTAAAAATGCAGCTGCCAGCCACAGTTGCCTGTTATTGGTATTCCTGCCTCACTAACTAGTTTTGTGATTGTTACTCTGGATCGCTGACCTTTTGCCAGAATCACAGGCTGATGTGTGATCTCACCCAGCTGGTCTAAGACCAGGGTCAACACCAAGAGAATATTCAGTCTCCACCTCTAGAGACTGTTCCCTCACATGTCCAACAACACCAAGTTAAGTTGCCTGATCGCTCTGTAGGTGATAGGAAGCAGTTTATGTCTTTCAGGGAGAGTTGCAAATGATACTTATCAAATTATCTCAGACCTTACTCTTCAGGATCACAGCAACAGAGGGTACGTATTATTAATGGGCATTCTCCCTTCCCATTGACTCTCCTGAGCTGTCTTTTGTGGATTTTTTTTTTACTGATCTTGGTTTACTTTACAATGAGCCTGACAGGGTTGCTTTCCGGAGTGCAAATTAGTTTCGTTCCATCAGGGACACCTGACGAGGACTATTGTATGGACTTTTGTAAATGGTGTGGCTCCAAATGGAATGCCCGACTTAGAGATGTTAATTCTGCCAGGGTCTTTCTGACACCCTTAAAAACTTGCTAGACGTTATCTTTCACCTGATTCACTTGAGGAGACCATGATGTTAGCTGTGCATTTAGACAGATGACTAAGAACGCAGAAAAGAAGGCTCATCTACACCTGTTCCATGTTCCAGTCACGATCTGCCGTTTGTTCCTTCTGAGGTGTTTGCCCCCACTGACGAATCTATGCAGTTGGCCACTACTATCACTCTTCAAGAGAGATAATGTATTTGTAGTAGCACCTATGGGGAAAAATAAATCCAAATAGTGGTTGGGTATCAGCCCAAATACACCCATTATCCAGAATATAGTGGAAGACCGCAGCACACTCTAGTCTTCAACTGCAGAATTTGTAGTTTATTAACAAAGATAGTGCTCTATCTTGGTGAATAAACTACTGTTCTGCATTTGAAGACAAGAGTGTGCTGTGGTCTCTCACTAAATCATCAAGAGAGAAGTAATGTTCTCAAAAGCTAGCGGTTGTGCTTCTATTCCGGTAACACTGACCATCTTCTGAAAGCCTGTACAAAACAGCCACCTTAAAACTTCAGCGCCTAGGGGGTTCTCAGGAAGACCACTAAAGTGAGCAGGTATTTCCCAAGATGCTTAAAAAGCTTCTACTACTAGTATGTTTTTCCTACTATTCCTGCGGTCAGTTAGGATTTGCTTTTGTTAATTCTGGATCTGCTGCTAATTTTTTTGATTTGAATTATGGGGTTTCTATGGGTATTCCATTACTTCCTCTCCAGACCATGTACGAGTCACCGCTGTAGATACCACATGGGTTAAATTGAGTATTATACCCCTAATATCTCTATGCTAATTGGTGCTATTCATTTTGAGGTCTGTTCTCTGTTTATAATGGAAAATTTGCAAGCTAATGTGATCTTTGGTATACCATGGCTCCAACTACATAATCCTGGTATTAATTGGACTTCTGCAGAGTTGGATAAATGGGAAACAACATTTTTCAGTAATGATGAGCGGCAGGGGCAATATTACAATTTGCAATATTTCGCGAATATTTTGTAGAATATTCATCATATATTCGCAAATTCGAGATTATTTTCTTGATTGCAAAAAATCGGCAATGTAATATTTGATTAATGCACGCAAAATACAGGCGTGGGTCACTATAGCTATATTTTTCAAGCTGCTAGAAGTTTCCTGACACTGGAGAAAATGGTTGGCACGG
This sequence comes from Bufotes viridis, assembly GCA_033119425.1. Classification (NCBI taxonomy): domain Eukaryota; kingdom Metazoa; phylum Chordata; class Amphibia; order Anura; family Bufonidae; genus Bufotes; species Bufotes viridis. Next base: position 409,366,844 of record CM065590.1, on the reverse strand, counting down.
CAGAACATTACAATCACTTTAAATGCAGATAGAGTGCTCCGATATATTCGCGATTACGAAATCGGCACTAATGATGTGAATATTTTTTCGCAATACGTGCAACTTTACATTTTAACAGGTCTGACTACATATTAGTGATTGGTGTACTACGTATTGTTGTGAACTTGTGACATCACAGCACTATGTATGTATGTATGTATGTATGTATCTATCTATCTATCTATCTATCTATCTATCTATCTATCTATCATACATACATACATACAAACAGCACTATGTATGTAGCATGTATGTATAGACAGCTGAATCAGCTACACTATATTACTATCTAACCTACATTGACTATCTCCCACTAACGATCTATAATATATATATATATATGTATATATAAGTTAACTAACTAACTAACTAACTACCTATATAATGTTATGACACAGGAAAGCAGAGAACATAGCAATGACACTGCTGTCTCTCTCAGATGTGCAAAATACTGCATACAGTGGCTGCTGGGGAGGTTCTTATATACTAAGTAGACAACTTTTCTTTTGGTTGCTATAGATGTTGCTAAGCTCATACAAAGACATTGCAGCCTTCTCATTGGCCCACAAGCAAGAAGGGAGGTTACTAATTTAAAAAAAAAATCTAGAATATTCAAAATTACAAATATATATCACTATATTCTAAATATTCGCAAATTCTCGAAGTGCCGATATTCGCGATTCGAATATTCGCGCCCAAAAATTTTTTTTCAGTAACTATACATTTAGGCCTAGTTCAATGAATATTAGGATGATGCTTTATCTAGAGCAGGCATGCTCAACCTGCGGCCCTCCAGCTGTTTCAAGACTACAACTCCCAGCTCCCTAGTTTTACAACAGCTGGAGGGCCGCAGGTTGAGCATCCCTGATCTAGAGGTTTCTCTGTCATTGATTCCCCTGATCCCAAACCAGAATCCATCTTGCCTGCTGGTATTGTCATTTGTACTATTTTTCCTGATTTGACATCTGATATCAGAGTTAGGCCCCATGCACACGACCGTTGTTTGTTTCCGCTTCCGTTCCGTTTTTTTTTCACGGGTAGGATGCTTCCCCATTTATTTCAATGGGTCCGTCAAAAAAAACGGATGGTCAACTGTTTTTGATCCGCATCCGTGATCCGTGTTTTCATTCCGTCAAAAAAATAGTGCATGTCCTATTTTTTTCACGTTTGCGGACAAGGATAGGCATTTTTACAATGGATCTGCCATAAAAATCGGATCCGTCAAAAAAAACGGTCCGTCATCCGTTTTTTTTGATGGACGCAAAATTTGCAGGAGAAGCGGACGCGGAGGCAGGCAACGGTCGTGTGCATGTAGCCTTAACCAAAGTCTGGGTCCCGAGAATATGAAAAAAAAACAAGTGTATACAGAAAGGGGGCTATTAAAAAAGGCTCCCTGAGTTTTATCTTTGTTGTTATTGCTCTCTATTAAGAATCTTTGTCTGAAAGTACTTTCAGTTATATTCGCTCCTCAATTTATTGGTCCCCATGCAGTGGCTGAAGTCATTAATTCTGTACCCTATTATCTCATTATTCATTCATGATTCATAATGTATTTCATAGGTCTTTATTCAAGAAATATTTCACTTCTTTGTTACCTCCTTCTTGTGTTGAGGTTTGTGGGTAGCTGAAGTATGAGGTCTCCAAAATATTGGATTCCACAGGAGTGTGAGGTGTAGTTCAGTATCTGGTTCAAACTCTCATGCTCTTTTGTTTGAGGGTTCAGTGGCCCCTTTAAGAAGGCAGCGTACTGTCACATTCATGCCTTACTTGCCAATTGTGTGTTTGTTACTCTGGATCGCTGAATTTTTTCCTGTTTCTCTTTTTCACTGTATTCTGTATTTGACTCTGCTTGTCCGTTCACCTTTCCTCATATTGTACAAGGTTTCGCATTAGACACTGCAAGTTTGTGACCTCGCCATTGCCTTCTGACTTTATCTATGGGATTAACTCCTAGTTTCTCTGTTCCATGTTTCTATTAGATTCTTATCTGGTTCTGGTTTTGCCTGTCAGGTTTGACCTCTTTCTGTCTGACCACTCTTTTACGTCAAGTCAGCAACCGTCGCCAAATTGTGGGTTGCCATTTAGGGTGGATTGTGCAAGTAGGTAGGGACAGTGGTGCTGATGGAGTACAGAGCTGAACTATTCCCTTCCCTTCATGTCACTCTCGCCACTGTGGTCATACAGTAAGAGGGAAGAGGGGGCCCAGGATCCCCATTTAAGTGATGCAAGGATATACCAGTTATCAGACATTTTACCTCCTATCCTATTTGACAATAAACCAGATAAAGCTAAACCAAGTAAATCCTTACAGAGGTTGATGGGGCTATGAAAATCTCTGGGTTAGGGGTCTTTTACATGGGGCAATGATCGAGAATGAACATCATTGCATAAACATTCCACCAATCACTTAAATATCAAGCAAATATTCCTTTGTTGAGTGATCATATATTTTATGCAATTGGAAGTACATTGCTTTGTGGGATAAATAATCAAACTGTATTATCATTTATCCCCACACTTAAGATAATTGTTGCATGTGATGTAAATGTGGGATGCTGTTATCTACCTATGAAAAAGGATCCTATAAGCAGTACTGTGATATCATATAACTGATATCTACAGGGTATGTTGGCACAAGTCGTCTAAATCTTCTTGTAGTGTAGAACTGGCTTAGTTTCCCATATCAACCAATCACATTCCAACTTTCATTTTTGACAGCTCCTTTGGAAAATGAATGGTGGGATCTGATTAGTTGCTATGGGCAACTAAGCCATTTCTAATTTACACCAGCTTGATAAATGACCCCAAATTCATGTTTATAGATTTAAAAGATTTTAGGAAATACATCAATCATGTCCAATATTATCTTGCTAAAAAAGTAAAAATAATACAATATCATCTCCATGATCAATACAACAGAAGGTTATTGCCTGTCTACCCTTATAACACTAAACCCTGTCTGGCTGATGGAATGTAATTCATTTAACTCATGCTTTTACTTAATTTCCCTGCTCTAAGAAGAACTATCTTGTCATTACGTTGTTTTGAAGGTCAATCTATTACGTGAAAACAGATTTGATTTACTTGATGGCCAATAGCCAGCCCAGGATCTGTCTTAGTATTGGATTCGTTAAATAGTGCAGAGATGACACTTGTACTGTTGAATGATTTGCTCACTGAAGAAATGTTTAACTTGCAGAAAATCCATATCTAACCAATGTGTAGTAAAGTACAATAGTATTACCCATCCTTCAAGAAGCATACCATGAGAGGTAACAGTTAGGGTTGAGCGAACTCGAACCGTAAAAGTTTGGGTTCGGTGTTTGGCGCTTTCTTGGCGCTTTTTGAAAGGCTGCACAGCAACCAATCAACAAGCGTCATACTACTTGCCCCAAGAGGCCATCACAGCCATGCCTACTAATGGCATGGCTGTGATTGGCCAGAGCAGCATGTGACCCAGGCTCTAGATAAGCTTGAGTCACATAGCGCTGTATGTCAGTCTGCTGTTACAAGTATAGGGAGAGGATGCTGCTGGGCTTGTGATTTCAGAGAGAGAATGGGAGAGAATCTAACTCAGCGATCTACCTAGAAATAGTTCTGTGCGTGCAGGGCACTATCCTTTTACCCTGCCCTGAGCTCATTGACCAAAAAATACTAACTTTTAGAATTCTGTTAGTTAGGTGGGTGGAGGTGGCGGCAGCCATTTTATGCATGCTCAGTGCACCAGCACTGCATCTGAGTTTTTGGAACATTGCAAATCACCATTTTTTGGGGGCAAACTACAACATCTGTATTAGTCAGTGTGCAATTTAAGCTAGAAATACACCCATCATTTTCTGGGGTTTGAAAAACACACGTTTTTGACAAAAACACTATTTTCAGGCCTTGCGGCATTAGCATGTGTGAAATTACAGGCTTATATACTGCTGTCAAATTCAGTTGTTAAACAAACAGTCGTTTGGGCACAAAAAATTTAGTTGGCAGCCTTTGATGCAGATGTTATTGTGAGATACACCCTTAATACATTTGGGTTACATTCAGAGATTTTAAATACCGCCATTTGGTGCACCAATATTGAATTCAGGCCTATAGAGGTTCAGGCACTGTAAGATCTCCCCTATACATACAGGGATTTGAATTAGGCATTTGAAATACATCCATTTGAAATACAGCCTTTTTAAATACAGCCATTTAGTGCAAAGATATACTTACTTCAGGCCTACACTGATTTAGGGCGTGTGTGATCCCCCCTATAAATACAGGGGTTTGAATTAGGCATTTGAAATACATCCATTTGAAATACAGCCTTTTTAAATACAGCCATTTAGTGCAAAGATATACTTACTTCAGGCCTACACTGATTTAGGGCGTGTGTGATCCCCCCTATAAATACAGGGGTTTGAATTAGGCATTTGAAATGCAGCCATTTGAAATACAGCCTTTTTGTGCAAAGATATATTTACTTCAGGCCTACAGTGGTTCAGACCGTGTGAGATACCCCCTATACATACAGGGGTTTGATTTAGCCATTTGAAATACAGCCATTTGAAATATAGCCATTTGAAATACAATAATTTTGTGCAAAGAAATCTTTAATTGAGGCCTAGTCTGGTTCAGGCCATGTGAGATACACCCTTTACATACTGTCGTTCTTTTCTACTATTAATTAAACACCCATTTAGGGCAAGATCCTGAATTCAAAAAATATGAGGAGAGCGTCAAATAAGGGACGTGGCCCAGGTCGTGGTGCTGCTGGTTGACCTCCTGTTGCAGGGAGAGGACGTGGTCGATCTGTGCCAGCTACACGCACAAGTGAAACCCCTTCCTCAGGGGAAGGCAAAAAAACTGGCAGTGGTATTTGGTCGAGCCTAATGCTGCTCTACGAATGGTGAGGCCTGAACAATTAAAGGCGATAGTAGATTGGGTTGCTGACAGTGGATCCAGTTCCTTCACATTGTCTCCCTCCCAGTCTCCTGCTGAAAGACAACAGTTGTCTTTCACCTCTCCCTCTTGCAAATCAGCCAAGCAGTCTGAGCCCCAAGTCATGCAGCAGTCTCTTCTGCTTTTCGATGACTCTGTTAGCAGGGTTTCCCAGGGCCATAAAACTAGCCCTGCCCCAGAAGTGGAAGAGATTGAGTGCACCGATGCCCAACCACTTTTTTTTCAAGATGAGTACATGGGAGGACCGTCTTGGATGATGACGAAACACAGGTGCCAACTGCTGGGGCTTTCGAAAGTGTGCAGACCGACAAGGAAGTCAGGGGTGAAGACTGGGTGGAAGATGATGTGGAGGACGATGAGGTCCTCGACCCCACATGGAATCAAGGTCATGCGAGTGACCGATGTAGTTCGGAGGAAGAGGCGGTGGTCGCACAGAGCCACCAGCAAAGCAGAAGAGGGAGCAGGGTGCAAAAGCGGAGCGGCCGTCCTCTAGACAGTACGCCTCCTACTGCCCACCGCAGCAAGGGACCGAGCACACCAAAGCCAGCTCCAAGGAGTTCCCTGGCGTGGCAGTTTTTCAGACAAGACACGAGTGGTTTGCACGCTGTATAATCAGAGCCTGAAGCGAGGCATAAACGTTCTCAACCTGAGCACAACCTGCATGACCAGGCATTTAAGTGCAAAGCACGAGTTGCAGTGGAGTGCACACCTCAAAAACCGAGAAAGGTCTCTGGCTCCTCCTGCTTCCTCTTCTGCTGCAGTCGCGGCCTCTTCATCCACCTCTGGAGTGACAGTGCCACCTGGTGCAGCGTACTCAATTTAGGGTTCAATAGTGTACCTGGGTGTTGTAGTGCAGCAATGACCGCTAACCTGGGACAGGCCGACTCTCTGGTTCTTCTTCTAGGACAGGTAGTTATAGGTAGAGTTCGTGACGCCAGGTCCAATTAACGGTGGCACACCGTTTGCTGATAGTAGGAATAATTGAGGAACCACGTTGCAATAAAACAGAACTTGAACTTTACTGAAGCTTGGATAGCAATCAGGCATATAAATGGATGGAAGCGCAGTTCCTTAGAAGACGGTTGGTTTCAGCAGGTTGTAAATTACAGTTCACATATGGCAGGCACTTACACAGCAAGGTAATTCACAGAGGGTAAACACAGGCCTGTTGCAGTACAGGCGGCTTGCACTCTCTTCCTGACTGGTCCTGGACAAGGAAAATATTCTCCAAGGCCCCAATGCCCTATATCTGGCATATATTCTTGGGATTACAATTACTAAGTACCTCCTCTGGTATCTGTAGTACCTCTCGCTTTACTGACTTCTGCTCTGCCTTTCCTCAGCTTCTTCAGGCTGGCTACAGTGATGATCCTGCTTTACTTTTCCCTTTTCTCAGTTCTGACTCAGGAGGGGAACCTTTTGCTTGGATCTGGAACCCGGTTACAGGGCCTGCAATGCCCTCTCCTAGTCTGCAGGCTCCAGGCCTGCACTGCCTTAAACAGGCTAATGGCCTGGACTAAACTCCACAGGCTCATGGCCTGGATTGGAAATCCCTTCCTTCCCCTGACTGGGCCTATATATACTAGGGCTCCCTAGCTCCCTCTAGTGGCTAAAGCTGAGATGACTCCCCTAGTAGGCCTGCACATGGCAATACATTCACAGTAACAGGGTGATAGGATATATAAATAGGCATTATATCACATTGCATTCAATGAAAATGAAATTAACCAACCTCCCCATAAAAGGGGGGGGGGGGAACGTACGCACTCAAGTGACCCTTCTGTAGTGTCGGGCATCACAACTCCCGTACACTACACTGGCACCCCACAAACAGAGGATCTGCCAGCAACACCAACACCTGGGTCACCAAGCATCTCTACAATGTCCCACGGAAGCGTTCAGCTCTCCTTATCCCAAATGCTGAAGAGGAAGTACCCCCCCTACCCACCCGCGATCCTCAGCCCTGAATGCCAGCATTTCTAAATTACTTGCCTTTGAAATGCTGACATTCCGCCTGGTGAAGACGGATAGTTTTAAAGGCCTTATGGTGGTTGCTGTCCCACAGTTCGTCGTGCCCAGCCGCCACTACTTTTCAAGGCGAGCCATCCCTTCCCTTCACAACCAAGTAGGGGACAAAATCAGGTGTGCACTGCGCAACACCATCTGTGGCAAGGTGCACCTGACTACAGATACGTGGACCAGTAAGCACGGTCAGGGCCATTATATCTCCATAACAGCACACTGGGTAAATGCAGTGGCGGCTGACCTGAGGCGGATAGCAATTTGTCGCACGTCCTTTCAACACCGAGGATTGCAGGACACTTCAGTTTGCCTCCTGTTGCTTTCCCCTCCTACTCTGCTTCCTCATCCTCTACCAGCTCGCTTACACGAACTGAATGACAGGGGTGGTCACTTGGACCTAGCGTAACCTTTGCAACCTCTCTGACTATTAGTAGGTAAAATTTAATCTTTATTAATCACTCTATTAAAAATACATTAACTACTTGGGAACATGAAACTTCTGGGTCTCAAAATTGGGCACATGGCCTGAGCCTAACCTTTACCCCTTGGAGGTACTGGCCTGCCCTGCAGCCAGTGTATTGTCTGAACGTGTGTTTAGCATGACTGGAGGTGGTTATCACAGGTTAAATCTCCCAATGTTTTGGGGTGTACCCTAATTTTATAAATAATATTTAAAACCAAAAAGCAGTGTAGGCTACCTCCTCCACTTCCACCGCCGCTTCCACCTACAGCACCACATCCACCGCCTCCTAAACATCCCACTCCATACGGACCTCGTCCTCCTAGATCAAGATTATTATTTTTTATTTTTACCTATTTTATGTTATTTAAAGTCATTTCCCTATCTACATTTGTTTGCAGAGCACTTGGCGTGCTCTTAACAACATTTTGCTGCCATTTGCAGCCCTCTAGCCCTTTCCATGACATTTTTACAGCCATTTTAGTTCTCAAAAGTTCGGGTCCCCATTGACTTCAATAGGGTTCGGGTTCGGGGTCAAGTTCGGGTCCCGAACTCGAACTTTTTTCCGAAGTTCGGCCGAACTGTAGAACCCGTACATCCAGGTGTCCCCTCAACTCTAGTAACAGTGCATTATACTTTTTAACATGGATAGTTAGGTCTGAGGCACTGAATAGGATGCTGACTGAACTGAACTAACATGATAGAATATTAGCACTCATTGTTTGGTATTGTCAGTTCTGCACCTTATTTTCTAATACAAGGGTAGTGAGGGAAGAAATGGACCATCATTCATTTGTGGCACAAAAGCCCCTGAATCTTTGTAAACTTTATTCTTTTTTTGCAGCCACTTGAATAAACTCATTATTTTAACAGCCCAACTGCTCACAAATGGTCCCTGGATCCTTCCTCTTTCAGGAACCATCACCCTCTGTGTTGATCAAATCAATGATGTCCCCCACCAACACTTTCCTTATAAAACATCTCTCCATTCAACCACTGCTGGGCTGCCTTCATAACTGGCATCTCCAATCTCCTCACGGAAGGTGACCTCTTTCTGTGGCATCACAGTCCCCAAAGCTGAGAACCTTCAAGACAATCACCGTGGTTTCTGTTTCAGCTCCCACCTCCAGCTCATTGCATCAATATCACTTCTGGTCCATCCTAAACATCCTGCCAGACTTTAGCCAAAAATTGTATAACAGAAAATGTAGGCTGTTATATGGAGAGATGAAGCAACACAGAAACTGGGTAACTGCAGCCAACAAATTTTCTTTGTGTGAAGACAGCAATCAATCCACATAAGGCAGACAAGAGAAAGTTAGGAACCGTTTATTACAGTTCAACAACAATGAGGTTGGATATACATCAGCTTGATTCAGCCTTTAACTTAAGTGGTCATAGCATCTACACCGGCATTAATATGTTTGCCCAGTCCTCTTTCGCTAGTGGCACTAATTTAGACTGTGCCACTCCTATTTTTTTTAGGCTGTGCAGCTACTCACTATGGACACACACCATTACTCCTTGAGAGCTAGAGCTTTAAAGAGGTTAACCCCTAAAATATGTATTAATTTACATTGTTTTACCATGGAAAAATATAACAAGTTTACAAATGGAACATGAAAAAAATTGCTCATGTGTCTAGATATTTCTGTTACACGTTTGTTATGGCGCTAAAAATGATTTCTTCTCAGCAGTAATGAATACATTAGATCAGGCAACCTCCGGCACTCCAGCTGTTGTAAAACTACAACTCCCAGCATGCATACTTCCTCTGCTCTTCTCAAAACGCTCACAGAAATGAATGGAGCATGCTGGAAATTGAAGTTTCACAACAGCTGGAGTGCCAAAGGTTGCTGACCCCTGTCTTAGATGGATGTTTTAAGAGGAAATCACAAGAACAGCAGGTGGTGCCATTACATTTGTGTACTGCAGTATCTAGCCACAGAATCATTTTTTTAAATGGTTTATTTAAAAAGGGTAAGGGTTATGTTTTACATGATCTGGCAGAAAACAATTAAAATCTATTCATGGGATAACCCTTTAACAATGGAAATGGCCACCACTTATCCACTGAACCCCATAGCTTTGTTTTAGGCCTCATGCACACGAACGTGTTTTCTTTTTGTGTCTGTTTTTTTCCAGACCGTATGCGGAACCATTCATTTCATAAAAAAAAAAAAAAAACGGAAGGTACTCTGCATGCATTACGGACAAGGATAGTACTGTTCAATTAGGGGGCAGCTGTTCCGTTCTGCAAAGTACAGAATGCACACGGATGTCATCTGCATTTTCTGGGGATCCAATTTTGTGGACCGTAAAATACATGCGGTCGTGTGCATGTGGCCTTAGTCTCTACTTCTTCTATCTTCTTCTTCTATATATAAAAAAGGACGTATATATGTCTGTGTGTATGCATGTATGTATGTTCCGCGATCACTCAAAAACGCAACCATCGACTTCAATCAAACTTGGTATACACATCCCTTGCTACTTGGAAAGAAATATTGTGGGGTCTCAGCTCTCTAGGACGTACTGTTCCTGAGATATTCCCCAAAAATGACCTGCATTAGCCAATACAAGCCTGCAAGTCTTTCTCTTCATATCCCAACTGCCATACACACGGTTACATGTCCCTTATCAGCCAATAGAAGCTCGCAGGCCCTTAATCTCCACATACACACAGTTTTACTCCAGGTTTCCATAACAACCTAGCCATTTTTCTTCACTGCTGTAGGTCAGCTTTAGGCTAGGGCTACACGACGACATGTCTCGCACAACAATAAGTCGCACGACACATAGGGCCCAACTACACTGCTACATGTGTCGCGCGACAATTTTTATAATTATAGTCTATGATGTTGCACTGCAACATGTGACATGCTGCGACACAACAGTCACAGAAAAATCCATCTTGCGACTGTCACATGTCGCAGTGCGACACCATAGCCTATCATTTTAAAAATTGTTGAGACAAAATGTCGCGCAAAACATGTCGTCGTGTAGCCCTAGCATTAAAGGGGCAGGATCACTGTGGATGTTACTGTTAAGGGGGCAGGCAGGGCCGGCACGTCCTATAGGCGGACTAGGCAGCCGCGTAGGGCGCCCCTTGGAAAAGGGACGCTGCCAGGTGCGCCGGCCCCCCATATGCTGCAACCACCCGAGCACTCTATATAGAGCCTAAGGCGGCTGCAGTACTGCCCGGGCTGGCACGTCCATGAGGGCGCACTGCCCTGGCGCAGCAAGAGGAGAGGGGCTGACAGGAGGGAAGCTCTCAGCGCTCCCTCCTGTCATTTCCTTATTGTAGCATGGTCAAGCTCTCTATGGTCCACGGGTACAGAGAGCATCTGTCTCCTGTACCCAGCCGGACTGAGAGGAAGTGCGCACACAGTACCCGCGGACCATACAGAGCTTGGCCACGCTACACTAGAGGTAGGGGAGGGGGGGTGAGAAAGAGAATCACAAGAGGGTAAGAGAATGACAAGGGTGGAAAGAGAATGACAAGAGGGGGAAAGAGAATGACAAGAGGGGGTAAGAGAATGACAAGGTGGGAAAGAGAATCACAAGAGGGGGAAAGAGAATGACAAGGGGGGAAAGAGAATGACAAGGGGAGGAAAAAGAATGACAGGGGGGGTGACAAGGAGGGGGGGACAATGACAAGGGGGGGGGGGATTGACATCCATTACACACACATACACAATACAACCCTTACACACACACACACACACAGAAACACACAATGCAACCCATAAACACACGCAATGCACCACTTACAGACACACACACTGCATCCCTTACACACACAGAAACACACAATGCATCCCTTACACACACTCAGTGCACCCCTTACACACACTCAGTGTACCCCTTACACACACTCAGTGCACCCTTTACACACACTCAGTGCACCCCTTACAGACACACATGCTACATCCCTTACATACACAGAAACACACCTTGCAGCCTTTACACATACAAACACAGATTCACACAACGCATTCCGTAGACATATTCAGAAACACACAATACATCCCTTATACACAGACACACACTGCTTTCTATCCCTTACACACACACACAGCATCACCTAAACTGGTATCCCTATATACTACAGTCCATAAGCACACACATTAGATTCTCTACAGCAACACATAACACATCCCCTACACACTTCACCCACCACTGTGAACAAACTCATGGGTGGAACATGTAGGTGGACTTATGGGTGGGCCTTATGGGCATACTCACCGTTAGGCCCTGGGGCCCAGACCTTGAGCTGTGTAAAGGGCCCCAAAAAATGGAGCTGCTTCCCGTTCTCCCAGAACATAGATTTTTGCAGCCTCCAGAGAGCCTGATCTACACCAGCCCTGTGGAGCCAGACTGCAGCTAGAGCTCATCATCATTCTCATCTGGGTGTAAGTAGGCAATCTAGTATATTATTTGTGGCACTAGTCTCCAATTTACCTCACATTAAAGGGACACTATAGTCCCCAGAACCACTGCAGCTTAATGTAGTGGCTCTGGTCATTATAACCTGTCCCTGCAGGCTTTTTAATGTAAACACGGGGCCACTACAGCACTGGCGTTAGTTAATATGGCAGATCATATGGGTGGGTCATTGTGATATCACATGGGTGGGGGGGGGGGGCTCAAACCTTTCCTTTGCCTAGGGCAGCAAAAATCCTTGCACGGGCCCTGAGGGCAGGCCACTGTGGAGGTCACTGTTAAGGCAGTAGGGTACTATGAGGTAACTGTTAAGGTAGCGGGGTACTGTGGAAGTCACTGTTAAGGGGAAGGGCCCCTGAGGAGGTCACTATCAAGGGAGTGGGTCAAAAGGTCAAAGTTAAGGGGATAGGTTGCTGTGGAGGTCCCATTTTAAAGTGGCGGAGCACTGTGTGTGTGTGTGTGTGGGGGGTCAGTGTTAAGGGGTGGGGGGCTGTGGAGTTCACCTTTAAAGGTTCAGCATGTTATAGAAGTCACTGTTATGGGGGATACTGTTGATATCTTTTAACAACACAAACATTAAATGAAATAGATGAAATATACCCGTGCAAAGCCGGGTCCTTCTGCTAGTCTATAATAAATAGAGGGTAGATGTTTTTCATACAGTTACTTTCTTACTTTTGCAATGATAGTAGATGCGATTCAGCTCATTTTGATAGACTCCAGCTCCTACTCTAAAGGATAAAAAGCCAGATGGTTTGACCTATTCGTCATCATCATTATAAACCATAAATAAATTGATATTTTTCAGGTTACATTTCAACTGTAAGGCATTGATTCAACACTGACTTGTTGCTGCATAGAACCTATAAGGAAATGTGCTTTCACAAACCCAGAAAGATAGCGAAAAAATATATGCTAATGAACATTATTTACTTTTGGTCCACTAGGGGGAGAGATTGCTACATCAAAGTGAACTATATAATTACAATAGCAAGTGTGTCTGGTTTTAAAATGAGTCTGGATAATTAAAAGGTCACATACTGTAGGCAAAAAGAACAATGGTCATAAAACGTATCTCTAGATGTGTTAATGCTATTCTATGCACATTTTTATAATAGTAACCTTATAAAAAGAGTAACATAGTATCAGCAAAAGGGATATTTTAATAGTCATCAAAGAGGATAAATTAAATGCAAAGAGAATGAGGCATTATATCTCCACTAGATGTTCATGACATCTTTCATATTAAAAAAAAAAAAAAATGAACATATAAAAAAAAATACTGGAAAACAAGATTCTATTAAAGGAAATCTGTCATTAAGTCAAATTCTTAATACTTAGGTATCCTAAAAATCAGGGTTTTCATTAACATTTTTAACAGATTCCCTACCTGGGCAGCATAACTAACGCTCCCATGACATCATCACTGTGCCACCTGTGTCTTGGTAGGGCTGGTTTTAGACACATTGCAGCCTAGGGCAAAATGAAAATGCTGAAATATTGTACTAAAAAGACAGTCGCGTTCAGTGAATTGAGAAGGATGTGTACAGAGAGCCGCAGGGCTGATCTCTAATGCTTTCAGGGCCATTGCTAGGATCTCAAAAGATTAGAGGAACAAGCCTCAAGGTATATGTCCCCTGTGTACACAAAAAAATAATGTATATACATAGTATTATCAGATTATACATTGAACTAATATTACCCTACAGTAACATAGTAAGTTAGTAAAATAGTTTATAAGGCTTAAAAAAAGACATCTGTCCATCCAGTTCAGCATGTTATCCTGCAAGATGATCCAGAGGAAGTAAAAAACTTTGACGTGGAAACCAATTTTCCTCATTTTAGGGAACAAATTCCTCCCCGATTCCAATAAGGCAATCAGATTTCCTGGATCAACAACCTAATTCTAGTAGCTATAGCCTGTAATATTATTACACTCCAGAAATACATCCAGGCCCCTCTTGAACTCCTTTAGTGAACTCACCACAGTGATTAAAAATTACCACCATACTCTTAGCTAAACAAAACTCATAAAAGATCCCAAATGATACCACTATACAAAGGCCAAATAACACCACCACTACTTTTATCAGCGCAGAGTGACTCTTTAATACTACCATACTGTTAGTGAATAAAAATGACTGTAAAAAGATCTATATTACCAATAATAGCACTAGAGATGAGCGGACTTTTTAAAAATTCGATTTAACTGGTTCGACAATTTTTTTGAAAAAAATTTGGTTTGATACAAATTTATCTGCGGCGAATTGCGTTAAAAACGGCTATTTCCTGGCTTCAGATAGCCTTTATAATGGTTTAGAACACTGTGCCTTGCAGTAACAAGCATAGGGAGTCTGCTGTGGTAGTGAAATAATATCTAATGCCGATGACATGCAGTATGACATACAGATGACAGGCGTCACTCTTAGAATCACTGCACACTTACCTTATTTGGGCAATCAAACTCAAGTATGAACTCAGCCTTACAAGTCGATGGTAGCGCCAAGAATAAGCACACTCCTTTTACAACGTCGTCAGCTGATTCCACATAGATGTCTACAGAACCTGTTCTATTAAACGCTTATACAAGTAGAGCTCCCCGACAGAGTGGAGAGGGTATTATGAGACAGAGTTCAGACTAAGCAGATATGCATCTACACTCACAAGTGCATAGCCATAAGGAAAACAAGGTTGGTTAAAAGATGGCTGCACAATACATGTCTTATAGTATATATTGAGGCTGGCGCCTCTTTTGGATTGAGCAACGCCCAAGTACCTGGGACTCCTCAGCAGCACAAAAGTAATTTAGCTGGTTCCTGCAGTGCCCTGAATAAAAGGAGACTGGTAAGTCCATGAGAGGCAGTATCTGAAATATGAGGGACCCTTGTGTGGAAGCCACCATGACGTGGTACTTGGGCCCGACATACTTTTGATCAAAAATGTGTGCTAAGTGCTTCCTTTATTCAATTTTTTTTAATGAGCCCCTCTTCCTATTTTTTGCTATCAGTTTATGATGTACTGTGCAGCCATATTTTAACCAACAGAGTGGAGAGGGTGTCATCAGTAAGTTTGTGTTGTCGTCTATGATTAATTTGCCCTTCCTCTGATCTGTCAGAACAAAAACCCACAAAAACTGATCCTGTCTGTTGAGCATTTGCTTTTACTCGGTCAACATTTGGTCAGTAATTCATTAGTATTGCTAATGCCAAAAAAAACAAAACAGGAGTGAATCCAAAACAAAGATGACACGTGAATGAGGAGACCATAGAGTGGCCCAATGACAGAGTCTGGAAGTGGCGGCAGCATCAGGAGGAGGCCACAGAGTGGGACAATGAAAGTGTGGAGGTGGCGGCAGCATCAGGAAGCCACAGAGTGGCACAATTACAGAGTGTGGAGGTGGCAGCAGCATCATCAGGAGACCACAGAGTGGCACAAAGACAGAGTTTAATAGTGGTGGCAGCAGCATAAGGAGGAGGCCACAGAGTGGCACAATGACAGTGTGGAGGTGGCAGCAGCATCAGGAGGACACAGAGTGGCAAGGTGACATAGTGTTCAGGTAGCAGCAGCATCAGGACACCATAGAGTGGCAAGATGATATAGTGTGCAGGTGTCATCAGCATCAGGAGACCACAGAGTAGCAAGGTGACAAAGTGGGGAGGTAGCAGCAGCATCATGAGACCACAGAGTGGCAAGGTGACATAGTGTTCAGGTGTCAGCAGCATCAGGAGACCACAGAGTAGCAAGTTGACAAAGTGGGGAGGTAGCAGCAGCATCAGGAGACCACAGAGTGGCAAGGTGACATAGTGTTCAGGTGTCAGCAGCATCAGGAGACTACAGAGTGGCAAGGTGAAAAAGTGAGGAGGTAGCAGCAGCATCAGAGGACCACAGAGTGACCCGGGGACAGGGGAGGTGTGTGGCAATAGGAGTGCCAGCTGAAGATGGTGGGTGAAAGAAGGAGCACTTGGCATCAGATGTGTGGCATTTGGCGGGTGGAAAATCAGAATAGTAGCTGAGGCAGGTAGCTAGAAAAAAACTGTCTCTTTTGCAAAGTGTGGGTGTGGCACCATAGATAATCTAGTCTGATGAATCAGGCATTGGTGGGTGGAAATCCTGGCTGATGCACGCCTGATTCATCTTGACAAAGGTCAGTCTCTATACATTTTGGGTGGACAGGTGAGTTCTTCTTGGGGTAACTATGGCCCCCGCCGCACTAAACACCTGCTCTGATGCCACACTACTGACAAGACAGGACAACTTTTCCAGGGAAAACTCTGCTAGTTGCTAATACACTAATACACACCAAAAAGGGCTGGAATTTTTTCACTTTAACACACAACGGCTAATAAATACATTTTCGTAAAAGATCAGGTTTGTTGTTCGGCGATTTCTTCACGTTCTTTGAAAGCCTGCAGGGCAGCCAATCAACAAGCGTTTCACTATTTTACCCTACTATTGGCATGGCTGTGATTGGCTAAATGCAGCATGTGACCCAGCTTCTATTTAAGCTGGAGTCACGAAGCACCGCATGTCACTCTGCTGCTCTTGTAGGGACAGGCTTCTGCTCTCAGGGAGAGATTAGCGAAGAAATCTGTTAAACTTGGTGGTGATAACTCTTCAAACTACAGCAATTATTGAGGGTGCTATGCTACATATTTGTACTCAGCCCTGAGCCCAGTGATACTGCAAAATAATTTTTAATCCATCTGTTACTGAGGTGGGGGTCGGCAGCCATTTTAGCAACTGCAGTGTCCTTGGAACTGCATGTGACCTGCGCGTGTGCCAGCCTGCCAGGGACATCAGTCTAATTATTTTTTGGTAGCTCAGTGGAGGAAAAATTTTTTTTTCTGGCAGGTCAAGTCCCCCTACATTACCTATTTTATAATTTTGGGATGACAGTGCATTTCTGTAGTTGGGGGAATAAATCCGTACTGTCGTACCACAGAGGATGTTTGCATACACCGCTGAAAACCCTATTTTAAAATTTTGCAGTGACATAGTGCATTTCTGTAGTTGCTGTAATAAACCCGTACTGTTGTGCCACAGAGCACGTTTGCATACAACGCTGAAAAAACTGTTTTAAAATTCTGCATTAAAAAGCTGCATTTCTGTAGTTGGGTTAATAAACCAGTACTGTTGTGCCACAGAGCACTTTTGCATAGAACACTGAAAAACCTATTTTAAAATTTAGCAGTGACATACTGCATTTCTGTAGTTTGTTGCAATAATCACTGGTTTTGTGCTACATAGCAGATCTGAGGCCTACCCTGTATTTCAGTCATTTTAAGTAACCTTTTGAACTCTGTATTTACATAGTTGGTTGCAAACACACAGGTTTTGTGGTAGATAGCACATTTGGGGTGTATGCTGCATTTCTGACAGTCAAATTAAATCGTTAACTTCTGCTTTTACAAATTTTTGGTGATAGTGATGTAATTGTTTTGAATTGCTCCGTTACACTGTTGTGTGACCTAATAAATTTATTCTGCTTATGACACGGGCACTGCCTTACTGTTAGTGAACTTAATTGTTGACTGTTGGCAGTTAAATTGACACTGGAGATAAACCATCTGTTAGCTTGGTGGGTGAACGCAAATAATGAGGAGAACATCAAATAAGGGACATGGGCATGGTCGTGGTGGTGTTGGTGGAGCTTGTGTTGCTGAGAGAGGACGTGGCTGTTCAGGGCCAAATACAGGTCCAAGTTAAACACCTTCCTCAGGCCCAAATGCCGTTCTACGAATGGTGAGGCCAGAACATGTACAGGCGCTAGTCAATTGGGTGGCTGACAGTGCCTCGAGTACCTTAACATTGTCTTACACTGCTGAAAGCTCAGAGTTGGCACCTGCAGCCCATGCCCATCAGTCTTTTACCTCACCCCCTTGCACATCAGCCAAGCAATCTAAGCCCCAAGTTATGCAGCAGTCTCTTATGCTTTTTGATGACTCTGCAGGGTTTCCCAGGGTCATAACTATAGCCCTGCCCCAGAAGTAGAAGAGATTGAGTGCACGGATGCCCAACCACCTATGTTTGAGGATGAGGACATGGGAAGACCACCGCAGCACGTCTTTGATGATGATGAAACACAGGTGCAAACTGCTGCGGCTTTCTGCGGTGTGCAGACCGACAAAGCGGGCAGTAGTGAAGACTGGGTGGAAGATAATATTGAGAACGATTAGGTCCTACACCCTAAAATATACTACTTAAAACCATGTTATTCATGAGGCCAGGAATTACCTTTGAGGCCTGCGCTGCATGTGTGCCGGGAACAATAATATAGTTAATCCGTCTGGGAGTTCAGGGTTGACACACTCCAATTTTTTGCTGTCAATTAACCCTGCACTGTATAGGTGACAGGGACCAAACATTTTAAAAATCTTCTTTTAAATGGTTGAGTGAAATATTACCATTTTTGCTGGGTACAAAGCCTTGCGCTGCATAGTTGACAGGGACCAAACATTTTTTAAAATCTTCTTTTCAATTGTTGGGTGCAATATTACCATTTTTACCATGAATAAACCCCTTCTCTGCCTGGGTGCCAGGGGCCTACATTTCTTAAAATTGCCTGTTCCATTGGTGGGTGACATGAACCCCATTTTAACCTGAATTAACCCCTCCTCTGCCTGGATGCTGGGGACCTAAATTTCTAAAAATCGCCTTTTCCATTGATGGGTGACATAAACCCTGTTTTGCCGTGAATAAACCCCTCCTCTTCCTGGGTGCCAGGGGCTTACATTTATAAAAATCATCTTTTTCATTGGTGGGTGACATGAACCCCATTTTGCCATGAATAAACCCCTGCTATGCATAGGTGACAGGGACCTAAATTTCTAAAATTCACCTGTTCTATTAGTGGGTGACATTAACCCCGTTTTGCCGTGAATTAACCACTTCTCTGCCTTGGTGCCAGGGTCCTACATTTCTAAAAATCCCCTGTTCCATTGGGGGTGACATGAACCCCGTTTTGCCGCGAATAAACACCTCCTCTGCCTGGGTGACAGGGGCCTACATTTTTAAAAATCGTCTGTTCCATTGCTGGGTGACATGAACCCCATTTTGCCGTGAATAAACCCCTCCTCTGCCTGGCTGCCAGGGGCCTAAATTTTTAAAAATCGTCTGTTCCTTTGGTGGGTGACATGAACACTGTTTTGCCGTGAAATAACCTCTCCTCTGCCTGGGTGCCAGGGGCCTACATTTCAAAAAATCACAGCATGTAGGTGGAAGGGGATCTGAGGGGGATTCATATAAGAAATAGTGGCAGGAGGTCTGTGCAGGGAATCAATTGGAGATAGGAGGGTGAGACAAGAGCACTAGATACATGAGGGAGGAAAAGAGACAGCAGGGGCTCCTGAGATAGCACAGGATATGGGCGGAGAAGGTGTCATGGTGGCAAACTGCTTAATGAAGCATTAAAACAAATAGCATGAATCTGCTTGTCTACTACAACATCCACCAGCACCTGAAAGAGCTCCCTGTCCCACAGACAAAAGGCAGTCACAGTGCAGACTCAGTACTCACTGACAAACTGTATTCACGCTTCTACTCCAGCCCTGTGATCTTCTCTCCTCGCTGTCCTCAGGCAGCACGTGTAGAGGGGGTGTGTCTGAGGGCCCTCCAGAAGGGGTACTGCGTAAGCGAAATAACAGCAGCTCCAGTAATGAGTTCTTCCATCTGTATTGATAGAAGTGCTCATAGCAGCTCAGTGGGCCCCCCCCCGAAGCAGTGGGCCCCAGCTGCTGCCCGACCTTGCCAAGTGCTAGTGCCGGGCATGCTGGCATCCATAGCCACGATAATACCACAATATCTCACAGTCTGATAAAAGTGTCAGGGAAAGTGGGAACCTGGGAGTCGAATCAGAGTGCTGAGGAGGAGGTAACATTAGAGGAGAAGGACGCTTGTGGAAGCTATAAAGAGCAGAGGCTACATACCTCCCAACAAACTGCAAGGGCCATGTCTGCTGGTGATGCCGCATATACTTTGGGTACATTAGGTCCAAAACGTGCCAGAACTAAGCCAAGCTCGGCTGCCTCTGCATGGGTATGGCGTTTTTTCTCCACAGGGCAGGCACACAAAACCATAGCTGTGTGCAAGATGTGCAAGATTAAAATAAGTCATGGGCATTCAAGTACAAACATAGGTACCAGAGTTTTATTGCAGCACATGAGGTGGCCTCACCGGATCCTTTAAGAAAATACAACTGGCCAGCATTCTCAATCAGAACAAGGCTGTCCTCCTTCTCCTGGCCCTCTTTGTGGCAGCCAACCCACATCATCAAGCAATACAGTGATCTTATCATCATCATTTTCTTTTACTCCTGCTAAAACTCCTTCTCTGCCTTGTTTTTCCCTTTATAATGAGACATCTATAACAGAATTTGTGGCCATGAAAAAACTTTTTTTAATCAGCAATTATATATATAAGCTGAATCCCCACCTGGCCAAGTTGCTGGCAGTGTAGCCGCTGACGTACTATTTAGTAGTTCCTTGTAGTCTCATGTGGTGGAGAACGCAGGTTGCTCCTTGTGATTCTCATTGTGCAGCAAGCTGCAGACCACAGTGTACACCTGGAGCAGCTGTTACAGGCAGGGATAGTACATGTTTTGCATGGTTCAGTGGGTCAATGTTTTTTGCAGAAGCAGTGAGGCAGCACCCCAACAACATGGCCGCTTATTTTTGACTCCTCCCCCTAACAATTGTAGCGTGTCAGCTCCTACACCAGGCACATCTGCCTCCTCCTCCTTGGACACCCTCCCATCCCCAACAGCAGCAGGGCACAGTGTTGCTCCCACTATATCTTCTTTCTATCACATACATCAAGTCAAGCGTTGCCATGCAGTGTTGGAGCTGATGGCCTGGGCGAGAGTAGCCACACCGGCAAGCAGTTGCTAAAGTACATAAAGCAGCAAACATGGGTATCACCCCGCCTACTCCAATTGGTCAGTGACAATGGCCACAACATCGTGTCCGCCCTGAACCCAGGAGAAATAACACATGCTCCTTGCAAGATGCATGTTATTAACCTAGTCGTGCAACACCATTTAAAAAAAATCACTGGCTGCGCAAGGTGCTGGCAAGTTTCAGGAGACTGTCCCCCTTTTTAGCCATTCTCACGTGGCAAGGAATGCTCTCCTGGACTTGCAGCAACAGAATGGTCTGCAGCTACACAGCATAATCTGTGATATTCAGGCGCACTGGAATTCAACATTGGACAAGCTAGAGAGTCTTTGTCATGCACCAGAGTGCCTCAGCAGGGAGCATGTGTTGTTTCCAGGTCGGGCAGTGAAAGCTCATGCTGTTCATTGTGCAGTTGTCCCTCATCCCCCTCATATATGTCCTAGAACAGACGCTGATGCACATGCAGCAGGAAACGATGGAGGAAGAACAGCTAACATATTTTGCTGTCTGCCCTGTAGCTGGTTTTACAGAATAATTGCACTAAAGCCTGCTGCTACTGAATGTTTTTGAAGTTCTACATTGCACTTAGTAAAAAAGACTTTGTTACGTTTAACTACAGTGGTGTAACTTCACTGCAACAGACCCCAAGAGCATTGGCCTCAGGTAGGGCGCCGTGACTAAAACACTATATCAGGGCCACTACCACTCCCTTCTTCTGCATTAGCTCTCAAAGAGGCCTGCTGCACATGGACTTCTGGGCAGGCACACAAAAACAGTGGCCTGAGTAGCACAGTATGTAACGCCCCCGAGTGGCATTAACACGCCTACTCCTTGCTTCTGTCTGTTTATGCACTAATAATGTAATTTAATGCATTTATTCAAGGCCCTCCACATTGAGCATCTCCAGTTATGCTGTTTTATTATGTTCATGTAACGTGCTTGGTTTACAAGCAGGTGGCAGCAGGTCTTGGTAGAGCTACAGTAGCAGAGATGGAGACTAGATTCCAGTCTCTATGCATCCCCATGGAAGGCAGGAAGGAAGTTAGATAGAGAGAGGAGAGTAAATGAGCCCCTGCATGAGGTGTTCCAGCTGTGACTGGACCAGTTTAATAGTGTCCGTCAAAGGATATATTATTTTCTGCGGTGAAATTCAGTTTCAAAAATAGAAATACCGTAAATCTGGTGTTCCAGATGTGACTGGACAATTTTTCTAGTGTCCTTCAAAGGATATATTATTTTCTGGGGTAAAATACAGTTGAAAAATAGAAATACAGTAAATCTGGTGTTCCAGCTGTGGCTGGACAAGTTTAATAGTGTCCGGCAAAGGATATATTTTTTTCTGGGGTGAAATTCTATTGACAAAATAGCAATACCATAAATCAGTGGTTTAAGCTGTGGCTGGCCAAGTTTATTAGTGTCTGTCACAGGATATATTTTTTTCTCGGGTGAAATTTATTTGCCAAAATAGCAATCCCCTAAATCTGGTGTCCCAGCTGTGACTGGACAATTTCCCTAATGTCCGTCAAAGGATATATTATTTTCTGGGGTGAAAGTCAGTAGCAAAAATAGAATTACAATATATCTGGTGTTCCAGCTGCTGCAGGCCTAGTTTAAATCTGTCCGAAAAAGGGTATATTTTTTTCTGGGGTGAAATTTGATTGCCAAAATAGCAATACCCTGAATCTGGTTTTCCAGCTGTTGCAGGCCTAGTTTAAATCTGTGCGTAAAAGGGTATATTTTTTTCTGGGGTGAAATTTAATTACCAAAATAGCAATACCCTAAATCTGGTGTTCCAGCTGTTACTTGACAATTTCCCTAGTGTCCGTCAAAGGATATATTATTTTCTGGTGTGAAATACAGTTGCAAAAATAGAAATACAGTAAATCTGTTGTTCCAGTTGTGGTTGGAAATGTTTGATAGTGTCCGGAAAAGGATATATATTTTTCTGGGGTGAAATTCAATTGCCAAAATAGCAATACAATAAATCACCAGTTTCAGATGTTCGATAGTGTCCGGAAAAGGATATATTTTTTTCTGAGGTGAAATTGAATTGCAAAAATAGCAATACCCTGAATCTGGTGTTCCAGCTGTGACTGAACAAGTTTAATAGTATCTGTCAAAGAATAGATTTTGTTCTGGGGTGAAATTCAATTGCCAAAATAGCAATACACTAAATCTGGTGTTCCAGCTGTGACTGGACAATTTCCCTAGTGTCCGTCAAAGAATATATTATTTTCTGGGGTGAAATACAGTTGCAAAAATAGAAATACAGTAAATCTGGTGTTCCAGCTATGGCTGGACAAGTTTAATAGTGTCCGGCAAAGGATATATTTTTTCTGGGGTGAAATTCAATTGCCAAAATAGCAATACCGTAAATCTGGTGTTCCAGCTGTGACTGGACAAGTTTAATAGTATCCGTCAAAGGATAGATTTTGTTCTGGGGTGAAATTCACTTGCCAAAATAGCAATACCCTGAATCTGGTGTTCCAGCTGTGGCAGGCTAATGTTAATCTGTCTGTAAAAGGGTATATTAAACTCAGCGTGCATCTCCAAGTATATTTCTTTCCGTAAAAGGGTATATTAGAAAAAGTGTTACATTACAATTGCTGAAAGCATAATCCTTTAAATCTGCATGCACTATTGTGAATCTCATAGTATATTTCTGTCCGTAAAAGGGTATATTACACTCAAGTTGTATATACAAGTGATGAGAGGGTCATCCTCAATTACTTCACATGCTACCGTGCATCTCCAAGTGTTTTTCTGTCCGTTAAAGGGTATATTACACAAAGTGTTAAAATACAATTGCTGAAGGCATAATCCTACATATTTTTTCACACGCTACTGTGCATCTCCAAGTGTAAATCTGTCCACAAAAAGATACCTTTCATCCAGGGCCTAAATACTAGGCCTACAATTGATATTAGATAAAACATCCTGCGCGATATGATATTGAGTGCGCGGATGAACATGGCTGCATTTATCAAATCACAGAAAATGGTGCACTAAAATAAATGCAAACATTATGTGGAATAAGCCCTCATTCTGATAACGTCTGAGACACTTAGTCAACATATTTTGATCAAAACACATCTAAGCCCACCCACCAAGCGACAAGGTGGTCTCAGACCAGGCGGGTACCTACGCTAAACCTACTAATGCTGTTGCGCATTTTTTCTACTGGAGCGCAGTCCAGCACATATGGTGTGTTGCCCCTTGTTACCTCCATGTGCTTCAGCAACCGGTGGGAGGAGGGACACACACACCTATATGTACCACATTAATCAAGGTCGCCTATTAGATGGGTGGGATACTAGTGCACATGAATCTCACCCCTGTATAGGAGCGTATTCACACATGAAGGTGCCACTCCTTCATGACAAGTTAAACAATTCACAGAAAAAACTAGATAAAACATCCTGCGCGATATGATATTGAGAGCGCGGATGAACATGGCTGCATTTATCAAATCACAGAAAATGGTGCACTAAAATAAATGCAAACATTATGTGGAATAAGCCCTCATTCTGATAACGTCTGAGACACTTAGTCAACATATTTTGATCAAAACACATCTAAGCCCACCCACCAAGCGACAAGGTGGTCTCAGTCCAGGCGGGTACCTACGCTAAACCTATTAATGCTGTTGCGCATTTTTTCTACAGGAGCGCAGTCCCGCACATATGGTGTGTTGCCCCTTGTTACCTCCATGTGCTTCAGCAACCGGTGGGAGGAGGGACACACACACCTATATGTACCACCTTAGTCAAGGTTGCCTATTAGATGGGCAAGACACTAGTGCACATGAATCTCACCCCTGTATAGGAGCGTAGTCACACATAAAGGTGCCACTCCTTCAAGACAAGTTAAACAATTCACAGAAAAAACTAGATAAAACATCCTGCGCGATATGATATTGAGTGCGCGGATGAACATGGCTGCATATATCAAATCACAGAATATGGTGTACTAAAATAAATGCAAACATTATGTGGAATAAGCCCTCATTCTGATAACGTTTGAGACACTTAGTCAACATATTTTGATCAAAACACATCTAAGCCCACCCACCAAGCGACAAGGTGGTCTCAGTCCAGGCGGGTACCTACGCTATACCTATTAATGCTGTTGCGCATTTTTTCTACAGGAGCGCAGTCCCGCACATATGGTGTGTTGCCCCTTGTTACCTCCATGTGCTTCAGCAACCGGTGGGAGGAGGGACACACACACCTATATGTACCACCTTAATCAAGGTCGCCTATTAGATGGGCGGGACACTAGTGCACATGAATCTCACCCCTGTATAGGAGCGTATTCACACATGAAGGTGCCACTCCTTCAAGACAAGTTAAACAATTCACTGAGACTAAGTGTCTCAGACGTTATCAGAATGAGGGCTTATTCCACATAATGTTTGCATTTATTTTAGTGCACCATTTTCTGTGATTTAATTAATTAAGCCATGTTTATCCGCGCACTCAATATCATATCGCGCAGGATGTTTTATCTAGTTTTTTCTGTGAATTGTTTAACTTGTCTTGAAGGAGTGGCACCTTCATGTGTGAATACGCTCCTATACAGGGGTGAGATTCATGTGCACTAGTGTCCCGCCCATCTAATAGGCGACCTTGATTAAGGTGGTACATATAGGTGTGTGTGTCCCTCCTCCCACCGGTTGCTGAAGCACATGGAGGTAACAAGGGGCAACACACCATATGTGCTGGACTGCGCTCCTGTAGAAAAAATGCGCAACAGCATTAATAGGTTTAGCGTAGGTACCCGCCTGGACTGAGACCACCTTGTCGCTTGGTGGGTGGGCTTAGATGTGTTTTGATCAAAATATGTTGACTAAGTGTCTCAGACGTTATCAGAATGAGGGCTTATTCCACATAATGTTTGCATTTATTTTAGTGCACCATTTTCTGTGATTTGATAAATGCAGCCATGTTCATCCGCGCACTCAATATCATATCGCGCAGGATGTTTTATCTAGTTTTTTCTGTGAATTGTTTAACTTGTCTTGAAGGAGTGGCACCTTCATGTGTGAATACGCTCCTATAAAGGGGTGAGATTCATGTGCACTAGTGCCCCGCCCATCTAATTGGCGACCTTGATTAAGGTGGTACATATAGGTGAGTGTGTCCCTCCTCCCACCGGTTGCTGAAGCACATTGAGGTAACAAGGGGCAACACACCATATGTGCGGGACTGCGCTCCTGTAGAAAAAATGCGCAACAGCATTAATAGGTTTAGCGTAGGTACCCGCCTGGACTGAGACCACCTTGTCGCTTGGTGGGTGGGCTTAGATGTGTTTTGATCAAAATATGTTGACTAAGTGTCTCAGACGTTATCAGAATGAGGGCTTATTTCACATAATGTTTGCATTTATTTTAGTGCAACATTTTATGTGATTTGATTTCTACAATTGATATCCCCCTAAATCAGTGGTTACTGCTGTGCCTGGATTAGTGTAATACGTTACATAAAAAAAATAGGCAGATAGTGTTAGGTGCCTGTAAAAAAATGCCTGAATTTGAAATCAATACATTGGGCCAAATATTTTTTTTCTTATTGTGGTGCTTGGTGAACGGTAACAATGAGGAAAACATCTAGTAAGGGACGCAGACGCAGTCATGGTGGTGTTAGTGGACCCTCTGGTGCTGGGAGAGGACGTGGCCATTCTGCCACAGCCACACGTCCAAGTGAACCGACTACCTCAGGTTCCAGTACCCGCCAGAATTTACAGGGCAAGTACAGGCGCTAGTCAATTGGGTGGCCGACAGTGGATCCAGCACGTTCACAACATTATCTCCCACCCAGTCTTCTGCAAAAAGCGCACATGTGGCGCCTGAAAACCAAGCAATCAGTCTGTCACATCACCCCATGCATATCAGGGAAACTGTCAGAGCCTCAAGTTATGCAGCAGTCTCTTATGCTGTTTGAAGACTCTGCTGGCAGGGTTTCCCAAGGGAATCCACCTAGCCCTTCCCCAGTGGTGGAAGACATAGAATGCATTGATGCACAACCACTTATGTTTCCTGATGATAAGGACATGGGAATACCACCTCATCGGAGTCCGCACGTCTCTAATGATGATAAAACACAGGTGCAAACTGCTGCGTCTTTTTGCAGTGTGGAGACCACACAGGAGGTCAGGGAGGAAGACTGTGTGAAAGACGATGCAGGGGATGATGAGGTCCTAGACCCCACATGGAATGAAGGTCGTGCCACTGACTTTCATAGTTCAGAGGAAGAGGCAGTGGTGAGACCGAGCCAACAGCATAGCAAAAGAGGGAGCAGGGGGCAAAAGCAGAACAGCCGTCGCCAAGAGAGTTCGCCTGCTACTGGCCACCGCTACCAGGGACCGAGCACCCCAAAGGCAGCTTCAAGGAGTTCACTGGCATGGCACCTCTTTAAACAATGTGCTGACGACAAGACCCGAGTGGTTTGCACGCTGTGCCATCAGAGCCTGAAGCGAGACATTAACGTTTTGAATCTTAACACAACCTGCATGACCAGGCATCTGCAGTACATGCAAAGCATGAACTGCAGTGGAGTAAACACCTTAAAAACAAGGAACTCACTCAGGCTCCCCCTGCTCCCTCTTCTGCTGCTGCCTCGGCCTCTTCCTCCGCCTCGGGAGGAATGTTGGCACCTGCCGCCCACCAAACAGAGGATGTGCCCCCGACACCACCACTTGCGTCACCAAGCATCTCCACCATGTCACACGGCAGCGTTCAGCTCTCCATCTCACAATCCTTGGAGAGAAAGCGTAAATTCCCACCTAGCCACCCTCGAGCCCTGGGCCTGAATGCCAGCATTTCTAAACTACTGGCCTTTGAAATGCTGTCATTCAGGCTGGTGGACACAGACAGCTTCAAACAGCTGATGGCCATGGCTGTCCCACAGTATGTTGTTCCCAGCCGCCACTACTTCTCCGAGACAGCCGTGCCTTCCCTGCACAACCAAGTATCTAATAAAATCAAGTATGCAATGCGCAATGCCATCTGTGGCAAGGTCCACCTAACCACAGATACGTGGATCAGTAAGCACGGCCAGGGAAGCTATATCTCCCTAACTGCACACTGGGTAAATGTAGTGGCTGCTGGGCCCAAGGCGGAGAGTACCTTGGAGCACGTCCTTCCGCAGGGCATCATTCTTTGCCTCCTGTAGCCTCCTCCTCCTACTCGGCTTCCTCCTCCTCTGCTTCCACCTGCTCATCCAGTCAGCCACACACTTTCACCACCAACCTAAGCACAGTCCGCGGTAAACGTCAGCAGGCCGTTCTGAAACTCATATGTTTGGGGGACAGGCCCCACACCGCGCAGGAGTTGTGGCAGGGTATTGAACAACAGACCGACGAGTGGTTGCTGCCAGTGGGCCTCAAGCCCAGCCTTGTGGTGTGCGATAATGGGCGAAATCTCGTCGCAGCTCTGCCATCTGTGGCAAGGTCCACCTAACCACAGATACGTGGACCAGTAAGCACGGCCAGGGACGCTATATCTCCCTAACTGCACACTGGGTAAATGTAGTGGCGGCTGGGCCCAAGGCGGAGAGTTCCTTGGAGCACGTTCTTCCGCAGGGCATCATTCTTTGCCTCCTGTAGCCTCCTCCTCCTACTCGGCTTCCTCCTCCTCTGCTTGCACATGCTCATCCAGTCAGCCACACACTTTCACCACCAACTTCAGCACAGCCCGCGGTAAATATCAGCAGACCGTTCTGAAACTCATATGTTTGGGGGACAGGCCCCACACCGCGCAGGAGTTGTGGCGGGGTATTGAACAACAGACCGACGAGTGGTTGCTGCCGGTGGGCCTCAAGCCCAGCCTTGTGGTGTGCGATAATGGGCGAAATCTCGTCGCAGCTCTGGGACTATCCGGTTTGACGCACATCCCTTGCCTGGCGCATGTGCTGAATTTGGTGCTGCAGAAGTTCATTCACAACTACCCCGACATGTCAGAGCTGCTGCATAAAGTGCGGGCCGTCTGTGCGCGCTTCCAGCGTTCACATCCTGCCGCTGCTAGCCTGTCTGCGCTACAGCGTAACTTCGGCCTTCCCGCTCACCGCCTCATATGCGACGTGCCCACCAGGTGGAACTCCACCTTGCACATGCTGGAGAGACTGTGCGAGCAGCAGCAGGCCATAGTGGCGTTTCAGCTGCAGCACGCACGGGTCAGTCGCACTGCGGAACAGCACCACTTCCCCACCAATGACTGGGCCTCCATGCGACACCTGTGTTCCCTGTTGCGCTGTTTCGAGTACTCCACCAACATGGCCAGTGACGATGACGCCGTTATCAGCGTTACAATACCACTTCTATGTCTCCTTGAGAAAACACTTAGGGTGATGATGGAAGAGTAGATGGCCCAGGAGGAGGAGGAGGATGAGGAGTCATTTTTAGCACTTTCAGGCCAGTCTGTTAGAAGTGCCTCAGAGGGAGTTTTTTTTGCAACAGCAGAGGCCAGGTACAAATGTGGCCAGGGCCCACTACTGGAGGACAAGGAGCATGAGGAGGAGGTGAGGGAGGATGAGGATGAAGCAGGTTCACAGCGGGGTGGCACCCAACACAGCTCAGGCCCATCACTGGTGCGCGGCTAGGAGGATACGTAGGACGATGACGATACACCTCCCACAGAGGACAGCTTGTCCTTACCTCTGGGCAGCCTGGCACACATGAGCGACTACATGCTGCAGTGACTGCGCAACGACAGCAGAGTTGCCCACATTTTAACGTGTGCGGACTACTGGGTTGCCTCCCTGCCGGATCCCTGGTACAAAGACAATGTGCCCACCTTACTTCCTGCACTGGAGCATGATAGGAAGATGCGTGGGTACAAGCACACGCTGGTAGACGCGCTCCTGAAAGCATTCCCAAATGTCACAGGTAAACAAGTGGAAGCCCAAGTGAAGGCAGAGGAGGAGCAAGAGGTCGCCAACGCAGCTGTGGGCAGGGTTAGCATGGCTGAAATGTGGAAAATTTTTGTCACCACGCCACAGCTAACTGCACCACCACCTGATACGGAACGTGTTAGCAGGAGGCAGCATTTCACTAACATGGTTGAATAGTACGTGTGCACACCCCTCCACGTATTGACTGATGGTTCGGCCCCATTCAACTTCTGGGTCTCCAAATTGTCCACTTGGCCAGAGCTAGCCGTTTATGCCTTGGAGGTGCTGGCCTGCCCGGCGGCCAGCGTTTTGTATGAATGTGTATTCAGCACAGCAGGGGGCGTCATTACCGACAAACGCAGCCGCCTGTCCACAGACAACGTGGACAAGCTGACGTTCATAAAAATTAAACAGGCATGGATCCCACAGGACCTGTCCATCCCTTGTGCAGAATAGACATTTATAACTGCCTTCCCCACAACCATATATTCTTGTACTCTGGGGAACTTCTTTATTAAATCCTCTTTTTTAATTTTACCATTATATTGCGGTGCAACCAAAAGTTGAATGAACCTCTCCTTCGTCTATGTGCCAGGGGCCTAATTATCTGAAAGTGGCCTGTTCCAGTGGTGGGTGACATGAAGCCCGATTCTCTGCTATGCGACCTCTGTCCTCTGTCTGGGTGCCATGGGCTAAATATCTGGAAGAGGCCTTCTCTATTGCTGGGTGACATGAAGCCTGATTCTCTGCTATGCAACCTCTCTCCTCCGTCTGGGTGCCAGGGGCCTAATTATCTAAAAGTGGCCTTCTCCATTGGTGGGTGACATGACGCCTGATTCTCTGCTATGCGACCTCTGTCCTCTGTCTGGGTGCTGGGGCCTAAATAAATGAAAGTGGCCTTCTCCATTGGTGGGTGACTTGAAGCCTTATTCTCTGCTATGGGACCTCTCTCCAATTGATATTGCTTAATTTTTATTTATTTTATTTTATTTCAATTCATTTCCCTATCCACATTTATTTGCAGGAGATTTACCTACATTTTGCTGCCTTTTGCAGCCCTCTAGCCCTTTCCTGGGCTATTTTACAGCCTTTTTAGTGCCCAAAAGTTCGGGTTGGGGATGAAGTTCGGGTCGAGTTCGGATCCCGAACATTTTCGGGAAGTTCGGCCGAACTTCTCGAACCCGAACATCCAGGTTTTCGCTCAACTCTAGTCATGACAAACTGTTCAAACACCAGTTGGGCCTTAACACCGCACTGGGATCTCCAGACTGGGACCAGACATAGCAGATGCTATGTGTCATACCCAGATCCCCCCCATAGCAGTGCCATCCACAGATTCCCCCATACAGTGCCATCCACAGATGCCGCCATACAGTGGGTGTGATGACCCCCAATACAGGGGGTGGGGGTCGGCATCTTGTTTGCTAATGACAATGGGGCCCGGTGCAGTAACTGTATTCTACTACACCGAGCCCGCTGTAGTAATGGCATAGGCAGTGATTAAAACTATAATCTTCATTACACTAAATCCATGCTGTATTACCCTACCTACTATAATATACAATTGCAGGCAGGAGACCGGGCGGGCGGCGGCATCGTAACTGACTACGTCACGCACCTGTGCCGCACTGCTTCATTCATAAAGTGGGCGGAGCAGGCGTGTGACGTTATGCTGCTTCCTCCCGCCAGCCCAGCCTCCTGCCTGCAATCGTACATTATAGTAGGTAGGGTAATACATAAGCCTGGATTTAGTGTAATGTAGATTATAGTTTTAATCACTGCCCCACTGTCATTAGCAAACAAGACTGCTGCCCCCAGCCCCTCTTCCTTGATACACACGCGGGCTGCGCTGTTCAGCAGCGCGGCAGTGTATTAGTGTTTACCGCATTCGCCCCATAAGACTCAGCACTATTTTCCCCCCATTTTTCATTATTACACTTTTTGGGGCAAGGTGACAAAATAATTGGCTGTTTTGGCACAGTTTTTATTTATTTATTTTAAAATAGTTCACCTGAGGAGTTAGGCCATGTGATATTTTTATAGAGCAGGTAGTTACGGACGTGGAAATACATAATATGTATACTTTTTTTTTTTACGTTTTACACAATAATAGCATTTTTGAAGCAAAAAAAAAAAATGTTTTAGTGTCTCCATAGTCTGAGATCCGTAGCTTTTTTATTTTTTGGCCGATTGTCTTAAAGGGGTTGTCCAAGTTATATTTATTGATGACCTATCCTCAGGATAGGTCATCAATATCAGATCGGCGGGGGTCCGACACCCGGCACCCCCGCCGATCAGCTGTTTGAAGAGAAGGCGAGCGCCGTGCCAGCGCTGCCTCCTCGTCATTGTTTACATGCTGGCCGTTGCATCTGCAGCGGTGAGCAGGTGTAATTACACCCAAGCCGTTCCATTCATTTCAATAGGACGGCTTGTTTCTATACAAGTGTATACTACAGAGCCGTCCCATTGAAATAAATGGAACGGCTTGGGTGTAATTACACCTGCTCACCGCTGCAGATGCAACGGCCAGCATGTAAACAATGACGAGGAGGCAGCGCTGGCGCGGCGCTCGCCTTCTCTTCAAACAGCTGATCGGCGGGGGTGCCGGGTGTCGGACCCCCGCCGATCTGATATTGATGACCTATCCTGAGGATAGGTCATCAATAAATATAACTTGGATAACCCCTTTAAGTAGGGTCTTGTTTTTTGCAGGATGAGTTGACGGTTCTATTAGTACTATTTTGTGGGACATACGCCTTTTTGATCACTTGGTGTTTCACTTTTTGTAATGTTAGGTGACAAAAATGGCTTTTTGGCACTGTTTTTATTTTATTTTTTACGGTGTTCACCCGAAGGTTTAGTTCATGGTATATTTTTATAGAGCTGGTTGTTACAGATGTAGCGATACATAATATGTCTAATATGTCTCCTTTTTTTATTTATTTCACTTTAACACAATAATAGCATTTTTGAAAAAAAAATGATGTTTTAGTGTCTTCATATTCTTAGAGCTATATTTTTTTCTATCTTCTGGGCGAATGTCTTATGTAGGTGCTCGTTTTTTGCGAGATGAAGTGGCGGTTTTATTGGAACAATTTTGGGGGGCATGCGCCGTTTTGATCGCTTGGTGTTGCACTTTTTGTGATGTAAGGTGACAAAAATTAGATTTTATTATTTTTTTTACAGTGTTTTTCGGGTCAGGTGGATCATGTGATATATTTATAGAGCTGATCATAACATATGCGGCGATACCTAATATGTGTGTTTTTCTTTCTTATTTTCTATTTTTTATTATAAAATCAGGGGAAAGGGGCATTTTTTTTTCTTTTTTTACTTGAAACTTTATTTTTTTTTTATATTACTATTTATTTATTTATTTCTGTCCCACTATGTGTCACGACCATGTGCATGGTCGTGACTTGTTTTCCCGTTGTGTTGTTGGCAGTGTAGCAGCCTGAGCTTGGTGCTAGGCGGCTCGCTGTCTACGCATGCGGTTGCCTTTGGCAACATGTGTTGGTACATGTGGTTGCCTCGGGCAACGTGTTTATATGTGTGCACTTCCCCGTTTGGTGTGCACGGGGTTTAGGTGTGTTGTGTTGTTGGCAGTGGAGCAGCCTGAGTTTGGTGCTAGGCGGCTCGCTGTCAACGCATGTGGTTGCCTTGGGCAACGTTTTTATATTTGTGCACTTCCCCCGTTTGGTGTGCACGGGGTTTAGGTGTGTTGTGTTGTTGGCAGTGGAGCAGCCTGAGTTTGGTGCTAGGCGGCTCGCTGTCAACGCATGTGGTTGCCTTGGGCAACGTGTTTATATTTGTGCACTTCCCCCGTTTGGTGTGCACGGGGTTAAGGTGTGGCTGCTTTGTATGGTGAGTGTGTCCTCAGGCCTCCTTAAGTGTCAGTGTGTGGAGCCTGAAGGTCAGTCTTGTTTGTCCAGTCATGGTGTGAGCATGGCTGGAGTTTGGCTGTATGTTTCCACCTTCATGTCTGCGTGAGCCACCCTTATTTGTTATATTGTTTGTTATGTTGTTCCTTCCCTGGTGAGTGTCTGTTATCCCTTCCCCACCTGGTTGCTGTTGTATTGTGTGGGTATGGTTGGTGTTTGTTGACACGGTGTGACGCCCCGGAAGGGGCTTGCTTACCCGGAGGGGTATAGCGAATACCGGATGGTGTGCTGCCCGGCCAGGTCTCCCCCCAGGCATCTGATGTCCGCTTGGGGGTCCGGGAGGTCCTGGCGCTGCTCCTCTATCTTCAGCACGGCAGGTAAGTGTGGGTTTCTTGTACATGTTTCCTATGTTACTTGCCTGCCGTGCGGGCACACACTGTTTGGGTCCCGGCTGCTGTGGGGGCCTCTGGAGACTCCTGCTCATCCGCGGTCTAGGGTGAGCAGGTGGTCTCTGCCCTGATTTCATGTGAGGGCGAGTCAGGGCGCTCAGGGCCTTAGGTACGTGGGTATGAGCCGTCCTACCTTCAGGGTCCGCTCATACAGCCAGGAGACCAGGGCAAGTTTTAGGGACATGCCAGGAGGTCATCTGCTCCTTTGTCCCTGTTTTTAGGCCCGGTGGCGGAGGACAGTGCGCGGCGGGGAGTTTCCCCCATTCCCCGCCGTGACACTATGCTAATTCAACTTCAGTCAACCTTGCGGCTACCTCATCTTCTTAATATGGAAATACAAATTTTAAAATGAATTTAATAAAGTGATATATTTTATTCCCGGATTTTTGGCTTTTTTGTGTATCTCCTATGCCCTCCGCGTCCGATAACTGCCGACACAAATGCGCTCTGCCTCTCCTCAACACGGGCAGGAGACGCATGACGTCATCACGTTGGGGGCGTGTTTTGCACAACATCATCATGTTGGGGGCGTGGTTTGCATGACATCATCGTGTGGGGGCATGGCTGGGGCGGCAAATTCAAATTCCTTATTTAAAGACTCAGGTTCTGTGTGCACACTGCTGTAGTGCCCGGCAGCCGAGTTCTGAGTCTCTAAGGTATTCCTGCTCTGATGAGCCTCTATCCTTGCTGCAACAGTTTGTGCCTAAATAAGATCAGTTTTTTTTTTTACAGATGTTGAGCCAAAAAAGCCACAAAAAGAGAAAGCACCGTGTTTGTGCAGGTTGTAAATTGCCAGTCCAGATGATTTACAAATCATGTGACCTGTGTGCAGAGAAGTTACGCACGCCTGTTCTGCAGCCTGCAAGATCTAAGTTATGCATCACTTGTCTACAGCCGTTATCTCCAGAAGCGGTATCTATTATCTGTATGGATTGTAGCCCGCAAGACACATTAGCAGAAGAAGCAAGAAAGTGTTTTGCCTGGTTTAAAGAGACTATGCAGAATGTGGCTTCTTCTTCTGGTAGCAAGAAAGAAAAAAGCCATCATCATCATCATCAAGATTCAGATGACATGTTCAGCTGTTTTTTCTCAATCTGATCTATCTTTGGATTCAGACGCGGGCAGTGAAGAGTTTTTTTATTGAAATTGACTTAGCAGAAAAGCTCATTGGACATGTAATGCGTTGTCTTGAAACGAATGATGAAGAAGAATTAGTTCAAGATAAAGGAAACCTGTATTACTTCCCTAAAAAAAAATCCAGACTTTTTTCCGCTCAGCCGGTTTTAAAGACCATTATGGAAAGGGAATGGAAGAGACTCGATATAATGCCTGAACTTAGGGCCTCGCTTCAAATCCCTATATAAATTAGACCCAGCAGTGTTAGAGATGTGTGAATTTTAATCTATGTTTGTATCTTTTAGACTTTTCTGAAGCTGTTACAAGCTTCTACTTCTTCTTCTCTGAGGCCTCCCCCCTTTCTCATCTCTGCTATTCCAGCTGTCTGTTTATGCAAGGCTATGAGGAGAAGAGGGGGGGGCAGTGTGGACAGTGTTTGTCTTCTATCTCCCCACAGGTGCATTGAAGAAGATGTGTGTAGCATGAAAGGATGCTTAAGCTAATTACGTAGCTGGATGAATATGATACACACATATTACTTACAGACTATAGAACAGCACCTTCTTGAGGTATCACATATAACGCATGTAGTATTGGTGTTAAGTAAGACTGCCATTACAATATGGCGGCGATAACCAGATTTATACATTCCAAAATTCTGAGCTAGTACATACTGAGTAGAAGCTAAGTGTTCTCTTATCTCTTCTTCCTTTTTGACCAATGAAATAATGCTTGAGGGGCCGTCCTCTTCTGAAGATGTGTAATTGCTTTTACTTTCTGTAATAAAGTAGAGATTGCATTGACCAGCTATGTGTCAGCATCCAGTCTCTTAGCCACGCGTGTATATTAACCCCATGGGGGTACCTTGATTTGGAGCACCAGAGTGTATCTTAAAGGCTTTATTTAAAAGCCGCTTTGCCAGTTGGTGCCCTTAATGTGGGGCCCCAAGGGGAAGGAAGCATGAACAGCCGACATACAAGAGGCCCCAGGACTTGACGAACATCAGAGAGGAGATGGCCGGCTTAAGTAGAAAGGTAAGAGAACTATCTTACCCGCCTTTCTGCCATTTAGTTCATCACTTCATGGCGCCTTAGTCTGCTGTGAGGTCATACCCAAGTATAGTAGTTGGCTAATATGCTGAAAGCCTGGGATCCATAGAACCATAGTTTGAATTGATAGGTAACTCGGGTGTGTATATGTTTTATGTGTGTCTGTGATTGTCCAAGGAGTGAATTTAGCAAGGACAGTAAGACCACAGACAAAGGGAGGGGACAGTAACCTCACGGTTTCGACTAGAGGGTATTGTAGTGCCAAGGTGTGGTACAAATTATATCGCCTGACCTTACTGGGGAAAGATGCAGAGAGAGGTTCCAAGGTACAGAGGTAAAATCCGCTTGACCTGGTCAAGAATAGGTGCGGTCACTTGACTTTGTCAAGAAGGGGTGCGGACAGAGGTTCAGAGGTGTGGAGGTGAATTTACTCCTGACTTGACAAAGAATAGACGCGAGAGGAGTTCATGGCTGACTAGTCAGATGTGTAGTCAGATTCGAGCCAATCAGACGGGAAGGTGAATCCTTTGTCTGTGGAGGAAAGGGTAAAAGGTGCCTCTTTACTCCTCTGTTTTCTGTGCGTCAGTCTTAAATACTGCTATTGAAATGGGCCAGCTCCAGTATTATGAAGGAGAATATACAGCCCACTAGCTAGTAGTGAGGAAAGTTAACTTTGCTAGGTACAGAGAAAGTGTAGCCCCGGACAGCAGGTCGCATGGCTGATAACAGGGATGAAAGTCTGTAAGACTCTGTGAAGTTAGAGCTTGCAGACTGTGGACATCAGAGGTCGTGTGATATGGAGGGGGGGGGGCTCTAATGAGTGAGGAAACAGAGCAGTGTCATGCTGTTAATTGATGGCACCAGCAAGAAAGCAATCACCCAATGTCTGAAATCAGAAAGGCGCTCGTGTTACATTTTCAGAAAGGTACTGGTTAAGTTTTGTTACCATAATGATATGTGAGTGTCCAGATAGGAAAGATCTGTAGCCCTAGCATCAGAGACCATAGCAGTAAAAGATGGTGAGTTAATGGATAAGTATTGTACCTAGTGTGTACCAATAGATGTGTGGTTAGCACTAAGAATATGAAGGTGTTAGAAAGATATCCCTGTTGAAGTAGTTCTGCTTTCTAGAGTGTGAGAATCTGTAAAAAGTTTGAAGAAATTCTGAGGAAGGTTTAAGACGATTAAACCTTGAACAACGCCCTCTCTGTGTCTGGGTTGTTAAGGGATATAGACAAACAGATAGTGGATAGCCCCTTCCCCCTGTGTTTATCTCAAAGTCTCAGGAAAGCTGAGTGAATCCTTGAGAGCCAGGAGGGGGGCTGTGATGGGATTCACTTTCCCCCGCCTTAACAAGGAAACATTCCTAAGATAAGAGAAGCAGGCAAAGAGAAAGGGAGGACGAAATCCTGCAGAGTTAGTGATGTTATATGTGTAATAACATTATACAAGACAAATAATTGTTTAATAATTTTCTTTTTTCTTTCCCAAGCAGCGTAATGTGGGAATCCAACTTTTAACAAAAAATATTATATACGTGCAACACTAACTAAGACAACGTGGCTTATAAGAAGATTTGGGTTTAACAAAATTGCGGTATGATTATAACTTCATGCTGTCTTGTTATAAGATTTGAATAGTCACAGAGTGAAGACCAGAAGGCATTGGAAAAACAGCAGAACAGCGACATAGACCATGAGCCATTCTGGGTGTGGTGTGTCTATCTGTTTCCAGAAAAGCTGTGTTTGTTTGTGCTGCAAATTTGTGGCTGGGTTGGAAGACATAAATGATTCAGTGGAATGTGAATGAGTGTGACTCTGAGTTGTAGTTGAGTCGAATATGTGTGAATGCCCCTAACCATGAAGTGCTTGCCCGGTTGCTAGTCAGTGGTAACGCCCCCTGTTGTCTCCTGGGTGCAGACTTGCTTGCAAAAGTACATGCGAACTGTGAAGCTTACAGATGCCCTCTGTTTCCAGGAACCATGTTTGTTGGCCATTAGTGATAAAATTCTCTGGTTCATGTTTGTGTAAGGACTCCCAGAAGATGAGAAAAGCAAACCCACCCAGCATCCGATGGTACATGACCTACGTGCCATTAATGAAGCCACAGTTTTTAACACCCACATTGTTCCCAATCCACACAGCTTGTTGGCTCAGCTTCCCGTTACCTCTACTCACTACACTGTGATTGATTTGACCAAAAGTTTTCTTTTTAGCACCACTACATCCAGATAGTTGGTACTTGTTCGCCTCCACACATGAGTGTAAACAGGATACCTGGGTGGTGCTGCCGCAGGGAGCCCAGAACTCGCCCAATATGTATACTGCAGCAATGACACTCCTGTTCTTTTTAGCTAATCACGGCTGCAAGGTGAAGAGAAAAGAACCATCTGACTCCTGAAAGTAAGAAGCCTGTGGAGGACATCCCTTTGCCCATAAACATTAATGTACTGAGGACATTTTTTGGCCCTGTTTCTTATCGCAGACCTTGGATACGCAAGTTTGATGCAGCCTCCTTATGATTGTTTGTCCGTTAGTCCCTTTCAACTTATAGATGAGGTGGTAGATGCCTTTTGTATGCCTAGAGCTGGCAATTTTATGTTCTCCCACATCTGGCCTATCAGATTATTACATTTAGATTGTATTGTACAGAAGTGTATGGCCATGCCCCAGCTGTCCTTACCAAAGGGCACGGCCAGCAACAACACCCCATGGCATATTATTTAGCCAGACTTGATCCCGTGGCCAGAGGTGATCTTTCTGCATCAGAGCTGTGGTAGTTGTACAAGCTATGCATGGTAAATAGTTCTGGATATAGTTCTGAACCACAAAGTGACAGTGATATTACTTCTATCCTCGTGAAAGTGCACGTTATTTGAGAATGCAGTGTTCCATTTTGTTGCCTAGCAATGTTGCTGTCCAAAGGTGTAATACTTTGAATCCAGCCACCCTGTTGCCTCTGGAACAAGGGGGAAGGAAAGAGTTAGGGCACTGCACTTTAAACTTTTCTTCCAGATTTCATCCAGATCCAGAGGAAGAGGCTCATGACTGTTGCAGATGATGTCACAAGAGACAGTGGGTTATGGTAAATTAGCCATTAGGCAATCCAGATAATGTGCACTTTGTGTATGGATCGAGGTATGGCAAGGATTGCAGGTACTACACAGGTTGGGCAGCGATAGTTAATCTTGACACTCAAAACACAGCATAGTCCTTACCACCACTATCACATATGTCTGCTCAAGAGGTGGAGCTAAAAGACTCTAAAGATGGCTTGGAGATATGCAGGGAAAAAAAAAAAAAGCCAACATTTACACTGATTCCAGGTATGCCTTTGGGATGGCCCATGTGGAAAGACAGAGACTTCCTGACCGCTTCAGGTAAACCCATCAAAAATGGGGAAGTAGTAAGGTCTCTTATGGAAGCCCTCATGTTGCTAACTTGAGTGGCGGTTATAAAAACAAAGGTCACTGTAAACAGACTCAGAGGAGGCAAGGGAAAAGCCACAGCAGATAAGGCGGCAAAAATGACTGCCAAACTGCTTAGGCAGACCCATGCCTTAGTGGCCAGAGCTCAGGTCCCTGAAATAACTCCTCCTGTCTCACTGGAAGTTCTTAAGACCTTACAGAACCAGTTGGGGAAGGAGGAAAGGGACTGGTGGATGGAAAAGGGGGGACTATAAACGAGGAAGACCTAAAACAGTTCCAAGGGAAACTCTGCCTTCCCAGGTCCCTCTACCCTACGATGGCACAGGCAACCCATGGAGTGATGCACCAGTCAGAAATTGCTGTGTGTGATTTAGTACATAGCACATGGTACGCCCCAGGGTCAGCACTGTAGCAGTCAGATATACTCAAGGATGTATGAATTATGCCCAGAACAGCGTGGGCAAGGTAGTTAAGGTACCCCACAAGTCTTGCCTTTTGTATCTGTTTCAACATATACAGACTACCTTCAACTACCCAAGGTGGGCATTTATGAGTATGTATTGATATGTGATGACTTGTTTTCTGGGTGGCCAAAAGCATACCCAAAGAAGAAAAGAAAATTGTGGCCGGGGCTGTATGTAGGTATGGGGTACCTGAAACCATTTAAAGTAAAAGAGATATTCACTTCACAGGTTAGGTGGTGCAAGAGATGATGAAGGTTTTGGGTGTAGAACAGGCCTTACATGCTTTGTACCATCCACAAAGCAGCAGTAGGGTAGGAGACAAGAAACTGAACGGGACACAAAATTTTAAGATTCACAAAAGCTATGAACAGAGTGCCTGCTGGTAGCCCTCTTTTCAGTAAGATATACGCCTAACCGTAAGACAGGCCTTAGTCCCTATGAGGTCCTTTTTGGGTCAGTCCCTAGTATAGGATTGTATTTCCCACAGTAGTTCCAGATGCAACATCATTGTCTGATAGATTATGTGATCAGTATTGTACAAGCATTTAACTAAAGTATGTTCTCGAGTTTATTCTTTACTTTCAGATTTTGATAAAGTACCAGGAACCCACCCACTTGTGTCTAGAGATTGGGTGGTAGTAAAAAGACACGTTAGAAAAGTCCGTAAAACCCTAGTTTGATGGTTCATTCCGAGTGTTGTTGACCACAAGTATATCAGTGAAGCTCAAAGGAAAGCCAAATTGGAGTCATTTCAAGAAAGTGTTGATTCTAGAGACTTGAAAGGATGATGTTTTTTGTTCCCCCTTGTGTGACTGTTGATCTTGACTCAAAAGAATATGGAAAAATTGTATGAAGACAAATCAGAAGCACTGTTGACCTCCAGTCTCACTCATATGACGTCAACGCAAGTTAGGGAAAGATCATCTGACTTTCCTATGCTCTAGTCCAGTGTCATGGGAGGCTTTTCATTAGGTATAGATTGTTGTGGAAGTTGGAGAAGAGACATTTGAAGCATGGGGACAGATGTTTAGGTTTAGGGAGAGAATGACATTCAGGGGGAGAGGGGAGGACTGTTAGAGACGTATGAATTTTATTCTATGTTTGTATCTTTTGGACTCTAACTGGTAACATTTTTCTGAAGCTGTTAAAAACTTCTTCTTCTTCTTCTTCTTCTTCTTCTTCTTCTTCTTCTTCTTCTTCTTCTTCTTCTTCTAATTCTTCTTCGTATCTCAAAGGCCTCCCCCCTTTCCCATCTCTGCTGTTCCAACTGTCTGTCTATGCAAGGCTATGAGGAGAAGAGGGGGGGGAGGCAGTGTGGGCAGTGTTTGTCTTTTATCTCCCCACAGGTGCTTTGAAGAAGATGTGTGTACCGTAAAAGTATGCTTAAGCCAATCACTTAGGTGGATGAATATGATACACACATATTACTCACAGCCTATAGAACAGCACCTTCTTGAGGTGTCACATATGACGTAGTTTTCTGAGCTAGTGCATACTGAGCAGAAGCTAAGTGTTATTTTATATCTTCTTCCTTTTTGACCAATGAAATAATGCTTGAGCCTCTGAGGGGACCGTCCTAAATATGTATAATTGCTTTTACTTTCTGTAATAAAGTAGAGATTGAATTGACCAGCTATGTGTCGGCGTCCAGTCTCTCAGCCACGCATGTATAATAACCCCTTTCTTTCCGTCAGATGATTCTTCCTTATTAAAAGATCCTATGGATCGGAAAGCTGACACCTTCCTAAAAGATCACATTGTAACCTTGCTTCCATGCAGAGATCGGCAATGTCCTCAGTTCCAGTTGCAAAAGCTTTAAGAGTCTGGCTCAGTGAACTAACTAGAGATATCCAGGCAGGGGTATCAAGGCATGAATTATTAGATCAAGTATCGACCTTGAAGACAGCTGCAGAGTTTGTGATTTTCCTCTAGACATTATAAAAAATTTTGCTAAAAACATGGCTTTAGCAAATTCAACCAGAAGAGAAATATGGTTAAAGCCTTAGACGGATGATTCTTCCTCCAAATCTAATTTTTGTTCTCTCCCATTTGAACCGGGAAAGTAAATAGGATCCCAATTGGATAAAATCCTGGAAGAGAATAAAAAAGAGAAGGCGTTAGCATTCCCGCAAACTTTTAGGTCGAAACCAGAGAGGAAGATCCTCCTTTCAGGGACGTAATAGACAGGAGCAAGGAAAGAAGTTTAGTTCCCCCTACCAGGACAAGGGAAAAAAGAAAACCTCTGAGACCCCTGCCTCCAGTGCAAAATTCTGACGTCAGGCCTGCCCTCGCTGTTGGCACAAGGTTAAGAAACTTTTATGCGAAATGGGAAAGTGTCACTTCAGACAGTTGCGTTTTGAATCTCTTCAAAAATGGTTATTCGCTCAAATTCAATCATCATGCAAGAGAAAGGTTCCTGTTAAACACCACAGAAGATCCAAGCATT
Source organism: Bufotes viridis (assembly GCA_033119425.1). Lineage (NCBI taxonomy): Eukaryota > Metazoa > Chordata > Amphibia > Anura > Bufonidae > Bufotes > Bufotes viridis. The sequence continues at coordinate 409,324,325 of CM065590.1, read as the reverse complement.
AGGCCACTTCTTCAGGAGTTTCTACAGATGGACGCTCTGGAGAGAGTTCCAGAGGACGAAGAATATTCATGGGTCTATTCGATAGTCTTTCCTGTTCCAAAACCAGACGGCAGGTGGCGCCTCATCATAGACTTAAGGTTTCTAAACAACCATTTAAGAAAGGTAAAATTTAAAATAGACAACATAATTTTTGTCCTGAGCATCCTGCAGCCTGGAGAAGTGATGGCATCCATAGATTTAAAGAATGCATACCTACATATACCCATCTACAAAGAGTCAAGAAGATTTCTCAGGGTTGCGATTAGGACCGAACATCAGATATCACACTATCAATTCAAAGCCCTTCCCTTGGGGCTGTCTCCGGCCCCTCGTATTTTCACGAAGGTTGTGGTTGTCCTGATAGAAGCACTGAGAGTTCAAGGCCTAAGGATAGTGCCATATCTGGATGATTCGTTAGTTATACCAGCCTCCCAAGAGATTCTGAAGTCGGAGCTACACACTGACTTGAGTCTACTTCAGCAAGTAGGATTCATTGTCAACCTAAAGAAGTCGCAGCTTGTCCCCACTACTAGAATCCAGTTCCTGGGTCTTTTAATAAACTCAGAATTAATAAAAGTGTTTCTTCCTCCCCTCAAAGTGGCTCAGATTATTCATAAAATTCAGTCATTGATCTCTGCAATGAAAATATCTATCCGGTCAGCGATGAGCACCATAGGGGTATTGATGGCTGCCATAGAAGCAGTTCCATGTGCAAAACCTCAAATGAGAGACCTGCAAAGAGAAATTCTCCACTTTTGGGACAAGAATCCCAAGTCTTTAACATCTATGATGAATATATTTTATGCAACTCGCAGAAACCTTCTTTGGTGGACAAGAGAAGAAAATCTGATAAAAGGAAGATAATTTCGCGTCATGGAAAGAGTGGTGATAACCACACATTTTTCCCGCAATGGCTGGGGTGCGCACATTGGAGACCGGTGGATTCAAGGGGAATGGTCGTCAGTCACAATGAGGAGATCCTCAAACTTCAGGGAACTGAAAAGCCATCCAACTAGCCCTGCAGCATTTTGAGCCTTATCTCTACAACAGAGCAGTTTTCTTGCAGACAAACAACGTGACGGCGGCATATTATGTGAACAAACAAGGGGAAACGTGTTGCTTCTCTCTACAGTCCGTTTGCAACAGGATAATGACTTGGGCAGAGCCAGTCCTACACAGCCTAGTGGCAGTTCACACCAAGGGCTCTGAGAATGTCACAGCAGATCGCCTCAGTCGACAGAAAGTGTGTCCAGGTGAATGGGAGTTGAACCCAAAATACTTCACTCAAATAGTGGAGAAATGGGGGCTGTACAGAATGGGATCTGTTTGCAACGAGAAAGAACAAGAAGGTTCAGAAGTTTTGCTCACTCAGGACAGACCCGACTGTCTGGATGCCTTCTCTCTCAATTGGAGCCACAAATTTGTTTACCTGTTTCCTCCCATACCATTATTACCTCAGGTCATACTAAAACTGCTCACAGAAGCACTGGAAGCGATACTAATAGCCCCATATTGGCCACGCAGGGCATGGTTTCCTGTCGTGTCTCATCTCTTGAAAGACGATCACTGGACTTTGCCTCTGTACCCAGATCTTCTTCTACAGGGAGCCCTTTACCATCCTTAACTGAACAAGTTGCATTTAACCGTTTGGTGCCTGAAAGGGAAAGATTAAAGGAGAAAGGCCTTTCAGATGAGGTCATTTCCACCTTGTTGTCTTCCAGAAAGCAATCCACTCATTCAGTTTACAACAAGTTATGGAGAAAATTTTCATCCTCGTTGCAAGAGAAAGGATTACTAACCTCGATCAACTCCATTTTACAATTCCTACAAGAAGGGCACCAAAAAGGTCTAAAGCCTAACACTTTGAGAGTTCACATGACTGCTATTAATGCCTGGACTGACGGCCAATATGCAGGAGACACTTTGATAGCGAGATTTTTCTAAGCATTGAAGAAATTGAGGCCATCTGTTAGACCTCTTATGCCCATCATTATCGCTGGTTCTAAATAGACTTACGGTTCCTCCCTTTGAACCTATTGCCGAAGTAGATCTTAGCTGGCTGTCCTACAAGATCCTTTTTCTCATTGCCATCACTTGTGCAAAAAGACTAGGGGAGTTACAAGCATTGTCTTTCAGAGAACCATATATAAATATTTTGCTAAATGGTGTCAGAATTAGTGCAACGAAGCGGGGCGCAGCCAATAGCGAAGTGCAACCTGACTTTGGGGTAAGTATCAGGCCAGCATAGGGTAAAATTTAGTTCTACAGTGGAGAGTGATCTTATTGGTGAATAAACTGGAGGGGTGGAGTGTGGGTTCCCTGGCTGTATTTTAGGGCAGGTTAGTGTGCAGCAAGTTGGAGGGTGCAGCGAGTTGCCACTGGTTTCACGTGTCATGGCGTCCATTGAAGATATGGTGGCTGCGGTTCGGGCTGCTGCGGAGCAGTTGAGGTCGGCTTTGGGGTCCACTGCCACCCCCTCTGCGCTGCCGGTGGGTAGGGTGAGGGCCCGCAGATCTATCCCCCCGGAGCGCCTGAGCCCTGAACTGACCCCCCGGGTGTGGCGACGCCTAGGGAGCCCCGTCCGGGGCAGGAGGCTGGAGATGCGTCCTTGGGGGCGGGGCGTTCCACGCACCCTTCCAGTGGGCCCCTCGTCAGTGATGCATGTGCGGTGCGGCCCCATCCAGCAGATCCAGATGGGGGCCTATGGCCAGTGCTATCTTGTAAAGAAAGGGAGCTGAGCCAGGACGACTGGAGGGCTGAGGATCCTGACGGTGCGGCTGCGGGCGTCCCATCCGTGATGCCTTCCTCTACAGTTGGAGCGACGCTGCCTGCATCCACTGTCTCTGCGGCTGCTGGGCGGACACCCCAGGGCCTGCCAGGTGAGAGGACGTCGGGTCAGGATGGGGGATTGGGGGGGGGGGGATTGGGTGGCTTGATTCAGGGGGGCGGGTGGGGACGGAGGGTTTAGCTCAGGAGTTACTGACTGGTATGCGGTCCCTTTTTTCTCGGTTGGGGTCAGCTGCGTCGGCTTCTCCGGCGGCTGTCTGGGCTGCGCAGCCGCTGGCGGGGGTTGGGACGCAGGGTACGTCGTGCCGGTGGTGTCTGGGGCGTCTGTGGCGGTCGGCGGGGCGCCGGGGTGTATCGCAGCTGGCGGGGTGTCTGCCGCTGCGGCGGCTGTGGGGAGTGTTGCTGGGAAGGTGGGCGAGGACGTTCGGTTGGCGAATGCCGCTAAGGGGAAGTTTACGTTTGTTTTGAAGGGCCGTTAGGGTCCCATCTTAAGCCTGAGGTCAAGGAAAAAATTTGGAGAGACGACTATGTCGAGATTTTTTCTTTGCTCCCGTTAGAAAAATGTAATTTAGATAGGGGGAAGGCGGACGAAAGTAAGAAAGAGGAAGAGGAGAGGCATAGGTATAGGTTGATTCCCCGGACCTTTTTGAATTGGCTTCAGGCTTTTTCAATTTTGGCTAGTGTGGTGGGGGAGAAGGCACCGGAGAACTGCTCAGCCTTGTTCTGTTACATGGATGCTGTGGGGGAGGCGTATCGGACATATGGGGGCGAGCAGTTACGACGAGCAGTTTAGGCAGTGGAAGGCAGTTCGGAGTAGTATTAGGTGGGACAAGAAGAAGATAGGTCTTTGGATGAGGTTGATGGCCGCGCCAAAAGGGGGTACTCAGCCCTTTCGTGGCGTGGCCGGGGGTTTCTCGGCCGACAAACCCAGCGGGGGGAGTAGGAAGGGGTGCTGCTGGCAGTTTAATGAGGGATTTTGTAAGTACGGGGCGGATTGTAGGTTTAAGCACGAGTGCTCCGGTTGCAGAGGCTCTCACGGCTTGTCGCGGTGCTTTAAACGAGGCAAGGGTAAGGGATTCGAGGCTGGACAGAAGAGGGGTGACTCCGGTGAGGGTGGACGAGATGGCCCCCTTTCTAAGGAGTTATCCAAATAGGGCGGTTGCAGAGTTGCTGTTGGAGGGTTTTCATTTCGGTTTTAAGATTCCGTGTGTATTGGAGGGGGCGAGGGTGGCGGAGCGCAATCTGTCTTCTGCGTTGCGCTATCCGGAGGTGGTCTCGGAGAAGGTAGCGAAGGAGGTGGCGGCGGGTAGGGTGATTGGCCCATTTGCGGTCACTCCTTTGCCGCGTCTGTGGGTGTCACCGTTGGCTTGGTCCCTAAGGAGGAGCCGAATAAATTTCGGCTCATTCATCATTTGTCGTTTCCTGATGGGGATTTGGTGAATGACGGCATAGATGGGGAGTTGTGTTCGGTTTCTTACGCGTCTTTTGATGAGGCGGTGCGGTGGGTTCGCCATTTTGGTTGGGGGGGGTTACTGGCAAAGACGGATATAGAGGCGGCTTTCCGTTTATTGCCTATTCATCCCGACAGTTATCGTTTTTTGGGTTTTCGTTGGGGCGGGCAGTTTTATGTTGATTGTTGTTTGCTTATGGGGTGTGCTATCTCGTGCTCGTTGTTTGAGGCGTTCAGTACGTTTTTGGAGTGGGTGGTTCGGCAGGAATCGGGTTGGCAGTCAGTTTTGCATTACCTGGATGATTTTTTGTTCTTGGGGCCGGCCGGGTCAAGGGTGTGTTCGATTCTTTTGCATACTATGGAGAGGGTGGCTGCTCGGTTTGGTGTTCCGTTGGCGCCTGTAAGGAAATTGGACCCTTGGCTAGGTACCCCTGGTACCGGACTCCAGTAGTCAGCTTGGGTTAAGTCTTACTGGTACCAGGAGAGATATTTCTCAGCAGCAAATAAATGACAGACACACACACACACAGGTATCACTGAGAAGTACTATAACTTTATTGAGGGTGGGGTAACATATATATAGCAAGGGGGAGTCATCAACCAATAAGATGAAGACGCACGTACTATATGTAAAGTTACTGTTACAAAGAAATTGACCTTTTCTACATGTCTTAGAAGTGAGGAACAAGATGAAAATAACGGGATGTAGCCAGAACATCCACAGCTCAAAGCCTCAGACGCATAGCTTACAGTGTCAACCCTTCAATCCCCTCTTAGAACCATTTAATTTTCATATAATATGATTCGTTTTCTTCTTTTCTCTATACACCGCCAAATATTCCCGATACCCCTCTGGGGAATAGGCATCTGAATCGGAGGGTAAAGCCTTATAAAAGAAAATACTGGTCATGCCCTTAATAAGCATTTTCTTTACACAGGGTATGACACACAAAGCAACTACAGCTATCATTATAATAGCAATAAGGCCAATTTGCACAATTGCCCGTTTCTAGTTACTAAACCACCCAAAGTAGTTCATGGATTGTTTAATCCTGAATTTTGTTTTAATTCACCTGACAAGTGTTCTTATTTTTCTATGGCTACTGTCACCTTACCATTTGGACCAGTATTATTGGGGATGAAAGTGCAACATGAGGTGGGATCAACCAGCACCTTACACACACCACCTTTTTCTGCCAGTATCATGTCTAGCACCATCCTATTCTGGAATGTCATATCAGCCTGCAATTGATCAGCTACCTTGAGGCTCCATTATCGACGTATGTTGTCCGCAAAACGGATCCGTGTCCGCAACGGATTGCATTCCGTTTTTGCTGATCCATCGACTTCAATAGGACATGGCCCTATTGAAGTCTATGGATCAGCAAAAAAACGGAATGCAATCCGTTTTTTTGCGGACACGGATCCGTTTTTTTGCGGACAACATACGGTCGTGTGAATGGAGCCTAAAGCATCTCTTGTATAGTTAACAAACCTTTGTTGATTATAGTAGATATAATTAATCCAATCAATTATTTACAGTGATAATAGGGATGATGGATTCAAAACCAGCAGCTACTTGATTCCTGGCCTTGAATTCATCGGGGACCCATCTTGGGACCCTATAGCGTCTATGTACACATGTGGGTCAAAGCTCGATTTAAGTGTCCGTTTTGCCCTTAAGTTTACCTTTTCCTTGAGGAGTTCCGACTCTTCAAAGATATGCGTGTTCATGATAGCTTTGACTAAGGCACATTCCCCTTGCCAATTTCCTTCTAATCTGGATCTTATCTTTCTAACTCCACATATCCAGTACATACCTGATTTTGAGTTAGTGATTGATTGGTAGTACTATAATTGGCACCAGTGGCGTACATACAGGGGTAGCAGTTGCGACCGGGCCCGGCACTCCAGGGGGCCCGGCCGCCTGTGGACCCACCCCTCAGGCCAGCAGGCCACCCTAAATCATGTTGTACTCGCATGTAATGGAGCGCTCTGATGGGGCCCAGCACGAAGTACAGAGCGCTCCATTACATGTAATTACATGGGGGGGAGGGGGAGGGGGAGGGGGGGAGCACGCACTTACACACCCAGCCGGCCGACATTTCTTTTCCATAGTGAAGCAGGGAAACCTCTTTAATCCCTGCTTCACTGATCTTCACAGCTCAGGAGCTCCCCCTGCTGGCCCCACATCACGCTGCTGGCTGTGGGAGGAGATCTGAAAACCCGGGAATCTGCCTTCAGCACAGCCAGCACCGAGATGAGTGAGGGAGCCTGTCATCAGGGAAGAAGGTAAGTATGTTTTTTTTTTTTTCCCTAAGGCTGCAGACTGGGGGCAAGGAGCAAAGGACAAGAGGGGGGGGGGCATAACTAATTTGAGGGGGCACCTAATTAGGCATAACTACTGTGAGGGGGGGCACATATGAAGGCATAACTATGAGGATTGAGGTGGCACATATGACAGCATAGCTACTGTTAGGGGGCAGGTAATCTGGCATAACCACTGTGAGGGGCACATATGTAGGCATATCTAACGTGAGGGACACATAATGTGGCATAGCTACTGTGAGGGGGCACATATCTGGGCATAAATATTTTGAAGGGGCACATAATCTGGCATAACCACTTTGAGGGGGCACATATATGGGCATATCTACTTTGAGGGGGGCACATAACTGAGCATAAATACTGTGAAAGGGCACATAATCTGGCATTACTACTGTGAAGGGGCACATAATCTGGCATTACTACTGTGAGGGGGCACATATCTGGGCATATTAATGTGAGGGGACACATAATCTGGCATTACTACCGTGAGGGAGCACATATCTGGGCATATTACTGTGAGGAGACACATAATCTGGCATTACTACTGTGAGGGGGCACATATCTGGGCATATTACTGTGCGGGTACACATAATCTGGTATAACTACTGTGAGGGGACACATAATTTGGCATAACTACTTTGAGGGGACACATATTCTGGTCATTACTACTGTGAGGGGACACATAATCTGGCATAACTACTTTGAGGGGACACATATTCTAGTCATTACTACTGTGAGGGGGCACATATTTGGCATTACTACTGTGAGGGGACACATAATCTGGCATAACTACTTTGAGGGGACACATATTCTGGTCATTACTACTGTGAGGGGGCACATATTTGGCATTACTACTGTGAGGGGACACATAATCTGGCATAACTACTTTGAGGGGACACATATTCTGGTCATTACTACTGTGACGGGGCACATATTTGGCATTACTACTGTGAGGGGACACATAATCTGGCATAACTACTTTGAGGGGACACATATTCTGGTCATTACTAATGTGACAGGGCACATATTTGGCATTACTACTGTGAGGGGACACATAACTGGGCATAACTACTGTGAGGGGGCACATATCTGAGTATAACTACTGTTACAGGAACAAAGGTCGGCATTAGTACTGTGAGGGGCCTCAAGGTGGGCATTAGTACTGTGTGGTAGCACTAGATTACCCTGCTATACATTGGCATGGCTCAGTCTTACAGGCCAGCACAGCACCCCTGATGGTGATTTCTCAGGGGCAGTCACATCCCTTCCTGATTCTTTTTTTCTCACCACAGGGACCTTGTTCTGGATCCAGCGGACATCACGCCGACGCGAGCGACACTCTGGATGAGGTAGGACCAGATTTTATTAGTTAGGACTGGGTGAGTGTAGCCGTGCATTGGGGTTAGGGCTCTTTAACACGAGCGGATCCTGTGCAGGTAATCGCTGTGTGAATGAATGCCAAGCCCCGCTCCAAACAGCAGAGACACAGAGCACTAACAGGATTGATAATGCTCCGTGCCTCTCAGTAACCTTTTTACTACAAAATCACAGTGAGATAAAGTTGTCACCGGGATTTTGTAGTTAAAAGATCACAGAGAGGCACAGAGCATTATCAATCCTGTTAGTGCTCTGTGTCTCTGCTGTGTGGAACGGGGCTTGGCACTCATTCACGCAGCGGATTAGCCACACGAAAAGGGCAAGTGATAGGTTACATTTTTGTAATATACTTTATTTAGCCAAAACTTTTAATTTTAGTAGTAAACTGGGGCTGAAAGGGCCATTAGCAGCGCTCTCAGAAATGGGGGGGGGGGGGGCCCATGGATTGTGTGTACGCCACTGATTGGCACAATACCCTTTAGTAAAATTTTCCTGCTGTCTACCTGTGTTTCCACCTGTGTAACATGCTACAAGAGGGTATTTCTGTTTTCAAATAGATTGGTTACTGGTGATGTTAGCAAATAGCTTGAGAAAACATTCCGCTATATTAGAAGGGAGTATAAGAGGGAAAGTTCCTAAATGGGGTTTAGCAGCTCCACAGATGTAACAATTACTCTCATTTACAGAGGCTGCTGTATATTTCATCCATTCAAGCCATAAATTAGTATCAGAAAACCCAGTTTCTGCTGCAAGAGCCTCCTCATATGTTGACACCCAGTATGTGCATCGATTACCCCAATAGAGATCAGTCACACAAATATAGGCTTGCCCATTCTTATAGTGGTTTCCGCATCTTGTGGCAGGACTGCACTTCATCAGGCTGTATAAACAAGTAAGTGGCAACGTGAGTATTAGAGGAATTGTACCAGAAAGTGGTGAATTCATCTTTCTGGGTGATAGCAACTTTAGCTTGGCTATCTATCAGAAAAGTTAATAAGATCATTAGTGGCCCCATAGTCAGAATGGACCATCTGTGCCATTTCCCAGAATTGAGGGAGTGCATCCTGGTGGAGGTCAGAGCTGTCTGCTCCCGTTAGTACCTCACTTTGTCCATTTTCAAGGTCAGGGCTGTCTGCCCCCGTTATTACCTCCTTTTGGGGCACCTCTTTTACCAACTTCACTCTGGTGAAGCATCTCCTTACATTGTCTGAAACTAACTCTTTGATACCCGTAATATAAAAGTTTTGTGTTAGCAGCATGTATGTTGTTTTAATGCTGTTATGTCCTACTCCGTGGAAATGTGCAATGAACAGAGGAGCCCTGTGTTGTGGTATGCATGGTTTCCCCTCTTTGCAGATTAATCCAGTTTTAGATTCTTCTGCAAAATTGTATAACACCAATCAGCCATTCATCTTCAATGGCTGAGGAAAGTAATGCAGCTTTCTTGGCCTTTGTGTCAGCTAAGGCATTCCTCTGTGAAACATGATCCTTACCTCCGGTATGTGCTCTGCAGTGTACAATTGCAAGTTGTGAGGGTAACCTGATGGCTTCCAGAAGTGGTGTGACAAGTTGTGAGTGTGAGATGCGCTCACCGTCAGCTGCAACAAATCCTCTTCTCTGCCAGATAACACTGTGGTCCCAGACCACGCCATGAGCATACCTGCTGTCAGTGTAAATGGTAACTGGCTTACCTTTGTGTAATATGCATGCTCTGGTGAGTGCAATTAATTCAGCAGCTTGTGCAGACTGGTAAGTGATTGGTCTAGCTTCGAGGGCAATGTCAGGTAACATGACTACTGAGTACCCTGCGTGGTAAGAATTGTCATTTGGTCTGCTGCAAGATCCATCTACAAAAACTTCAGGTGCACCTTCAATTGGTATGGATGATAAATCAGAACGGGGCGAGGTCTTATGTTGTATGGCATGTATGCAATCATGTGTCTCTACCAGGTGGTCCTCAGGTCCCTTGAGTCCAAGCAGTGCATTGAGTATGGGTGCTGGGCCTGAGGTGTGTGCGGCATACTTGATCTGTAGAGAGGGGTTGCTGAGGAGCAGGATCTCATACCCAGACAACCTTTGGGCTGACATGTGCTGTGTGTGTATGCCTTTAAGAAGTCCTACAACATCATGTGTGGTGTACAGGATTGTATCATGTCCCATTGTCAGTGGGGTTACAAGTTCAACCATCATTGCACAGGCTGCAATAGATCTAAGACATGCTGGCATTTCTTGGACAGAAGCCGGCATTACCTTTGAGAAGAACGCAACTTGCCTCCGTGATACTGGGTCAGCATACCCGCCATGGTTTTACAATTTTGTCGAGCATATATGTTGAATGTGAGGTTGTAGTCAGGGAGGCCCAAACCTGGACTTGTCATTAAAGCACATTTCAAGTAATCAAATGCATTTAACATTTCCTTTGACCATTTAATTAAGTCTGGCTGTTCGCTCAGTGTGGCTTGTCTCAGACCATTGTCATAGTAGGAGCAATCAGGAATCCACTGTCTGCAGTAGTTTATCATACCAAGGAAAGATAGCACGTCATTCTTGGTGTGCGGGATGACCAGGCCCGCAACAGGCTGGACTCTTTCTGTGCTGATTCTCCTTTCTCCCTTTGTGAGGACAAAGCCCAAGTACTCAACTTGCTTTTTACACCATTGCATTCTCTTGCGTGACACCTTGTGTCCACATTCTGATAACAATTTTAACAAAGATACACCATCAGTGACATTGGCCTCCTCTGACATACTGCACAGTAGCAAATCATCCACGTATTGCAAGAGCACAGAACCCTGGGGGGGGGGGGGGGTGCCATGGTTTTAAACTGGCTTGGAGGACAATGCTGTACACTACAGGTGAATCAGCATATCCCTGGGGCATCCTGCACCAGGTGAGTTGACGACCCTCAAAGGAAAAATCAAAAAGGAGCCTAGTCTGCTTGTCAACCAGGATAGAGAAGAAAGCATTCTTCAAATCTATCATGCTGAAACAGCATCTGCAGGGATGGATAAAAGCAACTGTGTCACATCCGGTATCAGTCCTACCCTGTTCTGTGTTTAATCTGTAAGTGTCGGCACTGACTTGTCCCTGAATGTTATTCGTTGTGGGGACCTTTATCCAATCCCACCCAGAGTGTGTGTCTATAAAACCATCAATTATTAATTTCATATCCTCCTGTGTGTAATTTCTTCCCTTACAGGCTCTCCTGAGATATGTGATTGTGCCTAATTCTGTTTATGTCCTCTATCTCTATGGGTTTCTTCATTAACTGATCCCCTATTGTCATGAAGGGGAATGTCTCCTCACGGACATTACTCCTCAAAAGTTGTGAGATGGTAGGACTTGCAAAACTACCACTCTGTGAGGAACCCTCTCCTCCCTCAGCTCCCAAATCTTCCCCCTGCACTGAGGTAGAAGTGGGTGACTCTGTTGGTGGGCTTGTTGCAGCTGCGACCCTAGGTGGACTATATGGGGGTAGAATTACTGTAGGATGGGGGGGGGGGGTTTCTGACTTCTTTACTTCTTTTCTTTGTTCCCACCTCCTGTTCTATTTCATGTAGAGTCCTATCATCTTTTGGACCTTTTGGATTCTTGTTCCTTTTCTTATTACCTGCATCATACCAATGGGGGGCTATTTCTAGCCACTGTTCACCTCCCCTGGACATGTAATCCATGTCCCAGGAAAGATCCGCATCAAAATGCGGCCAGGCTGTCTTATCATCTAGACATAGTCCTTTGACCATATCCATATGATAAAAACTATTGTCACCGTCCCTGAGGAATGGATCTGCAGCATCCATTGCCTCAGTCCAGCCTGCTAAATTATCTACCCATGGGTTGATCAGGTAATAGTTTGTTGGACTGACACTAGCTACATATACCTTACACGTTTCTCCTGGTTCTGGTTTGGGGAAATCTGTCTTGGATCCTTGCCCCCCCCCCCCACCCCCTGCCCCATATTAGTCTAACGATTCTCCACAACATAAATAATTTACACATTCGTAGTAGTAAAAACATGATGAATTAACAGTGGGATGTGACCGTACACTTACCACCTGGTCAGTATCTCACACAGACAGATAATCTTATTACTTCTAAGACATTTATACTATGTATATAAGAGTTAATCCAAGCTTGTAACCTTCTATTCCCTGAACAGTATCTTTTAGTTTTAAGTGCACTTTTATCTCTAGTGGTTCTAGTGGACTCCCGGAGTCCGTGCAGCCACTTTATAAGGCTCCCTGAGCCGTATCTCCTGTGTCCCTGACACAGCGACCTCCTGAAGTCTTTAAGTAGATGGTTCAACTTACTTGGGTCGAGACGTGGCCAGTGCCCTCGGATCAGACGGAGGACAAAATTGATGTCTTTCTCACCGGACCCGAGGATGACCCTCTCGATCCCAGACGTGAGCCCCCAAAACTGTAAGGAAATTGGACCCTTCGCTAGGTACCCCTGGTACCGGACTCCAGTGGTCAGCTTGGGTTAAGTCTTACTGGAACCAGGAGAGATATTTCTCAGCAGCAAATAAATGACAGACACACACACACAGGTATCACTGAAAAATACTCTAACTTTATTGAGGGTGGGGTAACAAATATATAGCAAGGGGGAGGGGGGGAATTGACAACCAATAAGATGAAGACGCACGTACTATATGAAAAGTTACTGTTACAAATAAATTGACCTTTTCTACATTTCTTAGAAGTGAGGAACAAGATGAAAATAATGGGATGTAGCCAGAACATCCACAGCTCAAAGCCTCAGACGCATAGCTTACAGTGTTAACCCTTCAGCACCGGACAAGACGGAGGGTTCTGCCACATCTGTTAAGTTTTTGGGCATTGTGATTGATAGTGAGGAGGTGGAGTGAAGGTATCGGATCTGCGGGAGGAGGTTGCCTTTTTGTGCAGGGCTAGGAAGGTTCAGTTGCGTCGGGTTTATTCGGTCTTGGGCAAGCTGAACTTTGCTTGTAGGATTTTGCCTATGGGTCGGGTTTTTTGCAGGAGACTGGCTATGGCCACGGCGGGTGTGCGGTAGCCTTTTCATTTTGTGAGATTGTCCGCGGAGGTGCGTGCTGATTTGGTTGTGTGGGACCGTTTTTTGTTTGACTTCAATGGGCGTTCCATATGGATGGGGGCGCCGGTGTCGAGTGTTGACCTGGAGCTTTTTACGGACGCGTCCGGTTCTTGTGGTTATGGGGCGTATTGTCATGGTAAGTGGAGTGCGGGTGCGTGGCCGGAGGAATGGGTGGAGGCTGGATTCCTGGGTAATCTGGTTTTGTTGGAATTGTTCCCGATTGTATTGGCGACTGAATTATGGAAGGACATGTTTCGGCATAAGCGGGTGCGTTTTGTTTGGGATAATATGGGCGTGGTTCAGGCAGTAAATAGTCAGTCTGCCATTTCCCCTTCTGTGCTGCGCTTGCTTCGGCTGTTGGTCTTGAATGGGCTGCGTTTGATTGCTTGCTTTGTGGCGGTGCATGTTCCCGGTGTTCATAATTCCATTGCGGATTCCCTTTCTCGTTTTTAGTGGGACCGTTTTCGTGGATTGGCACTGGACGCGGAGGCGGAGGGTCTGCCTTGTCCTCAGTGGCTTTGGAACACGGCCTTGGGGTCTCATCAGATTTGATTCGACGGTCCGTGAGTAGCACGACTTGGTCGGTGTATTCGGCGGTGTGGTCGCAGTGGGAACAGTTAGTCGAGGAGGTCCGGGGTTGCTCGTCTATTGGAGATTGGATTTTGTTGTTGGTTTACTTTGTGGGGAGGTCGTATAGTTCTGGGGTGTCATTTTCTGTGGCCTCTAAGCGGGTCTTGGCGGTGGATTTTTGGCTTCGCCTTCGGGGCTTGTCGGATGTGTCAGGGAGTTTTTTGGTGCGTCAGGCGCTGAAGGGGTATCGTCGCAGTGGTGTGAGGAAGGATACCCGCCACCCGGTGTCGTTGTTGGTGTTGCAGGATTTGTGGGCTACGCTGGCCGAGGTGTGTTGGTCAGAGTTTGAGGTTTGTTTGTTTCGTGCGGCTTTTTCGTTGGCCTTTTTTGGGGCGTTTCGGATTTCGGAGTTGGTGTCGGGTAGTCGGTTGCGGTGTAATGGTTTGCTTTGGGAGGATGTGCAATGGGGAGAAGATGGGGTGCTGTGTGTTTTGCGCAGGTCCGAAACAGATCAGGAGGGCAGGGGTGTGCTGGTTATGCTGTGCCTGTTGCGGGGGTCGCGGCTTTCCCCGGTTCGGTGTGTGGCGCAATATTTGGCGGTGCGGCCTGAAGGTGGGGGGTCTTTTTTGTTGCATGATGATGGCGCGGTGTTGTCACGCGTTCAATTTGTTGCTGTGTTCCAGCATTGTTTGGGCTTGGCTGGGTACCCGGCGCGAGAATTTGCGTCTCATTCGTTCAGAATTGGTGCAGCGACTGAGGTTGCTTGTTGGGGGCTTGGGGAGGAGGCTATCAAACGGATTTGACAGAATGGCCGGCAATTTGGTTTCCGATCGGAGGAGATGCAAGTTCGGTGGATAGGTTTGCGGGGTCTTTTGTGGGGGCGGGTGTTGCCTGAGTTTCACGCTTCGGTAGTGTTGGATAGGCCTCCGAACATTTTAGTTTTACATGTGGGAGGTAATGATTTGGGTGTTCGACGGTCGCGGGAAGTGATCCGTGACATTAAATTGGACTTGTTAAGGTTGTTGTCCAATTTCCCGCAGTTGTTGTTGGTGCGGTCTGAAGTGGTGGCGAGGCGGTAGTGGCGCCTGGCGCGGTCGGTGGATCGCATCAACAAGGAGCGGGCCAAGCTGAATAAGGAGGTGGGGTGATTTGTGCGGAGGAACGGTGGATTTGTGGTGCGCCACCGGGATCTGGAGGCTGTCTCGCCTCAGTTCTTGAAGGCGGACGGGGTGCATTTGAATTATGTCGGCATGGATACTTGGGCCTCGAGGATTCAGGACGGATTGGAGCTGGCCTTTAGGGTGTGGCAGGACGCCCACAGGTGAGGTGTCACTTATGGGCGTCGTGGCAGGTTAAAAGGGGGGGTCCTGGAAGGTAATTCAAGGTTTTAAACACGTGCATTACACGTGGGATTTTGGATCTTATGAGGTCGGTAATAGTGTTGATCACGAATTTTCGAAATGCCAATTTTAATCGCGGATATCGGCACTTCGAGAATTCACGAATATTTAGAATATCGCAAATAAATAAATTTGCATAAATACCAGTTTATGTGAATTTTTATGCAAATGTTATGCAAATTTGTATGCGAATCTTCGCAATCAAGCAAATAATGACTGGAAATTGCGAATTTTCGAATATATGGCGAATATTCGCTCAAATATTAGCAAAATATCGCAAATTCGAATATTGCCCCTAACGCTCATCACTAGTCGGTAAGCCGACGGTTGGGGGGCTCCTGTTTGAAATGGCCTTCAGGGGTAGATTGAGGGATAATTTGGAGGTTTTTGGTGCCCTTGGGCTGGTGCCGGAAACGGCCATGTTTCACCAATACTGGAGTCTGTGCTTCAATGGGCTTGGGTTGTGGGAGGTAGTAATTGGGATAGCAGGCTGAGGGTATCTTACCTCCAAAAAGTCATTAGAACTATGCCGTCATTTAGACCAAAGGTGGCTTCTTCCAATAACATCAATAGCGATTCAGTTCTTCCAGTATTCTACCCTGACCCAAAGTCAGACGAAGAAATAAGACTCCATACTCTTCACATTCGTAGAGCATTAATTTGCTATCTTGAAAGACTGAAAGACATCTGAAAAGAATAAAATTTATTCATTTTATTTACTGGCCCAAAGAAGGGTATGAAGGCCTTCAAAGACACTTTGGGTCGTCGGATTACAACAACAATCTCGGAAGCCTATTTTTTTTTTTTTTTTATTGCCAGTTAAACAAGCATCTTAATACTTTTTTTTTTTTTTTTTAACTTTTATTGACAATTTTCCAGTTACAGGTAAGCGAGAAGTAAGCCAATATGGCAAAGTGCAGATGCAATAGGTTCGCATATATATCAGTGAAACATTAATCATTGTCATTTGAGAGAAGATCAAAAAGGAAAATGATCAACAATACATGTGGGATATTACAAACAAACTTTGTGTCTCATCAGTGTTACAAAGGCAATAAGAGCAAATGAATCTTAAACTATTGCTTCTCATGGTTCCACATATCTAAAATCTTTCCAAGCTTTCCACCTAGTCTCAAATTTGCTATGAGAGTAAGTCTCCTAGGCGGCCAATTCTTCAAATCTATAGAGGGAGTCGATCTTGTTAAACCAGTGGTCTAGGGATGGGGTGTCAGGGGTCAGCCAGTGTCTCGTCAGTAAAAGGTGAGCTGCACATAACAATTGTCTGACCAAATATGAGTGGGGGGAAGGGGAATCTGACGTGTCCAGGTTGAGTAGGGCTAAAATAGGGTCAGGGTCAAGCTTCGTACCACAGATGGCGTTACATTTCTCAAAAATAGAGTTCCACCATGTCTGTACAATCGGGCAGGTCCACCATATGTGATAGAAGGAGAGTTTGTCCACTCTACATCGCCAGCAGATATCCAAATTCTGAGGAGAGAATCTTCTAGTGATATCAGGGGTTTTATACCACCTAGAGAGCAATTTGTATCCGTTCTCCTGAATCCTCACACACCTGGAGGAGGCATGGGGAGTCAGGTACAGTTTGAATTTCTGAAGATCGGAAAACGTGTGCTGTAGATCCTTCTCCCATAGACGGACAAAAGCAGGGGTAGGCATTAAGACGGGGATGCATAGGCGTTTATATAGCTGTGAGATCTGCTTTGTTGGTGGCCTGTGGTTCAAAACAAGACTCTCAAACCAGGTTACAGGTCTCAGCAAGGAAGAGTACGGTATGTGTTTGGAAATATATGTCTGTAGAAAGCGAGTGCCTTGGTAGTATTTAATCAAGTCAGGGTGAGAGGCTTTGATAAGGTTTTCTGAAAGGGTTCCCTCTTCGTCAAACAGTTGAAGAATAGGAGTGTTTAGCGTTCTAAGGGAGGTGGGAAGGGTCTGAATTAGGTCTTTGGGTGCAAGTGCAATAACATATTTTACCTGTATTAATGGGGAGGGCAAGGGGAAACCGCAAGGAGATGAAATGAACCATTCCCAAGCAGAGAGAGTGGCCCTGATAGTGGGGGGGCAAGGGAGCGGGACATGACCTTTGTCTAGTGGCAGTACTAAGAGGCTTCTAAAGGGGCGAAGATATTGGGCCATTTCCATACCAACCCAAGTTTTATGTTGGGCGTCCCTTAACCAATCTAGGACTCTAGCCAAATGAATGGCTCTATTGTAGAGGTGTGCATTGGGCAGTCCTATCCCACCATAGGACTGTAGTGGAAAGAGCTACACGGGTGTTTGCCTTGCCATACAAAGGACCTAATCATTTTGTTTAAGGCTGAAAAGTAAGTTTTAGGAATGGGAATAGGAAGGACCTGTTGCAGATAATTCAATCAGTGAGGTTACCATGTTTTTCCGGCCAAACCAGGAAAGGGTCGGAGTATGAAGGGAGGACAATTGGTCTCGTATAGATTGAAGTAAAGGAGTGTAGTTCATCAACAACAATCTCGGAAGCCTACATTTTAGACGGTAAAGAACCGCCTCAACCATTAAGAGCCCATTCCACCAGAGCAGCTTTAACATCTTGGGCAGAGAGGCAGCAAGTTAATCCCTTGGACATTTGCAGCTTCCTGGACATCATCTTCTATGTTTGTTCGTCATTACAGGCTCGACAATGGAACTGAGAACTCATCCTTCAGCACAGCAGTATTGTCAGCAGTAAAAGAAAGCTTTCCCCCCCTTTAATTTCTTTGTAATACCCCTTCTGTGCTGCTGCAGGACGAAGAAGAAAGTCAGAATTTTACTTATGTAATTGTACTTTCTTCGAGTCCGAAGGCAGCACACTAACCCTCCCAATAAATTTTACTTGCATGAGTTGGTCTACGTTATTACACAATTGGTGCAGTGCTCTGACTCCTCATATAGAGTACCTAAGGTGTTATCAATACTGTTAATTGTTTGATTGTTAGACCGCTGGGCGGTCCTATAATAGAGTAACTGGGACGGGAAATATCCCTTCTGTGCTTTACATAAGTAAAATTCCGACTATTGCAGGCCTCAATCAGTATTTGGTGGAAGCAGGTATATAGAAACACTTAATCAATATTTTTTGGAAGCAGGTATATCGCACCCATCAATCAGTATTTTTTGGAAGCAGGTATATCAAATCGCTTAATCAGTATTTTGTAGAAGCAGGTATATCGAACCCCTTAATCGGCATTTGGTGGAAGCAGGTATATCGCAGGCCTCAATCAGTATTTGGTGAAAACAGCTATATCAAACCCCTTAATCAGTATTTTGTGGAAGCAGGTGTATTGCAGGCCTCAATCAATATGTAGTAGAAGCAAGTATATAAAACCCCTTAACTTGTGCCCAAAAAAAAAATCTTCTATGAACTCGCCATGCCCCTGATGGAATACCTTGGGGTGTCTTCTTTCCAAAATGGGGTCACATGTGGGGTATTTATACTGCCCTGGCATTTTAGGGGCCCTAAAGCGTGAGAAGAAGGGCATTTTTACGCATTTGGATTCCAAACTACTTCTCATGCTTTTGGGCCCCTAAAATGCCAGGGCAGTATTAATACAGTACCCCACATGTGACCCCGTTTTAGAAAGAAGACACCCCAAGGTATTCCGTGAGGGGTATGGTGAGTTCATGTAAAATTTTATTTTTTTGTCACAAGTTAGTGGAATATGAGACTTTGTAAGAAAAAAAAAAATAAAAATTTAATTTCCGCTAACTTGTGCAAAAAGAATAAATCTTCTATGAACTCGCCATGCCCCTCACGGAATACCTTGGGGCGTCTTCTTACCAAAATGGGGACACATGTGGGGTATTTATACTGCCCTGTCATTTTAGGGGCCCTAAAGCGTGAGAAGAAGTCTGGAATCCAAATGCGTAAAAATGCCCTCCTAAAAGGTACTCATTGGAATTTGGGCCCCTTTGCGCACCTAGGCTGCAAAAAAAAGTGTCACACATGTGCTATCGCCGTACTCAGGAGAAGTTGGGAAATGTGTTTTGGGGTGTATTTTTACATATACCCATACATACAAACAAAAAAATGGTTGCAGAGTGCTGTTGCATTTTTTTGCTTGTATGTATATGTGCCATAGCTACGTGCACCTGCATACAGGGACGTGCTGACTGAGCCCCCTTGTGTTTCTGTTTACATATACCCATGCTGGGTGAGATAAATATCTCTGTAAATTGACAACTTTGTATAATTTTTTTTTAAAGTTGTCATTTACAGAGATATTTCTCACACACAGTATTGGTATATGTAAAAATACACTCCAAAACACATTGCCCTACTTCTCCTGAATACGGCGATACCGCATGAGTGACACTTTTTTGCAGCCAAGATGCGCAAAGGGGCCTGAATTCCAATGAGTACCTTTAGGATTTCACAGGGCATTTTTACGCATTTGGATTCCAAACAACTGCTCACGCTTTAGGGGCCCTTAAAATGCCCCACAAGTGACCCCATTTTAGAAAAAAGACACCCCAAGGTATTCCGTGAGGGGCATGACGAGTTCATAGAAGATTTTTTTTTTGGCACAAGTTAGCAGAAATTTATATATTTTTATTTTTTATTTACAAAGTCTCATATTCCACTAACTTGTGACAAAGAATAAAATTTTACATGAACTCACCATACCCCTCATGGAATACCTTGGAGTGTCTTCTTTCTAAAATGGGGTCACTTGTGGGGTATTTATACTGCCCTGGCATTTTAGGGGCCCCTAATGCGTGAGAAGTAGTTTGGAATCCAAATGCATAAAAATGCCCTGTGAAATCCTAAAGGTACTCATTGGAATTTGGGCCCCTTTGCGCATCTTAGCTGCCAAAAAGGGTCACTTATGTGGTATTGCGTACTCAGGAGAAGTAGGCCAATGTGTTTTGGGGTGTATTTTTACATATACCCATGCTGGGTGTGAGAAATATCTCTGTAAATGACAACTTTAAAAAAAAAAAATATGCAAAGTTGTCAATTTACAGAGATATTTATCTCACCCAGCATGGGTATATGTAAAAATCCACCCCAAAACACATTGCCCTACTTCTTCTGAGTACGGCGATACCACATGTGTGCCTCTTTTTTGCAGCCTAGGTGCGTAAAGGGGCGTAAAGTCCAACGAGTACCTTTAGGCTTTACAGGGTTGTTCACAATTTAGCCCCGCCCAAAATGCCAGAACAGTAAACACACCCCACAAATGACCCCTTTTCGGAAAGTAGACACCCCAAGGAATTCACTGAGGGGCATAGTGAGTCCGTGGGAGATTTTTTTTTTGCCAGAAGTTAGCAGAAATGGAAACTTTATTTTTTTTTTTTCCTCAGAAAGTGTCATTTTCTGCTAACTTGTGAAAAAAAATTAAATCATACATGAACTCACCATACCCCTCCACGAATACTTTGGTGTGTCTTCTTTATAAAATGGTGTCATTTGGGGGGTATTTATACTATCCTGGCATTCTAGCACCTCAAGAAACATGACAGGTGCTCAGAAAGTCAGAGCTGCTTCAAAATGCGGAAATTCACTTTTTTGTACCATAGTTTGTAAACGCTATAACTTTTGCGCAAACCAATAAATATACACTTATTGAAATTCTGACACAAACTTGTATAGAAATGTAATTATATTTGAACAATTTTACCAGAAAAAGTTTAAAATACACTTTTTTTTAGAAAATTGTGGTCTTTTTTGATTAATATCAAAAAACAAAAAATCTCAGCAGCAATCAAATACCACCAAAAGAAAGCTGTATTTGTGAGAAGAAAAGGAGGCAAAATTCATTTGGGTGGTAAGTTGTATGACCGAGCAATAAACGGTGAAAGTAGTGTAGTGCAGAATTGTAAAAAGTGGTCTAGTCATTAAGGGTGTTTAAGCTAGGGGGGCTGAGGTGGTTAATCAATATTTTGTGGAAGCAGATATATTGTACCCCTCAATCAGTATTTTGTGAAAGCCGGTATATAGATCGCCTTAATCAATATTTGGTGGAAGCAGGTATATAGAACCCTTAATCAATATTTGGTGGAAGCTGGTAGATCTCACCCCTCAATCAGTATTTTGTGGAAGCAGATATGTTGCACCCCTCAATCAGTATTTTTTGGAAGCAGGTATATCGCAGGCCTTAATCAATATTTGGTGGAAACAGGTATATCACACCCCTCAATCAGTTTTTTTGGGGGGCAACAGCTATTTCACACCACCCTGTTTATTTGGCGCAACATATATATTGTAGCTGTCAATCAGTATTTTGTGGAAGAAGGTATATCACATCCCTCAATCAGTTTTTTGTGAAAGCAGGTATATCGCAGCCCTCAATCAATATTTTGTGAAAGCAGGTATATTGCAGGCCTCAATGAATATTTGGTGGAAAGAGGTATATCAAACCCCTTAATCAGTATTTTGTAGCAGCAGGTATATCGCACTCCTCAATCAATATTTTGTGGAAGTAGGTATATCACAGGCCTCAATTAATATTTGGTGGAAACAGGTATATCACACCCCTCAATCAGTTTTTTTGGGGGGCAACAGCTATTTCACACCACCCTGTTTATTTGGCGCAACATATATATTGTAGCTGTCAATCAGTATTTTGTGGAAGAAGGTATATCACATCCCTCAATCAGTTTTTTGGGGGGCAACAGGTATATCACACCAGTTGCAATTAGTTATTCCAATAACGTTTGTCCTTCTATATAGCTGCGCTATCATAGCAGAACTGTACGCAACTGCTGCACAATACAAATGCACTATAATATACTTTCTATGTTAGAAAGTGTATTATAAGTTTACCACACCCCTCAGTATATCACACTTATCGATAGCACACCTATACGAGTCCTTAAAAGGACTTTTGTGGCCCTATTAGCGTTTGGTGTCCCTAACAAAATGTCCCTGCTCCACAAAGCAACCTCTCCCTACACTAGCAAAACACGGAATGTAAAATGGCTGCCCGATCGGGTTTTGTTATAAGTTGGGGGTGTGTCCATCTGCTCAAACGTCTCAATTGGCTGTCCTGTCCCACCTTATGGATGTATATATATACTGGAGAGTGAATCTGGATCGCACATCCTCAAAACTATGCTTTTGATATAACGACCATCTCAGCATAATTACGTGGCATATCCGCCCAATTTGTAATACATAGTATGCTGTGCAAAAGAGGCATTAGTATACAGTTTGATCAAAGAGCATAGGCCCACTTACCGCGACAAGGAAGCCTCTACAAGTGGGAAACTACTCTAACCTATAATGGCGCAGCCGTGCGTGGCGACCACCCGCGCCCCAGCACCGCACCAGCAGCAGACGGCGGGACCCAGAAGCCACACAGCGACCCCACTGTGCAGCAAAGCCTCCTTGGCCCTGGGCCCCACCGCCCCCCCTAGCACAGCACTGAGGCAGCAATGGCAGACACGCAGTACTGCACCATGTGAACGAGTGCAAAGAGTTCAACCAGTCACAACCCCCAGGAAATGCATCTGAGAGATAGTAGGAGTTTATAAACCCCTTGCAGCTAAGGTTAATTAAAAACACCTAGTCCAAATGGGGATAAGTGCTGACACCAGAGGGGGAAAAAAGAAAATAGATAATGACAATATATACTGGAGAGTGAATCTGGATCGCACATCCTCAAAACTATGCTTTTGATATAACGACTGTCTCAGCATAATTAAGTGGCATATCCGCCCAATTTGTAATACATAGTATGCTGTGCAAAAGAGGCATTAGTATACAATTTGATCAAAGAGCATAGGCCCACTTACCGCGACAAGGAAGCCTCTACAAGTGGGAAACTACTCTAACCTATAATGTTTTCCCTGCCAATATTCAAAGTAAAATGGTGCCTGTTCTTTATGTTGACTCCTAAACAAATTCTAATTTCTACTTGTGTCCATCTCATGTTTTTTACGCTCTTTATCTCTATGTGTGCATATTTTTTTCCATACCAATGGTGCACAGCATCTCAACTGGTGATTACGATTATGATGAAATATCTACACTATTTTAGCATAATTAAACAACTGTATATTTTTCTCTACTGTGTGTGGCAATAAATGGCTTCAATCCCAAGTCAGAAAGAACACAGAGAACGAGAAAGAAGCCTTCACATCTTCCCACTGTGCAGTCCTTCTCAACTTCATTCCATTAGGCAAATGAGACTATAATTATCACCCGCTGCATGAAACATTTCTGCTAATGGAGAGCATCTGTTAATATTAGGAAGCAGACCGGAACCCTTTAGAGACTGAGCATTACGCAAGCTAAATATGTGCCACTGTTCTATCTGCATGCAATGAAAAGATACAATTGTTCAATGTCATCATGAATACACTACTGGAATTACTTGCTTTATCATATAATAACATTAAGCAAAACTTTTGTCATATACAAACGTTATTTTCCATAAGACACTGTAGTAAATTCTAAATGTGAAATGCAAGAGTGGAGAATGAAACATTGGGGGGAATGTATTTCACCACATATTACACCATTTCTGTTTCTCCAGCCCCTCTCTTATCACCTCCATATAATTGCATAGCTCTTCCTACTGTTTCCATTCCTTTGATAAACTTTCTTCTGGAAAAGTTGCTATTTTGTGCATTTGTATTTTTACTTTATTTACCCAACTACATGAATTAAATTTAAATGGAATCTGTAACCCCAATTTTGGACCAGTATCCACAGTAATGCATGAAAACTCCTGCAGATATGGAGTCCAGAATACTATTTTTTATTTTCCTACTTCCCCTCTCTCCCCTGGTATCAGGGCTCAAAGCTGCGTTGAAATATATTGTCATAAATGTTCACCATTTTGTTAGAACAGCACAGCAATCAGGACTGTGTATTTCAGTGTATCTTTCAGAGCTGACAGCATAGGAACCATTGACAGATTCCCTATAACCCCATAGCGACCACCAATGTGCCTTTTTTACGGAGGTCAATAAGGAGTCCTACTTATCACGCCGGCCCGAGTCCTCCATGCAATGGAGAGTAGTGGCTTGGCTCTCACATGAGAGCCTCGCACTTGCTAACAGCCTGTACTGTCAGGAGTGCCGATCCAGGCTTTTTAATCCCTTACACACCATGGAAATGGCGCCATCCTCATATAAGCGGTAATATAGAGTGGACTCTCTCTGTCTCCCATGCCGATATGTGTGTGTAAGCAGGCTGGGACCTGGTGTAGGCCCCAAGCCTGCCATGAGTGTACCCCCAGCAGGCTGCACCAGAGAGGGATGTACTGTATTTTAGAGGCAATCAAAATATTGACTGTTATCCCTTTTTGGGACTATTAAGTGGTTAAAATTTTTTTAAAAAAGCTTTATAATTTTGAACATAATTTTTGTTGAGTTCGATCTTTTAGCAGATTCAGACTAAAATAGACATGCTGATTTTAAAACTGCAGTTAGTTTTTTTCTATCACGTCAGTTATTTTTTTTTCTACAGCTTATCTTAAAATAATTGCACTCACCTGGATCGAGGGGAGCACTAGTGGTCTCCTATTGGCTGAGAGAGAACTTCTCTCGAGTGAGGAGGGGTGGAGGATGACCTTGGTGACCAGCAACAGGTTGTTATTTGTCTAGGCAATTCAGTTATACGTGAGACAGTGTCTTGAGAGGTTGTGTGCTGCTCTTTATAGGGAATAGTATTTGGAGAGGCGGTATACAAGGCGTTAGCAGAATTGATTTATTTATTTTTTATTTACACAATTCTTTCCTTTCTTTTAAATCACCTCTGCCTCTGCTATTTCTTGACATAAGTGCCTGAAAAGCCCTGACTATTTGTGTTATATCTGTGGCAATTTCACCATTCCCAATCAAAGGATGAACATCAGTGCATTCGTCAAGCAAGCCAGGTTTGCATATTTCAAAGTAAAACTTTGTGATCAAGTAT